>JAOXJM010000071.1:25793707-25817297 GCA_026413425.1 Tringa solitaria
AGGTGCCGTGACAGGGCCAGCAGCTCCCAGGGGGGTACATTTTAATTTTAAAGCATAATAGTGACAGCCTCCATGATAGATGTGTGATGATTAGACTGCAGAGTGAAAACTTCTGGGCTGGTGGGGTTTTTTTACAGTGGATTACAGCAAATGTACGACTAACTTCTTAGCATACCTGTATCTATGCTGTCACCATTTAAGTGTTCAGACGACCTGCAGGCCTGAGAGAGGTCATCGAAGGACATAAATTGCTAAAAACAGTATAAATTAAAATTTTCGACAGGGAGGAATATGTAGTGAGACAGAGCCAGGACCGGGTCACGGGGTCAGGTAAGCAGGTGGATGATAACGCTGGAAGAGTTACTGAGGTTGGTGCCGCCCCCCGCCGTGAGGGCCTGTCCCTCCCCTCAGCGGTGCCGCCCCCCGCCGTGAGGGCCTGTCCCTCCCCTCAGCGGTGCCGCCGCTCCTCCGGGTCGCTCCTCAGCCGGTGGCCCCGCCCCTCGACGGCAGCGGCGGAGCCGGTGGCTAAGATGGCGGCGCTGGCGGGGTTGCGCGCCCTGCGGAGGCTCTGCAGCGTCGCGCTGTTCCTGTCCCAGCTCTACGTCCTCTCCGGGCGCGGTAAGCGCGGCTGCCGCCGCTTTGCCCGGGCTCCCTGAGGCGGAGAGGAGGTGGTGGGGCGGGAGAAGGGGGGTGGCAGGCGGGGGAAGCTGGTCAAGACCGCGGGCGCTCGGAGGCCCGGCGGCGCTTCAGCGCCTCGCCCGCAGACGGGGGCTGTTCCCCCGAGCGTCCGAGGCCCGTTCCCGGGGCAGGGGCTGGGCGCGGGCCCGTCTCCCCAGTGACCGAGCCGGGGAGGTGACCGTGACCTCGGTCTGTGGAAGATGCGTTGCCGCTTCCCTGACCGGGCCGGGGGGGGAACCTGGGCCACGGCGGCTTGGAGCCGCGCTCGGCAGGGCCGGTACTGAGGTGCTGGGCGTCGGGAGGAACGGCGGGCCAGGCCCCGCTGCCCGGGCGGCCTGCTGCGCTGGGGCTCGTCCCGCCGCCCTTGCGGCGCTGCGGCTCGGGAGCGGTGTGTGCCCGGGGCGCTGGGGCCGCTCGGCACCCCCGGGCGGTAGCTGTGACAAACCCTCGGGCGCTGGCCGTAGCCCTGCACGGCTCCTGCCCTCGCCGGCCTGCGAGTCGCCCGGACAAACGTGAAGCCCGTGCGGAGATAGAGCCGCAGGCGCCAGCCGGTTCCTCTGCCCCAGCTTTCTGTCAAAGCAGCAGCTGCCTTTCTTGATTAAATAGTTGTGTTCTCTAGCAAATGCAGCCTAAAATCTGGTTTCCAAGCAGGATTTTTTAATTCTTACGAATCAAAAAGTAAGACTGCATTGAAATAAACATTGTCTCATGTCTAAAAGGAAAGGTTCAATTCTAATGCCCGTTTTAATGTTTAGTACAAACATTCCACTACTTCTAGAAGAGGAAAAGAGGTTTTTATAATCTTAAAGCTCTCACTTTCCACTTGTAATTTCACATGGGCGTACTTAAACTGTTTCTGAAGATGAATTTTATTCTAGAAATACCACTTTCTCCATTTTTTTTTTCTTTTAGCGGGATCTTTGATGACCACAAAGCATTCACAGCCACAGTCTACGTTGGCAAAAAGTCTAACTTCAACAAGTACAAATGCTCCTTATTTTAAAGTAGCAGGTACGATATTATATTGCTGCTTTTGTTTTCCTTACATGGGCTTGTTTCCTCAGTGTTTGAGTTCAATAGTAAAGTTCTTGAATTACACCTGAGAAGCCCATACATGCTCTCACATAGGGTAACACATTATGAATTACTCTTTGATGGCCTTAGCAATGAGTTTGGATTATGTAATTAGAAAATCAGTGCATTTAAGAACTTAGAACCAGAAAACAGCCAGTTAAACTGCCGTTGTGGTTCATGTGTTTTATACCCTTTTGGAGTGGTGGAAGTTCTTGGAAGACTCCAGCATTTTGCAAGAACTTGTTACTGTTCCTTACCCAAAATAAATACAATTTTTGTAGCTTACTAAGGGGTGCATCAGGATCAGCTGAAACACTGTTCTTGCTAGTAATTTAGGAGGTGATTCTGAATGCATACAAGCAGCAAATGGCTGAGCTAGCTGCAAACCTAATTAGACCTGAACTAAAAGTAGGTTACATGTGTCAACCTGCTTCTCTACCTAAACTGATTACTTCTGCTGAGAAATACTGGCTGAGGTGGCACTAATCCACGCTGAGCTCGCTCAGGTGCTGTGCTGTCCTGTACAGGCTACTGTGAGATCCTCGCAGGGTACCCTGCTGTCTTGAGGGGCTCACTTGGCTAACACAGTGCTTCCCACAACACCCACTTGGAATGCTGGTCACTGAATAACAAGGAAAGCTCTTTATGGAGTCAGTGTGTGTATTTATACGTATAGATGAAAACGTGTGCGTGTAGATATATATACACTTCAGACTATATAGGGTTTTTTTTCACTTAATTTTATTCACCTTTCAGAAAGTACAGAAATTCCATCTTACGTGACTAAATGCCCTAGCAACGGGCTCTGCAGTAGATTGCCACCAGACTGCATGACATGTAACACAAACTATTCCTGTGTATATGGGAAGCCGGCCACTTTTGATTGCAAAGTCAAGCCACATGTTCATTGTCTTGTAAGTAACCTGTTACTTTTAAACCCCAAATTCAGTCATTTAATTAAGCTACGTCATCTTGTCATAAAGTATAAAAAATTGATTTCCAGGTTCTTACCTCGGCAGGTTTGCAGGTCTGTGATACACTCAGTCATTCAAGCGTAGGCCGGTGCTGCAGAGGCAGACCTACCCTTCTCTGTTTTGCCTTTCTTGCATTGGATCTTTTTGTTACACAGCCGTGCAATTGAATTAGATCAATTTGTTGGCCAATCAAAGCTGAACCGGTTTGAGAGTGGGGAGGCTAAATATCTGTCAGAGATACAAACTGACTTTACAACTGAGAGTGAACAAGTCCTCCTTAGCCAGATTCTTCCTGCTTTAGAGGAGCAGGAACGTTGAACTCTGCTTTAATAACTCCATTTTCTAGTGTTGCTTTTTCTCTCGTACTTGACTACATAGAGGTACCAAAGAGAGTAATTTGCCCGAAATGTCTATACATTAAATGTAATTTCATACTGCACACTGTGAATTTATTTATCTTTTTTTTTATTACTAGTGAAGTGATAACGCTGTTTTTTATAGGATCAGAATAACCACGAGCAGGAGAACTTTACAATTAACATGACATGCCAGTTTTGCTGGCAGCTTGCACCAACTGATTATGTATGTACCAATTCTACAAACTGCATGACGGTTTCCTGTCCGCGACAGCGATACAATGCCACGTGTACAGTACGGGACCACATTCATTGTCTAGGTAAAGTGAGATAAAACAGGTTCTGTAAAGAAGCTTTTTTTCTAAATAATTTCTTAACGTTTTTTCTAGTGGGTCAATGCAAGGATTGTTTATGTCGGTTGCAGTAACAGCCTGCACCTCGATTAGTCTGTTGAGATTTTTTACAGTTACATTTTAATTTTAAAGCATAATAGTGACATCTAACTGTAAACATTGGTTTTTAATACTGTTGTATACCTTCACATGAGAGAAAATAGATCTGTTTTATTTTTGTCAGGTTCTATGAGGGAAACCAATTTGGACACCACTGACAGAATTAATTCCAAATGTGTCAGTGGGAAAACTTAAAAACTTCCTCCTGGTTTCACCCAGCTAGTTAAATTCTTCCCCTGTTTGTTCAGTGACGTTGCCTGTTCTCTGATGGGGGACAAAGATGGATGGAACAGGGGACTGGAGAGTATATATGAGCTTTCATGTTGTGTCTGTTTCAGTTAGCATCAACCCTTTTAGACTCTTATCAGAGAAGTACAGTGTCTTCTTGCTTGTCATTTCCTTGCTTGTTATGTGGTCTTTGTTTGTTACATTATGTTTTTTTTAATGTTTTCTAATGCTTAGGTAATCGTGTCTTTCCTAAGATGCTCTATTGCAACTGGACTGGAGGTTATAAGTGGTCAACTGCCTTGGCACTAAGGTACACAAGAACTGTTGTCAAGCTAAAATAGATAATATTATTAGAAATAGATTCATTATTTATAGAAACTTTAGTTTCTGTGGTTTTCTGCTTGGTGTTTTTTAATGGTTTTAATGGTTTACTGGATAACCAATATTTCATGTAGTCTAGCTTAGAATTTAGAGGCATAGGATGCTGGAAGATTGCATATGCAGCAAACCTGACTGTCTTCAGTACACACAGCTTCAGGGAAAACATTTACACTATTTCTGCATCGAATGTTCTTTCTTCAGAGTAAATGTCAATGATTCTAAGGTTTCACAAAGTGATCCATTTTCTGAGGAGAGAGGACGTTTGCTTTTATTCTCTATGGTGTCAAATGAGGTACAAATACTAAAAAAATCTGCAGATTTATGGTTTTTTCTTCCTTTTTTTTATACGTTTTAAACAATTAGGGTTGAAAATTGTCAGAATTACTTCTTGGTATGTGAAGTTAATGGTATCCTTCCCAACTGTAACAGCCAGAAATGCCTTAAGGTGAAGCTTCTTGCGTTTTAAATTATTAGGGAAGAGACAGGTGTAGCAGTATCGAAAGAAACTATTTAGGTTTTTGTTGGAATTTTAAACCGTTAGAGCACCACGATAGTGATTTGTAAGTAACTGAAGGTTTTTTTGCTGTTAAGACCTTTTTCATTAAAGTTTAATATTTCAAAAGTGGTGAATGTGATAAATTAGGTAGTAAGACTCTCTATTTCTGGAGCCAAAGATACAATCTGACCCTGATGAAGAAAGCGATCCCTTATAGCAAGAGTTGTTCCCTGCCACCAGCTGGAGAGACCTACTATTGCCTGGGGCTGAATGGGGTGTTTGGGTCTGGTTCTGCAGCCTGTTTGTTGGGTTCTTTATAGCTTCTCCTGGCTTAGAAAAGCCAAGATATGTTTATAAATTTGAGAGGTTTTGGTTTTATTGCTTGTCATGAATGAAAAGCTATCACGTCTCTGGATAGTATTAATTAGCTAAGAAATAGTGCTATTTCCTCAAAAGCTTTCTCATTTCATAATCCACTCTGCTCTTTCTGTACAAACACTGTATTGTTTGTTGAATGATGTGGAGCAAAACTATCATCAGCTCATAAGTATGTCAGAAAGAAGTGTGTATGGATACCCGAACTGAGTTCATCTAAAAATAGTAATAGTGAATCATGTTTTTATTCTTACAGCATCACCCTTGGTGGATTTGGGGCCGATCGTTTCTATTTGGGCCAGTGGCGGGAAGGTCTGGGAAAACTCTTCAGCTTTGGTGGACTTGGAATATGGACCCTAATTGACGTGCTGCTAATAGGCGTCGGCTATGTGGGACCTGCAGATGGGTCTCTCTATATTTAAAGGCGGGTGCAACACCTTTCAGAGAGGAGTAATTGCTTGGGAAGGGCTCTAAATAAAAGAATGTAGAGATCTGAGCTGTTATGGTAGAATGAAGAACAGCTGTTCTTTCTATGTGCATACATGTTAATGTACAGTATCTGTACTTAGTCTGCCTTTAACTAAGGTAAAATAAAGGAGTGGATCACTGAGTAAGTTGGAAATCATTTCCATTCTCCTATGGCCATGCCTACGGACACTGTTTTTCTATGAAAAGAGTTGAGCAGCTCACCAAATTCTGCTCTGGGCTTGAACTGGCATGATCTGTTGAGCGCCAAAAGAGCTGCAAACTAACTGGAGTTGTTTACTGCGTATTTGTGTGCTTGAGTTTAAAGCTAACTTCCCTAAATATGTCAGTAATATATTATTATTTTTTTAAATTTATTTGCGAGAGGATAATTTATTTGCCTGAATTACTCTAGCCGTATGTAGATCGCCATGGTGTATGATGTAACTTAGACTCATCTTTCTCCTGGGATGTACCAAGAGCCAACCTTTGCTTAGTGACTCGTGGACTTAAGATTGTGGGGGTTTAGAATTAGACTGCAGTAACGCTAAACGTGAAATAGATTTTAGGATTGTTCCGGGCTGGCTTTTCTGGGGTTGGGTTGGAAAGGTCCGATTCGTCCTCTGGTGCTGTTAATTTTACAGAAGGGTTGGGGGTGTAAGGGGGGGGTTTGCCCGCTGGTGACGCCCCGGGCAGGGGAGCCCCTGGGTGGCTGCCGGCCTCCGGGGCGGGAGAGCTGAAACGGGTGTCGCTTTAATAAACTTGAAGCTTTGACGAGATGAACTGTTCCCGCTGGTTTTTATGGCCTCGCCTTCTCGCGCCTTGGCGGCGGTGGGCGGGGCCTGAGGATGGTGGGCGCGGCCAGGGCTCGCCCCGCCCCCCGGCGGCCCGGCAGCGTCATGGCGGCGGAACGGGACGGGGACGGGGAGCGGGAGCTGCGCTTCTACCGGCGGCTGCCCAAAGTGGTGAGCGGGACGGGGACGGCCGGGACCTGCCCGTCCCTCCAGCGGCGGGGGCCGGGCTGGAGCCGGAGCGCCCCGGCACTGCGGGCGGGCGGGGGGCTGCCGTTTTGTCAGTTTTTACCAACCGTGCGCTTTTTCTGCGCTCCTTTGCCCCACCCGCGTGTTTGCGGTTCTCAGTGTCGGACCTTCTTCCGCTTAAATCAGTTGAGCGCGATCTTTGTTCTGTGTTTTCGCCCTGTTTTGCCCCAAGCTAGCCTGGCAGCTCCGCCTCTGATAACGCTTTTTTTTTTCCGTGTCCCGAAGGGTGGTGCCTTCTTGCGGTGTCTCGGTGCTCCTCGGCCCCCGCAGCTTTATCGCTGTCACCCTTCGGGGCTTGGGGAGCTCAGGCAGCGAACGCACATCAAACCCGCATCAGATCCCACCATCCGCCTGTGCTCCTCCTCAATAAGATGTTTGTCAGGGTTTGTGTTTAATGTCTAACTCAATGCTGAGAGGTATTTCGCTTTCCAGACTGAAAAACATAATGTATGAGCAGCAGCACGTACCAGGGCTGGTAAACAGCCACAGCTCCTGGTGTTCAGCTGGAGCTGAGCTCCTTCATGGTTTACAATAATCTGACCCCTTTTCCTCTACTTGTGAACATAATACTTTAAAACAGAAATCTGAAATATAATACTTAACA
Source organism: Tringa solitaria (assembly GCA_026413425.1). Classification (NCBI taxonomy): domain Eukaryota; kingdom Metazoa; phylum Chordata; class Aves; order Charadriiformes; family Scolopacidae; genus Tringa; species Tringa solitaria. The sequence continues at coordinate 25,800,831 of JAOXJM010000071.1, forward strand.
AAATTAAAATTAAATGTTGAAGGAGTTACAATTTCAACGTGTTTTCCAGCCAAAGGCTTGAAGAAATATTTTTCCTTTTTTTTTTGTTTGTTTTTTTCCCCCTAGTGAGAAGGGATATGTTTGAGGGGGGTGGTAAGAAAACAAGTGCTTTGCGGTTACCTTTTGCAGTGGTGGGGAGGGCACCAGGGACCTGTTCTGTGTGTCAGGAGCCAAGAGAGCATAAGAAGGAGCCCAGGTGAAGCGAGGAACGGAGCTGAGGATCGTAGGTGCGGACCCCAAGGGCAGGTTGTCAAGAAAAAGGCAAGCAGAAAGTGGTTTTGGACAAAGGAGGGCAGTTACTCCAGCTGCTGTCAATGGGTAGAGGTAGCGTCTTGCTGGATTTCTGGTGTGAGTTAAAACTTCAAAGTATGACGAAAGAAAGGTGAGTGGATATACAGATGTTGCTATTTTTGCACAATGTACACATACATTTAGCTTGCAGTGGATGGGGAAAGAGTTTTTGAATCCTTATTACGCTTTTCTTAATTCTGAGGCAGCCGTTGGCTTCCTCCATACTTCGAGCTGCCCCATTCCCAGAAGGAGCTGGGGAGCTGCCTTTTCCGGAGCCAGCGGCGCTCTCGCTGGGATCCGTCTCGCAGGAGCCACCGGGGGAGAGGGAACAAACGGGATGGTCTCGGTTGAACCAGTGCACGCAAAAGCGCGTGGAGGAAATAGTTACTAGCTGAACACAGACATAGCTGTTATTTTATTTTCAAACTCAGAGTGAAACAATATGTAGGGTACAAGGGCAGTAACACAAGATGTGGAAGCCATCCTTTTCACTGGAAGCAAATCCTTAGGTATTGTTTTTTTCTCTAGGAACTTCATGCTCATTTGAACGGCTCTATCAGTTCTGCCACCATGAAGAAACTTACAGCCCAGAAGCCATGTCTTCAGATCCAGAATGGAATGACTGTGATTGACAAAGGAAAGAAAAGGACCTTAGATGAGTGAGTGTACATGTGTGCGAGAGAGATGGACATTTAACGAGCATCTTTTAATTGAGTTAAGAACAGAGAAATGTATGGCCGTGTACACGAACTGCAGAAAATACATATTTAAGTTTTAGTTACAGTATGATCTGTTAGATTTTTGTTGCTACTTGTATCTATACAATAACTTCTTAGATGTTTGCATACTAAATGGCAATCTCATATTGATTAATTCCCTTTTTAAAGGATTGAAAACTTTCACTTGTAGCGTATGCTCTTCAGAGAAAATTGACTCTTACAGTTTCCTTTTTCGGGAACTTCATGGGTTTTTTGTGCTTAAAAAGTTTGGTGGTAATAATTTCTGTTGCAAATGCATTGTTAGCATCTAAACTCAGCAATCGCCATTCAGACGGTCTGTGCGTTTTAAGCTACAAGATGGTTAATTGAGTATAGTGAGTACATGGTTCCAAAGTGCAGATTTTTCTTTTTTTTTTTAATACTCATTTTGCTGTTCAATATTTGTCCAATTAACCTTTTTAACGTTTTATTTTAGATGTTTTCAGATGTTTCAGATTATCTATCAGATTACCACTAGGCCTGAAGATATTTTACTGGTGAGTTTGCTTAAAAGTTTGCTTAACACAAGCAAGCAATGCACACAGTCAAAATTAGTTGGATTGACAGTTTTAGGGTTTGAAGTAACAATATCAGCAATGGTCCCTTCAATTGGAAGTCAGAATTATTGTTGTAAAACACATTAATTTAGAAACACAGGATTTTGTATAACCTTTACATTTAATTTTTGTGAAAGCAATGACTTTCCAATATGGTGTCATTAGCACCATTCAGCCACTTGGACTGATAATGTCTTAAAAATGTAATTTGTTAGTTGCTACCAAAGTTTGATTTACCTTGGTCTTCTGTTTCTCCTTTGGTTCAGTACGTACCAAAACTACAGAACTAGAATTGCTCTTTGTTCACCACTGAAAAAGTGTTTCAGGCCAAAAGATACTCATCTGTGTCTTTTAGTACTGTCACAACGCTGAATACACTGTTTCTTAATTAGATAACTAAAGATGTTATTAAAGAATTTGCTGATGATGGTGTCAAGTATCTGGAATTGAGGAGCACTCCTAGAGAAGAAAAGTCTACAGGTACAGTCTGTTCTGGTTTTTAATTTGTAAGTCTGACATGCTATAAGACTTAGTTAAGACTATGCTAATAACAAGTCAAGTCAGATTTAGTTAGTTAAATAAAAATATACTTTAAAAGCAAAGATTTATCCATGTAAAAACGTGTCATTTTACGATTAGATTATTGGGGACAAAAATGTGTTGATTATAACTATTACATGAGAACGTGGGTTATTTGCTTTAGTATGACATCTGAGTCTGATAATATTTTGAATAGCTGATTTTTTTTCATGTTACTTCATTTTTTTAATTTTCTTTTAGATGTGGTTTCATAGAAACACGTTAGAGAAGTCCTGTTGCTGCTCGCTGGTTTACACTAAGTTACTTTGTTTCAGATACTTAGGAGATTTAATTCAAATGTATGCTTCAAAGTAAAGATATAAATATAGAATCATAGAATCATATATATATATATAAATAAGCAGAATTAGAACTATATAAATCAGAAGACTATGGACTAAAATCGAAGGTGCAAAATGAAACTTTTAAGTCTAGAGAGCTGGGTCTGTGACATAATACAATTAATTCAAATATGTTTATTCTAAATGTGTACATGTATTTGTAGGTATGACCAAAAGGATGTATGTTGAAACTGTACTTGAGGGTATAAAGCAGTGTAAAGAAGAAGGCTTGGATATAGATGTAAGGTAAATACAGCACGTGGGGTACCTCTGTTTCGAGGTTTTGCGTGGTCTGATGCTCGGTCGCGATTTCAGAGAGGTTTACAAACCGTCAGTGTAGGAAAGAAAATTGTGCTTAAATTAGATCACGTGAAATGGAAACAAGCAATTTGTATGGAAATCTGAATTTTTATCTTCCTTTTTACTGATAGAGAATGAAACTTGGTGAAACTTTTCAGTTCTGAGGCTGTTCATTCTCTGCAACATTTTGAGGAAAAGCGGTGTTTTTGATGAAATTGCATTAAAGACTCCTTTTTTCACAGCCAGATTCATTGCAAAGGTTTTGCTTGGTTGGCTGTACAAGCAGCCTGCTGTAAGGGAGAGCCGTCCGAGCCAGCAGAAAGGTTTCGGGGGGTGTCAGTGGCTGCTCGGGGGCGGCCTGCTTGCCTGACTCTTAGGCTGTGGGTTGCGACCCTCCTTAGATGTGTTGGTGGGAGCTGAAGAATTCTCATTGGCCTTGTGTGGCTCACAGCATGTTGGTCCCTGCCCCCCTCTCGCCGCGGCTGTGGCGCCCCAGGCTGACCTAGTGCTGTAGCTTGTGACCCTCTGCACTTTGGCACCTTCGTTCCTTGAACAGTTTCCTGTACAAATACTCTTCGTACTCAGCCATGAAGGATGCGAAGCGCCATTTTTGTTGGTATATCAGACTTGTTAGTCTCCTGATACCACAGCCTGTATTTAACTTAATAGATAGGTTTCTATCCTAGGTTGCTAATAGCCATAAACAGAAGAGGTGGCCCGGCAGTTGCTAAGCAGACTGTTAAACTTGCTGAAGAGTTCCTTCTTTCCACTGATGGGGCTGTAGTAGGACTTGACCTCAGTGGTGATCCCACTGTAAGTGTTTTATTTTGGTCTGTTCATGAAGATAAGTATATAATGTTGCATAAAAGCAAGCGATTCTAATCATATTTTGTTCTTTTAAGCTTTTGTCCTGTTTGTTGCTAGTTTGAAGGGGTTGCTTGCAGCCTGGATACCAGGTTAATCCCAGTTGCTGTAAGGAACAGATACTCCAACAAAGAATCAATAGATTAATGTGTGACACTGAAGAAAGCCGCTAAAAAGCAGTGTTTATCTGGGAAGTGTCTGTTACTAAATAGTCTCAGTCAGGTTTACTGGGTTGAGGCAAGTTAAAGAATATTACAGGTTGACACTAGCTTAAATTCTATTTAGATGCACCAAGTGCCTGTTGTTTTTTAAGAAAGCCAAAATGGTTGAGTATGGCTGTCAAGTTGAGATAACTGGTTGTCAATGTTTGCCCAGTTTGTCTAAATTGTGCCCGCAGAGTAGAACATTGGGTCACTTGGTGCGTTCAGAACTGAAGTAATGGGAAAAGGAAAATAATTCAATGTAACTGTATTTGAATTAAGTGGTTTGGTATTGCTGGACTTAATTATTGTAATAGGAGGAGTTCTGTAGAACAAGCTGTAGAATGGTGATGTGTGTCTGTCTTCAAGGCAGGACATGGTCAAGATTTTTTGGAACCACTCTCAGAAGCAAAAAAAGCAGGCCTAAAGCTGGCGTTGCATCTTTCAGAGGTAAAATTTTTCTTTGTTTTGGTCCTTCTCAGTAATTCCCATTGCATAAAAACCTTGAAGAAACTAAAAATTGACTTCTGTGCGGTTTGAACTTTTCAGGCCAAAATAGTAACGGTCTGGGGCATTTTGACAAAAGCAGAGCAAACAAGGAGAAATCTTCAACAATCTTTCCTGAATCAGAGCTGTCAAATTATTTTTTACTGCATTATGTTTACTGGGGGGTTGGGTGTGAATTTGAAAATTATTAATATTCCAAGAGATCCACTGTTTTCTTCTGGTATCTTCTGAAAAGGCACGTGTAGTCAAATTTGCACCATTTTCATTCTATTTGCTCTGCTTGCATCAGTAGGAAGAGTTGGGTTTCATACAGGACATTGAAGTGGTGGCTGAAGCATAGTCTGACAAGTCTGATAAATACTGAAAATATTTTTATTTCTTCACGAAATTAGGCACGATATATGATGTCACGGGCCTATTCATACTTATTTCTGTTTCCTTAAGGAGGCTTTTGCAGGACATTCCCGAGTGCTCCTCTGAAAATGTATTTCTTAGATGTCTCAGTGGTTTCTTGGTTTTGTTTCATTTTTTGTTTGTTGTGTTGGTTTTGGCCTCTTGCAGTATAAGTTCTTCATGCGCTGTTTATTTAATCCCTGTGTAAAAGAGGTGTTAAAGGCCTTCTTCACTGGGTAGTTTTGAAACTGAAGTTTACAGAGCTGATTTCAACTGAAAGTGCTTCAGAGCTGCAAGTAGCAGGGGTTGGTTTTTACATTACCAGCTGAGGGTTCTGGCTCCTTCAGTTTGTAGTTCCCAGTTGTGAGTCACTTTCATGCACTACTTCTTTCTTTACAGGGTAGTAATGCAGATGTGTAGCTTCACTAACACTCCCTTTTGGATACGATAGGCTGTGAAAATAGAGCTTGAAGTCTGTTGTAATTATTTAATGTGCTGTTCTATGCTGCCTTGACAGAATGTAAAATATATCCTCTCTAGATTCCAAATCAAGAAGAGGAAACCAAAATTCTCCTGGGCCTGCCTCCTGACAGAATTGGACATGGAACATTTCTCAACGCGGCCACAGCAGGTTCAGAAGAGTTAGTGCTACTCGTTCGGCAGAACCAAATACCTATTGGTAAGGAAAAAACTTCTCAACTACCCAGCCAGTAGTTGAGAAGGAATTGATTACCAAATGTGCCTCACAAGATATTACCAAGTATTTGAAACATAGAAAATCAAGGAAACAACAATAGCTGATTTTAATGTTCATTCAGGAACAGAAGTAAGTAAATTAATGTGTCAAAGCCACGTCTTTTGTTTTGATTATATATCCTTGTTTCTTCTTTTTTTTCCCTTTAGAATTTTGCATGACATCAAACATCAAAACTCAGACAGTGCCCTCCTGTGACAAACACCATTTTGGATACTGGTACAAAATGGGCCACCCTGCAGTGCTTTGTGTAAGTTTTTTGATTTTAACCATGTTTTTAGGCAAAGAGCCAAACTAGTGTGAGATTGGAGGAGTAAATATCCTTCTGTGGATCAGAGCTGACTTATTAACAATTTCTGACCTCGCAGCCAGTCGTCTGCTTATAGGAGGTGGTAATGTTGTTTGAGAAATGCCTCACAAATGGGAATTTTTAGTATTTCTCTTGGTTTTATCGTAAAGCAAGACCTTTTTTCTGTATAGATAAGAGAATCAGCTGTGCACGCAGTGAACTTCTTAACTGAGTACTGACGGATTTCTCTTCAGCACATTGGTCCAATGCTTGCATTTAAGCTTATGCTTCCCTGGGTGCTTATTGTGTTCAGATCTTGCCAGCTCATTAAGGTCCTTAAATGTCGAGATGCCAAGTACTTTTGCTGGCATTGGCAAGATTTTACTATCATCGTGTTGGTTTAACCCAAGTGTGCGTATGCATATTAGAGCGTCGTGCTTATTGTTCAAGTAAGCCTCAATCCTTTATTGTATAAAGTATTTATTACTGAGTTTGAACTCTGTTGTAGCAGGTGAAAAATAATTCACAATTAGAGATTATTTCTGAGATTTTCGATTGTGAAAATCTGGGATAACCAAGGAGGTAAGAGAGCAGTTTACCCATAAAGGCTTACAAAAACAAGAGTGGTAGAGTGAGGAGATGCCACAGCGCGTGAAGCCGAGCAGGATGTAGTTACCCTGCAGCTCTGCGGGGAGACGAGGACTCCGAGTTGCAGGTGTGTGAGCTCATTTACCCTTAAATAATCCTGACCTGCTCCTTTTAGGTGAACAATCTTTAGGTGGCTTTAGATCCTGTGTTTTTGATGCTAGCCTGAGACTTCGGGCAGTGTGGAGAAGTTAGAGCAACTGGCACGTTGACACGAGGTGTGAGGGTGAGAGAGTTTCTCCCCTGCAGAGGCAGGAATGCAGAGTGAGCTCTAGTTCCCAGATCTGAGGGAGGGGAAAAGAGGAACAGGGACACCTGCACATCCTGACCCATCTCACACGTCATTTCATAGCCATCTTTCTAGCAATTTTAACAGGAATTCCTGTGTTCTTGATAAATTGTGCCATTGCTTTACAAAGTTTTATTGTATGTTTGAATAACTTACCAATTTTGAGTGAAAATAGGGCAAACAAAGTATGAAATGATTACCAACAGATGAAAGAACTGTGGAATAAAATGTGAAACAGCAAGAAAAAAATGGTTTGTAACATGTAGAAAAACCCCTTTTTGATATAGAAGAACTAATTTAGATTTGTTTTTTCTTTTCTTTCCATTCAACTCCAGACTGATGATAAAGGTGTCTTTGCAACGGATCTATCGCACGAATACGAGCTGGCTGCGAAAACATTCAATCTGACCCCAGCCCAGATGTGGGATCTCTCCTATGAATCGATCAACCATATCTTTGCTTCCACTGACATAAAATCAAAGCTAAGGGAACGGTGGTGCCAACTGAAGCCAACCCTGTTTGATTAAAAACTCTTGTTCTAAGCAGCTTGGGTGTGTTAGCTTGGGTAGTAACCATTTTTGACCGAAGTCCCTGGTTTTTTTCAGACCAGGTTTGTAAACGCAGCCCATAAACTGTGCCTGTGCGAAAGGAAGGTGACGGGAACCCCTCCCGTGTTAGCAGGGACAGAAGTAACTGTTCTTCCCCTGTTGGGAAGGGCTCCTGACCAGCGACTGAAATTCCAAATGCGTCCTCACCTCCTTTCTCTCAGTTGATACGACATTTTTTTAAAAATAGTTTAAATATGTCATCGTACTACAAATGTTTGAGTCAGGACACAAGAAGGGCTCAGCTGCCGGAGCCAAGGATGTCTCTGTTGGCAGCGTTCCGCCGTCGGGGGGTGTGTGGTGTGGACATTTGGGATTTGAATTGTTTTTAAACACAAGTTCTGAGCAATTGGTTGGATGTGAAGACGGAAACAAACTCAGGGAGAGTGAAATACTCATCTTAAATGCATTATTGTTGCCTGTGTTCTAACTGGGGCGCAGGTCTGACCGCCGCCTGCCGTGGATGGCGTGGTGCCCGTGGCGGTGCCTGCTGACACGCTCGGCACCACTCGCATTTAGACAAAGTTCAGAATCTTGAACGCCTTTGCAAACCGTGAGCTTCTGGGGGAATATGGTCTAATTCTTCAAGTGTTTTGTAGAATTGCTGTTTGTTTCTTGTAAAAGAAAAAAAAAAGCAATAAAAATAGCTTGGAACACCAGTGCTTCAAGTGTGTGTGAGTGCACACGCGTGTGCGTGGGAGCTGCAGAGGAGCGGTGTGTCCCACCTGGGGCAGGACTGGGTGAGGGCAGAGGCACCAGGAGCGGGGGCTCCTGCTCCCCCAGCCAAAGGCGGCTCCTCGGGGCTGGCTCCCCTCTTGCTGTCTGTGCCCAGGATGTCACAACCCCTGTGAACACACACATCCAGCAGGAGCCAGCAGCAGCGTGGGGGGCAGCCAGAGAGAAGGTACTGCATACCCCGGTCGTTTAATTAAACAAGCAACATTCTGGGCTCTACAAGGAATACTGAAGAGAAATACAGTGACACAAGCTGCTTGTGACTTCTGTTTTGGTCTTTTTTTAATAAAATCAGCATTAAGCAGTTGTTCCAGCTCCAAAATGGCAACAGGAAAGGGAAAGTAAAAACAAAAAAAAGTACAAAATAAAGGAAGGTGGTGGCTAGAGGAAAGCAGAGAAGTGGGGATGTCTGTGTGGCTGCCTGCGGTTACCAGGGAATGTTTTGCACACAGAAAACATTCCTTCTGGAGATGGGGAAAAGTGTGTAAAGCAGAATGGTGGTTTTATGTTCTTACCTCAACCCCGACCAAGACCTCACGCTGACTTTCTATTTATAAACGGTACTTTACTTCCCAAATAGTTTAACCGACCATGTTATCTTCCGTTGGTTGATTGAGTTGCATTGTCACTTAATGTTTCATCAAGTTTGTATTTTTTTTCTACAAAAATAATTGCTATGGTAAATGTATTCTTTTTTTTATGGAAAAGCTCTCTACAGCCAGGCTGGACAGCTCTCTGGGATGCTAGTTATGTTCATCTTTGCCTCAGGGTAAGTGGGCCTACACCCCAGTGAGACAGCGTTCTCTTGGAAAACAAGTTTTAGAGTATTTTTATAGGTTGTGGCCTCCTAATAACTCCTCATCAGATGAGGTTTAAGTATCTATTCAGGTGCAGATCAATTTAATTTTTAAAGTAAACAACACAGATCTAGACTGAGTTAATATTTTTGTTTATTTCCATCTGATTATATGAGAGAACCCTTACAAAACAGTCTTCAGTTCTCAGAGTCTTTATTCACATCACATGAAAATACACATTTTGGTCCTACTGAGCACCACTGCCTTCAGAGACGTCTGTAAGAAAACAGAGTCTGAAGCCCTCTGCAAATGCTCTGCAAACCCTCTGCTCCTTAGGGCGAGGCCAGAAACACCCCCCAGCTCATCATCGTGCGGCCGCTAAACTGTAAGTACTTACTCGCTGCTCTTCAGCATCGGAGCTTTGCAAGGCGTGTGGTTACACGAATGATTTCTATGTCTCTTTCACTATTTCGGCACATCGAACTACTAGGTTAAAAAAACCCAGGGCAGGTAAGGGCAGCGCAGGGCGTGAGCGTGTGAGATGGGTTAGAGACCAGAGCATCGCCCCCGGGAGAGCCGGGGCTGCTCAGGCTGGGGGCTGATCACATCCACATGTTTAAATACCTGCTGGGAAGGAGGAAAGAAAGTGGCGCTGGCTCTTCCCAGCAATACCCAGTAACAGGAAAAGGGGCAGCAACTGGAACAGGAAATTCCACCTGCAGGTAAGGGAGGGAACACCTTCTCCTGTGTGGGTGGCTGAAGGTGGGGACACGTGGCCCAGGCCGGCTGGGGAGTCTCCAGCCGTGCAGATGTTCAAACCCCCAAGTGAGCTGTAGCGGACCCTGCTTGAGCAAAGGAGGTGGCCTGGACAATCTCCAGAGATGCCTTCCAACCTCAGCGAGCCTGAGACTCTGAAGCGAGTATATAAATATGCACATGATAAAGTCTCTATATGAATACAAAACCTTTGAAAATTAAATACTGACTTAACTTGGTCACTCAAGTGACGATTTTTCACCGGGCTTGAACAAAAGCAGTTGAGTGACTTGTGAAACTGCTTGATCTATTCGCTCTTCGTAGCCTTCCTTCTTTCCCCTCCGTCGTGGAAGCCCTTGGTGCCGTCAGGGCCCTTGGGCAACCGCAGCACCCCGACGGGCAGCCCGTCTGCGCTCTGTATTTTCCGAGCCACCATGGGGCTACCGACGGGGCTCTTCTCTTGTGTTCCAGTCTGAGCCTTTCTCCTCTGTACCCAGGGGCTGCCCGAAGGGGTGACGCTGCTGTCCGAGGAATAATCCGTACCTTTCCGTGGCATTTCGGGGCTAGTGCCTAGGTTGAGCTTGCTGTCTTCAGCCAGCGGAGATTTTCTGGTTACTTTTCTTAGTGAAGATGGACTGTTCCAAGGACTCGATCTGGGTGACACGTTAGGACTCAAATGGTTGTTTGGGTGAATGACAGGGCTCAGATTACTCCTGGTATTTGTCGTGGTACTTCTGCGTCCTGACAGTGGTGATGCCGGATTACTCTCTGGGTCAGAAGAGCTGTTTGCTGAAGATTCATCACCAACAAACTGAAGTTCCTCAACTCTCTTATTAAGGGATTTAGCCTTCTTACTGCTCTTGCTAGTGTCCTCATCACGGTTCTTGTCTTTGGGAACTTTTTTCTTTGGAGGTTTCATGCCTATTAGGACAACTTTCATGCCAGTCTCTTTCTTTTCAGCACACATGAAGTCATGAGCACGTACGGCAGCATCTACTTCTTCAAATTCTATAATTGCACATTCCTGAGTTCCCAGTTGGGTGTACCTGTTGCTGACCCTCCTGATGTCAGGTGGTAGATCCCTACCAGGCTTCAGAATACGAACTGATGAAATTGCACCAAAAGTGACAAAGGCTTTGAGGAGATGCTCCATTATCCTTTCTTGCACGCATCCGTTTTCTTGCTGTTTGTTACCAGCCTCCAGCTCAGAAATCCTGTGGATGTCATACACCAGTAACATCCTGGTAGGGAGGTTTTCACTTGGAAACACTGGAACTGGAGTATTTCTTCTAACCTTCTTGTTATCATCATTGAGCTCAAGAGTGTCCGAGTACTGCAGTGCATAGGCTGTGGTTCTCCAGTCACGGGTAAGGTGCTTCACCTTGAAGACAGACACAGGTAAAGCAGCAGAACTGATGAAACCCACTCAAACTAATTACAGAAAGTTTAGGGCAGATGCAGGCTCCAGTCTACAGACAGAAACCTGGATTTAAGTTTCACACAGCAGAACCCAGTGAAAAGTACACCGTTTTCTGGCTATAAGGGGCAGCAGTGAGCTCCGGTAAAGCTCATGTCCTGTTGAATCTACTGAAAATAGGAACTGATGCCAAATCTAAAACCGAAAATCATTACTTTAGCTTAAAGCCTGCTCTAGTGGTGTTCAGTCATTCCATAGCTAGGTCTGAACTGTGACCAAAATGCATGTTCTGTGGGATTTATTTTGTTAAATTTGCCAAACAAGTAGTTTTGCCAAGTTCAGGACTTCATTTTATTGAACTGATTTTTCCTCTCTCTAAAATCTCACTTTAAAACCTCCCCAACTTCTCCATTTCCAAGGATTGTTTTTAAGAGTTTCTCTGTTATGGGTATAATACGTTTGTGGTCTGAAGGAAGAGGGAGTGCCTTCACTTCTAGACTGAACAGCTCTGTAAAACTGTCAGACTTAGAATCTTGACAAAGTGCTTCTAATGTAATTTTAGAAATCAGTTACATACACACATTTACATAGGAATTCCTAATGTAAAAAAGAATAAAGCCTACGTCACCTTTAAGTGACTTCAATTATCAGACATCTGTCTACTAATCTTAATTTTTGGATCTCCATACATTTGGCAAAGGTCAGATTCACCATCCCTTCTTAGAGACAAGAAAGTGACTTCACCAGGATTATTCAGCTACTAATGAGTAGCTGATCTAGAAATTAATTTTATCCAGCGTCCCACTTACTGTGCCCTATTGTCTCCCAAAATGATAATTTAAAAGCATAGTAGCTTAAAAGCCTTTGAGTTCCCCAGTCAATCACTAATGAGTTTAGCAATTAAATTTCTGGCTGAAACGAACCTAACCCTCACATCAAAACCCCTGAGAGAGGCAGATAAAGGAGGCTGTAAAACCATCTCTATAAAAGAGGTTATTTTCATCTCGTCTCTCCTCATGTGTTTAGATTCATCAGGCTTACACAAAGCACTTCAAGACTTAAAACACTAGCTCACCTTCTTAAAAGAAGTGAGGAGTTTAACGCTGACATAGCCCATCTTATTTCTTCTCACGTGCTTTAGAAGGAAGGCATCTTTCTCAAGGTTCTCATCTGAGAAGTAATATTCAATCTGTGCTACTAACTTCTGGATCAGGTCATTTTCTGGTGGTTTCCAGTTCTGGTCAGAGTCGTCATCATTTTCCCCACTGCTGGAAAACAGTTAAATCATTTTATTAACAGGTCTTCATCTTATGTTAGTAGATTTCAAATAGTCTTTCAAAATGAAAAGGGATAACTGTAACCCTGACTGCAGCATACTCTATACGTGAAGAGCTATCTCAGCCTACCCGGGAGGTCAGCTCAGAGGATGGAGCTTTCCAGTCCCCATCCTGAGCTCTTTCCAAAAGCTGATCTCAGTGTAGAACAATGAGACATACACACTGGCATCTTGAAACCCCTCTGCCAACTCAAATCCTACACTAAAACATGACATGCAGGTGCGATACCAAGCATGCCCAGTGAGAGTCTCTTATTTTTCAGTGTGAAGCTATTAAACACAGGCTTGACATTTATGTGTTTCATGTGGAGTGTCACGCACCGGTGAATGGATATTCCAGCTAGATGAACTCAGGATTTCTCAAACTTTTTCACTGCATGAGTGCAGGAGCCAGTATCCAGGGAGTAAGACAGACTGACAGGACTACTGCACTTCTCACAGGTCAGAGTAACTCAAGCAGCAGTTTACCGAAGGCCTTAAACTGTGCGTAGCTGCAGATGAGGGACTTTGGTGCAGCAGCTGCTGCTGGACCTCAGGAACAGCTGTACCTGCACACACATGCAGGCTGGGAAGAAGTCATTCTCCTTTCCTCTCTGCCCCTCCCACCAAACCATCTAGGTACCCGTGCAGAACAGAGCACTACTGAGCATTCTATCCCCAAACAAGGTATTGTGAATGTAGATTTGAGATAAACTTCTTGTCACATACAGTTACAGCAGCACGTTTGTTACTGAAATACAACCATTTAAACTGTTATCTAGCTTCAGGCAAGTTCACCCTGAGGCTACAGCCATAGATGTTGCTACTGGAAATAGAACGCACAAGTCTACCTTAAGCCAGAGTCATGTTTTTGTAAAGCTGTTAACAGTCTAGTTTTGCTGTGCAATTATCATGAAAGTTTCTGTTAAAAAAAATAATAAATCACCCCCTAAGCTCCCCAGACCCTATAAATCATGTATTACTTTGGTCTCCCATGTACCTCAGCAACAAAAAAGGAGGAGCCACACGTTTTCCCAAAATTGTCTTAAATGGCTTTTGCAGAGCTTGTGAAATCAGTAAAGAAGGGAGCAGGCGCCACACTCGAGCCCTCCGTGGGCAGTCTGGCAGGGAGAACACGGGCCACCGGATCCCCTAGCCTGGCAGTTTTGTCCCAGAGGTGAACTGGAGACTGTGATCTTAATGCTGAGGGGGATTTAAGCTAACAATTTATTTACTTATTATGGTTCTCCCGATGATAGGACAACACATCAGATATACACGGATACTCACACAATCCTACCAATCTCCTCATTAAAATCTCCTCAGCCACTTAATGGGGTACAGTTCAAAGGAACAACAAGAGTGAGAGAGCGAGAGAAAGAATTGAGTTATTTGACAGTGCTAGAAGTAGAGGATAACAGATGGAGTTATAATTAAGATAAAAAAAAAATCATTTAATGGCCAGCTGTGGCCAGGTCAGATGGGACTTTGAGCAACTTGATCTAGTTGAAGATGTCCTTGCCCATGGCAGGAGGGTTGGACTAGATGGCCTTTAAAGGTCCCTTCCAACCCAAACTATTCTATTCTATACAAAGGTAGTTGATAAATCAGTGTCAGTCAACACTGATTTAAAAAAAAAAAAAGCCTAGTAATTCACAACTTTCATTTACTTATTTCTTTATTCAGAGCTTTGTAATGGATACACTTGTCAAAACAGTTAGCACAGACTGGAAAACAACCTTTTAACATGGTGACTCATCTGGCTATTAGTCACACAAGAAACTAAACACGTATCTGCACAGATACGTTTTTAAGTAATGGGTTTTTAAGTATCAAAACTCACAAACAATATATTGAATTGTCTGGATATAGTCTAACCTCTTGACAAGTTTTTGCGGAGTTTCGAAAAGAATCAGGTATTGTATTAATAAGCACTATGTGGCAATACAATGTGCAGCATTAAGTTGATGTCTCAACAATACAATCACTCCAAGGCAGTGCAAGTTCGTTAACAAAAACTAGCAGATATCATCCTGGGTGCCCACTGATGGGATGTGTGGCTGCAGCAATCATTAAATTTCAATTTCTATTGCAAAGCATACTTTAGACTGAGAACATAATAAAAACATTGACCTTTCAAGCTCAGATTGTGCCTGTCTGCATCCAAAATCAACTTCAGTTGAGCAAGAATAGCTTTACTCTATGCGTAGGAGAACCACCTGTTTCCTATAAACAGTCTGAAGATTTTTCTGAAGCACCTGGCAGCTAAATGGCTGTGGGCTGAATGTCACAAATACTCAGAGATCTCCAGAAGAACTGTGGTGTCTTGACCATGAGGAAATGGTTTTAATTTCTTACAAAACCTAGAAATTGAGGAAAAATAACCTAAATTGTCTGCTAGCTTAGCTGGAGACTGAAATGGCTGATTCCCAGCAGTTTTAGACCACCACTAACAGTTTTCCAAATCTATGGGTAAATGATTTCCTATCACATGTTGCATTCCCAACAATAAATCCTTAGCTAAGGTTACATGTAAAAGGCAAAAGCATGTGCGAACTCCACTCACCTACTTTTGATGTAGAGGCTTTACAGTTCTCTCCATGGCAATACCCCTGCCCCTTCCTGCATCAGGAAGAGGCTATTTACAAAAATGCAACCTCCGCAAGGAGTTAATATCACACACATCAGCACTGTGTTACGCAGCTTGAAAAAAATAACCACCCTATTTTCTAGTCTAGGCCAGGGCCAGCCCGAAGCTCTTATACAAGTCACATTGTCAAAAAAGCCCAAATGTAAAAAATATTCTGAATTTAAGAAATGGGTAAGTGGAATGCAATACTGTAGATTCCTGTACACAATGTATAAAAATACAGCAGTCGCACATGATTGTGGAAAGAGGAAACAGACCTGGCGTAAACACTTCACTTGTGTGTAGCTATGCTTGCCTCCTGTTTCTGTAGGGCAGCGTTGACAACTCTGGCAGCTGCAGAAAACCGCCCCAACTACCCCTCTGTAATTTAAAACAAAGCACTGCAGTTCATTCTGAGTCAGTGCTGGGATATGAAGTCAGAGAATCGATTAGAAACAACTGATCTACAAACAGAATACTGAATCTCATGCTACTGTACCTAAATCTTTATGTGACTGAATTTATTACTGCATCTGCAGCTTTAGTACCAAACACAAGATAAACTGCAACAAGCGAGCTTTGTCTCTCCGCAGTTTTCTGGCATAAAAGTCCTGGATGTTCCTTTTACAAGAGATTCTGGTTGGCATCAGAGAGACTTCAGGCATCAGCGATAGTTTCTGCAAGTTATCGTTAAATATAGACAACACTATTGCCATTATCAAACAGTAGAGTGTAGATTATAAAGCCGTAGTTACTCCTGCGTTTAAACCGCTCTTGATTTCACGTCTGGCCAACTTGTTTCCAAAGCCATAAATAAAAACCTAACGGGAAAAAAACGAAAACAAAAATGCCGACAACAACAACCAACCCCGAGCCTCCTCTGTAAAAGGCAGTGAAATGGGAATGTCGGAGACACCACAGCCCGGCTGCGGGGCAGCCACGTCCCGCCCGCGCCGGCCAAGCCGGTGCCTCGGGGGGCACGAACAGCCCGGCCCGAGCCCCCGCCGGCCGCCCCCGCGGGAGCGCGTCCCGCCTCTCCCACCGCTCCCGACGGCGTTGCATCAGCCGCGGCCGCGCCGTTCGGCGGGTGTCGGCGGCGACCCCGCACCGCCGGGCCCTCCTTGCCCCCCTGCCCCGGCGGACTCACCTGCAGCGCCCGCACCGCCCCGCGTCCTCCTCGCTGCAGCTGCCGCCGCTCCGCGCCTCCGGGCACAGCGAGCCGCCGCCGCCCTCCTCCTCGCCTTCCTCCTCCTCCTCCTCTCCCTCCTCTGCCGCCGCCTGGACGGCCACCCGGATGGGCACGGGGCCGCTCCCCGCCGCCAGATACGGGCCGGCGGCCACGGCCCCGGGCTCCGCCGCCTCGGGGTCCCCGGGGGCGGGCGGCAGCCGCTGGGCCATGGCTCCGGG
>JAOXJM010000071.1:25817321-25853440 GCA_026413425.1 Tringa solitaria
GCCGCCTCAGCCGCGACGCCCAGGGCTGCCGCAGCCGCCTCCTCCCGCTCCTTCCCTCCCCTCTCTCCCCGCCTCCCCCGCTGCGGCGGCGGGAGGGCCGGTCCCTCCTCCAGCCGCGCCGCCGCGGTGCGGGGCCCGCCGGGACGGCCGAGGGCCCTCGGGACGGCCGGCGGGGGTTTCTTCCCCGTTGGCGACGGAATCGGGGCTGTTTCTATCGCGACAGAGAACTCCTCAGCGGAGAGCAGCGTCCCGGCTCCTCACCTCCCCGTCCGGCCTCCCGGCTCCGCGGGGCGCCTGGGGACATTCCGAAAGGTGACGCCGGGTAAGTGCGGTTTTAAACGCCGAGGGTGACACCTGGAAATAAGAAAACCCAGTGAACAAGGGCGTGATTTGGAGGCCTGTCATCTCTGTAGGGCACTCCTCTATAGCGCTGCGGGGTGCTTAAACAGAATAAAAGCATTCCCCGTAAGAATTTATCAATCTATAGAGGCCCCTCTTCTGAGAAAACACTGATTTATTTTGAAATTACAGACTATTGCGCTATATTTCAGTGGACTCTTTTAGCTCTTAAAGTGAAATTAACATTCATGGTTTGGGGATTACAATCTAAAGCATTTCAATTTGTCGTGTAAATACTCGTTCTTCGGTCAGGGAAGATCTTACTATCTGAACCCAAACTGCTGAATGCTGCCTGCATCGTTAACTCGCCGCCTCATTTGTGGCTCCTGTCTGCACAGCTCCCCTGAGGTTGTTTGTACGATTTACTCTGAGAAATTTGGATTGGCAAAAAGTGGGACTGTGCGCAGGGGCCAGTTGTCCCCGCGGGTCACACACAGGCCATGGGGCTGCCGCTCAGCCTCGGGTGGGGTTGGCTTATTTTTTAACGTGCCTTAAGCAATCAAATATTTTGTTTATGAAATAGGCTTACACCCATCTCTGACCAAAGCTCTACTTCCCTGCTAGCGGAACATCATTTTGTAACGAGTCTTGGGTAGGGCATCCCTTTGCCACTGATTTCAGCGGGAACAGAAATAGAGACGCAGAACCCACGCTCCAGGAGAGGAGGAGGCTGTGGGTCTCATTTATTACTTGAGTTCACATGAGTTGTTTGCCTCCCCGGGTGGGAACGAGGTCAGGACCAGTCTGAGCACTGAACTACACTGAGCTGCAGCGAACCTAAATGATGTTTGAGAGAGACATTTCAGTTTATCTGATGACTCCTGTCGAGGTTAAGTGAACTTGATTTTACAGGGAAGGACACTAGATCTGTTTCCCTGCTGTACCGGTGGCTACCGCACAGAACTGGCCGTTGGCCTTGCCAATGCTCAGCTCATCTCTTTGAGGAGTCCTACTGTCATTATCATCTACAACTACCTGAAAGGAGGTTGTAGAAAGGAGGTTGGTCTCTTCTCCTAAGTCTCAGGCGATAGGATAAGAGGAAATAGCCTCAAGTCGCGCCGGGGAGGTTCAGGTTGGATATTAGGAAAAATTTTTGCACTGAAAGGGTTATTAAGCATTGGAATGGGCTGCCCAGGGAGGTGGTTGAGTCACCATCCCTGGAGGTATTTAAAAGACAGGTTGACATAGTGCTTAGTGACATGGTTTAGGGATGGTCTTTGTCAGAGTTAGGTTGATGGTCGGTCTAGATGATCTTAAAGGTCCCCTCAGCCTAGACAATTCGGTGATTCTATGATCTAGTCTGCTACAAACTTGTTAATAACGTTCAGAGAATTAGTGTAGATGAAGATTGATGTTCTTTCAAACACTGTGTTGATCAGATCTCCATTGAAATTACCAGGCTAACGTTTTGGGGTTTGGGGGTTTGTTTTTTTTTCATATAGCAATGTTCTATAATAATAATGCCCATGGCAGGGGGCTCGAACTAGACGATCTTTAAAGTCCCTTCCAACCCAAACCATTCTATGATTCTATAATGCTTAAGTACCAGCAGACATTAAACAGTACTTGTAACCATATGAGAACTTAAAACTAAATGAATAACGTAGACAAGTCCCGTAGAGGGAAACCCCTATCTCAGCTGAGCTTCTGATGCTCGGGGTTATAATCCCATGAGCCTCAACCGTGCAAAACTGTCACAGATTTCTTATGGCACGTTCGTTGTTGGCACAGAATGGTCTACATCCATAAAAAAAACAACAACCCACCTCCATATTTTGTATTTCTCACAGAGTAAGCCACAGTTACAGTATTTTTGTCACCTTTCAGCGAACAGTAACTAAATCGACACGACACAAGGCTAAACCCGGGCCACAGGTAGGCAAGGGGTGCTGAGGGGGTTGCGGGCCGTCCCCACGCAGCCAGCGCCGCCATTGCTGCTCCAGCCACCGAGGGGCTGGAAACGGAAAAGCGCCCACTGCCCATCGGCGGGGCCTCTGGGCTCCCACAGCCGGCAGCAGGCCCGGGGGCAGACTGTCCCTCAGCTAGTCCCCCCGCCCGCCGCGGCCCTGCCCCAGCCCGGCCCGCACGTTTCAGGGGTTTTCACACGCAGTCAGTCACTCGAATGTAGAATTCAGAGAAATTCAATCGCGTTAGTGTTTTCTTTACTACCGGGAGGCGGCCCGCCGCGCGCTTGCGGGGCCCCCTCCGGCGCCTGCCCGGCCCCGGCCCCGGCCCCGGCCCCTACCTGAGACAGCCCCGCCGGGCAGCAGGCCCCGGGGTTGGCGGCATGGCCTCGCGCCTCCGCCTCCCCTCACGCCTTCCCGCCGCCGGGCACCGCCTCCGCTGTTGGGCGGGGCACGCGCGGGGCTGGCCGGGAGCGGCGGTTGCCCCGGTAACAGCGGAGCGATTTCCGACAGGGGCGGCGGCCGGCGCGGAGGCGTGAGGCGCGGAGAGAGGGGGCTGACATGGTGCCCAGCAAGTGCCGGCCCAGCAGGGGCCCTCGGGCCGCTACCGGCCCGGTAGGTGCTGCCGCGGGGAGGGCTGGCGGGTGGCAGCCGCCTGCTTCTCCTCAGCCACGGGTGCGCGGGAAGGAGCGGCGGTGTTTCTCCGCCCCGCGCACCGCAGCTATGCGTGACTGACCGTGCGGAGCTGAGGAGGGCGGCCGTCCGCGGGCCTTCCGCGGGTGGCGCCTGTCAGCGGGCGGAGCCCCTGAGGGCAGCCCCGGCCGCTTTCTCGGGGTGCGGCGGCCGAGGGAGGGCGGGTGGTGGGAGCTCGGGCTGCTCCCTGCCGTGAGCGGGCTGAGGGGTCCCCGCGCTCTGTGTGTCCCTCCGCGGATGTGCTGGGAGGGGGCTGTGTAGGCCCTTTGGTTAAATGTTTCTGTCAAACGCTTTCATTGTTCAGCGGGTAGAGGGTGCGTTCTGTCACGCAAATCCAGTTAAATGAAAGGCACGTTTTGCCTTCATTAAAAAAAAATAATAATTGTTATATTTAAATGTAAACAACGGTTTTCTTCAAAAGGAGGATAACATCCCCATGAGAGTCATGCTTTCAGTGTATTTTTAAAACGAAAAAAGATGAGGTGTTTTTTTCTTTTTTTAAAGTAAAAATTAGTGTTACTTAGTGCTGTGACATATTCTTCATAATGGTTTTGCAAAATAGTTCCTTTCTTGGCAGATTTTGATGTTGAAAATACCTGTATTGATTTTTTTTTTAAAAAAAAGTTGCATTCAACTTTTTGTATTGGTATGTGTTTTTTGAAAAAGGTAATATTCCATTTCTTTTTTCTTCTACCCTGCAGGTCAATAATTGTGGTCTTCAGCTGGTTATTCAGACCTCATCGATAACAGATAAAAGCAAACCAGTAATTATTACCTTTTCTTTAATAGTTAATTAGTAGGGTTGTATGGTACAGCCAAATCTGCATGCTTTCAGTTGGGAATTGCCTTTTCAATAGTAATGTGTGGACTTTTAATATAACATCTGATGTATCTGATAGCCTGTTGGTAATTTATTTCATCCTATTAAAGATACATAAAGGAAAAACACAAGGATGCCTGCCATATGCTATATTGTATCTATACATAGATACAATTTCTTACGCTTCCATCCTACCTCTCTTCCTCCTGTAATTGTAGTGTTCCTTATAGAGTGGATTTTTTTTCTTTACTTGGTCAACTGCAAGTGAATGTGCTGGTAACTTCCATTGTTTAATTTTGGTTTCCAACACACTGAAACTTTTTAGTCATGGTATCTTAATACAATGAATGCTTTTTTTTTTTTTTGAGCAATTATTTAATTTTTTTTAAAGCATTTGTGGAGTTTGCCAAGAATTGCGGTGGTTCCTAAGGTTGTGTTTGTCTGTGTAAAGATATAACTTGAAAACTAACATTTGTTTTAAATACTGTGTTACAGTTTGAATTCCGGATAAATAAAGAACAATCATCTTTCCACAATAGACTTCTGCAGCATGATCTGGAAAAAAACTATTCAGGAAGGCAAGGTGATACTCAACAGTTTGGTTTGTTTGTCTTTAGTATCTCTTTTTATTAACTGAACAGTAAAGATTGTATTATGATTAGAATATGTAAGAGTGCCAGCTTTGTCTAATTGGCTACTGTAATTAAATATAATTACTGCTGCATCATGTCCTGAACCCGCTGTCCTTCTACTGCATTGTGCATATGGCTTTTTTTATCACTTTTTGCCCCTTGTTTTGTCCATGGAAGGGCATCCTTTCTTCTACCTGTGAGGCCACAGTCTGTGAAGTGCCCTATGACGCATTCCCCCAGAAGCCACACAATTGTCTACTGTAATGTTTTATCGGATGTTTAACGTTTTAATCTATTTAGACAAAATTAGTTTCTAATTCAGAACTTTGATGTGACGAGATAGTTCTCCTGTTGTGCTTGTGTGCTTTTGTCTTTGAAAAGCAAGATATTTGGTGATATCAGTGCTGACTGTGATGAAGCCTGGAAGAGCCATGAAACACACTTCTTGCCTCACTGCTGCTGCTTGCCTGTCATGTAAAAACAGTGATTGATTAGGATAGCAGATGGGTTTAATTATTATGGCAATTCTTTATTCATTCTGGTAAGATCAACAGCTGTTCAGAATGGTTTGATTCTTAGGGATATTATGCAAATTATTACGGAGTAAATTTAATTTTGTGGTTTGGGTTTTTTTCCCACACAGGAGACCAAAGAGTATTAAGTCCTTTGGTGCGTAATAAGCAGATATATCTTCCAGTACCATCCAGTCTGACGGAACTTTCTGGTTTGGAGCTGAAGCAGAACACAGGCTCTTTATCGGGATTTGGTGAGTCTTCTATTCACACGCTTACAAAGTCCAGATCCTGACAAAGCAGCCACAGTATTAGTTTACATGATTTAGGTAACAATGAAAACTTCTCTTGTTAGTCTCTTGTTCTCCCACCCCCCACCTTTTTTTTTTTTTAACTGGGTGAATTATTGGACAGTTATGCCCTCCAAGATGTGTTGCTTCTGGCTGTCAGAATGTATGACTGAACAGTAACTGCTGTCGATGGTTCCCTTCAGGTATTAAGAAAGGTTAATAGATCATTGTCAGGAAACCACTAGAAATATTTTCCAAAGTGTAATATAGGCATTTAAATAGAGGCTTTTTACATACCTTTCTTTAACAAATAGGGGTCTTTCACATATGTCTTTAGGAGGATGACATTAGAAGAAAAAAAGTCACTTTGCTGCCATCATTTCATGTTTCAGACTGAATTTTAGGCCTCAGTTCTTCTGTTTATTGGCTTAAAAACCTGAGGCACAACTAACTTAAGACTTTTGCAACAATGTTAATTGATTATTTTTGGTCTCGATTATTTTTTTTTTTCCTTTACAGTTTTTTTCACTTTGAAGGATACATAGAGAATGTTGGTTGTTATACTAGTTTGTTAAGAGTAGCCACTGATAAAATGTTGAGAGTAGCACTGAAAAGATTCTGAATTGCACGACAAATTTTTTTACTTACATAGGTATGCCTTCTAATGGCATATTTTAGACAACAATGGGCTCACTCTCTATAGTAGTAAAGCAATTACTTTTTGTTTATTGAACAATTAATGTTTTTCCCATTAACATACTTGATTTATTTGAAGGAAGGGGAAAAAAAGGGGCAAACATGTAGAAGTTGAGCCTGTTATTTTTGTGGTGGCATGCATGCACGATAATTTTTGTTGTTGGACTTGATGGTCTTAATGGTCTTTTCCAATCTAAATGATTCTATAGTTCTATGAGCTATTTTTGACTGACATTTTTCAATGGATCATTTTCCAAATAAGCCAAAGCTCACAGAAAACATTTGTTAATTTATTTTGTGGGTATTTTTAGTTATCCTTCCTCTTCCCCGTTACATTAACAAGGTGGGTAAAGATGGATAGCTTTGTAAATATGTTTTAAATGGCTTCCTGTTTCTTTCTTGATAATGGAATGAAATATAATACCAATGATTAGTAGGTATTGCATGCATTTACCCTTTAAATGACTTTGCATTTGTGGCTCAGTGGGACTGTTTCAGTGTTTTGGTGCTTCAGTCACTAGTTCTATCAACATCTTATTCATCTGTGTCTTTAAATTAATCTTAAGTTAGATGTTGTTTATATCTTTACATTCAGATACTGAAATTGTGAAACAATTATACAGCCATACCTTAAAACATCATTGGGTAATTCTAATCAAAACAAAAGCATCTACAAAATATCTGCGTACAACAAATTATTGTTAAAATATCTCTCAGAAATGAAATGAATGGACATACTTTGGAAAGAGGATGCAGAGAGATGTGAAGAAAAAATAGTAGGAAAAAAACCTTATAACTCAAAGTACTGAATGAAGGCAAAATGCACTTTCATGTACCGTGTAACTCTTTACTTTTAATAAGGAAAAAAATCTGCTTTTATTATCTGTAGTTAATGAAATTATTTTACAAAGTAGTAGTTCATATATTCTCCGTATGATTTTCCAATAGATAACACAAATTTTGGGAGCAGTTCATCAATAACTTTTCCTGTATTGCAACGTACTGCTGAAGAAAAACTCCTGAATTCTGATAGACTTACCCTGGAAAGGTAAGAGGGTTATGGAGCATACACCCCATAGCTTGTGACTCTTGCGTCTGATGGTCTAAAATGATGAGTATCCCAGTAATGCCTGTGGTCAATGGTATTAGTGATGGGTTTGGTTTTCTTGGGGTTTGTGTGGGTGTTCTCCAGAGAAGAATCATGTCCCATAGAGAAACTCTGTATGAGTGTCCTTGTGATGAATATATATATATATGCATATAGCCATCATCTAAAGCAGTTAAGGTTTTTTCTCTGTAAACTAAGCAGCTATCTTAAGAGTCAAATGCAAGGTTATGCAGGTAACCTAAAGAAAGAGGCTGTGTCTCCATTACTTCTAATCTGATGCATTGACTGTAAAACTGACTTTTTTTTGTTTTCCCCCCTTAACCAGGACACACAAAAAAGTTTTATTTGAAAGATATTTAATTGCTGCTTTTGTTTTTTTTTCTTTGGTGAGGGCAAGGTTCATGTAGTCCAAAAAGTTTTTTCAGGTCAGTAGGACTCCCTCTGGAATAATCCTAAAATAAGAATAACCACTTTCAGCATAATTTCATATATCTTTTACTTTAACACTTATTGCATGTATTTATATTTCAAATGTAAAGTTCTATAAATCAAAGAAAAATTGCATAGACACAGCACCCTTTGGATTCTAATCGAAATTGGCTGTTTATGTGATACCTGATGAAAAAAAATAAATTAAAAATTGGCAGGCTGCATCTGTTTAAATTTTAATGTGGTCACAACACAGAACTTCCATGTAGTTTCCTTGTAACCAGCAGATCTCTGATTAAGAGGACAGGCTTTCTGAGAATTTTGCAGGCACTTCTGTTGTGTTTTCGTGCTCGCTTTTTTTTTTTTTAATAGTAAGGAGTTACTGCCTTATTTACAGAGTTTAATTAGCAAGTCTAATTACCTTAATATTACCGTAATCAAGATAACATACTTTCCTTGGTTCAGTAAAACTGAATGAGTAGAAGGTGGATTACCCATTTGTTACTGACATGTGTGTTTTGTTTTGTTTCTTGTTCCTTCCAGGCAAAAACTGACAGTATGTCCGATTATCGATGGGGAAGATCATCTTCGTCTTCTGAATTTCCAACATAACTTTATAACTCGCATCCAGAATATTTCTAATCTGCAGCATCTTGTTTTCTTAGATTTATATGATAATCAGATAGAGGAAATAAGCGGGCTTTCAACTCTTAGATCCCTAAGAGTCCTTTTGTTGGGAAAGAACAGGTAAAAACAGTTAAACTAACTTAAAGCACCGTAATTCTTTATGGTGTAACAACTGTGATTTATCATTGTTTCTGTTACTTAACGGAGTTTTCAGATTGTGGAGACCAGTGAGCTGGTCCCTAGCACTCATCAAGTGTTAGGGATCCCACTGAGGAAGTACACAGTTTTTGCTCGTAATGTTCTTCAGAGACTTCCTTTCTTATGTACGTTTTAGCAACAGTTCTGAAGTATTTTGTGTGTTTCCATCTAATCTTCTGTTCTAATTGGCTATTAAATGTGTGTTCTTAGATTTTTGTGACAGGTGGAATCTCTCTTCACATCACATAAAATATTAATTGATTCTTATAACCTATAAAAAGGATTTCTGCCTGATGTATTTCGCTGGGAAAAAAATCAGACAGATGAATTGTGGGTTTTATTGCTTATTTATGGATTCTGTTCTGTTGGGCGATACAACTTCTAGTTGTAGTACTTTCTAAAAAATACAGTTCAAATCCTTTAGCTTGTAATTCTAATAATTTAATAGAAGTATCTGTGGAATTGCTCACACATCTAAGGGTTGTGCTCTGATTTTGTTCAGTTTCCTTATTTTCTTTATATTCAGTAAAGGAAGAACTGGTGAACAAAATTCAGTTTTGTGCAGATTACAAAGAATGTATCTCCTAATTCAGCCTGTATTCAAAACTGACAACTTTCAATGGTGCAGTATGTTACTAGAGCTTTTATATTTAAAACATCACCTGTAGAAATTAATTTTGTTTATAGCAAACCTTTGGGGTATGGGAATGATAATTTTAAGGTGTTTTAGGGGACTATTTTCCAAATCATAACTATATTGAGTGCTGCGTAGTTTGTTTACGTAGAAGTATGGTTTGGGAGTAGTTAGGACAAAACATACTCATAAATGATTACAAGTCAGATGCGCTTGGTAGCAACTTGTTTTCAGTTTGATCTGTATGTGATCTTTGATTATTCTTGAAGCAAATGCAAAATACCTGTGATGTTTGATACCATCAGCCAGTAGATGATGCTGTTGAGTATAGAATAACCTTGGTTTCAAATCTGAGAAAATAAGACAGGACAGAAAAGTTTTAAGAGAGTGGAGTTGTGCAGGGGTAGAAGAAATGCAGCCAAATCTGGAGATCTGTATTGTCTAAAAAGAACCAGTGGCTTTCTTTCTTTTTTCTTTTTTTTTTTTAATTTTGTTTAATTTTTAATTTTTTAGGTAAATTCACAAAAGCCTGTGTCACTACATTGTTTGTTTAAACCTGTTTAGAATTAGCTGTTTGCCAGTAATAATTTTTTTTTTTAGTATTTAGGTGTCTGGATAGGTTGGTTGTTGACTTTGTTTACTAGTGGTACAAGTTTTCCTTCCCTCTTCTTCTTCCTAGAAGAGCCACATACATACTGCCGCTCTTGCCTTATTGACAGTCAGAAAGGAATATGATAGTCTAAGGCACACTTACTCATTTATTCACTTTTTTTATGCAGTTCAGAACTTTTTTATTCTTCTGTTACTCTTGGTAGGCAGGAACAGATGGCTGAGATTTGTATTATCTGGAAAATGAAAGATATTTGTTATCTAATGTGAAAAATAATTTATGTCATAATTGAAATCTTTCAGAATAAAGAAGATCTCAAATCTAGAGAACCTGAAAAATCTTGATGTTTTAGATCTTCATGGAAATCAGGTACAGTACAATAGCTCGATCATGTACGTCTCTTGTGTAGGCATCATGCATTTCCTGTCTCTTTTACCAAAAGTTGCAAATTTCGCAACTTTTGAGGTCACAGAAATCAGTAAATTAATAAAAGGTGGTATGATGTTATATTGAATCTGTGTATCGTCTCTTGTATTTTCAGTATTGTACTTGTGTAAAGTTACAGTGATTAAAATGCCAAGTCATCAGAGTATATTGGCACTCACACCTACAGATAACTATTCTCTGTAGGTGAAGGTGATGCTGAAGTAAGTCTTAGAAGTCATAGAAGAATTTAAGGTCCCATTGATTGTTGTGTTGTTTCTACTATTGGTGATCTTACAAACCAAGATCCCTTACACATCTGTAGAAGACTTAAATTTGTACACAAAAAAGTAGAATGGGTCCAAGCTCTTGATAGATTCATGCTTCTGAATTAATTTAACTCACTCAGTATCTGTTCCGTTTCCCCAATTTGAGACTAAGCTGGCATTTCTATTTCAAGTGGTACACAAAGTTCTAGCTGTACTACATGTAAGAGGAAGATTCTGTTTCATGGCTATGTCATAAACAGCATGGAGTATTAAGGGCAAGCCAGATATAGTATTCTTTTGTAAAATAAATTTTAAACACATGTGATACAAAATGTTCCATAATTGAGCTGTTTAAAACAACATATGATTGTTGTGACTATGTAAGATCAGTGTGTGAATTTTCTGGATTCCTGTTCTGACAGTTTTGATATTTTACTGATTTCTCTGTGTGTGTGTTCTTTATTGTACAATTGCTTGACAGTGGGGAATGTGAATGTCTTTTTTTTTA
Source organism: Tringa solitaria (assembly GCA_026413425.1). Lineage (NCBI taxonomy): Eukaryota > Metazoa > Chordata > Aves > Charadriiformes > Scolopacidae > Tringa > Tringa solitaria. Next base: position 25,828,074 of record JAOXJM010000071.1, read on the forward strand.
AAGAAAAATAAGTAAAGGAAAGAAAAACAAGCCAGCACTATGAGTTACTGTTTTATATGATGTGATAAGTTTGTGGCTTCTTTGGATAACATCAGTCCAATAGTATGTATGTTGTACAGTGGCAGAGGCAGCACAGGAACAGATAATGACATTGCCCTTGGAGCCTTAGAGTGGCTATGTTTGGAGATGGTTAAATATTTATGTAGTTAAATATTTATGTAGTTATTATTGCTTGTCTAAGTTTGGGGGTATTTTTATGTTTTTCATAAAAATATTTGCAGACTAGACTTGCAGCTTTGCCAGTCAGTACACTTTTATAGCACAAGTGGAGGAATCACTGATGGAAATGAAACGTAGGTCATGCACAGCTCTTGCAAATGATTGTGAAGTATATCTGGGGTTTTTTGTTGTTGCTGGGTTGTTTTTTGTGGTTTTTTTCCAATGTTTGTACAACTCCCTTTACATAAGCTAGAACTTTATTAGGAGTTTTGGGCATAGTGCCCAATTGGCTGCTGTTAGGTCAGCTTCATAATAAGCTTACTTTGGTCCAGAGAACATAACAAATTATCAGGAGTTAAATCTCTGGAGCATAAGAAATGCTTTTGGTTTTTAGAAGGTTTTAGTCATAAACATACATATGAAGGGCACAAATGCTAGGAAATAAAATTAATTGTTTTCAGCATACTTTTCTTTTTTATGGGTTTAGTGTATTTTTCATGGAAGGACCAAATAAAGACTATGAACTTCTCTTCAATTAATAAATTATCTTTCTGTTCCATTCCAGTTTAAAGATATGCAAGTTTTCATGTTAACATTCTTTTTGCCTGTTTTTGAGGAATTAAACACTTGAAATGCCAGTCTGCCATACATGTTATTAGTTATTTTTGGAAGCATAAGGGAAGAAATGAAGAAGGGAAGAAATGCGAGTTTGAGACCTATCAGCTTAGTGTACTATTGAGTTGTTTTGAAGTCTCGGCGGGAGGGTGGTGGTGTTTGCTTATTTAATAATGAGTAGGAGGACTCTGTCTTTTATTTAGACAGGGATCCTTATTTATGGCAGCCTTCTAGTCTATCTTAAACAGTATTTCTTCCACATCGGGAATTTCTCAAGAACAGAATTCACCTTCAAAATCTGTGTTCCAGTATTCCAGAACATAGCAATTTAATCAACAGATCAGTAAAATTAAAAAATGAATTCTTATATGTAGTTCAAAATAGTGGATTCTGATCGTTGTTCTGTTGATATAGAGTTCTGTCTCTAGCATATGCATTATTTTTTTTTTTCTTTAATTTGGTACAAAATAATTAGAATCAAGAATGCAGAAACAGAATATCCTGATTGTCAGTCATAATGAAAAATAGTAGAATAGTAGAAAATAGGATTTGCTTTGTCTTAATAAGCTCTTTATACATCTGTTTCTGTAGATTGCATGGGGTGTCATCCTGCACCCAGTTCTCACAGGACAGTCAAAAAATCTACAATAAATCTAGCCATTTTTACAATTTGGAACACGTGATGGGCAGCAATTTTCCTTTATCAGGATGATTCTTACTTGAAGTGAAGGAAGAAAGAAGAAAATGTTTGTAATTTTATTACAAAAGCTGTCATTGTAGTTAGTGGAAGGGGTTTTGATACCTAACTCTCCAGGAAGAAATAGTAGATTCTTTCAAGAAAGCTATTGATAAGCTAAAACTTGGATGTAGTTCTGCCTGAATGCTGTCTGCTCAATGAGCAAATTGTTGCATAAACTGTAATTTTTTAGATTTGCTTTGCCTGGAGAAGAGAAGCCTCAGGGAGTTCTTACTGATGTATATAAATAGCTGATGGGAAGGTCTAAATAAGATGGAGCCAGACTTATCTCAGTGGTGTCCAGCAAAAGGAAAAGAAACATTGAAATGCCTGAAATACAAGAAACTTGTTCAAACTTCAGAAAAAAAAGTAATTGTCAGGGTGGCCAGACACTGGAGAAGGTTGCCCAGACAGGTGGTAGAATCTTCATCCCTAGAGGTGCTCTAAGCCTGACTGGACATGGCCCTGGGCAGCCTGCTGTAGTTGATCCTGCTTTCAGCAGGGGGTTGGAGAGGATGATCTCCAGAGGTCCCTTCTGACTTCAACTGATGCTCTGATTCTGTGTCTAGGGTTACTTTAGATTAAATTCACCATCTACTATTTTCCCTTTACTTGTAGGGGAAATAGAAGAAGAATAGTAGAGAAAAAGTATTATTTTAAGGGTATTAATAAATTGACAATTCTTTATGCAAAAATGTCTTCTGTACAGCCATGGAAAACCTCTTTATTGGATGGATGTGGCAGTTCCTTGAGCTGTAGTGCACTGAATCAACATCCTACTACTACATGCTCATTGAATGGCACTTCAATGGATAGGTTAGGATAGGAGTGTTCCTGTGGTTTTGATGTGCATAAATCCCACAGATCTGATGAAATTATGCATTGAATCTGCTGGTCTTTAGAGCACTTTGTGCAGCTTGCTCTGATTTGATTTTATGCATCGATTCTGTTACTGCTTGACAGTAAAGGTTGATCACAAGTTGATTTGTGGAGTATTTTGGTGATTTATTTGTTGACAAATAAGACAGTTGAATTTTCTTCAAACTTGTTGATTTGTCTCTTTATTTTATAGAGTCATCCTCTGTGGTTCATATTTATATATGTATCGGAACAGTAGTCCATTTTACACCTTTTTTTTTTTTTTTTTTATTCCTTGTATTAATATATATATATAGCACCTCTGTTTTGATGGGGCTTTTGCCTTTTGAAGTTGCCGTATCTTAGTTAATAGAAGATGAGGACACGTCGATTTTTTTCTGTAGTAAAGATGGTTCTGTTAAAGGGAGACTGTCTGGTGAGCAGTCATCATCACAGCAGAGGATTAGCTGAACGTTTGCTGCTTGCATACAGTTTACTTGAGATACAAATTAACTTGCGTTCAGTGATTCTGGTACCACCAGCTCTCCTCTGTGGTCAGATAGACAAATCCAGAAGGTGGTTTAACGCGTTTGTTAGACAGCAGTAGATGAGAAGAGTCACATAAGTAAAATGCTACTATTCAAATGGTATTGCCTGGCAACAATAATATTATTACTGCAATATGCTTTGGAATACAAATTGCTACAGTATTATTACTACTTCTCAGTTATGATACAGAACAGAGTTTTTCCATAGTCTTTGTTTTCATGGTTTGGCTTCTCTGATGTCATTAAATAAAACCTGTAAAATTCAATGTAGCAGGTTATAGCAAAATCCAGTAAATCCTCCTGATGCCTTTTGGCAAGTAATTCTACCAGATTGATTCTTTGGTGAATGCGATATTCTACAATTCTTTCTGAGAACATTGAATGTGCTCACGTATCTGGCAAGAAAAAGTATTATTCTTTATACTACCATTTTCCCCTTTATGGTTTGTGTATGTTATAGGACGTATTTACAATAGAATACTAAAATATCTTATGTGTTATATCCATTACATAATATCTGACCATACAGTTTTCATTCTTCAGTAGTTTAATTCACTACAGAAGTATTCTAAGGTGTTTGCAATAATTTTAACTTCTTTAGTGTTCAAAGCTATTGTTAAAAATGTGCAGGATCTCTTATGTGTTACCTGTGATCCAAGAGAATCACTGGACAATTAAATCATGTGTACAAGTTATATTAAAGGTATTTGAAATGCATTAGGCTAACAAGAAAAGTCAACTCTTTAATTACACACAGTAGTTCTACATAAGGTAAGAAATCTTAGTGGTCTCTCTCTATATATGCAGAATATAAATACTCAAATAAAATATGACCAGAATATCAATATTATCAACCTTATTTTTCAAAAATATTGCTGGAGCCTTGCTAGAAATTATTTATTTTTGTTAATTTTCATGAAGTAGTAGCAGTTAAGAGGAAAGCTGGATTCCTGTCTAAGTCCCTCCTTCCCCCTTGGGTTGTAAATCAATCCCATAGACGGAATGCAGATTGTAAAACTTCTAAGACTGGAATGTTTCCAGGAGGTTGGATGTGAGGCAAAACAGGAGGAAAATTTCATTTTTGTTCACTTTTGGGAAAATATTTTGATTTATTTGGGTGCTGGCTTTTTTGGATAATGTGATTTGGTCTGAACTTTGAGGTTTCTCCTGCCCAAATGAGAAATGTACTGGGAACTGGATGTGCTTTAAAACATTGAGGTATAGATGATTTAAAATGCATTATTATTTAAAGAAAATCCCTTCATATAATAAATAACTGAAAGAAGGTTAAAAAATAAATAAATTTCAGTGTAATGCCTAGTGAAATATTACACCTGATGCCTACACTTTACAAAAAGGAGAGAATGTGAATCATATTGCTACTCTTTGCCTGTTTTCCTACGTGATCTAGTAAGGCTTTTGATTTTAATAGTGCCAGTAAAAATTAGTAAGAAAATGCAGCATCTTAATAACATTCAGTTACATTTTTATGTAGAGACTGTTTCGATGGTTATTAACATGCTAATATGGATAGAAAATACTACATCATTCAGAGACCCTGCATGTGATTGTGTGCATGGTATATTTAATGCGCTACAACTTAAATTTAGTTTTGAACTAAATACTCAATTTGTAAATAGTGTACTTCCAAGCACTCTGAATATTCTGTTGAGAGAACGCTGATTGTTGGCATGGTCTTTGTTGCCAAGGTAAATAGTGTGAATGGTATATGTTTCATGTAAATATCTTTAAAACCTTTTTATTTTGGATAGGGTTAAAATGGATTTTACTCTGTCTTCTAGTGAACTGATGCATTAAAATTGAGTCAAGTTGAAATGGAACTTTATTTAGAATGAAATTTATTCTATAATACATTAAATTTTAAAAAGTAGTTTTAATTATTTTTTGTGTTCTGTGAATCATTTTCCTTGCCAAAAGTTCAAGGGAAAAAAAAAAGAAACTTGATTCTTTCAGGCCTTGACTTCTTTTCAGTAATCTCAGAAATATGTGTTAAAAGATGCAACTTTCGTGCAGTTTAATTATTGAATTATTATGTGGTGCATAACAGTCTTTTCTGAAATATATCTATTTCACAGCTAGGTAAACAAGAAAATAGAATGGTGTTTTTGTTCAATGTTTACAAGTAAAGCCTTTCAGCTATGTATTTGAAAAAGCAACTAAAAATGGTGAATAATATTCCTTTATAATTAATAAAAAATAGTCATAGATATAATTTCTTTTTAGTAAAAGAAATATTGAGTCCTCTAAAAGTGTCTTGTTATCTAATTAACACCTAATAGTATGTACTAAAAGGTGGTGTATCTTCATGTGTGCATGCATAATTGAAACAGAGAAAATCCAATAATCTTAAAACTTAGTGAAGTGATGAGGAGTATCTCTAGACATTGCTGAAGAAATCATTATCTTGGTGATAGGCGTAAGATGCCAGGATTAATACCTTGCGTTGTGGCACGCAGTAATTTTGGCTCAGCAGACATCTGCAGAGGTCTGTGCTCTTCACTCTAACCATCTGCTCTTGGCTTTGCTTGTACACGTCTTTCTGTCTAAATATATTGTTCCAAATGGTGGTATTTTCTGTTTCTTTTGCTGTAGTATTTTTGTATTCTGATAACTTTTATTTTCTGCATATAATATGCATAAATGGAAGGTGCGGTAGAATCAAAAGTTGGTCTAAGATGTTATTTAATTCTGGTTTTGTTATCTACTTATGTGTGCTTGTTAATGGAAAGATTGCTGGGATACTTTTTATAGCAGCATATTCAAGTCACATGTCACAGACTTACAGATACATACATATATATGTATATATAGATAAATATGTGTCTGTATGTATGAAAATTACCAACAACGTTATGTGTTTTCAATCTGTTAAATAACAGCTGCCTTACCTCTTGCCCCATTCCAGCAGCTGCTAGACACTTTCTGGAAACTGGCACAGCCAGATTTGTACTGGTCTAAAGCCTCAGAACGTTTGTTATCACTGGGAAGTGTGTGATGCTGGCAGCTCTGGGGAGGAGCAGCGTGTCTGACAACCCGCTGCTGGAGGCAGCTTGCGGTGGTCCAGCCGGGGATCACTCTCACTGAGAGGGAATTTGTTATACTTGTTAGTAGCTTTGTGCCCTGTGTCTTTGGATGTGCTGCCACACGCTGTGGAACACTGAAGTTTTTTCCTCAGGATAACCTGCTGCCTTCTTTTTGCCATATAGCATGGGTTTCAGTAAGAACATGACAGGAATATCCTCCTGTGCAGCGGAAATGCTTCATCTTCTCCATTGTACATTGCTGTACGCAAGTCCTGTGTAAAAGTCCAGGTAGATGCTGGAGGACAGATTGCAGGCTATTATGAGAAATAAATATCTGGGTAGAGAATGTAGAGTGGATCACTCTAAGAAATAAAACCAGCAGTCCCTGTGTCAACAGAACAATAATTAATGTCTTTGTAAAACATGGTGGCATTTCTAGAAGTCAAAATAAAATCAAGGGACAGTAGCTATTACTACTCCTTTTTTTTTTTTTTTTTTTTTTTTTGTGTCAATGTTACCTGAATCTTTAAAATAGGGAACTAAGTATAAAAACAAACCTCAGGCAGCTGCCTCTTTAATGTAGTTAAGTTGCTTTGTTTGATCCCTCCATTTTCTAATCACAGGAAGCCATGAGTGGCCGAAGAAGTCCTGGTGACTGTCAAGCAAGTGTGCTGTGTATCCAAATTAAGCATCCTGCTGCTTTATTTTTGAACTTTTGAGTGTGTCTTACTGATTCCAGCAATTACCTGCTCGTAAAACTTCCTTACAAATTCCAATTTCAGCATAATTGCTTTCTTCTCCAGAGGGCTGTGGCTGCTCCTTGCCCTTGACTCACAGCGAGTTCCTGTCCTCATCATCTGCTGGAAAAATCTGTCTGTGGGGCTCCTGTAGATAGAGCTGTGAATGCTGCTACTGGTTTTTTAAGAGACACAAAGTGAAATCGGTGCAGAGTTCTGCGATGGTAGGGAGATGGGATGCTGCATATTCTTGTAGGACATGCACTAGGCAATTTGGATGTGTTTGAGTGCTTTTGCAGACAAATTAAGGATCAACTGTGCACAAATTTCCCCATTTTGGCACAACATGATGTCATCAGTATCCTCTTAGTTTTATGGTGTCTTCAAGGTTGCTGCTACAGAGCAGCTCAGCTGAAATAACCTAATTTCTGATGGTAAGGAAACTAAGTGCTGACTGGTTTTACTGCAGTATGACAAGGAAGGTATGAGTGAGGTGAATCCTGGTACTTAATCTTTGGCAGACTGTAGCTTGTTTTCAGCAATCTATGATATGATTATTGTGGTTTAGAAGAACACACAGGCAGCAGGCTATTGTATGAAGTTGATTGTTCATGTATACTTTTAAAAAACAATGTATGTGCAATGTCTATATAAAACAAGCATTTTTTTATTATACCTCTTTCACAGATTACTAAAATAGAGAACATCAGTCATTTGAGTGAACTGAGAGTGTTAAACCTTGCCAGAAACCTACTAACCATTGTAGAAAACCTTAATGGATTGGATTCACTCACAGAGCTCAACCTTCGTCATAACCAAGTCTCTGCTATAGTAAGGATCAAAGCTCTTGTCTTTTTTCTTTTTTTTTCTTTATTTTTAACAAAATGGACTATTACTGTAACTTGTTTTTTATCAGCATTTTAGATTTGTGAAATCTTGTGTATTGTGTTGCTTATCTTGTTCTGCTGCTATACTTACTCTTTCAACATAAAGGTGAAACAAATAGCAATTTATTTTTGGTGTTACTTTGTATAACTTGTGTGATCACTTGTAGTGATTCAAATCTTGAAAGCTCATGGTGGTTCTCCAGGGGGAAAAAGAAGATTCTGAAGCAGTTTTGTGGTTCTAACATATAAATTTTGAGACTCTTCTTCCGTGTAAGTTTGTTTCCTGAAAAATGGATGATGATTTTGTTTCCTGGAAACAAACCCTCTCTTAATTTCTGTAGCTGAGCTAAGCAGTCAGACTACCTTAAATTTCATCTCCTTATGAATGTTTTTGAGGCAGATGCAGAGAAATCGGTATTGATCTTAAAAGCATTATTTCCCAATTGAAGTTTTAACCTGACATTGTAAGACTTGATGTTCTTAAAAAATAAAGCTTTTCACTTTGCAATTTATGAGTCATAGTTGAGGTACAGCAAGTACATTATTTGATCAAAAACTTTTAAAATAATGCATTAAGTTGATTTAAATACCTCTGTTTTTCTGGCCCTCACAATTCCTTTAGTTCTTGGTCTCCTATTGCTGCTGAGTCTCTCGTTTTCTTGAATTTCTGCTACTTGCCATAAAATGAACTGGTTTTACATTTAAAAAATAAGGAATTTGTGCTTATTGCTGATTCTGTTACTGTTCCTTCCCCTGACATCGATTATGTTACCTAGAATTCTCTTCCTTGCTTGTAGCTGCTGCCTTTTCACCCCTCATGGGTGTAGTTGGTACTTTCTCCTTCCTTCCTGTAGTCACAAATGGAGAGTCGGCATGAAATTTGAATTAGTGAGTTGCAGGCTTGGACTCTGTGCTATATCTTAGTTAGTATGTTAGTCTTTCCTGGCCAGAGACAGTGTTTCAGACGATGGTGTTCTGTTCAGGGAAGTACTTCATTTTGTCTAACTGGTTTTTGGGTGTTTCCTTACCGGGGTTAAATTCTAATGGCATGGTGGGGGGTGTGTGTGTGGTTTTTTGTTTTTTTTTAATAGGATGGAGATTTTAGCAAGTATGGTGCTAACTCTCCTTTGTCTAGAGAAGGTCCCTTAAATCATATGAAGTCAACTCTTGGACATGTCATACTGTCCGAAACATAAAGTAATATATGTCTCTCTTCTAAAATAAAATCTTTTTCTTATTTTAATGATAGATGTTTTATTTTTCTCTGTATGCAGCAATGTACATGTATTTTTTTACTTAAACTTGTTTTGATCTTTTTTTTGAGGACAAACACCCTGAAAAAATTAAAACTTGTACTTTTGTATTGAAATTCAGAATCTGCTGCAGTATGATATTACTGAAAATCCAGAAACATAGAAGTAAATGTATCATTTTATGGAAAGACTATCTAATATATTGTTATATTACTGCTGGAGTAGTTGAGGGGAGGGAGTTTAGATTTCTTTCCTTTAAGATGAGGTTTAGGTTTTCTTATGGATGACTTGGAGGGGGGAGTTGGGTGTGGGGTGTCATTTTAATTGTGACATAGTTATGATGTAGCACTTAACAGCAAAACTTTCACTCTAAGTTCACTAAAAGACTTCGGTTTCTGTGTTTTAGTTTAGATTTTTGGACTGTTTTAGTTAGTTACTATGACAACACTATAATTAGGAACAAGCTTTTAAAACTTGATTATTTTTTAAAATGAAAGAATCTAACCACAATTTTAAAAAGTTTGCTCTCCCAAAATCATGAAATATAATATATTCCTTATATTATTCCTTCCTTATTAATATATTCCTTCCTTATTTTTCACCATGCCCAAACACTTGCTCTAAGTATATTATTCTTGTGTGGAAAAGAAGGTATTCTCATTTGTCAAACAAAATGAGGTACCACACTGAACTCCATGTGCATTGCAGTTAACTATATTGAATAATTTAAGTAATCCAACTAGATTATAGTTTGTATGAACAATTTAACATGTAATAATCTCTTACAATCCACTGGCCTTAGATTAGCAATTTTAGGACTATTTTTTGTCTTTGAAGTATTCATTAGGGACTAGAAATCCTTGAATCACAAATAATTATTTTTGTAAGAAGAAATTATAGTTTTTCCAAAGCAGTAGAATTTCAAAAGGCAGTCCTGAGGCTTAGACTGTAGAAGAATCGTATTTTACAGGATTGGAAATGTCTTAAAGAAGTCCGATTACTCCAGAAGTCTGAGGAATAGCAAACAGACAGAATAAATGATTACAAATGGTGTCCCATGGCAATAAAAGCACAAATCTATACATCCATGAAAGATGGGATGTCTATCTACTTTCCATCCAGTTGTGAATTGGGGCCCACTGTTAGGAAGATAAGCTATATTTTTGTTTGAAAGATGGACTTGTTTGATTGCTTTGAGGTATTAAAAGCTTAGAGTTTTGGGTTTTGTCACCTGTAGCTTGATCTTAGACTTGAGGGAGAGCTGGTCAAGGTGTTAACCATGTTTTCATAAAAGCGCTCCTGCCCTGTGTTGTTTGTTTGGGTTTTTTTGCTTTAGTTTTTTTTTTTTTCCTCCCAATCGTGTTTGGTTGGTTGGTTTTTTTCCTCAAACACCTAATGTCTTTGCTGTCACGCCTGGGAGACTTGCAACATATTTTATAGGACAGCAACATACCATACTAGTTACTTTTTTCAGGGTAAATTACTTTGTATTCTTCAGTGCAAAATTATTTGATTAATTGAAGTCCTCCCTGTTTAAGAATTATTCTGCACAACCCTACAATGCCTATCTTCACGTGTATGTCTATCTGTATCATTCGCCCCCACCCCTTGAAGCATCAATACTGAGGGACAGAGGGGATGTCCAGATGTAATGCTGTTGTGAACTCAGCCTTTCCACGGTCTGATCTGGGAGGATTCAGCTCCGAACTGGGAGTTTGGCAAGTGCAGGCCCAAGCTCATAAGCCCCGGTTATTGTGTGCGAGCTGTGGCTCTTGGCAGTGCCTGTTTGCTCTTGCAGTGTGTCACCGATAGCTGCTGCACGGCTTGCTTGGAGCTGCCTGGTGTTCACCTGCTTGGGCAGAATGAACTGTTTCTGTCTCTGGAATGCTATGTAGACATTTCACAAATTGGATGGAGGGAGGAAGGGCTGTAGAATTGATTTGTGGCTAAAATCAAGGCAGTGAACTGCATGACACTTCCCTGTACTGTGAGCAAGAGGTTTGCGTCCATGGCTTGCAAGTTAGAGTGGGCTCCTTAGTAGGATAAGAAGATGCAGGCTCGTAACTGAGGGGTCAGGGGTGCGGTGCGAATATGGCAGCCTGGGATGTCTGGCCATTACGGATTTATATTTCATAAATGAAGTTTGATTTTACTTGATATATTTCATCTTACTAATATTTGAGGTATTTGCTATTTAGAGGTTTTCCGCAGAGGTCTTTAGTGGCGTGTATTAAATTCACCATTACTTATTCTGGAAACTCATTCATTCTTGTAAATTTTAATTGTAAAGGTGACAGAGTCCTTCAGATTGTTCTCTGGCAGAAGAGCGACTGCTCTTTGGTAGTGCTAATTGCACTGCTGTATTGCACTTCAAAAACCTTATTTCAGCATGGTCATAAAATGAACTTTTTATTTTTTTTTACAGTGTGTTTATCCTGTAGCTTAAATGCTGAGACAGCACCTTGGCTTATTTCCCAAAAGCTTGTTCAGAAATGAGCAGCAGCCTTATCCTCTTTTCTTTAACATCATTTGCTTTGCAAGTGATGCAGCTTGTTCTGCAGAGTAGATATCTGCACTGAAACACTCCCTTGCAGTCTGCACTAGGGAGAAATGGAGCTGCATGTTCAACAGAAATCAATGGTGCAGCAAGGTTATAGCGTGTAGAAATGAAAGTATTTTATCAGGCAAAGTAGAGAGATTCAAAAGCTACTTCCAGCTACTGAATTTATACCTCTATCTTTCCTTCTAGAAAGATGTGGATACTTTGCCCCGTCTCCAGCGTCTCTTCCTCAGCTTCAACAATATATCTAGGTAAGGGAAATACCAGTTTGCTTCCTATCAGTAATTTGAAGTATCCTATTGGAGCTGTATTTCATTAAAACTTAAATTCAAACACTATGAATGCAGATACTTTTTCTTTTTTTCCCCCCTATAATATCAGGTAGCATAATCAAGCCATTGTGTATTTTCTACTTTAAACATAAAAATTCTTGAAACCCTTTGCATTTAAATGCAAAATTTAATGAACTACAAGTATTCTATAAAAAAACCTTATATTTTTTTGTTTAAAAATTATGCTCTTTACAATGAGGATAAAAATTAAAAATAGTTCTGTGAGTATTTTTACTCTTAAACTACATATCTGTTAAAGCAACATTACATAAGGTACATATTATACCTAATATACAATCCCTGTATTTATGGAGTTACACAAACTGCTGAGTCAGATTCTGCTTACAATGATTAGATTATTTCATGCTTGTGTTTTACTTGTCTGTATATTAATAAAGTCTGAAAGATATGATATATTCACGGTTATTTTCCCTTTCAAGCCAGATGGCAGAAGCAGAATAGCTCAACTTTCAAAGCAGGGCTTCTATAGTTTCAAGTTACTAAGTGCATTTTATTATAAATAGATAGAAATGTTTGTCTTCTATGCTTTATCCAGATTCATGCATTTTTGGAGTCTGCTTTTATACTATTGCCAATATTTATTTTTTTTAAATGCCTGCATTATCTTCAGTTTGGTATATCCCTCTTTTTTTTTTTTCTTTTTTTTTTTTAATCCCTTAATCACCACCAGCCTTCTTTGCTTAGAATCAAATGATTTAATGTGGGATAGGGGAAAGATGCTTCATGTTCTAATTACTGGCAATAGCATGCTGTCCTTGTGGTATCTGTGCTCTCTGTAAAATGTTATACTTAGTATAAGCTTTTATTGCAATAGGTGCTTGAATATTTTAAGCTGACCTGCATTATGGCTTTTGCAGACAGCTCCAACCTACTTGTCTGTGTTCCTTAGGTTCTTAAAGTACCAGTGCAGTACGTCTCCTTAAATACTCAAGGGTATTAAGCATTTAAAAATCAGAGATGAACTGCAGTAATCTTTAATACGCATTTCTCTTAATTAATCTGCAAGAGAAAGGATTAGCATTTTGCCTCTCTTGAATAATTTCCAGAATTGAAACATGCCCTTTGTTTTTGCTTTTCTACAAAATGTCTTAGCTTGGCAAGAACAAAGAGGGGACTGCAGTACTGGCTCCCTTGCCATCAGGGAGCGTCACTGCAGTCAGTGGAATTTCTGTATCTTTTTATATACTTGGTATATTTTGTGTAGCTTTCTGACTCCTTTCTCAGGTTGTTTGATGCAAGCTCTTATTATTTTAACAGTCTGCAAAGAAGGAAAAATGTCTCATTTTTTCTGTGAGGTTTTAAAGTAGATTTATCAAACTTTACATAACTGGTAGCTTGCCTCTTGGCACTTTATCATGACTGTTACTTATTCTTTGGGGCTTCAATTGAACTATTGATAGATCTAGTCTTAGTTTTCATGTAAGGAAAGACTACTCTTCTATACATTTATATACATATGTGGATAGCTAGGTGGGTGGATCAGCTTAACTCTTTATTTACCAGACATGACTTCAAAAACAAATAAAAAATTTCTTTCAATGATAACATTTAGCTTGGGTTTTTGAAATAATAACCTTCTACTGCATATAGCAGTTTTGAAGGCAAAAAACCCCCATCAATTCCTAATTTATGTGGTAGATATGGAAAATGGTACTCTTGACTGTCTGTTCTGATACCTGGCTTGATACCATTTGAACTGACTGAAGAAGTTACATGCAACCATAATACTAGTGAATTGATGTGCTATGTCTGAACATTCTTACAACGCTTTTAAATGAGTCTGTATGGTTTTATGAGTCACTTACCTGGGTTTACTGTGTGCCCAGTAATAGTATGGTAACTTTCAAAATATTTTTCCTATAAACAGCTGTGTCTATACAACTGACTGTTCCTTCAGACAATCAAACTGATACACAGATACTCTAATTCATTTGTCTGTAGATTTGGGAATGCCTCTTTAAAATTGTCACTATTTAAGGCATGAGAATCTATCTTGGGTTTAATCACTGATGTTCTGTTACCCTCGTGCTTCAAAGGAGGCCTCAGAACGCTGCTGTGTCTCTGCAGAGCTCTTAGTAAAAAAAGATTGTATTGGCAAGATAATATTAGTTAAAACCAAACACTGTAAATCTGAAACAAAAAAAAGTCCTACTTCTGGTTTCACCCCAAAAAAATTTAGCAGTTAAACTGAAGGCATTCATACCTGATAGCTCAACGTACCGTATCTCTAGAACTAGTTATAAATAAGGGGGAGAAACCCCATTTTGAATTTGTCATGAGGTACTGGGAAGAGATTACAGAAACTATTTTCTTCAGGAAAGAGATGCCACTGAGATTCAGAAGGAGGGTTATTGCTCTTATTTCAAAATATGAAACCAGGGAAGACCATTTTTTAATCTTGAAAACAAAATACATATTTTCACAGTTAACACTGCTGTCTGGGGCAGCGCTACATTGGCTATTTCATTTATTAAGGCACATTGTCTAGCCATATGGGAATCGTTGGATAGCAGCTCAAAGGATGTGTAATTGTTTTTCTTCATTTGGTTGTTGAATTGGAAACCTGAGAGAAGGAACGTTCTTAGCCCAATAATAACAAGAAACTATCTTTTTTTTTTTTTCCAGCAGAATGAAAATTTCATAAATACTCTATTAAATATTTTCACAAAAGTAGTACAAGGGGAATGAAAGGATGATTGTGGTAACATCTGTTTTCATCAGTAGCTCAGTGGTTAGACCTGGGAAAACCCAAGTTTTCTTCTTTGTCTGAATGTTTTTTGAGCATACAGTTCTCTGTTGGGTGTTCTATCGGACTACAGCCAGTATGTTGCCTACCTTCTTTTCTCCAGGGCTTTTTCCCCTTTGTGGAACATGCTTTAAAAAAATCATTAATGCAAATGTATAGAGAAGGAACAACTGTGTTCCTGAGTAGGCAGGCTGTAACGGAAGACAAGTGTTCCCATGTCCTGCTCTTGCCTACTAAATGTGCACATGTGAATGTGTGTCACTGGTGGTGGTTGAGATTATACCACTCCAGAATCCTCTGCCACTTAGTGATTGCCACGTTCTCATATGAGGCAGGAGAAGCAGGTTTCCATACCCTCTTGCAGAGGGGAGAATTGGATGCAGGACTCTGAGAACGCACACAAGATGTAAATCTGATCTATTCTGAAAAGGTTTCCGGGAAACACTTTTTAGTAATTTAGCCCAAATTCACGACTCATTTCTGTGTTGCTGAAACTACCATTTTAGCAAAGATAAATTCATCTAGGAAGAAAGGAGGACAGGGAAGGAGAGGTGGTTGCAATTGTTTGGTGGGACTCCTGTAGGAGAAGGTCTTTTGGAAAGAGAAGCAGACATTCCAATCAAGAAGATTGACTGAGACAGTCTGAAACAGCATCATCCACAGCTGCTTTGAATTTCGGGAGCAGGTTAGACTCCTTTGTGGTGAACAGAGGCTAGAGAGAGCATTGAGACGTGGCCTCTGATTCCTGTGGGGTGGTCACCGCTTGGCTCTGTCACAGCGGTCTGCGTGCTGAGAAGCAGACAGAAGCTTGCTTGTAAAGTATGCAGGCTGTTTGGTAAGTGTATTACATTAAAGCTTTGCTTGGCTTAGAATTGGGATGCCAGTCTGACAAGTACAGTGTATTAAGTTTTTGACACTGAATTTGGAAAGCTCTGTTTTTCATATGTGTATACAAAGACGTGAAAACATAGCTATTTTGCACTACTGTTTTACTCTAAAATTGGGCAGCGAAAAGCAGCATAAAGCAAGCACATCTGTTTTAGCTCCAGAATGAATGCTCTGGTGTGCTGAGGCACTGAGAATTTCAAAGCACAGCAGTGTGTATGAGTGGAAGGTCTTGAAAACACTAGCAAACTTTCAGCTTTTCTGTCATTTCCTGAAGACCTTGGTTTTATTAAAAATCTGTAAATCATATGTAATGGCAGAAGTACTGTTTGGTTAAATGTTGCATGGGAAGTGTTTAGAGTAAATATATTTAATGCTTTTAATAAGTATATTTACATTATTTGAAACTAATTTTGAAGACCAAAAAATGTTCCTATTTGTGAGGCAAAATCTATTCTAGCAGAACAGAAATTCAATTATCTTTTCTTATTCTAACATGTTTACAAGTTTGCTTACCTAACTTCTGTGTCATTTGGGAAGATTATCTTTTATCTTCAGGACATACGGAGTATATATTTTAAGTAGTATGTCAGCCTGATCTTCCAAAAATGTGGTTGTGCAACCTTTTTAATGGAAAGGAAATGGAAAATGATAATCAAACTTGTTTTCTTAACCACACGTACAAACCACCTAATTTTTCAGATATGCTAAGTGCCTTCACTGCCTTGGAATCTGTACATAGTTCATTTTCCATCAGTTCTTATTTTGTTTTAATATACTAAACAGAAAGGTAGTAGAATCTTCCACTTCACTGACATTTTTCTGCTGCATCCATTTGGTATATAGTGTAAGAGTTACTTGTGTGCTGTACTAATTGCATTGGGGTTTTTGAGATTTTTTTATTAGGTTATTTCTTTTCTTTACTCCTAGCTACTACTTATCCTCACTGACTCCTAGCTTAGTCATGACTTTCTTCTGCTGGTTGAAACTGATTGCTATTTGGTTATATTATTCTTATGTTTTATCTGTATTTCTTTCTGTTGTTGTTGCAGAAATTGTTTTATCTAATACCTAGAATCTTTCAGGGATATCTTATTTTAAAATACTGTTAGATCTGAAGCCCTTTGCAGCTGAATGTTAGTCCTCCATGGATTATTGTATACGTTTTTGAAAGCTGAGTGATATCAGTGATAAAGGCAGTTGCCACTTTATTCAATGGCAGGCTTTAATAAGAACATCTGTACTGCAGACGATTTCTGATCTCTAAGTTCAGGGCATACTTAGGTTTGGTGTCTGTCCAAGTACTAGTGAAGGAAGACTTTTCCTGCTGCCAAAAGTGAGAACTATAAGCAGTTGATGCAATCGGGAAGATTGTCAGAATATTAAAAAAAAAAGGCAATAATTCCATATTTTCCACTTCAGAAATGGTGTCTTGTTTCAGAATGTCATTAAGTATCTGTTAATCTAGCAAAGTGATCCTCTGTTTATATTTTTATGTGATCATCATTGATTCTTTTGTATTTTTGAGTTTTTTTGAAAACTTTATTTTCAAAAGCACCAAGTCATATTATCTTATATTTTCCACTTGTACTTAATCCCCTTCATAACACAGATTTGACTTAGGAAGGCTGAAGCGCATAAGGATGGGTGCACAGTTGTACGGTTATACACTGCAAGCAATTTTTTAAAAGGCATTAGGAAATAATATTTACTTAGATAATTGTAACTTTAACTGTAACTCAGCTTTTTTTGAAATCAAGTTAAATAGTTCTCTGTTTAAAAATACTCTTTATCTGAGTCAGATGCTTTCTTTTCACATTCCATCTTCAATGAAAGGAATAGGATATGGGCTGTACATCTCTAAATGCATTTTACACAGGACAGTTATTTTTGTCAGAAAACCAAGTCAGTTGTTTTCCAAAAAGCTGACTTGTTAGTGTTTGTAAACTGGACTTGGAGCAATAGACAGATCTGTTTTGAAGATAATATGATGCTTTTGTAATTGTTTTTCTTCTGATATTTAATGATGTTACAAACACCCAGGATAGTTATGTGGTATTTGTGATTGGCTTTGTTCTTGTATTTTCTGTGGTTTTCATGCTGGCTTTGATAGGAAATACACTTTGTATTATTTGTTGGAATGTGACTTGATATGTATCCTATTTTAGGGTTTCATTTGGGGAGGTTAAACTATACTCCCGTAGTTAACAAGTTCTCCTTGTTCTGCATCTCTTTTTATCCGTATGTGAAGAGATTAAAAGTTTAACAGCAGTAGCTGTTGGTATTTCAAAATAATTTATCATGCACAATATTGATGGGTGAGGTTTTTTCAGTACAGGTAAATACTAATGTTCTATCCTTAAGAAATAAAATCGTCCATTTCAAAATTCTTCCTACTCTGACATTAAAACTTTAAAATTTTTTGGTTGCAGTTTTGAGGATATTCTGTGCCTTGCTGATTCCTCATCTTTGTCAGATATCACCCTTGATGGCAATCCAATAGCTCAGGAGACATGGTACAAACACACTGTTGTCCATCATATGATGCAGCTCCGACAGCTAGATATGAAGAGAATCACAGTAAGAAATTTCTGTTTTCATCAAACTTACTAGATCCTTAAGTTCAGAAGTAAAGCAGGGTTTTCTGTGTATATATGTATATTAAAAATATCACCATTTTTTCTTAATTTAAATATGGAATTAAATGGTCTATAGACATTACAGTACTTGAAACAGTACCTTTTTTTCTTTTGATCAGTATTGTGTAACAGTGTGCTTTCGTCCTTTATTTTAACATGTTTATTTTTAAATGCTTAAACTCTTCATTAGTAAATTGCCATGTGACATGAGAGAATCTGCAAAGCTCTTGGTTAGAACTTTCTCAACGCAGTCTTTCCTGGTTTGCTGTATAGCTGAAAAGGAACAGCATATTACTTACAAAGGAATAGTTTGTTTGCCCTAAAAATGGCATTACTGGCACATTCTTTCATTTAAGAATCTTGTTGCTTTCTTTAGTCTGCCTCCCTAAGGAAACCTTGTCATCACACCGTTTCTGTGTCTGTGTGTGTTTCTCCCTCCCTTATCTAAGCTGCTCTGCCCATTCATGTCTGGTTCTGCTGCTGGAGTTCAAGTCACCTTGGTAAGGAAAAGAGGACTTGCAGACAGCTAAGTGTCCTACTGACTTCTTGAAAATACACTGTAAGGTAGAGAATGAAGGATGGTCACTGGGGGCCTTCCTAAGAAGTCAACTATTTTATCTCTTAGTATAGGAATAGCCATGGTAATTCTTCTGTGTCCACTTAAAAGTGATGTGTAAGCATGACCTTCTTAGAAGAAAAATCCATCCAACAGCACGATAACAACTAGACCATCCTTTACAAGCAACAGTCTTGCAGTGTTCTTTTTTGATCAGGTGCTGATACACGTACCTTACTTTAAATGTTCATTTGCTTTGTACAAGGCTGTACTGCATGATAAATTGCACCAGTTGTTTTACCATCTATCTTGGTGTCCTGTAGCCAGTCCACCATTAGTACAAAACAGAGCCAATTCTGACATAAAATATAACATGTATGTGGAAAACATTAATTTTAAATATAAAGTGCTTTGGGACATGAGAACTTTACTCCCAGCATCGAAAATACTAAATACTGGTTTGTTCATATGTATTCTATGGGTTGGTTTTGGGTTTTTGGGGTATTTATACTGACTGCTTGCTAATTGAGTACTGAATACTTGCTAATTGCTTTGCTTTTAAAAAGATAATTTTCTCAGTGTTATTTCAGAAACTTGAGTCACATAAAGAAAATGTCTCTCCTTCCCCTGCCCTTTCCTGAGAGGAGAGGGATCCTGGTAGAGCTCTCAGAGATGGGAAAAAGTGTAGAAAGAGCTCAAACTTCTTTTTTGGCTCTGTGGTATCTGAATGGGGGAAAAGCTGTTAGAAATGCACAGCCATGGGAAAAACTTAATCTGGGTTTGCACCTTGTTAAACATCAGCGAATCAACTACAAGACAAAAAGCCATAGAAAACCAGGTTTCACCAGTTGTGCTGCTTATAAATCTAATTGTAAAAAGAATGTGTTTTGCGTTCTTTTTGTTTGCCTTCTGGTTTTTAAGCCTTGAGAGCTTTTGTTTTAACATTTTCTACATGTAGAGGGTGCTATATGTTTTCTCCAATAAACACTGTTACCCATATAATCATATGACTTAAACTGAAATTTTAAGAAAAAATAACAAGTACCATGATATTTATGATAAAATTAGACAGCTGGCAATGCCAAATCCAGCTATTCTGCCTAGCGTTGCAACATGCTGTACCCATCAGCTGTAAGGGTAAATGTAATGTGCTGGGGGAATGGAAGTACAGCATTGGGTATGTGCTTTTCTCACTCAATTAGTATACCTAAACTCTAATTACATTTCTAGGATCTTTTCTTCATTAGTCTGAAGGGCATCCAGACCATTTTGAACTTAAGCATTGCTTTGTCTTCTAAAGAACTGAGGGTTGGTCCAGGATATTGGCTTTTCTTGACTAGGAATTCTTCACTAACCTGTTCAGAAGCTCTTCTGCTCGAGAACTGAGTTTTACACAGTAGTTACTGCTGCTTTTTAACTTTTCCTTTACTTGCTAGCTTCACTGGGACAAGAAAATTATTTCAAGAAAGAATGAAATCTGTAGGGTATTTTCAAAAGTTTGTAAGAGACTGTTTTCAAGAAGACACGTGCTCTTTGGTGCCAGGCCTTTTTTATAGAATTCTCTGGAGAAGGAGAACCTCGGAGCAGAAGTCTGGTGGTAACTGCCTCTGCCTTAAGGAGCTATACAGAAACATATAGCTGCCATGAAAATCAAATTCCTGGAATAAAACACTTTTGCATTGTAATTGTTACAATATTCCTAAGTCGGGGCAGATTGCCTTTTGCATCATTTAATGACAACTTTTAAGCCCTGACCTGTGAGGAAGTTGGTGTTTTCTAAGGCCATCTCATTCCTAAGCCATTTTCGAATGTAAGATTTAAGCTCAAACCACTGAGGCATGGACTCCATGGTGGTGAAATCAGCAGAGGTTAGAGGTTAGTCACCTGTAACGAGTTTCCTTGGAAGACTCTAAACACTTACTCATTGTCCACATTAGATGATTTTCAGCTGAAAACCCCAGCCACTTTGTATCTAAAACATTGACTCAATGAAAATCTTTTACTTCCTCAAACTTTGATAGATCACTCTAGAGGCTTAAAGAGTAGGGAGGAGGCTGAAGTGCAGTGGCTGGACAGATTATTGTCACCTGTGTTAACCATCAGTGCCTCTAATGGTGACGCCTTTAGTCCACTTCAGTTGTGGCATAAGATGACTTAACTTACGGTGTATGTGAAATTGAAGTGTGCTCCAGTGGAAGCAGGCTCAGGTTGCATACGTAGGCGTTTGCATTGCTTGGTTGATGTACTGTAATGGTTGTTTTTGGGCACTGAAGCTTTTTGAATACTTCTTGTAGTTTGGACTTTTGAAAAGGTGGACTTAGCCAGTGGTGCTTACAGTTTAGCTGTAACCTATATTTTTCCTCCAGTCTTTCATAGCAATAAGCAGATACTGTCTGCAGACGTGTAGTAAAAAATTAAAATATGAATGCAATGTGTACATATTCCTTACTGAGAAATTATTTAACCAGAAACACTAGCTATCCATCATTTGAAAGATGCTTTCTTAACAGAATTTGCTAAGTGTATATATATTTATATATATGTATATATAATATATAGTGTATATAAATATTTTTTTAATGTTCTGTGGTTTCCAAATTGAAAGACAAGCTGTATCTTTTTAACAGTAAAACTGCTTCTTTTCATTGAGTTTTTAGAGGTTTTGGATGCTTAGAGAGCTGTGTTTGGGTTTTGGTTATTTGCTTAGACATTTCTCTGCTGATGAGGGAGTAGGTTCTGCTTTGTTTGGAATAGAGTTCATTCTCAATTTCATCACCACTGTGGAGTACTTTTTTTGTTTAGGGAAGGATTCCTGACCTTTTTTCTTTTCTTTTTTTTTCTTTCCATTTGAATTTCACTGAATTTTTAGAGTTGGAAGGGACCATAGAGATCATCTAGTCCAAAAGTAAGACACTTCAGGAACTTCTTGAGTTGTTCTTGTGGAACTAAATCCACTCTCCTAAATCAAGTCTTGCAAAAAATATACTAAATTAATACTAAAAATAAAAATTGAGAGAGATCTCCTTGTCAAATATCACTTAAAGAACTATTTGTCAAAAAACTTCTACTTGTTATTTTCTGTGACTATATTTCTACTAGAACCATCCTTACATTCTTACTTCATTCTTGTGTAAAATCAGCCTCTGTGCTCTACGTATCAAAAAGTAGCTTGCCTTCAGCAAGTATAAGTGAGCTGAATTTTGTGTATTTTAAGTGTATTGTGGTGAGCCTCTTTATGCCCTGAAAGCTTAATTATTCCAGGCCTTTCTTGATATTCTCCTTTTTGTTTTTTTTTTTTTTCATTGTTGTTACCTAAAGTAGTTTATATCAAGGATGCTATAACTGCTTCTAATCATAGTAAAGTTATTCAAATAATTTAAAGGCAGGTGTACAATGGAAATGAAATGTTGCATTCCTTGTGCGCTGATGTAGGAACTTGTTCTCCTGTGACTTCAGTGCTGTCAGTTGTTGAAAACTCGTTTGAATAATGGTAAAGCAGTAGCGAGGAAACATACATGCATTTCTCTGTGGTCTCTTCAGGATCCTTCTCGGGTCTAGCTGGATGTTACCTCTCTGAAAGCTATAAGGACTGAAGGCAGCAGCACTAGGTTTGGCCAGGATCTGTGGCCCTCTGGAGGTGCTCCTGCAGCAGCAGGGGGAGCTACGGGCACACCACGGCTCTCACAGCTCCCACCCACAGCTTCTCTAAGGGTGGCAAATCTTTAATGTGCCTTAGTCTTGTGTTCTCTAGCTACTGGTGTTTCACGCTGAGAATGTAAACCTACAGCCTCAAAATCTCACTGCAGAAAGCGAGGCTTATGCTTCTTTAGGAAGCATATTCCTTCTTCTTTCTCTCTTTTTCCTTTTTTTTTTTCTTTTGGGAAGTGGAGAACTAATAAACGGAGGAGATTTCAATATACAAGAGGACATCCAATTCCTTTTGTAATGATTTTCCTTTTCGACCTTCAGGAAAAGCATCCCCCCTTGTCCAGCAAGGCTCAGTTTAAAGGCAAAACACAGTTATGGACAATAGCAGCAGAATAATAAGGGGGAACAAAGAAAAAGTGCAATACAAATAATTTCAAAAGAGCTGGAGCTAAAAGAGAAGAAGGGGTGATAGTAAAAATTAATTGAAAGATTATTAAGCGCTTTGTTTTATAACTTTATAGGTTTTCTGGGGATTTTTTTGTGTTTGGTAGGGGGGAATGTTGTGTTTTTCAAGACTGATTGCATGTGGGGTGTAAGATTAATCAAGAAATATGTATAGATTTGATTTCCATAAAAGGATTTGGCCCTTGATCTTTATTAGGATATATTTTCTTTTTAGGCTAAGATAATTTCTTTTGTAAAAGAAATAGTATTTTTTAAATGTCTGTAATTGGGATAAACTCTTTCTAAGAAAAAAAGTCTTATTAACTTAATAAAAAACTTGTGAAAACATTCATTTTTTATATACTGGACTGACTTCAATGAGAGCAGTAGACCCTCATGTATGGAAGACAGTGTCATAAAGTATGCATTTGGACCGGATTAAGGGAAGGCTTTTAGGTGGAAGATAAGAGTATGAAGGGATCTTTGTGGAAGCTGAGAAAAAAACTGCATTAGGGAACTTGTTTGCCTTAAAACTTGAAGAAACCTCAACCTTAAATTGTTTTAAAAGGAATAAAATTAATGAGGGCTAATTTTTATATAGATTTGTATCATTATGTTCTCTGATTCTTGCTTCCCCAGTGTGAAACACAGCAATACCTCAGTTAGTTTGGAGCTGAGTCTGTGACAACTGGCCAGCTGTTTTCTGCCAAATAGAATGGATAATTTCTCCTTCCTCTCCCTTGGTGGGAAAACCAGTTTACATGTCTCTTCTTTCTGCATACCAATTTTATATAATCAAACAAAAACTTTAATTTGAGACTTCTAAACATACTTCAAGCTTTGTAATAATATGTTCAATGTGTTGAAAAGTCATTAGAGAAGATTAAGAAACTGAAATTGTAAAAAGCTTGTTTCTTTAGGAAGCCAAGTTAAAAAAGCATAAATGCAAGATCAAATTAAGATACTTAATTAGGAAATTACAAAAACTCAAAACAACTCTAACCTACTTTCTATAGGAAGATATCACTAATGTAGTTTGTTAATGTTTATATTTTATTTTAAAACTTCAGGGTTTTTAAAGTAAATACAAGTTTAGTACATATGGGACAAACTGCTGTCACGAGAATCATGTTTGCAGTTCTTAACATTTTGAATCATATCTTGAGAAACAGTACTTTTTTTTTTTTTTGCATTAACTATTATACACATATATTTGTGGCCTCACCCTGAACCCTCCCATTCAGCTATTTGGTTTCACTGTGTGATATTTTGTTGTATTGGGATCCTGAAGGCCTTCTGCATCTCTGTGTGGTTCTATTTAATTATGTATTTATTGTCGATCCTCCTTTAACACGGATTAGGGACTTTTTGAAGTCTCCTCTAACCTGGATTATTCTGTAGCTCTGTGACACCAGACCCTTGGTAATTCCCAGTTTAGGAAGAACTGAGAAGCCCAGTAGCAGAGGAGGCTGCCAACAAGATTTCACCCTGAAAAGGCTAGAAGTTGCCTTCAAAACAAAAAAAAATAGATTGCATGCAGTTACATACAGTTGGGTTAGAGAAGCTTACTCTATCCAAAGCCTCATGCCTTAATCTGCATTAAGGTATTCCTCTTATTTAATGTATGCATATTAGGTTAACATCATGGAGGAACAGTTTGGAAGTTTGTTGTTTAATCATCTTTCAGATTGATGTCAAAATTCATGGTATGTCAATGGGTTTCAGGAGAGCTGTACACAGATAAGATTAAGTTTGCAATGTGAACCAAACTTCTTATGCTTTGGAAATTATTTTCTTAAAAATGCAATAGCAATGCTAAGTGGAGAGCTCCTGTTTCATTTTATCTTCCAGTAAGCATTCACCCATGCACTTAGTGCTTCTTATAATGCTCTCAACATGGCATGTTTTATTTATATAGAAATTTTGACATATCAATCTGTCTTCATGGTTGATGATGTTTTCTGTTCAGTTTTGTTTGTTAATTTTCTTAACACATAACTTTTTGGAAAGGGAAAGTGAAAAGGTTAGGACAGGAGCTTTCTATTTTGAGGGAAATCAAAACACTTTTTGTATGTTCTGGGAAGATACTTTAATAGAAACACCCAAATGGCATGTGAAGTAAATCAAAATAAGTTAAAGTATGCTTCCCAAATATTTGTGTTGGAAGGACTCTACACTTTTTACTTCATAGTGAACATTTCTTTTGTTACTTGGAAAATATATGTTCTAAAAATATTGTGCTGTGAGAATGTTTAGACTTCTGTAAACAGGGAGCATTCAACCTAATATGGGTGTATTGCAGTATTAAATTGCTGTACCAGGAAAACTAAGCATCTTCACTTACATGACTTTCATTATTTAGGAATCAGTGGCTTTCTTCTTGAAACTTCTTCTTGAATAGGTAATAATATTGATAAGAAATAATGTTAATGTAGTGTAGTTAACTCTGACAAAATTACTTTCTTCTCAAGTTCTGTTGCTGATTGAGGAAAAATAAGCCCCTGTGGACATTTTATAATGATGAAAATTAATCTTGGATTATGATTTGAGCATAAATAGAGTTCAGCTCTGTGTCTTTTCTTACAAAAAATCCTACTAATTGCAAAAACTACTACAAAGATACAATGCACTGTTATATA
>JAOXJM010000071.1:25863702-25874812 GCA_026413425.1 Tringa solitaria
ATTAGTTGCACAGAAGAGCAGGAGTGGGTTAAAGAGCTTACCTGAATTAACTATCAGAGAAAGTATGGGAAAGGATGAAGGTAAATTTGATTCACTCCAACAGCACAGTATCTTGGGGTGGGAGAAGTGATTGTCAGTAATCTCATGAAAGCTTTGAAATAACCATGAATTTAGTACTTTCCAAAAAACGCCTATCAAAGTTGTTTAAAAAAAAAAAAAAAGAAAAAAGTTTGTTTAAAGTTTCTTTCCTTTTTACTGCATCATATTTCCAAAATCAACACTAGTGATTCAGATTAAAAGAAAATAGAAGATCAATCTTACCTGTTTGGTCTTCGTGGAGAAAGAGAGGAAAAAAAAAAGAGAATAACTATTTAGGTGGACTTTTTATTACAATTTCAAGGTCAGCAAATTCAGTCTTTGAAGGAAACCTTTGCATTGAATAGTGCTTGGGGATGAATTTAGTAAATGTAGCACGGTGTGCTTTTTATGTAGGACATGTATCAAATCTTAAATCACAGAATCTAAAGAATATTTTTGCCCTCAACAAACTTTTTCAGCCAGACCATGGTATATGAAGATGTGCACACAGAAATTTGCAAAGTGTGATAGCTAAGCAGCAGAAAGAGACGAACTCTGCTCACTGTTTTTCATTAGTCTACAGCAGAAGTCATGGTGTCCAGCTTTGCAGAGATATATTACCTTTTCTGTTAAAATCAATAATAGAAAATACTGTTTAAACGTAAAGAATACAAACTCCTGAAATGTGCTGTCAGACCTTAGATCAGCCCTAAATAATAGTTTCAGATGATGGAAAGGGAAATGTGCATATTCTGCTAATTTTAGGTACGCGATGTTTGTGAAGATTATTGTGTTGCCAGGTCTGAGGTACATATAACTGGGGAGTAAAAGCAACATATACTAACAGAATTAAAAAAATAAATTGCAGAACTCTAGCACTTTTAAACTTAAAATTTTATAAGGAAGCTTTTATTTTCTCCCCAGCCTCCCCCTTGCATTCCAGTTTTGTTCCAGGCTAGAAAATGAGTGTTCGTCTCCTCCAACGATGATTTTGTTCACTTGTCAAACTGTTACATTTAGTAACTGTGTAGAAGCAAATTCTCCTCATTGAGATACACTATTTGAAGTTTTCCCCAGCGATAGTAATCTCAGATTAATGAAGAGTTGTCAAGGTTTGAAGTTTCTAAACTACAAAATGCTTTAGGCCAAGTAGTGTGACATACAATATAACAGATGCATCACATTCACTGAATTGGTGCCTGTTTTCTGTACTTGGCAAGAAGCAGGCATAATAGGCTTACATTTATGTGATATTACCGTTATAATCTTTTTGTGATTAATGGAGCAAACAATGCACTGCAGTAAGATAGAGAACATGAGTTTCTGTGAACTAGAGAGTGTATTCAGCATTGCTGTCTCTGTTGACCTGGTCCTTATGCTTCTCTTAACATAAATAAATAAATTAAAATCACTTATTTCTCCAGCAGACATTTCTGCCTGCAGTGCTCTTTGTTTCCCTAGCTGCCTTCTGCACTCTTTGTTTTAGACCTTGCTTCTGTTAACAGACTGTTTAGCGCGGTCATCTCCTCTTAGGCTACTAAGACTTATTAATTTTAAGTGAAAATGAGCAAATCTAAGCACTGTGGAAATGGAATTGAGTTTACATTTCTAATTACATAACCTATGTTTTCTCTGGTGAATTTCTCCTTGCATTATGCTGTTGCAGTATACTTTGGGCAAGGATAGATTGTATACTCTATAAACATTAAACAAGAATTTAATAAAATTACGTTAATTTAGATCAAAATTCCATTTTACTCACACATTTGAATAATACAGAATGCAGAAATTGTCTGGAAGTACTTAGTAAATATTGCGAGTATTGGAGTTTATTTAATAATGGATTGCTTTCCAAAACTATGTTAGAAGATGAACAGAAATTAAATTTGATCCAGAAGTTAAGAAGTCACTGAGTGAGTTTTATTGTCCTGTGTTATCCAGGTCAGATTTAGATGATCATAAAGATTTCTTCTGCGCTCACTGGAAAGCCAGGAGTCTAGAAACTGTGCCAACAAGTTTTGGCAGTGGAAGTCAGTTCATACTCTGGCCATCAGGGCAGGAGGAACACAGGCCATTGGCTCAAGAGGGTATGAGCCAAGAGAAACAAAAAACAATAACCACCACCAAAAAATAAGCCCCTTCCACCTTCTTTATACAAAATTGAAATGTGTTGAATTAATCTGAAAATTTGTCAACCATTGAAAATTAGTTTAAAGAAACATCTGTAACTTAATGTTGACACAACAGTATGGATGATATTTAAAGAACTATAATGGATAAAATAAAATAAAACATTTTGGGGGGGTTGAAAAATGCATGGAAAATACTATCTTTTTTTTCTTCTCTCTCTCTTTTTTTTTGTTTTTTTTTTTTTTTTTTTTTTTTTTTTTTTTTTTACTGTAAAGCCTCTGTTTCCATAAAGCCTTTTCTATGATTCTGCCAAAATAAGAGGCTGTAACTTATCTTTTCACTTGTGGGTGCCCAGAACCTCTTCATTTCTCCAGCATAACTTAATCAGAGATTTTCCAGTAGACCTTCTATAAGTGCATGCAGTACGGAGCAGAATTAATATGTCTGGCCTTCAGGTACTCAATGTTAGAAATCATTATAAAATTCCTCATTTCACGAAGACTATCACGAAGCACAGGGTAGCATATGTATACATTAAAGTTTCCCGAATTACAGGAAATAATACAAGCACAAGTACCTCATTTGGTTTCTTTCAAAGTATAAAGTGCCAGTAAAAGCAAATCTATGTTTTGAAGATATGCCTGGAACAGATCTGTATGCAATATTCTGTATAACAAATTTCAGTTTATTCTCAATGTACAGATGTAATGAAATACAAATGTGCCAATTTTTAAACTTTTTTTCTTTTTAATCCCTCTTTCCCTCACAGGTTACTGAAAATGATACTGTAATGGCGGAAAGGCTCTTTGGCATTCTGGCCTACGTAGCATCTTCTGAGCTGCCACAGTATCGCGTGCTTTCATTACTTGGAGAATCTAGGTAACATACAATGAATGGAACTGGAATTTTTCCATTGTTTAATTCCTTTGTGGAGTAGATAAAAATATAAACATTTCACAAATGACACTTCACAGAAGATAGGTTCTCTGATTATTGCAGAAATGTTAGCATCTCCTGATTCATGTAGCCAGAGGTTTTCACAGAATTGGTTTAATTCTGCAGTTGTACTGGGACTGGTGAAGATTTATGGACTCTCACAATGAAGACTGACTGGTTTTAGTGGATACTTTATAGTGGTTGACTATAACAGTTAACAGATTTAAGAGCTAGTGCTGTAAGTAAAAAGGTGCTTAAACCTCCCTATTTTTAGTCTTCTATAGGTATGTACTTCATAGAAGTTCAAGCTGCAAGACTTCTGTTTAGGAGATGCTATGTGATGTATGTCAAAAAGTCAAATGTATAGAAGCAAATTAATGAAGGGATACCTAGAGTCATATGTATTTTGAGTAACTTGAGGTTGCAATAAACTTGATAGCTCATAAAATACATTTTCAAAGGGAGAAAAGAAAAAAACCAACCCTCACAATCACTAGAAACATCTGCACTTTAAAAAAATTCCAGTAATTAAAACTGTAAATCTCCTTATTATCTTTTCACAGGAGGAAGCAATTCCATTATCTGCTGGAGGGAAAGGGAAAGAAATCTGGGACTGGGAGTGAGGAAAGTAGTGATAACAGAAGAAATGGAGGGGAAGGCACAACTCGAGCAACGTTGAATTACACAACAAAGGATTTTCATATGGAAAAGCTTGAGGTAAGTACATCCATTCAAAATACTTTCATCCTCTGTTATATAACCTTATACTACTCCTCACTGAATTTGTCTATATATCAAGTTTCAGTTGTGCTATTGAGAATGGTGGTTTTAAAATATCATCACTTAATGTATTTACATGCATGATGAAAAACTTCATGTAACTGATCTTTGCTAGAACACTGGATAACGGTCCGTTTCTGTCTTTAGTGAAGTGATTCCTGAACCGTGACACAGTCTCAGAAATACATTCTCACCTACAAGCCTTATGTTCTTAAAGAAATGTACCTGCGTTAGTAAAATAGAAGAAGTAAGCACAGTTTTTGTTACAAAGAAGAATGTGTATTGTACATGTTAGGATTTTCTAATGGAATTAGAAAGTCAGAAACTATATCCCAAAGTGAATTGATGAACACCTTCAGACAAGATTTGAGATAGTGCAGACTGTAGTAACAAGGAGCTGTTTTCTCAAGGAGCTTTTAAATGAGCTAGTGGAAAATAAGTATATAGGAAATGTATTAGGTTTAATTATTAATAAAATTGCAAGCTGGCTTGTTTCAGACAAGGGCATCAGTCACGCTTGTTTTAGTTTGTGTTTCTGATCTGCTAATTCTTTTGCTTGGGTAGAGGGAAATTGTTCCCAGGGAGAACATGCTTCTTTCAGCCACAGTCTCCTTTCTGAGTTGTAGCTGCATGCATCCCGCTTCCCACATTTGTGCTGTTATTTGCTTTTTGATTGTGTGAAAATATATAAATCCTCTAGTGCGAGAAATTAAATCAAGTTCAGTAAGCACTGAATTCAGTTATTCCATTGTGCTTTTGTTATCTCAGGTCCATAGCATAAAAAAAGAGACAGTGACTGCATGTGTGGAGAGATTAAATTAAGAAAACATTTTAGTTTCAAAAGCTGTGATAATAGCTCTTAACCTCAAATGGCATGGAGTAAGACCTCTTGTCCTTTACCATGGACCAAGCACTGTAATAAAATAAGATTGGTATTTGTACAGTCCATTAAATACGTGTGTTGTTTTCTCTTCCCAGTGTAGCCATTCACACCTTGTCCTTTTTTACAGCGTTATGTATGTGGCAGCAGATATTGCAGGATGTCACAAGAGAAGAAAGAGGCAAAAAAACTGATTCCAGTTCCCCATCAGCAGCAAACTAACATAATAAATATGATTGAATAAGTTTATTGCTAAAGATGACAGTCTGAGTCATTGATTAATAATTTGGTGTTTTAGATGAAACAGCTGGAAAGTATTTTCTCTGCTTTATCAGTCATTTAAGAAAACTACTGTTTTCATGGCCTCCAGCATGACCTAACATTTTTAACAGTGCCATAACTCAAACTGGTTAGATATTTAGCACCAATGTAACTTACTGTTCAAAGCTTATTATGGTGTTTTATAGAAGCTCTGCCTGAATGGGGATTAATATGATTTGAGTGACTAAAACGCGGAGCTAGTAGTTGCACAAAGCGCAGGGTGTTTTGGTTTTTTCTATTATTATTACTCTAAAGGTTTAGGTTACTTCATTATCTAATGTAGTATGTGTTAGGAGCCATGTGCTTGCCAGAGTCCATCAGGGAACCTGTGGAAAGGATGCATACTGGCATATTTTTCTGTGACAATATATGTAGTTCTTGTTAGGGCAGGTAGATAAACATATACTTTCCAACTGTTGTACTGGGAAAGGAGAGAAGGAAGGAAAGTAGTCTGATGCTTAATAATTTCTGTAAATATTCACTGCTATGCCAGAAGGTGAAAATAAATAATCGTAATGCTGTTAAAAGATACTTATATGACTACTTAAAAGTGGATTTCAGATAAATTAATTAGTAAACGTAATATGAATACTACAAATACAGTAAGATTCTGTGACCACACTCATAAAAGCTTGACACAGACCCTGGGCCGTGCAACTTAAAACCAAGAGGAAAAAGTGTGCAGTGGCCTCTTTGCCTACTAATCCCTACATTCTTTAATTCATTAAATGTTTGTGGTTGTTTTTTGGGTTTGCTCTTGTTTAACCTTTTCTTCCTTTGTCTTACACAATGTGTAATGGTTCTCCCATGCAGGAAATCAAGGAAAGAAAAACATTTTGCCAGATGTACGTCGAGAACTTAGTGAAAGAAGCAGCTGACATCAATATGAAAAACGAGTCGTTGCAGAAGCTTTGGCCTCAAATGTTCATTGAGCTTGTCAGAGATGCAGTGATAGAAATACGCAATAAAAATTCCTACATGAAACTCTGCTTACAGCGGATCACTGATCAAAAACAGTAGAATCAAGGCTTCTTGTCTTGTAAGCTTTTGGGTTCAGTGTTCTATGATGTTTAAAAAACTTAAAACAATAGAATATAAAATTACCATCACTATCACATACTTCATACCCCACCCCCCTCCCCAAGGGATGCCTTTAAGTCTTAAGTAACTCTTGATAGTTTTGAAATAAAAGTTTACTTGCATACAGCTCTAACAATGCTTCATTGACTAAAGTGATGAGATAGCATAGAATTAACTTGGTGATTGTCATGTTTTACTAAGTTCTTGTTTACTTTGTTCTGCTACCTTTGCTTCTGTAGTGCTACAGCATTGATTTTTAAGAAGCAAATTTACACTCTGCTTGCCTTATTTTCTAGCAAACACTTCAATTGTCACCTTTTTGACTGCTGCTGTTTAAAAAAAATAATCAAAAATAGTAGCTGATTTTTTTTATGAGCAAAAGCTAATAAATTATTTTTACACCCTGAACTTGATGAAGACTTATTATTGTTTAATTTGTGGGATTATAGAACACATTTTCACATCAGTGCCATCACAGTGCTCAGTATATTGTAATTTAATAAGCCTAATTCTCAACTGAACAAATTGCCCATACTTGATGTCAAGTCTTTTGTTCATTTCATTTGTATTAGTTTGTGTGAATTATTATAGGTAAAATATGAATTCAAGATAAACTCACTTAAGCTTTACTTTTGTTCTGTTAAAATATGTTAATGATATGATTTCTTTTGTTCCTTGATTACTAAATGATTACTTTTTGAGGTTTGCCAAGGTCCAAGGAGCTAAGGTGCATGCATTACATTTGGCAAGGAAACTGATGACTACTGTTCAGTTGTAATTAATTTCTGTGACTGTGAAAATTTCATATTTGTTATCAATAAAAATAAATTATTCACTTTTGCACTTCACAGATACTGTAAGGAAGTAATGTGTGCAAAGAAAAGCCTTCTCCTTAATGCTGCATGAAGAGATGAGACACGTCTTGCCCCCAAAATCAACTCTGAATGGGTAGAAAAAACACATTCCATAGCACAATCACTTCCACAGTAAACACCTTGCCAGCTTCTGGCTGGAAACTGAATGTAGGAACCGTTAGCAAGTGCAGCTGATTCCTGTGGCTAGTGTTCATATGCAGGTAGAAAATTGTGCCATTTAAACTTAATTTTATAGGTCCATTTTATCTTAACTCAAACAAACCAGAACCACATGCATTCTTTGTCTTAATTCAAATTGATCTTATTTTACTGAAGCTCATTTATAAAAAAGAAATGCTCACAACCAAGGAAAAATTCCTGCAAGGTTTTCTATGGCTCAAAACTAAGTTTATTTTTAAACTTTACCGATACAAGACTCTCTGGCAAAACAGAGGTGCAAATACAGTTTTGTAAGTTTCTATGCCCTGAAAATAGTCTTGAATGAGCAGCAGAAGTCAGTGAACGTAGGTATTTTGGAACATACAGTCTACTTGAATTCAGGTCAAACTGGTACATTTTAGTTGCCAGAAAGAATCCATTTTCAGAGCATGTTGCAGGTTCACACTGGCACGCATACTGCTAAATGTAGTTTCAGTTTGGTTCATGTTATATGTGATCTTCTAAAGCACACTTGCAGGTAGTTCATTTTTAGTCTTCACAGAATTTAATGGAGTTTAAGTCACTTAAATTCTAAGGAAATGTTAGAAGTCCTGAAGAAACCGCTCCAGCAGTTGATGGAATTTAATAGAAATAGTCATCCCCTCCAGGATTTTTGAACTGCTTCATGGAATTTATAGTAAGATTAGTATACTTGATAGGATTTTTTTTTTCTTTCCATTGGAAAATTGCACTCGTAGGTTTTATGGTGGATTTTATTAAGGGAACAAATTAATGTCCTGCAAAATGTGGGAAAATGAGAGTTTGCATTATAGAAATAATAATGAAAAAGTGTTTTGGATCCTTCAGTTTACATCATTTCTGTGCGAAGAGGGTGGGTGGAGCAATTCCAGCTTCTGCATGGGGACAGAAACCTCAGCAGCTGTGTGAAAGTGCAGAACTGTCCTGATGATGTAGCTGGAGCAGATGGGCCCCTTTTGAATTGGATTCAGCAGCAATAAAAGACTGGAAAAAAATGTTTTAAAGAAGGGTGGATTGGTCTAGAGGAACAGGAAGTTCTCCATGGGAAAATCCAGAGAAAAGCCAGACTTTCTGATACGGAGGCGTTAAAAATATAATCCTGACTGGAGGCTTTAAGGTAGGGCCTTGAAAAAACTAAGTGAAATGAATCGGAGGGTATTGACTGTGAGTTGTAGAAACATCTCCTTAAAATGCTCTGTATTCCCAGTGGTCTGTGAGTGCTGCCAGTTCGGACTTTTTTTTTCACAAATAGCAGCTGTTTCGTAACAGCATTGCTAAATGGCTGAAGTGAGGGTAGCAAGACAGCTATTGTAAATGAAGGAAACATTAATGTTGGATTACATACATTTTTTTACATAGAACCAGTAGTAACAAAAACTCTTCTATTTTTACTAATTCTTTTTAGGAAACAAGTGAATGATGGACTGAAGGGATATTAGACCCAAGAGTACATAGAGTTTTAAGCAGCCAAGTGATCCTAAAATTGTTATTGTGTTGTATATTGTTTATGTGTTTATCAAAATTATTTGTCAATTCATAAAGACTTGTGGAATACATTATTGTAGTTGCTATTAAGGAGTTTCTGAGGACCTAAAAATCTGGAGGTGGTATAAACAGCAAATTCATAGATGTCCAGAAACTTAAGTACTACATATATAAATTTTCTGTGGTCACAGGTATAAATAGAGGAGTTAAAATAGCCATTGATTTTGTAGCTGGGGGCCTTTTAGTAAAACCTTTCAGGCTGAAAGCAATTATTTTTGTCTGCTTCAAAAGCCCTTAAATGCTGCATAAAACCAAACTTGGATATTGTTAATCTTTCATTGATATCCTGTCCAAACCAGAAGGTTGTGATCACCTCATGTAACCTGACTTTTTGCAGAGGACAGGAGCTATTATTGTAAAAATTCCACGTTAACTAGAAATCATCTTAAGGGTTAAAAAGATACTATTTTGACTTTTAAGTCTTTTGAAAACTTTTTTTTCATTGATTTGTGGATTATTTATACGGTTTCCTTATTTTCTGAGATAAATTTCCTCTATGTCCAGACAAGGGCAAATAATGATGTATCTTACTTTTTTCCAGTTTCAGTTTAGCCGTACGGTGCGGGAAGGCCCCATTATGTCATGCAGAGTCACTCTTTATTATGCAACTGAAATGTGATCTTCAGTAAGGAGGCTGATGAAGAGCTGTGTTTCATATACTCCTTTTGATGCAGGATCTGAAAAAGATATGCTGCCCCAGTGGAACAAAGGGAGAAGTGGATTGTGAAGTTTTAAGGAAAAAAAGGTACTGGGAAGAGGTTTTAACTGAGCATTGTAAAGTGAGTAAAACTGCTCTACTGCCTGGGCCCAAGTGTTAGGTCTGAATCCAGAAATAGCTGAAAACTTTGTTCTCCAGTCTGTGTAGATCAGATAGAGAAGCGAAATATCTTGTTCCACTGCTGCAAGTGGTCATACTTTTTATTATGTAAGCTATTTAAAATAATAATAAAAAAAGGTTAACTTATTAAAACACCGATCATTTGCAGATTAAGTTAGGCTGTTGTGCAAACAGTAGTGAGTCTACAATCTACCTACACATTCTGCAAATTCAGGACAAGTGACTGCTTTGTGGTTTTTTTTTAACCAGGGCTGTAGGAGTGACAACGCTGGTGCTTTCAGTTGCTACTTTTTATCATAGTGACACATCAGGATGACCTGCTTTTTGTTAGCTAGTATATTTAGAGAAGCTGAGGCAAACAGTTGCTATTTCATATTTTTAAGCAACATTCACAAAGATGTGATTTAGATCGGGATTTCAGTGTGCATATGTGAAATCACAATAACAGCTATTTGTTTTGATTGGGAGAACAGACTACTTGAACATGTTTCTGTTCCCACATCACACGCTCTGCTACATCTTGAAGTCCAGTTTCAATGAAATTATTTTTCTCTTTAGTTTGAGTTGGAGGCATCAGTCTTTGGAGAATTTGTAAGATTTGGTGTTTTGTTACACCCATGTAGAACAAGGAGAGGGCAGAAAGTAGCTTTCACTTTGTTCTGTGGTGTGATGAAGTTGCTTTTACTCAAAAGTAAACATAAACTGATTTTTGCATACTGAAAACTGTAGGCTATGCAGATTTTAAACAATTTTACAAAAGGCTTAATTGGTATCTGCTTACACACCTCAGAGCTGGATTTTCGTGAGCATGAGCTAACAGAAATTGAATCTAAGGAGCTGTTTATACAACCCAAGTATCTAATTTTGTTGGCTAGCTTTGCTAGGCTTCTGCTCTCGGGGGAAGAAAGATAAGCTCATCTGGAGGAGCTCTTGTCTCTGTTTACTGTGGTGAAAACAGCATTTCATTGCAATCTGTGTATTGGACCTTGTAGGCCATACTTTTGGGGTGGACAGATGCTTCTGCTCATTGTATCAAATATCAGGAAGCCCTGGTGAAGAACAGAGAAGCCTTAATTAGGGAAAAAACCTGACTCTTCCCAAGTTCTGAGTTGTTTGGGTTTCGTGGGGTTTTTTTCAGTTATAGATAGAAGTGTTGCAAGCAGAAACATAGTTGCCTGATGTCAGTACACTGAGTGTAAAAAAAGCTGGAAAACTGCAGGTTAGAATATGTATACCAAATCCAGCAATAGAAGTATTCAGCATCCCCAAGAATTGCATCTGCGCAGGACAACCTTATGTTCCTTACTACAGACTACATTCACTTCAGAAGGCCCTTATATGTGACTGTTTTATCCAGCTTTTTTCGAAAATACAAACTGATGGCTTCATGAGGTATCGAGGTGCTGGAGCGAGTACAGAGGAGGGCAATGAAGCTGGTGAAGGGCCTAGAAAACAAATCATATGAAGAGC
>JAOXJM010000071.1:25874912-25887846 GCA_026413425.1 Tringa solitaria
TGTAGGGGAGAACTTTGTAGAGTAGGGTAGATGGTTGGACTCGATGATCCCAAGGTCTCTTCCAACCTAAATGATTCTATGATTCTATGATTGCTCTGGACTTTGGTTTACTGACACAGTACTGACACCAAATACTGTAATCGTGTAATTGAGACAGCAGGATTGGGGCTGTAATCTGTTGGTTAACAAGATGACAATGTTAATCCCACTCTTTGTTGCAATCTTCCTAATTAGGCAGTCACTTCCATATTAAGCAAAATTTTGTGTGCGATCTTCATTCTTATTATATAGTGCATGGTGTCTACTGTATTGCAACATCCATAACCAGGGTGCTTTCTAGTTTCAAACCATTCCTTTCACTTTTGTTTGACTGGTAGGAGTGTCATAGAGGTTAAATGCTGCTATTTGATGTACATCATTTTACACCTAACAAATCTGGAACTTTACATGAACACTGAGCAGGTCATAAACAAGTTAATTCTTTCTGGAATGCTAGACATGGATAACGTAAAGCTTTTCAAAGCAGTGAGAATGATACCTTTCAAGAATCAAGGTTAACATGTAGTATTGAGTGCTTAAGCACAGGAGAAGATGGCCTGAAATGACATATGGTTTCCATCTATTTATAACATATTAGACAAGAGAGTGTAAAGTTAATTTGAACTACAGTGGTGAAGAAATTGTGCCTGTCTATGTGTTGTTTGCATTACATGCTCACGTAGTCTAGACATCTTACATGCAAATAAGGGTGATATTAAGGTAATTCACGCTCAGTGAAAGAAATCATAGGGATATGTAGAGAAGCTGACTTTACTAAAAAAAGCTGAGATCATTATATTACTCTTAGAAATTACATAGTGAGGTAATATGTGCTGTGGTTTGTGTTCTGTATGGATATGTAGCACGTTTGCTGCTTATTTAAATTAGGCTTCAATGATCTATGTTTTCTAATAAAGTAATGGTTCTGAAGAGTGATGAAAGACACCAAGAGCACAGAGTACAACTTTCTTCCAGTTTCTAACTCAGCACTGACAATAGAATCTATTAAGCTTCACACAGCTGTCATGTTCTGGGTAAAGACACGTGTCAAAGCTCTCAGTCATTTCACTATGAAGCTTTTGTGTAAGTCTACAAATAAGATCCTCTAGGAAAATGTTACTTAGATTCCAAAGAGATCTTAGTAACTGTAATAAAATGTAAACATTCAGGTTTTTGTAATTCAGAAAATGTGAACTGGCTTGTCAGTTTAGAGAGGAGAA
The DNA here is from genome assembly GCA_026413425.1 of Tringa solitaria. Taxonomy (NCBI): domain Eukaryota; kingdom Metazoa; phylum Chordata; class Aves; order Charadriiformes; family Scolopacidae; genus Tringa; species Tringa solitaria. The sequence continues at coordinate 25,876,172 of JAOXJM010000071.1, forward strand.
GAACTGGGTAAATATTAAAGGGAAGGATTCCCAGGTGTGACAAGTGTATTGGAATACAGAGAGAACAGTGAAGATAATTTTTATTACAGTGATTTTTGCATTCTTCTGGAGACTGCACGTGAATGAATAGAAACAGGAACATATAAACTCAAGGCAAAAGACATAATCACTCCCTAAACAACATGAGTATGAAAACCTCTCTCTCATGTTCTGGCAGTTACTTCTTGTGTTGCTTTGTTATTGTTTTGGGTTTGGTTGGTTGGTTTTAAAACCACCAACTAACAAACACTCTAATGCTTTTATGACAATGCAGTGAACAACCAAGAGGCTTTATTTGAATTTTCAACATATCTTTGCAGGTTTTATTTGATTCTTGGCCTGAAACAAGAGATGCAAGGTTGAAGGCAGCATATTAATTAAGTACATTTATTACTTCTAGTCTTTGAATCAGGTCCTTTTTTATTGTAAAGCCTGTTGGAATGAATATCTTTTCCAAGACAAATCTTGATATAACCAAGTTATATTCAGATTATTCCAACTATTATGAGCATTTACAGACATTTTTATTGATCAGTTATTTTCATTTATTAATGTAAACAATGAACTGTTCTTAACATGAGGTATTTAATTTTCTACAATAACAGATGTCTCCCAAACATACTTTTCAATCTTTGATGGAATGCAAAATAGATTGCTTTATAAGAATACTTCTAGCCATTTGTAAAATCTGAAATCACAAGTATGGGAAACAAAGGTCTAACTAACAATGCAAATGGAGACCTTGTTTCATGATATTGTAGATGCTGGGGTTTTGGTTTGGGTTCGGTTCGGTTTTTCTAACTAAAAAGTGAGTGATGTAGGTCTCCATCCCCTTCCACCACCCCACCCCCCAGTGTAATTTACTGTAGACTACAGTTTGCATTAAAGATGCTGTAGAACTGAGCCTAAACTCTTAGTTCATCCATTTTGTTTGTAGATTGAATTTCTAGATGATTAACAGTTCTCATCATCCACAAGATTGTTTGCAAATCTTTATTTATGTTGCATTATTTCAGTGTTATCATACGTCTCCTCTGCAGATGTAATAAAGCGAGATTTAAATGCAAGTCGTCATGCTGCTGAAGATTCTAAAAGGTATTTGCATTAATTTATGGTCTTTATTAGGATGCATAATCAAAAAAGCAAAATCTAAACTAGGTAACCTATGTGAGCTAAAACCATGACGCTATTGAAGTTGTTGCAAGGTTCCCAGTGACTGGGATTTCCCACATGGCCTATGTGCAAGGTGAGAATTACCCCAACCAAATTTTTTTTTAATATCTATGGTGATGACATCTATGCCTCAGCTAGATGTCTAGATTCTGTGCTGGCTAGAGGAGAATAGACACTTCAACAGTGTGAAACATCTGGTGTGTTTTAGATGTCCGACTTTTCAATGCAGTGGAATTGCTTTTTCTTTTGTTCCTTTCCCTATTTGTGTAGTCTAGGCACTCATCCGGATGTTGATTTCTGCAAAAGTTTGAATTTGTACAGACAAGTTCTGTCCTTCCCACCTGTTGGTTGCTTCCCTCTCATGTAATTAAAACCTGTGTTTTCTTCCATGCCAGTCAGAACCCATGGAAGTAGCCCACTTCATGATGAACAAGCATGCGCTCTATTTGGATTTGGGTCAAAATTTGAGTGTCATAGATTTCCAAAAGGAGAGACACATACCCCAAGTCATGCTAGACTTCAGTGAAATCTAGATCAGTAGGTGCTTTTGTCACATATGAAAAGGCCTTGAGGTCTGACATGCAGGTTCTCTCCTTTGCTTATTTTGAATACATAGATTGGCAAAGGAGGAGAGTGAGCTGAATACATGCATAGAGTTGGAGACTGCAAATTAGGGTAGACATTATTAGGTGGTAGAAAGCTGCTTCTTCTCTTGGGTCATTACAATAGTGTATGCATGTGAATAATAAAGAGTGTTGCAATATGTTAAATGTGCTTGGTGACAAGCTAGAAATGGACATTATATTTGTTATTTTGATATAAGTTTACCTCAGTTCAGTTAGACATGGCCGTTTCTCTGGTGGTAGCTGACTTTGCAAGGCAGCTGCTGTCTCATATACAGTGATTATTATGGCAGATAGTACGGGTTTTCAAGCTGTTGGTCAGATTCTTCATATCTTCTGCAGAATACCATTTGCAGTATTTTCTGTTTTATTTACAAGAAAAAATAAGTTGTCCACATCTTTAAAGAAAGAGTGAGTTACATTGGTTAAAAATTACTTCAGAGATGCTAAGGACCCTTTAGCTTTGTTGTTACAGTTTGCTCGGAGAAGAAACCAAAAAAGGAACCCTGGGTGGTCTGAGAAAGTTCTATTTATTATTTGCTCTTTCTTCTTTGTTGGTACTGAACTTTTGCCCTTGCTTGATGATGCTGCCTGTAGGCTCACTCCCAGGGATTAACCCAGGCTGTGTCAGGGAAGTATTTTAATACACCTCAGTGTGCTCAGGGCATTTTCCAAATTCAGCAACATACTAGATGTGCAACATCTAAGACTAGTCATTTATTTTCATATCTTCCATTAATGCCTCACTTCAGCAAGCTTTGTCACCTTGCAGGGACAAACTAGTATTTCAGTAATGTGATCTATGATTGTGTTTGAGGTCTTTCAGCATAACAGATGATGAGTATCAATTGTAAAGATTCTGATATTAAAGAATATTTAGTTTAAGACATCTGTGGAGCCTCCCTGCTGACTGGCTCTCATTTTTTATTTCAGAGACACCTTCTTATAAAATACACTTGTCAAACTGCTTTTTAGCAGTGCCTTGGAGAGGATCATCCCCTGATGGCCTACATTTTAACAGCAGCAAAAGTGAAATAAAAACATTTGGTTGCATTAGGTATCTGGTAATGAGCTGACAAAGGTGTTAAGGCAGCCAGGTGCTGTGTATCTCATCTGTAGTGTATGTTAAGTGTTGGGCAGCTACAGAGAGCGAGGCAGCCTTGTATATTTTTAGAGGTGTGAGAACTGTTGTGGGAAGCCAAATCCTTCTATATTTCTCCTCCACTACTCCCCTCAGGAGGTTCTCACTTTCCCCGCCCTTTGTTTCCAAGCTCCAATGTATTCTGTTATTATTTAAGGAAAATACTGTCAGTGTTGCTTGCTTGGTCCAACAGAAGGCAGGCAGAGGTGACCTTTCCCTATCTGTACAGTGGGCAACAGCTACAGAGAGGCTATTGTTTAATTAGTATTAGTTATTGGTGCAAAGCTAAGGTGGCATAGCTGTGTTAGGTGGAGAGGGCAAGGGGAAGAATGCTAGGGGTAGGGGCACCTGTCAGTGTGGAGCAAAATAGTTCTAGCACATGTAGTGCTAGATTTGGAGGGATTTTTTTTTCCTGGCACTTTTTAAATTTATTTTTTTTTATTACTCCAATTGAATCAGCAGATGAGGGAATCCATTACTTGGCTGCTACTAACACAGACTTCATTAACTAGCACTTTCACCTGTAACAGTCACAGGTCAAGTATTGCCTGGATTATTATTTTTTTTAAACTAGTCTGTCTTATGTGGTAGGAAGGAATCATGCCACTGGGTTTTGTGGTTTGTTTTTTTTTGTTTGTTTGGTTTTTTTTATTGCTTGTTGCACCTATAGAATGAGTGGAATTTGTGATAAATAAAATGCACTGAAAACAGGCATTTTTGTGTGAGCTTATGTGCTAAATATTTAACATCTCTTTGAATTATTTGCTGATTTAGAGGAGTCTTTAACTTTTGCGTTATTTCATACATATTTGGGTTTTTCCTTTTAAGTCTGCATTTGTTTAAGAATGCAATCAACTCAGTGATTCCTAATCAGGAGAAATCTAGAACAGAATTGGCAAGTTCTTGGCTTTTGGTCTTGCAGTATTTTATTCTTTTTATAGCAATTTACGACACAGCTAAAAATCTTGTAAAACTTTTAAGTAGGTTCCTGGAAATTGTCTTTACTGGCTCAATTAAAGGTTATTTCAAAATTTGGGCTGAAAATTTTTCACATATTTTAGACAAAGATTTAAAAGACATTTTCTTAACCATTCTAAAGACAGTTTTGTGAAGTACTCAAGACTACTTCTTTCATAAAGTGTATTTTTTTCAGAAGGGTTTGCAGAACGTTCAAGCAATTTACTTGGTGAGTATAACTGTTTATCTTGTTTTAATTCTGGACTAAAGTGGTATGATGTCAGATGTTCTCTGGCTTTCCTTCATTCTAGTGTTGTGTGATGACATCAGTCTTCACATCAGAAAGAATTAGAGCTTGAAGGTACAACATATTCTTGGCAAGAATTATGATACTGGGGTCAGGATTTTGGGTAGGGTGAACTCCAGGGTGATCTCCTGGAAATGAAGGATACCAATGACTTGTACACAGTGAAACCAAGCAGTTACTTGCAGCTTGTTTACTGTGGGCCAATAAAGGTTTTTGTTGTTTGATTTTTTTTTTTTTTACATTACTGTGTTTCTTGGAATATTTGCATCTACTTTCAGATCTGAAGAATGAGTGCCAGCATTAGTAGCAAATCATATCACTCTGTTCCCAGGAGGAGCTTGGAAAGGCCATGGATTCTTGCAGCCACATCTAGAAGCTTAGGCTCACTTTGGATCATACAGAGGTGAAGCAACTGGTTATTTTTGAGACTGGAATGGAGATTGGGAGCAAACCAGCTCAAAATCTGTAATTTAGGTCTTCCTATTTCTTCCTGTTTTCACCTCTCTCAGTCTGTGTTGAGAAGGGGAGGAGGAGTGGACGGGTGGCAAAAGTGAAAGAATGCGGACTATGAGATATGGAGGCACCATAATGGTAATCTGAAGTCAGGAAGTACGCATTTTAGAAGGGCTGCATCTAGAACATGGGGAATTGGGCAAACCAGCTGCCTCTAGCGTGAGGCACTGCAAAGCGGAGGAAAGCCTGGGGCACTGCAGTTGGGTGAAATAGAGGGCTAGACACGAGGGAGCTGGGAGCCAGGATTGCAACTTTTGATTTCAGGCCTGTACAGCTTGGCAGGTCTCTGTAATTTTCAGTGAGAAATATGTGCACCCCAACCTCAATGAACATTAATCTTCTTCTCATAACATTCTTTAGCTGTTCTCTTTGGTTGCTCTCCCAATTCGTTCCAGAAGGTGGCTTTCTACAGACTGTGTGTTAAACCAGGATGCCTCTGTCATGTGTCAGGTCAGTGATTTAGCTCACTATTGAGTATTTTCTACTACTTTATTTATTCTAGAAACTCCTAGTGACCACTTTATAAAATGACAAAGAATAGCTGTATCGTATGAATATCTATCCCAATTTAGAAAGGGTAGGCCCTTCACAGATGTGTTAGGAGCAGTGTTGCTAATCGTGATGTCTCTTTCCTGGTACCCTGCCAGAGACGTTCCCAGGCAGTATTTGTGCCTTATGAAAAGCAGTAACCATGCAAGTCTGTGGCATCAATCATCTCCATGTTTTCTCGAGGGAGCAGTTATTTGCTCGCTGCTATTAAAGGGTTAATAAATTTCTTAAAAAGCATTTTCATAGTTCTGTTCTGTGTTAGAGCAGATAAACTCAAGAGAAATTCAAGCTAGATGAATTGTTCTGTGGGGACAGCTGCTTGTTCCCATCTGCTGCCTTTGCTGGGAAGGTGGCAGATCATCTCTGCAGAGGTAAGAGATGGCATCCAGGATAAAGGACCCCCAGTCCTAATTTGAAAAACACTGCAAGTGGATGAGAAATGGTGGGTGGCAGCAGTGGGCTGTCAACAGACATCTTGCTTTGGTGCTATTATGATATGAGCAGAAATCATTCTGTGGGCAAATGCCATGCACGTGTAAATTTACGATACTGTTCCCTTTCCAGACACGTAGCAGTAAAATGTCCAGCCCAGACACCTATTCCTCTTTGCTGGGGAGAAGTTTATATTTTGAGCTGGCTCACATTAGTGTCTAAGGACAGAATGGGACCAGTCATCTTTTAATGTTGTCTGGGAGATCATTTGCTAACCTGCCAGCAGTCTGGTGCTCAATGTCTTCTTCATATGTGGGTTTTGAGAGGGTGGTCTATTATTTCAGGATTCTCTGAGATTACTGTATTGCTGAAGTAAGACACGCTTGTGGAACCAGTGCAAGTCAAAGCTCTCCAATCTGAGAAGACTCCTGAATGATATGATGGCTTGTAAAATCAGAGACAAACACACACAGAATCTTCAAACTGGCCTAAAATGTCCTTAAACAGGCCATTTGCTTCACAGAAAATGGTGCTGTTACTCCATTATGCCTCTCTCAAATATTTTAAAAAAAAAGTATTTTCTCTGGCAGGGCCTGAGCTTTAGGCTATAGATCAAACAGGTTCAAACATTTTTCTGGCCTTTTTTTTTTCTTCTTCTTCAACTTTTTTTGATTGATTCCTTTATATTCCATCAACATCTACTCATATTATATTTCAGTGTGGTCTGGCCAACAGTCTTGATACAGAGACAAAAATCTTTAGTCTTGTTTAACCAAGCTAGTAAGAGATGTATATTTTCATCCTGAAGTGGGGGTTGTCCTTGCAATATGTTACAGGAGTTTTATCTCGAGACTTCTGGAAGTTTCCAACACTAAATAAGTATATAAATGCTACTTCATTGGCTTTGAGTTCTGTTAGCTCTTCTTTTCTGGAGCTGCAACTAAAATCAATATCCAGCATATAGCAACACTAATCCTTACTCCTGTAATGTACCTGCATGCAACAGGGAATGGAATTAGGAATTACATGCAGTTACTTAAGGCATGTTGCAGCTGTCTTTGATTCTACAAAACTTTGTTCATACAACTGTACTGCTGGAAAATACAGCTGGTTTTTGCATTGCTGAAATTTGGCTGACTCTGAAGCAACATCCAGGCCTTCTTGGACGCTTCATGATAAAAATACAACACTGCTAGCGCTCCTGCTTTTATTATTAGTGGAGGTGCAAGTATTTTTAGTACTCACAAGAACTTAAGCATAGACAGTGCTGCAGAGAACTCCTTTCTGTCTGAGTCTCGGTCGCTTGATCTATATGTGGAATTGAAAAGGGCCAGGAGTTTCCCATATAAATAAATCTTTGAAAGTTCCATGATGTTCCCCTCAGTCTCAGTTTTGATATTCTTTCTTTAAAGACAGCTAGGCCGAAGCTGTTTTAGTAGCAAAGAAAAACCTCAAAAATGTGAAGTCGGACGTAGGTGGTGCAGACAGAAGTTTGCACAGAGCTTGTAACAACAACAGTGGGAGGTGTGAATTGCTGCCTTTACCTCTGTTTGGTGTTAGCTCAAATATTCAGCAGTGGTGTCTAATCATGTATACTAAGTATATTTCATTCCTTAAAAAGAACAAAAAGACAAGAGGCCACAGAACTGCATGATGTCTGGCAGGAAGCATCTCATTTTGGTGGCATTTGGGAGTTGCTTCTGGTTGTTGGAGTTAAAAAGAAGTCCAACATTAAGCTTTGGTGGAATGGGAACCAATGAGCAGGGCTGATAGATTTTTGGCAGCCCTGAGGTGTAGTTTATCCTGTAGGTAGAAATCCTGTCACCCTACGTTCCTGTTCTCACTATCATTAAACAGGAAGGCATTAAAACACTTCCAAGACTGAAATGAGACATTCCTTCCTGAAGTTCTGAACGCTTCCTGTTCGGTGGGGTTTTTTGGGTTTTTTACCCAGGTATCTATCACCTTCTTCTGTCCTTTTTCCTTTAATAAACTCTGTTTTGAACCTGATTGACACTGTACGACACTGATCTGCAGATATGGAAAGTGAGGAAGGTGAAAACAAGCTTCTTTATGAAGGAGAAGTTACATCCATGTCACCTTGTTTGGGTCCAGTGCTATAGCTGATTCTTTAACTTCATTGAGTTAATGACTCACTGGATGACTCACCGCGGTTGTTCAGGTTTTTGCAATATGCACCTGTTGGTGTAGTTCCTTTAAAAAAAAAAAAGGCATTTAGTGTGTTAGGGCCATAACATGCTATATGTACACATCAGGTACAGGCTTTCTCCATGAAGCTGCTTACCCAAAGGAACACAAGCCCATCATTCTGTTACAAGAATTAAAAAGCAAAACAAAAAATGTTTCTTTAACAGCCATCCATAGTGTTTTGGATAATAGTATTTTGCTAGTGTTAGAAATCCTAACTGTTCTAAAGATGCTCACAAATTAAGCCCAGCAAGGACTTAATTCCCTAAAATGGCTTATTTCATATTCTGCAGAATTACATGGGACTTTACATGTTTGCTTAAAATACTATTTATTGTTTTTAAGCTCTATGCTGTATACACTGCTTACCATGCTAAAGCTGTTCCTACCCATAGAATAGTCTATGGCTAATTTCCGTAGCTGTGCAAACTAGTTAGCTGGTCATACTTCTGCGCTTTTTTGTTTTTTATTTTTCTAGAAGCAAATATGTTAAAATGCATAAACCTACTTCACTGAATCTCATTCTCTGTTTTATTAAGTGTTTCATTTTGTGTGTACAGTTTTGTCCCGCTCCACCCACCTTTCTCAGTCTATAACGTTTATCAGAGGCCTAGCAAGCTAAAAAAATCTAAAAGAAGGAGTTCAGCCTGTCTTATCTCCTGCACCAACGGCTGTGCTTCCATCCTAGAAGTAAAGAGGGGGCTACCTGCAGGCTCGCAGCAGCTTGATGTGTTTGATGAATGCCGTCAGTCCGAAGACACCTTCTAATCAGTCACACATTCAGACTTGTCTTTGGAAAAATAAGAAGTGCTCTGTTGTGGGAACCATAAATCAGTCCATACCCCCAACACTTTTAAGTGAAAGATCATATTTCATAATGGTAGAAATTTAGGCCAGGTGTTTAAAACAAACAAACAAAATCTAAATACAAACCCACTTTTAAAAGTTTTTCGTTGCCCATAGAGCCTCTACACTTAAAATGTCCTTTTATTTTTTTTTTTTAATCTAGAAAAAATAGACATTAGTCTAGAAATTCACAAGGTGATTAAAAGTCTGTCCTTACACTCTCTTCTGTCATCCTTTTTTCAGAATCTCAATTGATAGATTATTACTTATGGGTGGTGTGTGTGCATGTGCATGTTTATGCACGTGTTTGCATGCATGCTCTTGTATACACTATCTCAAATAATTCAAGAAGTAGTTACCAACAACAAGATGTGCAGTTGTGTGTTTCCCAGTGGTGTACATTCTAGAGCAACCTGAATCTATTTTATAAAATAGTAGGTCCGAATACGGAACAATTTATCTCATACCAAAGATCTTGATAGGACACTTAATGGTTCAGCAGAAATCACCAACATTTTATTAGGTGGAAGCACTGGAACTTTATCTGGTGATTTTATGAATCAGCCAGAGCTGATTGTGTCTGGCATTTTATACAGATCTAATATAAACATCCTACTTTACTTTTTTCATTGGTAAGTGAAAATATAACCCACGCTATTCTCTTAATGCAGACCTGCAGAGCTTAACTTTCTTCCATTGAGTATTTACAGTTAAGAATAATAACCCTTCCACTGTTTCATTAAATGCCATTCTATATTTTTTGTGAGGAGAAATCCAATTGATAGAACTATTTCTATTGCATTTGACCTCTGTAGCATAATTTTTTTTAAATAGATAAATACTATTTCTTAGACAGTACTGTACGTTTCACCCTAGATATTTTCTCTGCAGCTATGAGGATATTGTGAAAGAGAGAGTTCTGATAGGAAATAAGATCCACTAAGTAGTTTATTCTTCAAATGTTAATACAATTGTTCTTGAATACATTTCTGAAATTACTGTAGAATTAAATTTTAAATTATAAACCTTGCCCCATTTTTTGTCGCTATTGTCTTTCACGAAAACATGCACTAAGTGAAGTGTTGCCATAAATATTAACTTCATGCATCTGTCTGTACTTGAGTCCCATTTCAACAGAAGATTTATGTGAAAGTTTTTCAAATGTGCTTAAATATTGCACCAAGTGCCTATAGCTGAGCCTGACTCTCGCGTCTTGTTGGGTGAGAGCAAAGCAATGTGCTCTCCCTCACTGAGATTATGGCTGCATTCTCCACTCCTTCCAGGTAGAGGGGGTGATACAGACTTCTACTCCTTTTCAAATTTGGAACCACAAGAGTGGGAACACTCTCTTCTGTGGTGATGTTGGAGTGCAGTTAATTTACTTAAATTTACTGACAGTGCTTCGGGAAAGATTTTTTGTTTAGAACCAGGGGCCAAGCAGGGTTATAAAACAGGCATATGAAAGGCCTTTTAGGACATTGGAACAAACTCAGAAAAGCAGAGCATCTGGTGAAAGAAAGAGGAAAACTAGTTTTGCCATGGGACATGAGACCACACAATAGGAGAATGACTGTAATGTGCCACTTTGAAGCCATTGCAATTTCCTTGCAGACAAGTATGAGAACTTTAATGTGTAGACTTCCACCATTCTACAATTCTTCCTTTGATTGGATTATAAATCTTTCTGTTCACCACCTCTTTCTGCCTCCATGTGATTTGTCTGTATCTTATTTTAAAATCCATCACCACATTTGAAGCAACATCTTCCATGAAATAACTAACGAGGACAGGAACTTAGCAGACAAAAACCTGAAGTCTCTACGGTGAAACACCACAGTTGTCAGTCAGCGGTTGTTTGAGGCTGGCAACTGGGTGAAAAAGGCAGGACCTTGCACCTTTTGTCTTGGGGATGATTTTTTTAGCAGGGTGTGCCTCAGTTTGCTCTTGATTTTCAGCTCTTTCCAGATCCTTCAGTCCAGAGCTTTTACCTGAAAACCTCCAAGCAAAGTTTCAAAAAGTCTTAAATAAGTATACATAGTTTTCCAGGAGGCTTCAAAAAATGAATGAGATTGATTTAGTGTCCTTTTGGACAGCTAGTAAATGATTAATTTGTACCAGTTCCTGGAGATCAGGAAAAGAGCAGCACAGTAACTTTAAAATCTGTGTCTCTGTGTGTCCCTGAGAACCCATAAGGGCCCTGTCCTAAAAGTAAAAAAACCTAATTTTATTTTTACAAAGACTGTAAGATTGGATATTGAAAGTAAGAAATAAAAAGAAAAAAGAAAAGACAAAGCTAGTCCTGAAATTCTGAGGTCAATTCTATGGATTTTAAAATAAGTTAGTTTTGCCCAAGTTTTCTTTTTCTCTGCTATAGAAGGTTTCATCTAAGCCCTGTTGCATTTCTCCCCCGTACAGGACACTACACTAGATAAACTTATTTATTTGATTATTCCCTTTCCCCCTTCAAAAATTGCTCATGTGTTTCCTGTCGCTTACCAAGAGCAAAGATTCACCTCCTCATCCAAATAATTACCTTGCAGGGTCTGGAGAAAAAGTACGTTCTATTTGCTTACTTTGTGCCTCAGGAAGCCTGTAGAAGACTCTTTGGGGTTTTGACTTCGTATTTTGTTTTGGGGTGTTTTTTTAAATGAAGAAAAGAAGGGGTGAAAGAACAGAAGTGGGATGTATAGGAATCTTGTAAAAAATGGAATTTGATTCTAAAAAGTTAGAAATGTTAACTCTTAAAATATTCTTTTAGCTTTTTTCTTTAAAAGCATAAATACATGCACACAGACACTGTGGTGCGTTTAATACTACAATAGTAATGTCTTTTCCATGTCTTTCCATAAGTTCTGCTATCTTATAAAATTTGAGATTTTTTTTTTTG
>JAOXJM010000071.1:25887869-25913287 GCA_026413425.1 Tringa solitaria
GGAGTAAGAAACTGAGTAAAAAGCATGCTAGATGAGCTTTTATTTTTCCCCCTCCATGCTTGGAACGTTTTGTTCAAGAGCATGCACGTCTGTGTGATTTCACTGACTGCTGCCCAGGCAATGGCAGGTTCTCCAAAAATCTTGATTCCGTTCAGGAGGAAGCTTTCCAAGAGCACTGGGAGCAGTGCTAAAGGCAGCATATGAGCACGTAGGACCAAAACATCAGAGAGCTTTTGGAACTCTTATTTGGAAGGGTTTGCATGCTGCAAATGCTAGACTTGGGGATGAAATATGACTCAGAGAACTGATCTCAGTAAGAACCAGGGAAATGGCAAATAAATTATGTGGGAGACTAATGTGTAATTAAAAATCTAGTGGTAACTTTTCTTTTTAAACAAAACATAGTTCTGCTCAGAGCCAAGAAATAGTTCAGGTAACTGCTAAACATTTACAGAGCATTTTTCTTGGCACTGGAGAGTGGATTAGTATTGTTATTCTCAAGTATAGTGACAGTTGTTCATAACAGCTAGAGTCCTTTTGCATCTACTACTCTTGTTGCTTCAGACAGGACAAAGAATTGGACAAGCATTAGAGAAGAAATAGAGAGAGACAAAAAGATTTGTTTAACTGGCTTTCCCCTGAAAGAAATACACAAGAAGGTAAAGAATTCTTTTCTTGTATTTTGAGTATCTTAGAGATTAAGAGCTGAGCCCAGTATGGTGGAATTTGTACTTTAAATATCTGTAATACTCTTGATAGTCTTCTAGTACATTTAACGGAATAACTGTGAAGTGAACATGTGGAGACTGTAAGTCAAGAGTAAATTGCTCTGAACATACCAACATTTTTGAATGTCAAAGGTATTGGTATGAGGCATTTCAGAAGCCATATTCATGCAGTATTTGTGGCTTGACGATGAGGCAACATCAGCTGTCCTTTCTTTTGCTACAATGCCAGTTGTCCTACACCTAAAGTTTCACAGTATTTAGACTTTCACTTCCAAAATCAGTAAGTTACTCTAAAATACTCGAATATCTTGTTCAAGATCACACACTAATTACGTGGTCAGGATGGGAGGAGAGCCAAGTATTTTGACTCATTATCCCACACTCTAACCTCTACGCTGCACTTGCCACTTTTATTAATAATTACCAAATGATCTTCATCTAAGCAGGCAGTTCTTCAAACAGAATTATACTTGGTGATCTTTTATAGACATACAAAGAGTATCCTGCTGATTTAATTCCCAAGGATGTGATAATACCTAACTGAAATAAGATAATTTTAGATTAATATCTGGAAAAAGTATTTCCTCATACTTTTAATCTGGATCAGCTAGATAATGATACTTTTCCCATTCTGCAGAACCAGTAGTTCAAGTGTAATAGCAAAACTGGAAAGAACTTCCTTGAACTACGCTCCTTCCCAGAATTAGCTTGAATTAATGTAGTTTTACCGGTAGATTCTGGTTGTTGGGTTTTTCTCCTGTTGACTTGGGAACAGGTCCCTGAGCAACCTCATCCATTGTCAATCAGCCTTACTTTGAACAAGTGTTGGACCAGATGAACTCCTGAGATCTTCGTTATTCTGTATTGTCAGTAGGAGCAGAATTAGATTCCCAGCTGTACTGTCCTGTCTAACAGCCCCTCTTAATAGTCCTCTTAATCAAACAATTAGTTTAAAGGTTTAAATTGATGCTAAAAAAGTGGTTAAGCAATTCTAAGCCTTTTTTTTATCTTGCAAGAAACATTCTTTTTGTGTGTGTTCCTTTGAAATAACATTTACTTATCTATTACTAATGGATTTTTAAAATGTATGAGTAATCATTAACTCAGTTTCATTAATTTCACCATGATTTTTTTATTATTGTTATTGCTGTAGTTGAAAATACCCAAACAGCTGTGACAAACTTGGGTAAGGAAATTAACTTTACAATCCTTCAGTCTCCATGTGTGTTCTGACTGTATGTTATAATGTGTGCTGATATTATTTTCTTTTTTTTAAAATCTAAGTCTTTATCTGTCATGGGAGGTTTGCTTGATACAATGCTGTGTACTGAAGATAGCAAGCTTTATAAGAAGAGAACATCCAGATCAAGGTCAAATCTTGACAGGCTTCAGGTTTTCTGGATATTACATACAAGCCTTCCACTGATAACTTAGAATTGTTCATAGGTTTCAGGCTAATGCAAAGCAATGATTTCTTGAAAACTGCCAGTCAGTGTTTTCATTCAGCTAAAATACCAAAGATGAGGACAAGTCTAACTTCCTGTCTAATAAAAGCACTTCATGGAAGTTTTGGGACACAGCAACATATTCATTTCAGGTGCAAACTGCAACCTTATCTTCATGAGATTGCCTGATCCTGCTAAAACAACCACCACTGCAGCACTGTGAACCTAAGAAACACGGCTCTTAGTTCAGTAGCTGTCTTCAAAGTGTCATTTAAGCCTGCTCAGAATCTATTGGGAGAAGAAATACGGAATTAATAACTACTGGAGTGATAGGATTTTTGTCTACAGTGGTGATTTCAGTTTTGCTTATGGAATCACGGCATCAGTCTTAGAAGTATATGAACTTTCTTAGAAAGTTTCTGTAGTGGAGAATGTCTAATCGCGGGGCAGAAACTCAGAGTGTGCAAACAGGAAATCTAGGGCTCTAAGGAACTGTGGTGTGAACAGTCCTGCAAATCCTTCGGTATAAAAGTACAAGGGGGAAAAAACACCTTTTCCAAGTTGTAAAAGTTGAAAATCATGACTTAAGGGTAGGTTTGGTTTCTGATTCCAGTATAATTCATTAAAAGGTTTTCTGTCAGGCTAGTAATTTGAAATCAGCTTCTTAGTACCTAGACCATAGTAAAGAGGTCGAATGACACATACTCTGAGGCAGTGCATTTCTTGACTGAGATAACTATACCCTTTCTACTTTCTCTTGGCCCCTTTTACCAGGTAATGCAGCTGCTAGGTCGGCTGACTGCATTTCAACATACCTTGTTAGCAGCTCTGACTTCCACAATCCTTACATCTGTTCTGTTTGGGAATAAGATACCAAGCTAGCGTCCAGCAGCTGCCTTCCTTGAAAGTAATTTTCTCATCGTAGGACAAAAGAGGTTGCAGCATCTTGCACTGTGGGTATATTTGTCTATATATTTTTTCTAGCACACCTAAATCCAGTTGCATTCATGGGTAGGTGTCCAGAGAAGGACCTGGGAGGCACATGCTATGATGAATTTGGAGCTGGTTTGTAGGCTATTGTTTTCTCAGGTTATTGAGAGTAAGTGCATGTGAAACGCCTAAATGCTGCAGTGTTTGGGCTGCTTTCAGTGATGATTAGGCCAGACTGCAGCAGGGAAATGGAAAGGCTTTGCTGTACTACTTCCGTGTACCCTGGGCTGTAGTAGGTTGTCCTGGAACAAAGGAAAAAACAAAATCACAGATTGCTTTCTGCTGTTTAGTTCAGTGAACACTATGTGAGAAGAGTGGTGTTTAGTGACGGTGCTAATTTAGAGTTCACCTCCCAGAGAGCTGTTCAGTCTCTCTGTGCCACGTTTCCCTAGCCTTAAAGTGAGTAAGAATATCTGTCTGTGGCTCGTTGTACTTGCTTAGTGAGGCTATCAGCTTTTACGGGGGGGTGGGTTTCACTCCTCATTTGTACTGGTCTGGTATTATGGGTCTTGGTGTTCTTTCTCGCTGCTCTTAAAAGCTACTGTTAAACTACTGCTACTTCTAATATTTAGAAAGCCTCCAAAAATTTAAACTAATGTAGGAAATAGAGTTGTGTAGCTGTTTCCTGTTTCCTTACTGGTCAGTAATATCTGAAGAAAATGTTTGGTAATTGCAGTCCAGTTGTTAGTGAACAGATGTCTCTGTCTTGGAAAGTCTGTCTCTGCAACTGGACTCTTTCCCTGGCAGTTTCATCAGCTAAGTGAGATATAAGCATCCTCTTCTGGTTACGTACTTGAGCAAAAATTGTGTTTGATCTCTTACTAGCAGAGTGAAACCTTGGAAAGGGACAGAAATTGGTATACCTTCTAAACATGAACACAACAGAGTTGCCCCCTATTCTGAGGAATGCAGTTGTGCATTCTGGATGTCTACTCCTGTAGGATATTAAGTCTCCATAAAATATCATGTGTCCTTGATCCAGCAGCTGACAGAATAAGAAAAAAAAGGACTCTAGTACAAACCTGCAGTTCTTTGGGATGTGGAGAACTTTGTGTGTTGTGAATTGGTGTACTAAAAATAATGATCCTGTAATATGCTGTTAAACCATTTGGATAAACACAACAAGTGAATTGGTGGATGCCCATGGACAACTCCTGAAATTGCTGGCATCAAAACTTTGTAAGAATGGATTAATAATCTTGAGGGTTTCAGTACTTGATATTGAATGCTTATCTTTGGTTAATCTAGTGCTTTTTTGTTAGATGTGTTTTCTTCAAACTCTGGAGATCTTTTTCAATGTAATACATTGCAATTAAAATGTAAGTCTTCATGTGAAGAACTGAGGTTCCTATAGATTTTTGAAGATCCTTTAGGGACTATCAGGTTGGATTTTTTTTTATGTGTATCTCTTACTACTAAACTATTCTTAAGTAGGGCTTTTAAATGCAGATATTCCTGTTGTTTGTGGTTCAAATGTACGCAGCTTTCCCAGGGTTTTTGCTAATTTTTCCAGGTAGCGAAAAGAGGTCTTATTAAAATATTTACTGGGTTGCTTGGATCAAGGGTACTTATGCATATGTTTATCTTGGAAAATCTATAAAGGATCTATATGCAGATCTCTGTTCAGTCACAGACACGCAGGTGACTGATGAGTTGGAAGGTGAGCCAAATGTATTGTAGAGTTATTGTAGAGGAGGAAAAAAAACAGGAGTGGAATTGCAGGGCTTTCCTGTATCTCTGGTTTGTACTCAGGACAGCAGAAAAATAAATAAGGCATGGAAAAAATGCTGAAAGGAATATACTGCTCCCTGAATTAGCTCCCTGAATTAGCTCCCTGAAACCAGAAAGATGTATTTGAATAAATATAACTAGCGTTTGAAGTGATTTTGGCTGCCACTTCTTCCAGCTATTGTGCCCTGGCTTGCTGATAGGTAGTATGTAGGGTGTACATAATAACAAGCTGAATTTAGTTTGGGAGGAGACTCTGATTATTTCATTGTTGTTGTTTAATATTTACTGTCATCACACCCAGAGCAATAGTCAGAACTTGTGCCAAACAGAGTTCAGTGTAAAAAACAATCTTTGCCCTGTATTGTTTCTAGTCTACAAATCATGCCCCTTGAATGACAGGGGCAGAGCAAGTAGAAACCTCCATCAAGCTGGATTTTGGAAGTTAGTAAGCAATTTACAGCAGCCTTTGATTGTGAACATGGATCTGTTCTTGCGTCCAAGTACATGTTTTCAGAAGTTTTGCATACTCATGAGGCTTTAACTTCTAATCCAAAGGGGTTCTCATATAATGGTAGTGTGAAGATGACCAGAGCTCATTATATTAATGAAAGGGAAAATGTGAATTTAAAATATGTTCCATGCTCTTGTATGGGCCTTATCAGCACCATCAAATGCATAGATTTAGACCATTCAGAAATCTGGCCTTCTGTTTCATTGACGACTTCTCAAACCTTTCAACAGTGAAAGGCAAAATGAGTTCAAGTAGAAATTATTCCCAAGGGATCTATGGCAAAGTAACTTTGACTAGTATTTATGAATGACACAAGTTTAATATCCGGCAAGAAAAAGTACATGTCTATACTAGGAAAATTATCTCTTGCTGATATTAAATGTCAGCAGTAATGCAGCAGAATCATAGATGAATGTGGGTTTGCTGCCAGCATACACAAGGACAAAGTCTGTTCAGAACCATTTTGGGAACTTGCATTAATCTGGGACATTCTGCAATCCGAACCAGCAATAAGTAACTTCTCTAGTGTAAACAAGGAAAGCGAGACCAATCAGAAAATGCTGTAAAGAAGAAAATAATCTGAAGTCAGAGGAGTAAAGGAGGACAACTGTTGATGCAGAGCAATTTCATAGTCCAGTTGCCTAACAGGAAACCAATGAAGCAGCTGCTGAGAGGGAGCGATTGCACTCACGGCAGCTTTCTGAAAGTCTGCAGATGCCATTACACATTCTAAAAAAGCTCAGTGAATAGAAGATTATTAAATGTATTTTTCTAACATGTTAAAATAGTCATATTGAGACTTCCTTTGAATTTTGAAGTTGTGAGAAATGGAGATATATTTTGGCAATTTGAATGCAAACCTCAGCACAACATGTTATAGTTTACATAAATGCCGTGTGGTATGAGAAATAAAGTGAAGATCTAGGCTACAGGATGGAGAGAGCTGACAGTGAATTGAATAACTGGTGTTTAAAGGAATATCTCAGGATTAGCATTGATGGCTGTTGTGAACTTGACATTTTGAAGAAATTGATGGAAGAAAATTGAGTGGGCAGAGGGCTGACATTTGAAATAGAAGTTATATAAATGCTTTATGAAATACATAGCACTAGAGAAAACTGCAATAGACTTCCATGTACACAGTGAAGTCACAGGCTCAGGCACTGTGATGACAGGTGAAACAATTGTCAAATGCTCAGTGACATGCAGTGGAAGGAATCATTTTAGTCAGTCACACACAAAGTGGCCGCAAAGCTCAAGAAAAAGATGAAATACCAATGTAAATGACTCAGTGAAATTATCTGCTCAATATGAAGCAGCTATCAGAGAAGCAAAAAAGCTGTGTAGATGTTTAAAGAAAGGGACAGAAAGTAATACTGAGCCTCTTACAATGCTTTGGGAATGAAGTGTGCTGCAGCCACCCTCTCTGTACTACTAGGAAATGGAAGGGGAACAAAGTGACCTGACGTTGCAGAAAGACCTATGTGAGAAGAAAGTAGGAGTTTTACTGTTGAAGAGGTGAGAGAAGGCCTGATGGGTGTGTTTGTAATCATGTGTGCTCTGAATAAGCCCACCTGTGTTTCTTTTCACCTTTTCCATAATACATGGACAAGAACATTCAAACAAACTGGAAAGCAGTGTTTTTACGGTTGCTTTTTTTCTTCTTTTTTGTGCATGAACTATAAAACAATGAACAGTAAAACTTGTCACCATCAAATGTCAGTGAGGCCAAAAAGAACTGCTGAATTCTTGGGCTTTTCTCTGAAGCTGTCATTAGTCACAGTAGGAGGAAAAACAATAGCAGATTGGACTAGGCTATTAGCCTGATTTATAATAGCAGTTCCTGTATTTCAAAATCCCATTTGAAGTGCAAGGCAGTGGTATTTCTATTAGTGTTATAGACAAATCTTAATTCCTAGTCAAACTCCCCTAAATGTAGTGCACATATCACTTATTTAGGGGTGTTTACTAGCCCATTCAATATTTTACTAGTTCCTATTGGAAGACCTTAATATCAAAAATGTTTTTCTTTAAAAAGCAGGTATCTTCCTTTAAACTCTAAAAATCAATTATTCTTTAAAATTCCAGGTCAGTATTCATCTTACCAACATAGACTAAAGCTTCATGGTATATTAGGGCAGCAAGTCATAGACACTCAGTTTTTAAAAGCTTATAAATAAGGATTGCAACCAGGTTCTGCTGGTTAGAAACTCTCACTAATTTCAGGGCAGCAGGATTTGATTCACTGGTGCTATCCATACTGATCAATATGGGAGTTTTGTTGCAATTTATCAAGATGCAATTGCTCTTTAATTTTTGTAAGGGTTCTGTGAGAACAGCGATACATGTTCATTCTTGCCAGAGTGAAATGGAAGCCAATGACTGTGTTTACTGACACTTACAGAATATGGTGTCTGACTTTGGCTTGTTTCAACACTGGGCAGAGTGTGAGAACAGTTTTTCTCCCTGCTTGCTGTACATATTCACAGCTTCAGTGAGAGCATGTTATTGTCAGAAAGCTGTCACCTGATGGGTTGAATTACAAACAGGTAGGGTAAGGATTCTGTGCTGTTCAGGTTCCTGAAAGTCTTGACATCATTAACATTCCTAGAATCGAATGTATCATAAACCATAGCATGGGAAGATTAGAGAGGAAAAAGATAAACATATGTATTTGTCATCATTCACTTAGGATGTTAAGTGTCAATTGCAAAGCATGCAAATCCAATAATGTACCTGTGCCCTCCGCAGACAGTTGGGTTTTGTCCTCTGATGGCCAGCACAAAGTTCTCTGAAACCCATGATTGCTCTGTCCTGCTCCTTACATTGGCCAAAATAATAAAGGATACAACATAAATGAAAGAAGACATAGTTGCAGCTCTTTGGTGTTCCAGTTGCTCCTCAGAGACCCTGCAGTGCCGTTGTACAATATGCTTTTCTCACTTGTGCCAGAGGACTGGTATGTGAGTAACCCAAAATAAGAACATACTAGAAGTTACTTATTTCTCAGATGCATAGAAGGAAAAGGGTCAGCGAGCCACTTCTGATATTCTGGTGTGGTCAAGATCAGTTTTATCATTCATACTTGGTCACTACTCCATACTTAGTGTAGAAACAGCTCTGTCAAATATCCTAGGAAATAAATCAATATTTTGGCACTCCCAGAGGATCTAAATACGTTTCTTTCATCTTCCAGTAGTGACGGTGCTTTCTGAAAAAGCTAAATTCTCTGACTGAGATAAAAAAAAGTTCCCTCCTTAAATAATGCCTTCAGACACCTAGAAAACTACTGCAGAAAGAATAATGTGTTTTCAAGTTTTGATAAAAGAAATAAAGGGCATGAGTTGCAATAAGATAAATTCTGCTTAGTTTTGGCTAATGCTTAGTTCGGGATAATGTACTACTCTTTCCTTGGGAGATTGTTAAATCTCTTTAATTTGGGCTTTTAAGAACACCTCTAACAGGCAACATTCAGGTAGTTCTGATCCTGCTGTGGGGTAGAAAAGTCTCAAGAGTCCCTGCCATTAGCATGTTCTATGATGCTGTGATTACAAGATTCATAGCCTCTGTGGGTTTGGTTATTCAACGTATCTTTGAAGTAGATTTATTGGCAATGTAATAACATAGACACAAATGAAGACACTAGAGAGACAAGGAGTCATAAATTTAAAGAGATTAAGAAAATTACAGCTATTTTGATTAAATATAAGAAATACAGTGAGATTGCAAGGACAGAATAGAAATAGTTTAGTCTGCATTTAGGTGCCAGAATGTCTGCACGTAAGCTTTGGGGAGTTATTTCTTTTTGCTGTCTATAGCTGATGCGTACTAACTCCAGCTGTGACAAAATTTTCTCCTTAGATTAACGACATCTAGACAAATTCCAGGAAGGATGTGAATTTAGTATCTATTGTAGACAAGGAAAAGAGTCAGGGTAGTTTACAGGCAAAATTAAAATATTGCTCCTGTTCCTTGAGACTTAGGAACTAAAATGGACTAACAATATGTAGTGTAGGAACAATTTGGGAGGGCAGAGGAATGGCCTACCTCCATCAGTGTTTTCTGGCAGTGACTGTTATTATGTGCCAGAGTAGGGCATAACGCTGCACAATTTATGATGGCACTGAGAGGTTGACTTGGTGACTTAATCTCCTATAGCATATTGCTCTTCAGGGGTACTGCAAATTATATATCAAATTTCTGAAGCCACATTTCAGGGAGCAGTTTATTATATAATAATCTTCAACTGATATGTAGGATTATTTTTGTGCTACAGGGCTTGACAAATAGCTCCTGGGTTGAACATAAAGTCCATTCTATTTTTGATTAGCTTTATCTTCACACATCATAACTTTGATAACAAGTCAGAGTATAGGAAAAACGGGTAAGAATCATACTTGGCCAGTGCTGAGCAGGGGCTTGCTTTTGAAAGCCTTATTAGAACTGGGTGACTCAACAACAAGCTCCACATCTCCTGTTGCCCGGCGGTTGTGAGGAGAGGATAAGTAATGTTATGTCTCCCTTGATTGCTGAACTTTTCTGTGACCCTTCATTAGGGGTGAATGAACACATTATTGACTAGTAAAGCAGTGCACTGGTATCAAAAGCAACGTGTTGGAGTTAGAAACAACTCTTTTGAAATGATGTACTGACAACAGCAGTGGGTTTCTTTGTTTGAAAACAAAACAAACAAAAAAACCTAACAGTGCTGTAAAAGAACAAAAATTATAGCCTCAAGAGTTTCCATGTTGATGGTCGTGTGACAGTGAGTACCCATAGTCGTGGAAGAACAGGGAGGGTGAAGGAATGAGTATTGGAGTAAATACTGAGGAGGGAGCATGAGCGAGCTAGAGCTGGCACTCGCATCCACTCTGTGGGCCAGCACTGGCAATGGGCCATAGTAGGTGAAACTGTTGCAGCAATTTATCATATAAACAACAAATCAGGCCAGATTTATCTAATCAGCATTTTGTGATGAAAATATGTCCAGACTCCTTTTTCCAAAACTAAAAGGATTGCAGCAATGGCAAGATTAGGAATAGACTCTGTGTCTCTCTGTGTGTGTATGTATATATGTATGTATTTATTTTATTTTTCCATAAGTGTTTGCCCTTACGAGAGAGTTAGATGGTAAAAAATATATAGAAAGGATAAAGAAGCATAGGATTAAGAAATGGGGACTACTTCAACAAGAGTTGGCAGTTAATGTTGGCACCCTGGAAAGCTTTCAGTAATAGGAACTTTTTTTCTATTTCAAGCAGAGTGGTGGTTGTTGAAGATGAACTGGCAGAAGCTTTCTTGACAGCATCAGACCTTGGGTGAAAATCTGTCCATGGGAAACGAAGTAGGGGAGGTAGCAGATAAAGATTTCTTCTGTCACTTATTTTTGATTGACTTGCTGTTTAATTCTTCAGACTCTAGGGGACCGCAGTTCTCATCTGCTCCTTGATGCTCCAGCTTCTCTCTGGAGGTGTGTAATCATCAGGGATACATATCTGGATCGTAACTCACCTTGTAACATTACAGGTGGGCTCTGTAAGCGCTCCTCTTTCCCATGACACGCTGCCATATGCTATGAGCCAGGCAAAATGGTGTAGGCAGGTGTGAATGTCCGTAATAGAATGGACACATTTGAAGCCTTCTGTGTTTTAAAAGGGAATAGAAGAATCTTTTCCATGTTATTTAGTCTATGGAAGACTTTTTCCTTCTCACTCTGTCTCCTGTCACTTTCAGCCCGTCTGTCTTCCTCAACAGAAACAAAAAGTGCTCTTTTATTCCTAGCCTTGGTATCCTGTCACAAAAAAAATGCTGAGTGTCAACATGTGATTCCTACAACCCTGTGCATTGCCATAAGGATTTAAAAAGTTGGGTGTTGTGTGTTTATATATATTACTGATTGTGTATCTTGAAGGTAACAGGTCATAGTGCTACTCTTCAGAAAATGGAAAAGTTCTCTTGCTTTCCTTTGAGCTGAGACCCTTTGTAACTGTTCTGATGGCTCTAAAGGTCAGGCCCCTAGGAAAAGAAAAACAGAAGACAGAAGATCCAGCATGCTTTTGGATTTCCTGGAGGGAAATATTTCCAAGGGAGAGTAAAAAAAAAAAAAACAAACAAAACACAAACCAAAAAACCAAAACCGAAAAAAACCCACCACTCTGAAGGAGTAAATCTGATTAAGAGATATTCTAAGTTTCTATTTTGTATTGATATGGCATCATGGGCCATGAGGTCCTCCAGTCTCACTGGAGCCTTGAGCAGAATTATGATAGCCTTGGATGACATGTATCTCATTTCCTAGAGTTCATTGTAAGTGAGCCAGCCTTGCACAGCCAAGCTGAGCAGGGCTCGGGATCACTTTAAGACAGGGCTCTAGGAAGAAACAGCTCTTCCACCATGTCAAAAAAGAAATCCATTGATGTGTGAGATCCTTTGATTTCTGTGGTGGTTACAAAGGTGTTCATAGATGCAGGATAGATTTTGGTGTTTGTTCTGTGTTCCCCTATGCAGTGAAATGGTATTATTTCCTGAAACATACTTAACAGTTAGTCTTAAGACTTGATTCTTTTTTTAAAGGTTCTTCCTATCAGTTCTACCCCTCAAAGATTATTATGAGCTTTCAAAGTTTATGAGCATCTTCAAACAATAGCCATTCTCTTTGTAAAAAGAGACACAGATATATTTTCCTCTTTCTACTACAAAGGTGTTTCCCTCTAGGTAATGCATATTCCAAATCTTTTTGAATAAAACAGTAATACGTCAAGATGTGGTATTTTTGAAGCTATTCTAGGTTCCATAGAGAATATGTATGCTGTTGCAGAGTATGTTATAGCAGGACGAGCTCCATGTTGTATTTCTTATCTAGTCAATTAAGCGATACATCAGGAAGATGTCTGCAGATGACCATAATCTTACTCGCCCTGTGCAAGGGTGGGTAGATGGTCTTTGCTGGGTGGTCTTGTAGCTTCATGGTGAAGCAAGTGAGTAGGCAGTAGCTTCCTTGGTACATGAAGAGTGCCGAACTCCTCATAAGATGTGCTTTAGGATCTGCACAACTGGCTTCTACATCATATGTGCACTATTACTTGTGGTATGTTGGCTTCTGATGCACAAAGTAATATGAATCAGAATTAATCTAAAAGTGGTGGTGCCTCCTATGAAACTGCCTGCATCTGACTTCATTTATTTGCTCTACTTTTTTTTCCCCACTTTTTTACACACGTGATTGCAGAACTTTTGAGCACTAAATGGTGTCTGTGTCTTTGGTGTAATACGTTCTGGTAGATGTCCCTCCAAAAAAATGTCTTTTAAAAAGTGTCTTTTAAAAATAATTTTGTCACTAATTCTGTTTAATACTTTTATTTCAAGTTTTATAATTCTGGAACATTGTGCTCCCATTGCTTTTTCATTGCTTGAAGTTCTAATCCCTTATGACATTATATTATTTTCTTCATCAGTCTACTGTGATTAAAAAGTAGAGTGTTTCTAAGTCATGTGTGCTTAGGTTTTGTTTGGTGGTTGGTTGTTTTTTTTTTTTTTCTTTTTTCCCCAGATATTTCCATCTGGTGTCAGCAAAGCTCAAAAGGCCTCATTATTTTTTGGGTTATCAAAAGCTTATGATAAGTTTTCTTCAGCCTGCTGCTAAAGAAGTTCTTTTGGAGCTTGGTTTCACCTTGTACTAACTGTAATCTTGGAATTCCAAAAACCCTGTAATTATTTGCATTTCATGGCTTTGATGGATTGTACTTTACAGTTTGAATCTTGAGACTTCTGGGTTACATTTGGGTTATCTTAGCAATTAGAAAAAGGCTGTTTTGGCACTTATGGATTTTCTTACTAATCTTCATCTTTTCTCCTGTTAAGAAACACTTATTACTAAAGATATGAAAACTAGTGGGGGGAGGATCACTTTCATTCTCTCTTACTTCCCCAACCCCATTTTCCCCCAGCTCCTTTCTTTTTAGTGGAAATTGTAGGACAAAAGTGAGAAAACCAGAAAAGTATAGAAGAAACAAATAGGAAGCTTGTAATTTTTCACTGTAACTTAAACTTCCGTGGAAAAGCCATCAGCTCAAAACTATCAACTTTCCCATAGGGATTAAAAAAGCCCAGCTTTTCTATCCAGTTTCAGTCAGAGATTGTGAGAGAATAAAGTTTGCCTTCCTACTGAATGGGCCCAGGGCTGGATCTCTGGCCAACTAATTATTTCATAATCTGTCAGGAAATTCTCTAGATCTCCAAATATGCAGAGGGTTGTCCCATCCAGAACAGCGTGCCCTAGCTGAACAGCTTCGTATTCTTCATTGCACGTACCAGGGAGCTGTGAGTTTGTGTAGGTAGAAAAACAAATGTTGTAGTTGACTCAGAGTTGCTTCTGCAGAGCATTTTGATGGATGTGTCAAAAGCCTCAGCCCTGCACAGTCAGAGTTCTCTGACTACATGTCCCCTCCAGCCAGCTATGCCCCGCCACAACGTGGAATCCCCAAATGCACAGTACCCTGGGAACACGGGAAGCATAGCACAGTGCTAGTTAAGATTGAAGGTCCCTCTCAACCTCTGACAGATTTCTGGGCATCGTAATGCATTTTCTCTTCCTTTCATCTAGGCCACACCTTAAAGTGGAGGTTATGATTTGGCTCTGGGTACTTGTGTTGACAAGCTGTGCTTAGGCTCTGACTCACTGTGCAGACGGTGTGTATAATATAGAAAGAGGTGTAGGTTTCTCTCTGGCTTTCTCGAAGTTGAAATTAAATATATAGTTTTAGTAGAAAATACTAAATTTTCAAAAGGAAGGCTGATGAAGAGAAATAAATGGAACTATACTGTTTTTTTATAGATGAACATTGAATCATGGAAAAACATGACATAAGGTAGGCAAGATGTACAGATGCTTCAGTGGTGTAGTATGGAATTTAGAGATTTGGTCCAGTTGTCTCTGGTTCTGAGCTGCAAAATGTTCCAAAAGATGCAATGATTGCTAAAGAAATAGTGGAAGTAAATGACATGGTAATACAGAAAGTAATAACCAAGTGACTTGGAGCAATTCTAATAGCCCATTAAAAAGTTTGTTTTGCTCTAACCTACTTGGTAGCTATGTAAGTACCAAAAATACTGTGTATTATCTGAGATGCTAGATTAGAGAACTGTTACTTCTCTTGCTGTAGAAACAGAGATTGTTGGCAGAGGCAGATTCTCTTACTGGTAGTTGCGTTATTTTAGAACTATGGCAGTGTCCTACTGGACAAAGGGAATTGCAGCATTTTATCACAGAATGATTTATCAAAAAAAAAATCTTCAAAATTTAAATAAAATCTCTGTCTTCTTGATGACATGAAAAATCTGTTTTGACTTCAGGTAAAAGTATCTAAAAATCTGTTACGCAAGGAGCTGCTTTTATGCTACCATAATTTTTTCTGTGCTTTTACATACTGCCTGTCTTCTAAACTGCCCAGCTGACTTGCTCACCAATGCTATTGCAGTGAAGAGGTTTTATCTGTTCTGTGTCTACTGCGGCACAGTGATGTGGCATGAAGGTTGATGTGGAACTCTTGCAACCCATGAATGCGTCTCAAACTTGATAAATGAGACCAAAACAGGCAGAATTCATTGTAGCTCTTTGCATCTGTGTGTTGAGGGTTTGTGTATGGAGAACTAGGCAGATCCTTCTTTCTCAGCCAGAAGTAGCTGTGTCCTTTCTATCAGTATGATTCTCTTAACTCAGTGGTGAAGTTGGCCTGAGACATTCATTTCATCTCACAGCTCAAAAGTCTCGAGGCAAGGATGTAGTAAAGTGTGAGTAAAGAAACTTCATTCAGAGCTTATCAGTACCATTCTGTATCTTGCAAGTTGCACCTGAGAAGAGTGAAATGCCAGGTTCCATCAGGAGTAACATTTAGTTACCAAAATGACTGACTTTAACAAGTGAACATACCACAACTAGGGAACAATCTGTGCTCTTTTGAGGCCTGAGAAATATAAGCCCTTAAGCAATCGTGGGCCCATCTTTCCCTATGAAATGATTACTTAAAAGTTGAAAGTAAGCTGTTTCTAGCTTGCGGTGTACAGGGTCTGACCCAGCTGGCTGAAATACATAGTATTTCTTCATTGATTTAATTCCATTTTGGATCACCTCATGTATTGGAAGATCCTATACATATGTGGAGGGTAAATAAAAACTAGATTGATTTATTTGATTATATTGACTGTTCTGACATCAGTATGTGACTGATATGTATGATTTACAAAGGCTACTTCTTAATTCCTATAAAATCTCAGAGTAGAAGTTTCTAAAACATTAACTGCCTACAATTTAAAGGCTGAAGACCTTTTGGCTTTTATATTAATATAATGTCATGTAAACTCTCATACTTTTTCCTTTCATTTGTGAAAAGTATGCTCAAACCACAGATGTGTGCATGCGTAGATACACACAAAATTAAAGAAAAGAACCAGCTACCAAAGCTGGAATGCAAAGAGTGATTGCTCTGGTCGAAGCGCAGGCTTTCCACAGATGTTTGATTGTACACATGGGGCAGACTTCGTTCGAGATGAATAGACAGTACATAAAATCCACACTTTCCCTCCCCCGTTCCTCTTGTTTATCTGATTTTGTAGAAGGATTTTAAGTAACCCTGTGCAACTGGAATAAGCTCCAGGAACTGTTAAGTTAACATCCAGGAACACTACAAATAGAAAAATTCCTACATAGCTGTAAGGTTATGTTTTTTCTTCTTTTGTGCCTGTAAACACATCTGTTCAAAGCTACATGTAAACTTCTTCTCTGTGCAGCATAAGGAAATATTTTTCTTGAAAGAAATTATCAATGCCTACTTTAAGGAATTTGGGAATTAGAGATGTTTAGATAGTGGGGAGTATTGCACTCACTCTCTAAACATCTCTGTTATTCTTCCAACATGAGAAAAGTGCCTCCGACAATAGTACTTCTGTTTACTTTATGTAATGTGAGAAACTACCTACTCTGAGGTTCTGTATGTGTGTGTGTGTGTATATATTATACTTACATGTATAATTGTCCTGCTTAACAGATGTTGATATTATGTAGACTAGGTTTTATGGGAAGGTAGGTCAGTGAAGCAGAGTTTGGGTGTTTAGTTATGCAGTATGTGGTGCGTGATAGCCCTAAGAAGATGCTTACACTGAGATGTTCCCAGAGCCCTAGTCCTCCTCATCCATTTGTGCCTGTGCTCATCCCTAGTTTCAAGTGCTTGGAGTCTATAGACCATCTACTTGAAGTGAACTGAGTTCTGTTTACATTACACACAAGTAAAGACAACATATGAAATCTAGCTTAGTAAGCTATCCTCATGTTAATCTTTAAATGAAACAGAATATTTTCCCTCTCCTCCCAACCCCCTTTGTTTCTCCTCTTATTTCACTGTAGCAGATAAATTAAATTTGATTCAAGTTTTAAAAGCAACAGCTCTTTTGAGAGGCCAGATTGTGTGTTACTTTAGAGGGCAGGCAGAGAGCTTTTTGGGAGAGATTCTTATCAGGTCTCAGCCTTTGGCTCTGTGGAATCCAGCTCTGTTTGGGTCAAGCTTCGTGTTGATGCCTCATCCCTGTGCTCTGCCTGGCCAGGGACCAAGCTGGAGAGGGATGGGGCTCTGCAGGGCTGGATGAAAGAACACAGAAAGGCTGGATGGGCTGTGTCACCTGAAGTTCTTGTGTCGCTCAACTATGCCTTAGCATCTCAGGGAAAAGGTTCTTCCTCCTATGAAATACCTGTTATTGTGTGAGGTGTTTGGAGGAAGGCAGGAAGAAGACTATACTGACAACTTATTTTACACCTCTGTGTAGGGATAAATAAAGAGAAAAAAAATCAAGATTTTAACAATTCACTTCAGCCTGATGCTTTTAAAGAGCGCAAACTGAAATAAAAGGAAGAGTCTGTGTTTTGTACAAGTGTTTGGTGCTTGTGGTTAATCAGACTCAATTAAACTGTTGAATATTAGGCAGCTGAAAATTGTGCATCCTGTAGTTGCTAAGTCATATATTGCTGAAGTTATGGTTTGAATCTCTAGCACAGAAAATACATTAGTGTGTTAGGACTTCTAGTTACTCTGCTGGTAAACTTTTCAAGAAAAACCCAAGGGCAGGCTTATTAGGATGAGGGAATAGTTGTTCGTGAGTTATGTGGAACATGTCTTGGTTTCTTGCCCCAAAATGACTCCTCCTTTCTACAGAGGACAGGATAAAGTCTTGTTCACATTACGCTCGTAGGGATTTGGCTGTAAAGATCACTTTTCACGGTGTAGAAAGTGTGTTATAAAGCAGCTGGATAGTCTTGGCCATGACCATTTATGTAAAAGGATAACTCGTAGTTACCCTCCCTGAAATGCTGCATGCATATGCCTCATCCTAAAAAAAACTTCTTTTCAAAAAGGGGAATTGAGCACACGTTCCATTTTCCACTGTCCTGTCTTTTTCTCTCTTTAATAACCTAATAATTCAGTCAGTACACAGTGTTCAATTGCACTTTTATTCTTCTCAGTGTAGAGTGGAAAGCATGACTGTATGAGGGCTCACACCCTCCAGTGAGAGTAAAGATGATGCAGACCTATTAAAGCTCAGGAGGTACCGGGGAGGGGACAACCAGAGTGTTTTCTTTCATGCTGTTGGCCATGCACTGGAAATGTTTTGAGGATAGACCGATGTTTTGACATGAGATTTGCTTGCAGATCAGTACGCAGGTTGCCTGTGGTCCAACTGTTTTTGTGAATCAGGGGAAAAACATCTAGGCATGTCTACTGTATGGGGAGGCAAGCACCATAGCTCAGTGCTTACATCATCCATAAGCCTTTTATTTATTTTTGGTAAACAACTCTCTTCTGCTTCAAATTAGTATCCTGATTGAGTCACTGATACAAATGTTAAACTATTTAGCATCAAGTTGCTAGCAGACGGCGTGACAAGAAATGATGATAGGAGTGTTCCTGGCAATGACTTCCATTCAAGTATCTGGTCAGAGCCATATCACAGAGGCTGGACCTCTGGATGTTCTTCTGCAGGTTAGACATTCAGCACGTGCTTGAGTATGAGTACTGAAGTTTTTCTCGGTGGCAATGGTTTTCAGATAATTTTAAGTTTAGCCAAGAATCAGTAAATCAGGAAAGTGGGTAATGTTGAAGAGAAAAACTGTCTGAAACCAGCATCTATTCCAAGCTAGATGTGTAAGTTCAATTGGGGGGGAGGGTGTGTGTGTGCCTGATGTAGGTGCAATGATGTGTTCTGGAGTAGGGGTCAAAAAATAAGGAGTACAAATTAAATATTAATGATTGATTCCTGCATTCCTGGGAATATTGCTGGAGTCTAACAAGCTACCTTTGCCGTTGCCAAGGGAGAGCATAGCTAAGTGCTGTATGTCATATTTGATCTCCTGTCTTCTCAGATGTAGTTATTGTATGCCCTCATTCTTTTCTTGGTTCTTCTGCTGAGAATAAAAGACTAGAAATTTGGGTCCTATTCAGCAAAACACATAAGCACATTTAACACTGAATTGGTTTTCTGGGGGAAATGATGTCTGATTTTGCCTCCAAAGCAGGGAAACAGTCAGTTCCTCAGGGTGCTTGTCTTCACTGTAAACTCCTGACACTTTGACACTGGATCAGGGCTTTCCTGTGCATGACACTGGGATAACCGTGTGCTGGTGCCGGTTGGGTGACAATTGTGACAGTTGCTGCCAACCAGAATAGTGCACTAAGGGAATTGCAACACATGTTGCAGAGTGAAAAATAATGTTTTTCTAAACTATATTAGAACTAATTCTAATGAACTGCATAGGAATCATTTAAATTGTACTGCTTTAGTTTTCATACTGCTGCAAATGAGAAAAGAATAAGGCTAGGCATGTGGCTAGTTGTAGCTTAGAAGATTTACAGAAGAAAAAAGATTCATGGGTAACATTGCATTGCTTCCATAGAGTGGGGAAAAAAAAAAGGAAAACTTATAAGTGTAAATTCAAAAAATACTTTATAACAGTGTTTCAGCCCATAATCAATAGTGCTCTGACATGAGGTGACAAAGAATCCAGAGTAAATCAAACAAACAGCATGAACTCCAACTATCAATCAAAATCCAGCCTTTTTTCATTTCATGACCAAGGAATTGCATCACTATTCAAAGGGCTTATTCTTGTGTCATGTATGTTGCCTTAAGCAAATCAGCTCTGGGAACCCACTTGGGAGGAAAAAGGGAAAAAAAAAAAAACACAGAATTTTGTCAGAAGATTTATCCAAAGTCAATATTTATGAAGTCGTAGCAGCCCAGGAGGAATCCATGCTGTTTCAGTACCACAAGCAGTGCCATTGCTTCCACAGTGTTTTTTAGAGTTTCACACCTCTGAATCAGCAAATAACTTCACAAAGGCAGCTAATGTGCCAGGGATTGTCCAGCCTGGGTGTCTCATATTCACTGCCCGGAAGGGTCAAAGCTCATGCTCAAGAACAATTTCCTCAGTATCATCCTGTTATGCTTAGAAGGCTCAATTGCAGAGCTCCAGCGTGGGGAGAAAAGCACAAGTCTGTAACGAGTGAGGAGGTGCAGAGCAAGGAGAACTGGTGTGTGGATTCTGCCTCCACCATCTTTGTGGTGCTTAATAGAAGTGGTTGTCTTGGCTGCAGAGCTTCTCTACTGGAAGCTTCTAGCCACATGGTGCCCATTGTAGCAAGAAGTACTACATGTTTGTACTGCTATTTATGCTTTCCCACCAATAAATCCCTGATTTAGGAGCATGTTGAGGGAGTTGGGTGTTCATAACTACTCTCATACTCAGCATTTCCTCCCCTTTGTCTCACAGCTGCTTTTCAACTAGAATACGGGACATTTTGAGTCTTACTCTTAGGTCTCTGTAACCATCCCTTTGCATACAGAGGAAATAAAGTTGTCTTAGGCAAAAATTGTTGGTGACTGGCCATCTGCAGTTTCTAACCTGTGAAAGATGCTAAAGTACATGATTATTCCTCAGGTCCAAGAGTGGAGTTCTTACCTCTTGTCCATGGCAGTGTTCGGCACTAATAGCCTTGCTGCCTGACATGGTGGCTTGCTTCTGGCTGCTTGTTTCTCAACAGCTTGGGCACCCTTTGCTCCCGCTTATCACGGGATGTCTAGTTGGTCACTAAAAGGTTTCCAACCCTGCTCCAGTGTTTTGGTCTAAATCTCCAGTTATTTAACAGTTGTCAATAGACCTACAGCTGTGCATGGCTGTTTTCAGAGGAAGTTGGGTTTTAAACAAACAGTTCAGATCTCCCAGCTCTAGAGGCGGGCAGGCCCATTGGAGAATGCCTCTCTGGTGGCAGACAGACTGCACCCAGGATTGTGCCAAGTCACTCTCCATTTGTAAATATTAGAATGTGTTGTAGTTACAGATATAGTAAAAGAAAGAAGGTTTAAATTATACAGCTGAGAAACAACAAAGGAAAATAAATACAGTCTTGCTATTAGATAGTAAAGATAAGAAACGCAAGCTAAAAAGGCCACTCAGTTGAATGTCTCTTATGTTTTCCTAAATGCATATTTTTGCTTCACCTAAATCTGTGTAACCTTCTGCTTGTCTTTCATTCATATTTCCTGCTGTGAAGAAGGTGTTTTGAAAGGAAGGCTTAAGCAGGAAGCACGTGTAGACAGGTTATTTGACACCAACTTTGTAATACTAGCTCTAAGGGACGAAAGATGGTGATTAGCAATGGAAAAAACTAGTGAGTATCTCCACATGAAGAAAACCCTTGAGGTATCTATATGTAGCACAGTAGTAAGAGCAAGGGATGTGGTCCATGTACTTGTACACTATCTGGCTGGCGCTTATCCAGAACATGGGGAGTTCCTCCAGTGTGACCAGAGAGAAGTATTTGGTATGAAGAAGGGGGGGGTGTCCGTTTTTGTGTGGCTGGAAAGCCAGCTTGCCCCCCTGTGGAGTTGTCCTGAAGAGCGAGGCAGTGGTACCACAACCCAGAGTGGCTGCAGCTCCCAGGGAAGTGCCATTCCCAGAACTCGCCCTCACGTGCCGAGTAGAATAAACATAAAACAGGCACGTTCTGCCACTTCTGTAATGTGATATATTGAAAAACTTTCCATCTTCTAGGCATCTATGCTATTCTCAGGCAAGGATCTGATGGGGACGACTGACCGCCTAGCACTGGGGAAAGGCATAGGTAGGGACATAAAATGGAGGCTTCTCTGAACAGTTTCTGGGTGTGAAATACAAAATGCTGCTGCTGTTGAAGACAGCTAAACTGCAACTGAGCTAGCTACTATGCTTTTCCTTTGGTGTCATGTACTCTTTCTAGTACTCCTGCTTAAAGAGTAACAGATCTAGGGGTGAAAACTTGTAAAACTACACTGTCCTTCTTCCAGGCCAGCGAGCTAACGCATGTCTCCATTTTTAAATGTTTTTTTTCTATTTGTTTTTGGGTTTTGTGATAGTGGTTGGTTTTTTTACCCCCAGATCTTGAAATCTAATGCTTGTATAAAAGGCACTTTCCAAGGCTTAACTGTGCCACTGACCTGTGCTGGACATTTTGCAAATTTGACATTGTCTTCTGTATAGTAGGCAGCAGATTTCTAACTCTTTGCAATGTTGACGCCTGCTCTCACAAAGAGAAGGAAATGAAGCAGAAAGATCCCACTGCGACAATTAGTGGCTCACAGAGAAGTATTGAAACAAGTAATAAGTGGCTGAAGCAATTCAAGGGAGAGAAACTCTAGCTTCCTACTCTGCCACAATCTGATCTTTTTTCTCAACTTCTCTCCCTCCTTATCCCAATGGGGACTTTCACACACTTTCATTCCCACTCTTGGTGCGAGGTGATTCTTTGTGAGTAGTGAGTAGCAGTTCAGTGCCGCAGGGCAGACCCCTGTCCTACCCTGTTATCTGTTTGCCAGGCTGATCGTTTTATGCTGTAATCTAGTCTTAATTTTCAAAGTAGCGCTAATGTCTTGTTCCCAGGCTGCTGTTCCATTCTGTGTTCCCAGAGAATTTTAATGAAACAAACTGAAATGGATTCTTGTTCTTTCATTAAGGCAGGCGGCCAAAGAACTGGCTCATGGACAGGGAAGTCTTTAAGCGTTGGAAGTAAAAATAGTGAGGTACCCCTTGCATCTCGAACCTGAATCTTTGCAGCTTGCTGGTGGCTATCCCTGCCCTCACATGAGGAGCCAAGATGTGGCTGGATCACCATGTGCTGAACAAGTGATCAAGTAGGTTGATGCCTGTCGTCACCCAGGTCTTTCTTTGCTTGGTGAGTTGATACCTCCCTCAAATGTGTTGGTTTTTACTGCATCTTCTGCTAACAAATTAAAACTTTAAACAAGAGTTTACTTTCTGATTACTGCAGGAAAAATTACATTTAAACTCCTAGTGAATGATGTTTTCTTTCAAGCATTTGTGTTTTGCTCTGTATTTGAAAGAATGATACTATTTCACAATCTCCTTTGTATCCATCTCTTAGAAAGAGCAGCCAATAGCCTGAGTATATTGGGGTTTTTTTCTTAGACAGCCCCATTTGTTATGTGAGACCACAAGAGACTTCAGATAACATCGCAATATAATGAGAAGGGGAGACTCGTAGCTCTGCAAGTGTTCAGAACAAATTGTGTGTCAGCTGCCCTGATGCACAGATAAGGTGTGGGAAGGACTGCTCCTCTACCCCTCAGCAGCGTGACAACGGCTTCCTCTTGCACTGCTAGGAAGACACCATGCCTGCTGTTCTGAACAGTTCATTGGCCAGGGCAGGACGTGGGGGGACTCTGCATTAGCCCCTGGGAGGGAGCAATCATTGCAAAAGTCAAATAGAGAACAAGAGAGAGGTTAGGGAAATTAAAGGCAGCAAAAGTCAAATAGAGAACAAGAGAGAGGTTAGGGAAATTAAAGGCAGCAAAAGAGAGGAGGACAGGAACAGGTGTATGTTCCTTGACTTTTCAGAAGGCCTCCTTGTGGTCTCTGCTTTAATGTACCAAGGCTCCAACTCTTCTGGTGCCCAGCTGAACCAGCTTTTGGGGCCTCCAGGCTGGAGGCTAAGGCTGCTTGGCTTCCTTTAATGTAGCAGCAAGTCCTCTGCCCTCTGAGGGCTGACAGAGTTAGGTAGCTGATTTTCAGACTGGTACAGGTTAAGTAATCTTTCCCCAATATGAGGAGTTAGGAACTGTCTCAAGCAGAGAAATCCCACCACGTTGGCTAAATACGTTAATTTATTAATACCCAAGTACTTAGGTCTTTGCTCTTAAAAAGAAACTCTTGTCTGTAGTCTATCTGGCCACAGTTGTGTCTCTCCCAGAAGCAAACAGTAGTTGTATAGTTGGCAGAGTAGATGAAGCAGAACATCTACTCTATAGTAGAACTAAAATACTGTAATCTGCCAGAACTGTTCTTGTCCATGTGCTACCTGGCTTAGCAATTAGTCACTTATGTACTTTATTAGATCAGGGCCAGAGTATTGCAGCATTTGCTTCCTGCTAGATTGTCTACCAGTGCCAAACAGGCTTTGGTCTTGCTTCTGAAGCACAGGTACAGGTCTACCTGGTACCAAACCACAGCATAACTCGGGAGGGACTGGAGGAATTCTCTCTAGCTTAAACCTGTGGTTTCCAAACCCATTTACTCATTACGAGTGAGACTTGGATCTCTTGGAGGTAGCATAGCTACCCTTCTCTTAGCACTGTATTGCAGCCTTTCTTTGCCTGTGAGAAATTTTTACCACACAGCTGTATACAGCTGTCTTTTTATAACTGAGGTTGTCTGTGGTGCCCACAGGGTGTCTGAAGCTGCTTGGGAGTGCTATTCTGTGGCAACTGCCTGGTGAACGTAAAGGAAAAAAAAAGTTTTCTGCAGTAGATCTTTGCTTAGAGCCTGTTGCTATCCATGGGCTTGGGAACAGAGTAGGTTTTTTGGTGCAAAGAACAGCACAGTCAACACATCATCTTTTACTGTTTCAGCTGGGTAATCGAGCCCAAAATGTTGCCAAGAAAAAACAACCTGTTTTGCTGTGTTTTAAAGCAAATGGGTTCACCTGGTTGGGTCAGTTCCAGCACCAGTATAATAGTTTTGGGGTTCTTTTCAGAGCATAAAACTCAATGTTGCAATGAACTGTTGCCAGTCACTATCTGGTTTTAAGGTTTAGAGCTCCTGCTGGACACTTTATTGCACTGTGCAATAAAAATGCCCTGAGGGATCTTAGGTCCAGTACACTTAATATAAAGCAGGAACAGAGAGACAAATCCAATTTTTTCCTCAGATGCTGACTCAAAGTTATCAAGAAAGATCCTCCTCATATATGCTTGTCTGGGGTTTGCTTTTCACAGCGCCAGTGTATCACTCCTACTGGCATGGTTTCAAAGCCCAGACTTTTGGGCAAATCATAGAATGCTTAGAGTTAGAAGGGACCTTGAAGATCATGTAGTTCCAAACCCCCTGCCCTGGGCAGGGACACCTCCCACCAGACCAGGTTGCTCAAAGCCCCATCCAGCCTGGCTTTGAACACCTGCAGGGATGGGGCATCCACAGATTCTCTGGGCAACCTGTGCCAGTGTCTCAACACCCTCACGGTAAAAAATTCCTTCCTCATACCTAATCTAAATCTCCCCTCTTTCGGTTTAAATCATTACCCCTTGTCCTATGGCTCCAATCCCAGATTGAGAGTCCCTCCCCATCTCTCCTGTCACCCCTTCAGGTCTCCCCAGAGCCTTTCTCTCAGCCTGTCCTCACAGCAGAGGTGCTCCAACCCTCTGATCTTCTTAGTGGCCTCCTCTGGACCACTCCAACAGGTCCATGTCCTTCTTATGGTGGGGGCCCCATAGCTGTTGGCAGCACTGCGGGGGGGGGGGGGCTCAGCAGAGCACAGTAGAGGGGCAGAACTCTAAAAAATTCAGTGACATTCGGTGAAATCCCCTCCCTCAAGCTGCTGGGGATGCAGCCCGGGATGCGGGTGGCTTTCTGGGCTGTGGGCACCCCTTGCCGGCTCGTGTTGAGCTTCTCATCCACCAACACCCCCAAGTCCTTCTCCTCAG
>JAOXJM010000071.1:25914015-25984045 GCA_026413425.1 Tringa solitaria
GGTGCGGGCAGTGCCCCGGGGCGGCCGGCGGTGCGGGGCCGCGGCTGGGGGTGCGTTGGGAGCCGCGGCCCGAGGAGCCTCCGCTCTCTGCTGGCTGCGAGGGAGGCTCCCGGTCGGCGCCGCGGGGTTCCTGCGCCTCATGTTTTTGGCTGGTGCCGGCCGTGCGAGGAGCCATTTCCGAGCCGCTTCTCCGTGCGCCCTCGGTTTCCAGGGGCTGCATCCAGAGGCGGTGCGAGGAGCTGCTTCGCTTTGCCCGGGTGTCCCCGCAGGAGCTGTAGCCGCACGTAGTCCCCGCCGGGTCCAGCAGCTCGCATGAGGGAGTGAAAAGAAGTGAGTAACTTTCCCGTGTCGCAAGGGTGCTTGTTTCGGGCCAGATCCTTCGGTGTCTGGAAGCGCAGCGCCCAAAGCATGAACTGCGTTTGGCATTTCTCTTCACGCTCTCCTGCTCCTGGCTTTGTTACGCTCCCTCTTGCCCTTCAGCTCCAGCGGCACTTGGGCTGTTCCTGCTCCGTTGTCAGGCTGCAGGGGTGTCCCCGCAGCAGAGGGGAGCCGCGGGATACCTTTTCCTCCTTCAGCTTTACGGGGTTTTTTTTCAGCTGTCAGTGTGCCCACGCTTGTGCGTTTAAATAGCCCTTGACATACTTGCCATTAATTCATCTAAATTTTTTTTTTGGTGGGCTAGAAACATGAATGGTTTAGAAAACCTGGCAGCAGTGAGTTCCACAGGTGTGGAATGTCGTGTGGAAAAACTACTTCCTTCTGCTTCTTTTAAATCTACTGCCTGGCACTGTTCCATCCTTATAAAATGAATTCTACTTGTTCTCTACTTGACATCTTTGTGCTATTTCAGGACTGTATTCTTTTGTTATCTGAATACCTCAACTTATTTCTAGCTAAAGAGTTCTTTGCTTTTTAGTCACTTCTTTTATGGGAGTTCTTCCATATCTCTTGGCAATGTCATCATCTTTTTCTGTATTTTTTAATTCTTTTATTTTTTTTAATTGAGGGATCAGCAAAACTAAGTTTTATAGAAGATTTCAGTACAAAATGAGTTACATAATGGCATGATAATGTCTGCAGAAATTACAGGCTTAAGTTGGTGCATCAATCATGTGAATAGCCAACAAAAGTAATAGAAATATTTGTAACTCACTGTGTGGTCATCTGTTGATGAATCAGTGTGGTTTATATTTTTAATCAGAAACCACTATCTAAGTAACCAAGTAGTTATTAGTATCTCAATATGAGAGTATAATGCCATGGTTGAAATAGTTGCCTAATGGGCTCTTAAAAATCTGTCAGTCTGCTGTGCATGTTTCTCTTGTCTTCTGTGGCAAAAGCAGGAACTGAAAATAACCCAAATTTGTCTGAGTGTAGTGCTGTTAGCGCTCCTACCAACTTGATCTATCAGGCTGTGGCTTGCCAACTCTGACTTCTTTCTGGTGTAAAATCAGTAGTAATCTACTGGTTGATGTGATTTCCACCCGTTCAGTATCATCAGGGGTTTAGAATGAAACTTGATACTGCTGAAATTCCTTAGACAGCTGTAATTCTTGATGCTTTCTTTTCCATCACCTCTCTCCCAGGGAATCTGGTGGGACAATGGAGTTAAGCAGCCTGGGAGGAGAGACCGCCTGGCAAGGAGAAAAGTGTTGTGTTGTAAAATGGGAGTTTTTAGCAAAGTTAGAAAAAGAAGGTCAGCTGGTTTGGGTTATCATATAGAAGCCGTCAAAGTGAGTGTAGGTAGGAAACGTGGATTGTTTGTCATAATTGTGCCCTGGACATAACTTGTCAGGTTTTATTTTGGAGCAGGGCTAATGCCAGGTTTTCCTGATGATGACTCTAATCTGAAGCAGCTCCACTGGAACTGAAGTAGCAGCTTCTGATTCCTGACTCTCACTCCCAGAAGCACTTGGAGGTGTTGTGTGGTACGAGATTTCTGTCTTTTCACACTTCATACAAGAAACTCCAGCACATTTAATTGCAGAAAATTAATTAAGTTGCTGATAGGCAGTGATGAGTTTTATGATCACATTATGAAACCTTTGCTTTTGCTGTAGAACAAACTGAGTAACTGGTGCTAGGCAAACATGCATTAAACAAAGCCTGAAAGCAAACCAAAAATGATCAGAATCAGCTTGGAGACTTAGGCTGGGCTGAGTGTGTGACTCTGTGCTTGCAACGGCAGCAGAAAAGCTGGGTGTCCGCATAGTAGTCTCTCTGTGATGTGACATCAGGTGTGTGACACTCAGACCGTTCACGGTGGCACTTGTACTGAAAATGGAGGTGATGGAGGTTACTTCAAAACTCAGCCTTATCACTTACAGTTAAGTGCAGCCAGTGTAGGGACTTCTATGGGCTTTGAGTTAGAGAAAATTAAGGTTTTGATGGTTAAGCCCTTAAAAACTCAGGAAACTCCCACGTCAACCATGCATAAGCAATTTTAACTGTCCCCCGTAGTGTTGTATTATCATAACAGGCTTCAGTTTTAGAAGATGGTTATTTTTTTTTCAAGTAAGGAAAAAAAGTAAGAGCAGAAAACTTACTGTATCAGACCAACTTCTTAAATAGTTTGGACCTTGATTGTATCACTTCTACCACTGTAGGTAGGTAAAGCATTTTGTAGCTTTTAATTGAAACTCTTCCGATGGTCATAGCGCTGGCTGGGGAACGTATTCTGTGAAAAGTCTTGCTCCCTTAAGAAGTCACATACACAGTTCAGTTATTAGTTCTTTTGCTTTTAGAATGCAGCTTAACCTGATATAAGTGCAGTTTGGAGGATGAATCAGGAAATTGTAAAGCTAATTCAGTTATAAATATATGTGATTTAAATATGTGATCAATGGACATGATTTTATTGTTAATCTATGGGAGGTTAAGTAAAAGTGCATTATTGTCTCTTGCATTCAGGACAGTACATTAGAAAATTCTGTTTACATATATTAGAACACATAGTCTAGTACTTCATTTAGAAGATTAATTAGGGAGATATTAAGCAGTTATAAATAAAAAGACTGATTAGCAGAGTGATCTGATGGGCACTGAATTTGGCCTTCTGTCGTCCTCTGTATAAGGGGAGCGTAGCTGAAACCATGTGCTTCAGTGTTGCCTGGTTATTTTTTATTTTGTTCTTTGTGTTAGTTGACCATAACAGATACAAATTCTGTAATTTAAAACAACTTGGTTATCTCTTCCTGGAATGTTCTGTCCCACCCATTTTTCTCTTAGGGACTCATGAGTGTCATGTCAGACATCAAATTTGTGTAGCTTCTCCCTGCAGGATTATGGCATTCCCAGAGATGGGTCAGTGTTCATAATTTTGGCTGCTGTTAAGCAGTCAGCACTTGTCAACACCATCTACAGACGTCCATTACATATTTTGTAAGTGGTAGTACCGAGCCTTGAATATGGGGCTTCTTGGCAGGAATGCTTCTTGCACTAGAAATATTCCAATGTCGATACGATCTCAGTATGATCCTTGTGAGAGAAAGTGGCCTTATCTGTTGGTTTGGAGATACATGTGCAAGTTGCTGGAATGTGGGCTTCTGTTTCACATGCTGCCATCGACTTGCTGTGTGCTGCTGATCAAGTCTTATTGGCATCTTGCTCCATTTCCTTTATCTCTGAACAAGGTATGATAATTACAGGATATTGGCCCACTGTTAAATTTCCTGAAGGTAATTTGCATGCAAAGTGGCCTATGCTTAAAAAAGAAAAAGAAAGCTCTGGAATGAAAGTATCTATTGTATATGAACAAAACCAAATTATGTAGTATAAACCTTAAGGTTTATAAACTTATAGGTTTATTACTGTGTTTCTTCAAATCACAGCTTAAAGACCTGCTTGTTGGCTATTTCACATCGGTCCTGTGCTGCTGCTACTTGGCATCCCACTTCAGTATTTATTTTGGTCCTAGTTTTGGAATTTCCCTTCACAGGAAGATTCCATATTCCTTATATGGAAAAAAAAAATTTAAAAAAATGACTTTTTTTCCATTAGTTCTGTAGATTCTTTCCTCAGTAAGTGCAAGAGCTGCTATCTCTGTTCTTTAGAGCTCTGATCTACTGGCCAATAAAGTGAAGGAAAAAGTTATCAGTAACTTCAGTGGCTTTTGGATTAAGGCATTCCCATGTGATGTGCTCTTGTCATTGAAAAGAATGACCACTGGTGTCAGCCATGAAATTTTAGTGGCATTTTAAACCATCGTTTTAGTATTTCTTTAAAGCCTGTCTGTTGATATGCTTGCATTCACACGTAAGGAACTACTATTGGGTATATCCTGGCTTTACAAGCAGGCAGTGCTCTTTATTTCTCCAGTGGGACTAGTGCTGTGTCTGAACTGTGGTAAAAGCTTGTTCTCTGCTGGTAGAGTGAATTGGCAGAACACATGAATGCAACTGTTCCCAGGCATTGGCTCATATTCCTTGTTTGCATTAATCAGTTGGTGTTAAACATGAAAATTTTCAAGTGTTGATATGGCTGCCATCTGGGAGTTTAGTCCTACCTAAGGTATGGAGCACTCCTTTCCTCAAATGTTTTTCCATATCATCACTTCAGCACAACTGTGATCAAAAGCAAAATTAAATTCTGTTTCACCAGGAGCAGGGAATGCCCTATAACTTAAGAATTGTGAATTTTAAGGAACACAGAATCAAATTGACAAGTTATAATGTATTTGTAAATGGGGGGGGGAGGGATGCTTTATCAGCACAGATATATTTAATTTCTTCATCTGATTTGTGGAAAGAAATAGCTAAGCTTCAGAGATCTGGAAATAAATTTTACTGATTGGGCAGTGACATTTAGCAGAGACACAAAAGCTACGTTTGTGGTCCAAGGGCAGTTTGTTAGTATGCAGTACAACCTCATGAGGTGTTGAGGAGTCACGATGTAAGTCTGCCCCAGAATCATTAGCTTGGTTTACTATTCCTAAAATGCTAAAACAAATATATATAACTTCATGTTTTGGGAGCCCTCAGAATTTGCAATCTTTTCTTTGACAGTACAAGAGCTGGTGACTTGTTCTTTTAGCAGGAGTTATGCTTGTTGTATAGTCAGTTCCCAGAACTGGGGCCTTTGGGACATTCTGTGGGTACCGGAAAAAGATGTTGATGTTACAGGATTTGGTAGGTAAAATTCAACCCTTTGCAGAGGATCCGCTTGTTCATAACTATGATCCTGTATTCCCCTTCCTTTAAGACTGCTATAAACTCACAAGCTGTATGTAGATATGTAACATTAAGTGTAGAGAGAAATATGGTTCTTCGGAAAGCTACCTTTTGTTTTTTCCCTTGTGTTTTTGTTGATTTAACTTTGCTTACTTAATTGTGCTTTTTCCCTAAACCCAGACTTCTTAAAATACTAAAATAAATAAGAGAAGAATACTCCCTTTTTGTTAAATTCAAGGGACAACTGTTGTGGCCACAGAAGTTTCAACTTCTGAACTTCCTTTATGTGTGTATGAGGGTCGCAGCGTCCTCTTCTTGTAGAGGAATGAAGTTTAGCAGGGAAACTTGGTAGAGAGCAGAATCTTTCCAAATTTGTCTCTGTCAATATGGAAGCAGGGCTGACGTGACACCTTGGACCTTGCTTATGCAAGAGGTGGGGCAAGGTCTCTCCTTTGTGACTGCGTGGCCTGATGAGATAACAGAACTGGAGGAGAAGGCTGCCCTGGGTTAAATGTTTGTTGTGAGCCGAAGGATTTCGTCCCTAATGTTGTGTAGAAGTAGTGGGGTTTCCTGCTTGTTGCCTTCCGTGTGAGCCATGATACCCAAGTTGGAATGTGTTTTCTCTGCTCTTGTTTTGGGAAGCGGGTGGATAAAGAAGCCCTTTTAAAAAGTCCTTCTTCAGGAAAGCTGCTCTTGGTGAAAAACATTTGTTGTGCCTGGCCTTGCTGGATCAGCACTTGGGTATGTGTGAGCATGGAATACTACTCTCCCAGGAAAAAAACGTCACTTAGATACTCGAATGTCCTATGACTAAAATCTGTAATCCTGAATCGAGTGGATTCCCCTGATACTCCATTT
Organism: Tringa solitaria; assembly: GCA_026413425.1. Lineage (NCBI taxonomy): Eukaryota > Metazoa > Chordata > Aves > Charadriiformes > Scolopacidae > Tringa > Tringa solitaria. The sequence goes on from JAOXJM010000071.1 coordinate 25,920,042, forward strand.
GGATTAGTTGGAGAGAACTGCGTGGAAGGACAAACCTATCTCTAAATGGCAAATTCAGCCAAACTGTTGACAGTAGAGTAAATGTTGACTTGGAAAGTTTTCAGATGTCCTGGATTTTTTTCCATGGTAAAGGTGATTGCTGTAGTTCTGGCTTGGTAACACTAGGCCGCTATTAGTTGGTTGTATATTATACTTGTATTTTTGTTTGGTTATTTTTATCTAAAACAAGTATTTTCTACGAAAGTAAAAAGAAGAAATGATTCTGCTTATCAGATTGGCAAAGAGAAGCAAGAGCCTGTCCAATCCCACCCTGCATAATTACAATAAAAATGACATCCCATGACACAAGCTGCCCAAAAGGATGACAAATTATATGGAATGGATGCAATTACTTAATCTGGCAGCAATGAAAGCTCTGTCTCATTTTCTTGTAGTTCCATGGAGCTACATTCACTGGGGAAGTAAATGTGGAACAGCGGGCTAACCTCCTTGCAGATCTTCAGGGTCTGTATGTGGACTTTAAGCACTTAACTAGAACAGGGTAAGACTAAGGATTTAAGAGAATAGAGTGTGCTAACCATTGACTGTTAGTATTGTTCAGCTTTGATGGCCCAGGCAATACTATACATGTGTTGAAACATGGGGGTTAAGGCTGGATGTCAGTTTTGATTTTTTTTTTTTTTTGGTAGTGATAAGCAGCCATTAAAGATTTATTTTCCTATATTCCTTTACTTCTTCAGACATAGCTTGTACTTGTTAATACATCTTGCACATCCAAAAGACTGTCTATTTTTTGCCTTTCCTTTTTTTCCCCTCCTTTTCAGGCATTTGCTCACATTGGCAATAAGGAGTTTGGATCACTTTTGTTGCTTCTCATAGGAGTGTTTGCAGTTTGCAGGTTCAGGTTCAAATTTGTTACTTAGGCACTGACAATGCTGCTGTAATTAATCAGTTGTTATAAAGCTCTCCCTTCTGCCTAGATTTGTTTCTGGCCAAATTTATCACGCCAGGGCTGAATGCAGAGTGATAGTTTGTGAGCATGTTTAAAATTTACAGAATAGTGATTAATAATTATCTTAAACAAGAAAAAAACCAAAACACCTATGCAGTTTTGAATTATGAGGGCATGAAAGGACTAAAATGTCTTTGCCGCTTTCATACTGTTAGAATTGGACAGAAACTGATCTGACTTCTTTTGAACCATGCTGCTTGTGATTAAAGTGTGATTGTTTCTACTGCTTTGAAATGGAAGAGGGGGCCAAACCGTTTCCAAATGTAGCTTGCTGGCAATTGGGGCTTCAGAAAGGCAGGAGTGGTTTGTTTCTGCTTTTTGTTTTGCTGTGTTCCTAAAGCTATGTTAGAAGGGCTTTTCAAAACTCTGAGCTTTTCAAAATTCCTGTTTACTCAGACCATACAGATTTTATGCTTAACCAGGAAACACAGTGTCAAGCAGTGCCCAAAGAGCGATTACATTTGAGTTGCATTCCTTTCAGCAAGTCTTTGCCCATCTCCAACAGTGAGTACTCAAGTTGAAGATTGCAAGTCGCTGTATAAAACCCTACTTTTCTGACTTGAAGCAGTATACACAACAGAAGTAGAATCTGATTTTTAAAACACTCCAACATACAAAACTTGGTAACTTTTTTTTTTAAAGATTACCACTGATCTTGCATGCTCTGCCTGTGGCATAGGGACTGTTTAAAGCAGCAACTGAAGTCCACAGGGTTGGAGGAGCTACTCTGCTTTCTTTGCCAGCACTTTGTAATTGTCTGTTCTTCTTGTCTTGCAAATACAAGAAGTCTCTCATTCACATTTTAAATCCCCATTTTTCAGTTTGCAAACACATGAATATTTTGCCTGAAGCACCCAGTGATGTCAGGTGAAGGTCAGTGCACTGTAATAACCTGCCCTCCAGCACAAAAGTTCAGGCTCTACTGCCAAGAGATGACCTTTGATTTTGATTTCTTTTTACCTGACGCAATAAGGGCCCTATTAAGAATTCTTCACTCTCACTTTACTTAGGCAAAGTCCCAGACGCTTGAATAGGTTTGCTCGAGGTTACAAAAGTTCCCTAAGCGTGGTATGATGATGGCAGAGGTTTCTGCATTGTGGATGGGTTCGATGAACCAAATTAGATTCAGCATTTATCGTGGTCAGAAAAAAGGAGTGAAAGGTGAGAGTGGATTTTATTCTGATTTGCATTGAACCAACTCTGAAACTACTCTCACTAAGCACTGTTTCTAAGTTACATCTGATCAACAGAGATAGTGAACAAAGATGCTTATGCATTAAAACATTCATTTTATATACAGGGAGAAAATAATTCTTTAATCTGAAGTCATAATTGCTTTTAGGTACAGCCATAAAGCTGTATGTAGGGTCAGTGGGTAGATCTGTATTGTGGTAGTCGCTCTTTCCTGCTGCTGGTATTCTCCTGGTGCAGGGTCCCTCAAAACTTAGTGTAATAATTTTGCCCAAACTGCTGTGTTGCAAGATGGGATTGTGAATAGGCAACCTTATCCTGAATAAAGCAGCGTATGGCTAAATGGAGAGGCAGGATACAGTAACCTTTTGACTATGCTGTGACTAACCATTGCTGGTTTCCAGGGTTTTGTTAAAAAGGGGATTTCCGTTAGCCTGCCTTTGTTTGCAAGCCTGTGCAGGAGTTGTAGAGAAGTATGGTATTTCTTACTGAGTTTTCTCTTCAACCCTTCTGGCTCTTCCAAATATGAGAATGGCTACTTGTGTGCATCAGCTCCAGTCAATGACTTTGCAAGTGGCAAAATTTTTTTGGTTTTTTCCCAGTCAGCTTGTACAGTCAAGTCTTAGATCTCAAAAGCAGTACCAGATTTACTTATAGGCTGGGAAAAACTCAAGACTAGAAGCTGACCTGCAAAGGGTGACTGCAAATGAAAATGGAATACAGTCTTCCTGTCTCATTAGTTTAGTTTTTTTGCATAACACTATTAGCAAGGGTGACAAGGGTTGTTGGTGATTCTGTGAGGTTAGTGTCTTTTTTCTGTCAACCATAAACTCATTCTTCACAGACCACTGGACGGCATCTGCCAAGCTATGTATTTCCTAATAGGGAGATTTTAATCTGCAGCTAGTGAAATGTTTCAACTTTGCTGCTTGATGATTGATAGCCTGAGATTCCTTGAATTTATGATTATCTTTGTGTTTTTGTGTCAAGGACTGGTATCTCCTGTAGGAGGGTAACAGTTTACGCAGTTTACATTTAATGGACTGAAATACTAACTGTCATCTAGACCACCAGAGTACATGAGGCATAGCAGCAAGACAAGATTTGTAGGATGTCTAAAATCCTTTCAAACTGACACGATAAGAACTAACAGCTCCCCCTCCCTGCCCCTATAGGATCTTGCAGTTCATTTTTAAAATGCCAGGGGCATTTTAAAGGGTTCACCACATGGAGGTATGATGGATACAAGTGTTAGGATATTTCTGGGAGTCTGAGCCTGAACTAAGTAAGGACTTCAGGAAAATTATATTCAGTAGCTTCAGTCTCAAGGAGTAGAATCGAGATCATAAATTGTTTCTAGGTTCCTGAATGTCTGAATTTTACATTTCTTCCATTGTCACTAATGATACTGAATCTTCATTTCTCTTCCTTAAAAAGACACAATAATACTGTTGTTTGTCATCCTTACTAATTAAGGCTGGGTAACATAGTATTTGCCTTTTTATCCCCATTAACATCTTCCCATAAAGAAGAGATGCACAGAGATGAAACAGTTCTTCACTGTGTTCTCTGAGTTATACCTGTATCTATTTGCCTGTAGAATTTAATATTTGCAAAAGATTTACAAGACAACAACTTGTCATTCTTCCAGTTGGCTGTCAGAAATCCATTGATAGTTTATTGTTTCATGTTGGGATTAAGTTCCCTGGTATTCTAGTTCAAAATTATGAAAGAAATACTTAATTTCACAGCGTTCTTGTAAGACCTCTCATTAGATCTATTATTCATCATTATGTAGGAACATAAAAGAAAACAATAAATCTTCAAATTTCCTTGTTGCATTTCCATACCAGGATGTGGGGAGCTTCACATCAGAGAGGATTTTAATGAGAAATAAGTTAGAATCTCATCATTCTTACAGTACTATTTAATAACAAAGTAATTTAATTTAAACAACCTTTTATAATAGTTAATTTCAAGTTATTTCAGGAGTCTAGACTCTGAAATCCGTAATGCAGGATGCATAAGCCACATGCTGAGCTGTGTTTCTCTCCATGATCTGCAGTTCTTATCTGTACTGCCTCTTAAAAATAAAGCACCCAAGTTTCGCTATTAGGTATATGAAATTTCCTTCAGAATAGACCACAGCAGTTGATTTGTTATGTTTTATTCAGCAAAGGCGTGTTTGGGATTTATCTGAATGCCACAGTATCACAGCACTATTTATTTTGAACATGTGTCACTTACTTTTCAGCGGTCTCTAAAGCATATCCCCAAGTGGGTTTCTGAGAAGCTTCTACACCCTTGAATCTGGCCACTAGCCAGTTGAAGCCCTATGTTGCACTCATGTACTGCACCTATTTAGAACATGTTTATTGCCCAAATTCTCCCAAATCTTAGAGGACAGTCTGTTGTTTGAATCTTTGAGCTTTTAAGAAGATAGTACAGGCATCTTCTGCCTCCCCCACGTCCCAGTACAGTCCCTTAAAGTCATTGCCCTGTTCTTCATGAGAGCTGGGTTGCAGCAATGCTGTTACCTGAGTAGTGCTAGTCACTTTGGTTCAAGTGGAGCTCAATTCAGGTGGGAATTACGTGAAGGAAAAAAGAAATCACTTCTTTTTGCCAAAATAAAGCAGCTGGGTTTGCTGACTGCAGAAGAGGCCTGAAGGGAAGAGGACTTTCACCATGTTTAATGGTTATTATGAACGCCCTGGTCACTTTTTTTGCACATTGCTTAGCACAAAAAGTACGTCGTTAGGTAGCTGCCGTTATTTTTCCCTCCAGTTATGGCAGTATTGAAATGTATGTTAAAACACTTGTCCTTGAACACTTGTGTAGAAGAGGATTTGATGAGTTGTTTTGGGATTCATGTCTGCATTAATCTCCAAAAGAGAGTGGACCGATGGCAGCGCTGCATTGACTCACAGTGCTGGAGCGGTTGGACTACCAACACCTTCTTCCTTTACTGCTGGAATGCGTGGGAGAGAGATACGTGCTTGGCTGTGGCCTGGCATATACATTTATAAATGTGTTTTCTTTCTAAGTAGATGGGCTAATAAACTGACACTGAATTGCCATGCTTTTACCTGTACTAACAAATAATTGGGGTTTTTTGTTTGTTTGTCTTTTAATTGTTCTTCTGTGTCAAAATCCTCTTCAAGTCTTGAGGGAACGCCAGCCTTTCTTCAGAATGCTTAACCCAAACCAGAGAATATAACAGGCAGAGAAATCTCTGAAGTTCTCTGGAATTATTTTTATCCCATTTATAGTTCTGTATGCAGAGAATAAAGCTACAGAAGCCCTTGGAGTCACTGTAGCTGAAGTTTGGAATTGAGCCCCAAGGATCTTAATGGTAATTTCAATGGATGCCTGTGTTATATTTATAGTTACATGTTCCAGTTAGTATCTGTTCTGCTACATAGGGTTTTACTTTAGAAAATTAAGCATCTCTGACAATAGTGGATATGAATAGCTACCCAGAAGAGAAATATTTAGTCAATCTTGACAAGACTTTGTTCCCTCTGGTAACTTGGATGATCTATGGTGAGCTCTTCCAGGACTAAGAAGTCTTCCATTAGAGGCTGGCTAATAGGTTTGAAAAGTGGTTTGGTTTGACTTTTGGCGCGTCCTTGTACAGACACAACTTTATCGCTTGTCTGCCCTGGAAGAATGTATGAGCATTCCCAAAAAAGCATTGTTATTTGGAAGTATTGCTTATGCAGGGAAATGTTTTCTCCACTGACACTCCAAAGAAAATATTTTGTTTCTGAATAAGCAAGCAGAGATTTCCAGTCCCCATTGCATGCTCTCCTCCCTGTTGTGTTCTAACACCGATACCCTGAGCACCTCAGAGATTGTGCAAACAAAACAGAAGGAACTTTGTGGAAGTTAATACTTTGAGATTGCAGGTACCTTGACAGGGACACCAAATTTCTGTGTGTTCTGTTTTGGGGGGACAGTGGTAGATTTAAGTTGATGCTTGGGCATGTATTTACAACATTTATTGAACAACGTGAAAGTTAACTCTCATTGTAAGCAGTTTAAAAAAAATAGAAAAAAGACTTGTGTTCTGTCGCTGTTAAACAGATGGCTGAAAAACAATGTTTACTCTTTGCAAAAGGAAGGTATCTTCTAACTGCACAATAATTATGTAATATATGTGATTTTTACTTGATGAGGGGTGTCTCCCAGCTGTATTACTAAGAAATAGCTGATTATACCGCTGAAATATGTCGTGTGTTACTTTCCTTGTACATGTGCCTTCAATTAGCTTTGTTGAAATATTTGTTTTCTGTGACCTTTTCAAATAGGATGTGTTATAACTCTTTGAGTGAGGCTGTTGGGTCTTTCATTTTTATACAAAAGACAGTAGGTCCTCAGAACCTTCATCTACCTCTTGATGTAAACTCCAGTTAGACACTGCTGCAAGCCTATGTTTTAAAGAAACTCAGGCTGAGATAGGCTGAAAGTTAGAAACTTCCTTTGACTTCAGAGAGACACCTTGTGTTCTGAAAACAGCTTTCATTAAGGAAGTCATGAAAGGAGCATAGGAAAACTCATTTTCTTTGACACATTCACAGGTAAAGAAATCGGTATGCCTAAAAGAGGCTCCAAGAAATTTCTGGAATTCCTGGTTGCTCTGAAATGCAGTCATATGCTTTGCAATATCAGTGTTGTTAAGATTTTTACTAAATAAATAGACTTGTGACTGACATCTTGTACATACTATTTCTCTTAATTAAATATTTCTAGCTGGGGCATTCTACCTACCAGTCACAGCAGACAGTTGTGGAGGGGTTCTCAAAGCAGTATATGAACTAACCTAAAACACCATTCTAGCTACATAACCTTGGTAGAAAAGTATATAGAACAGTAACTTGCTGAAAATAAATTAATGCTCTTACTACTCATTTTGTAGGCAAGACTGTAGTTGTTTGATCATCACAGAGTTCACACAAGTCTGTTTCTCTTGCTTGTCATAACAATGAAGGATTCACCTGTATTTTGAATTTGTGTTTATAGGGATGTCAGGTATTTCCACCTGACTTCTTAGGCTGTTAACCATCCCTTTTTCCTTGTCTTTCAATATCAATAATCAGATGAATATTGATCACAATGATGGAAAGGCTAAGAAAGATTGTTTTATGAAACGTGTCTTGAACGTTATCTCCCCCTTCCTCTTACGTGTGCAGTCCCTTCTACATCCTTGGTTTGAAATACTCAGGTTGTAGCAAAGAAGTCATTTAAAAGGAGAGCAAAATTTGTTAAAATATATGGAATCTGTCTTGTTAGAAGAGGTGATGGTTTCTAATGTGAAACACTGTGAAAAGTAGCACCTTTTGTAGTTTTCAAATGCTGAAACTGCTAGAGCTTCTTTCAGTTCTCTGGGCTGATGAAGTGCGGAACAGGTTGCTCTTAGTGGTTGCCTGGGCAATGATTATTAGTGGGTCTGTTTGCAAAGGGAATTTGCAGCTACATTCATGTGACACCACTAGAATATACTATTTGAGCCTTGAGTAAGTAATTTCAGATGGGAACAGAATTGCTCAGGTCTTACATACTCATCCCATGTAAGGTCTGTCCAGTTTGTTCTGCAGTAGAGGTACAGAACAGCTATGGCAAGAGTTAGAATTCCTCAAATCAGTGAACGGTGATAAGCTGGTATCGAGGTCCCTATAGTAGCCTCTTTAGAGAGAGAAGAGAAGGTAAAAAAACAACCGCCATGTGGCTTGGCTACCTTAGCTTTGTTAATTGTGTGCTGGGCTTTTTTTTTTTATATACCTACAGTTACATGAGTGCGTATTTTGTATCCATCCCTTCAGCAGTAATACCAATTAACTTGTATAAAATAGAATACTAATACACCCTGCAACCAGTTGGTCTATCTTCTGCTTATTAGAGGTGTTTTCTAGTTTCCTTTTATTCTGCCTTCAAAGGCTTTTGAAGAGATGAGGAATTTCAGTAAAATATAGTATCTGGCTTTACTACTTCATAGGAAGTTATGGAACATGTTACCTTGACTTTAGACTGTCCTTAAAAATAATGCAATAAAGTCAGGGAAAGGTCAGTGACCTGGGGAAGTTTGATAGGTCTTTAATTTGGAACTTAATGTTTTTTAAATTAGCTGTTGTAGAAGACCACATAGATCAGGAACTAAAAGATGCACTTTGAGTGCGATTTCTTGACAGAACATTGTTCAGTTAGAAATGAGGTTGTCCCTCTACAGTGTCATGATAAGAAATCATTCTTCTAAAAATTGTAGTTACTAAGAACAGTTTTAAAAACAATGCCAGGGATTTGGCCAAATGGCACAACCTGTCAATTTGGAATCTTGAAATGAACTTAAGATAGGTTTGCAATAGTTTCCACACAGTCAGATCCCAAGAATCTCTCTGTTGATTTAGAGAGATATACGATCTCATTTTTGTGATTAATTTTACCTTTTACATAATTGTCCTCTGCCTGGGAGTCACACATAGGAACTTTAAATGCAGTAAGCATTTGTGAAAATTAGCTAATACTTTCAAAAGGTGAAAGGGAGGGCAAAATCAGACTAAAAATGGCAATTCTGATGCAGCCTGAATCTCGAGAAAGGGTCACCTCTCTGGGTTATTATTTCAAACAATTAAAAAAGAACAATTAATTCAATTTTTCTGTCACTCAATATGATTATGTGTTTTCTGGTCCTTTTTTTTTTTTTTTAAGGTTGAATAAGTCTGATCTTGACACAAACTTTTCAATATTTGAGAGTTATAAATCATATCAGAATTACTAATCAACTTAGCACTGCTATTCCAGCATGCTTCCTTTGCAATTGATCTCAATTGAGTAAGTATATATTGTAATTCATGCCACAACAATATACTTTATTTGATTATCAAACATATTACTATGGTGTCAAATCCATATTTAAGCTTATTATTGAGTTTAAGAGGTCTTTAGTGAATTTTAGATCAGGTTAATTATTATAATATTTTCACTTTTATGATATTTTTGTTATTAGTGCACATTCAGCAAATACATAGCCAGTGTTGGGAACAAAGATTAAGAAACGTGAAATCTAGAGGAAAAATTGAAGAAACAAATCCTACTAGTCATATATATTATGGCTGCAGCTCATGACCTATAAATAAGCACTTTCTTGCTTTCCCCCTTTACTTACAAGATTAATGTCACAACCCTTAGTAGATCTTTAATTAAATTATATGTACTTTAACAAAGAGTGAAGCAAAATTGTTTGAATTGTGGCACCCTCCAGCATGGCAATATTTGTACAAGCCAAAATTTGCATCTTGTGAATGGATATTTTTGGAAATCGCATGTACAGTCACTGTTGGATTTCACCAACTTTGAGTTTATCTCCTAGATTTTCAGAGGACAATTAATGTAATAGAATTGGATGCCAAATAATCAGGTTCCACATTTTTTTTCCACTGAATTCCAAGGAAATGAGCTGAAATTGTTTCTTGAGAAGCAGAACATTTGCTGAATTAAGAGGCAGCTCTAGAATGGGACCAAAGTTTCAAACTACTCCAGGATGGCCCTCAACCTCACAGTTATTGTTTTATTTAGGGTCTTTGGTGCCTCTGTGTAGAAGCACAGCTCTATAGAGAGGTTGGCACCTTTCCCTGGAGCAGTGGGTGAGCAGCGGGTGAGGTATGGCCCTGGGGCACTGGGAAGTGCCTCCTGCTTGGGGCAGAGGCTGTTGAGTCAGGGCTGATCAGGAGGTGAGTCATGGAGCTGTTCTGCCAAAGCAGATGATGCCAGGGGCTACGTTAAAAGATGAGTAGTAGTTGTACCTGTGAATGCCAGAGGCCTGAGTGTGTCTCTATTGTTTGTGGAATATACTTATTAGAGTGGGGAGGAGGAATTGTGAGATTTTAGGCAAAGAACTGAAAACTTCTGGATCTTGATCAAGTTTAGATTGGAGAGAGGCACTGAGCTTTCTTGGACTGAAGTAGTTCTGGACACACCCAGAAGGAGAACTTTAAAAGTTTTCAAAGCATTTAAAGTAAAACAGAGAGGCACCTTCAGGGTTAGGTGGAGTAACTTGCAGTTTTTGTTTTAATGAAAATGTTTGCTCCGTGTAAGCATCAGATCTGATGCTAGATTTCTCTGTTATACAGCCATCAGAGACAAGTGTATGTTTTAATGTAGTTAATGAATATTTGAAGAGATTAAAACTCTAGTGGTAGGTGTGAGCAGCTGCATTCAAGCTGTTGGATGGATGCAGAAATTGTGTAGCAATATAAACCTGGTGCCTGCGGTGCTTTATCAGAGTCTTGTGAATGTCGTGAGTTTTGGATGCAATCCAAAGGAGTTGCACTGAACATTGTTTAATAGGTGTGAACAACTAAACTAATAGGTACTGTATACCAATGTGCAAGGCGACAGATTCAAAGGGTACTCTGCTATTAAAACTATGATTATTTTTTTCTGTAAGCTTTCAAAAATATTATTTACTTACGATTTTTTTTTCCTAAATAATACAGAGAGCTTTGCACATCAGTGGAAACATGACTTGGGAATGATGCTCAAGTTTTGTAGCTGCTTCAAGTTGCCATTGTCAGTAGCTTGCAAGATAATCTAACCAGAAAGGTAAATATTGAAAGAAATTTAAGTTGGCTTGCTATATATTTAAGTCAACAAGATAAAATAGGCTAAAAGCTAAGAGCAATTCTGAACTTAGTTCTGCTTGCATGTGTTTCTACATGATGTATAATCACATTCTTGTTGTGAGTTAAAATAGAGGGTCTTGGATTGTTTCAGTAGGTAATGTACATATGCATGTGTTAAGAAATTTCTGTTACAGTTAGTATGTAGATGCATATGGATATATGAGCGTTGACAGGACTTTAAGAAGTATAGGTTGATGCTAAAATGACATTGGAATTCATGAAAGTGAAATACCATCCAGTCACAATACACAAAGGGTATAGTCACATGAAAAATTGCATGTGAGTGATCCTGTGATATTTAAGAGTTTAAGATATCTAATACATTGGCTTTCTGAAAATTTTTAAACCACTTTGTAGGAAAATGTTTCTTTAAGCTAATTAGCCAAGGGGTAAATCTCATTGTTGACTTTCTCTTCGTTTCTTAGCTTTCTGTACAGTGTCTGTGGTGTCTGTCCTGATAAATCTGTGTATTGCATCGTCTTAACTCTGAGAAATCTTGCTGTGTCCATTATGGCAAATTTTTGGGATTGCCTATGAGTCCACTAGATTATTTTTTTTCTGAGTTACTGCCATTATCCATCTCTGCCCCTTTTTGAAATCTCCATTACAAACTCGTGGTTTTGTTTTCTAATTTTACTTAGACATTCATCTGAGCCCTGTTGACAAAAGGCTGTAGTGTCTGACAAGGGGGCTGCCAGGCTGAGACGATTAAGGCTCTGCAGGTAAAGTTGAGAGTAAGTGTAAGAGTAGATTTCAGTAAATACCAAGACAAAGGATGGTTATGATTAGCTCATAACTAATGTAGGATAACTGCTGAGACTGGCAGCAGCAGTTTGAAGGTGTTAAGGTCACTCGCCTGCAGTGTGAAAAGGGAGGAGACTTCAACCAGGATCTTCTTACCCTGTCTCATTTTCTGTGACCTGATGCACATTGTATTATATGCAATGAAGCACCTCTCCCTTTGATTGTCATGCCATGGTTGTTCTGGAGAAGAGGTTTGAACTCCTCCGGAATGCTTCCATCCTATGTGGTGGGTGGGTTGGTTGGGTTGGTTTTTTTGGGGTGTGTGTGGGATATATTTTTTTTCCCCCACCCAATGTTACACATTTTTCACCCCACTTGGAGGTGAAATGTGGAAGATTGCTGAAATGTCAAATAATGCAGTGGAGAAAGTCTTGCTAACTTTGCTGACGTACAGAAGTGTGGGTTGTTCCAGTTGAGATATTAATATCTATTCTGATGTAAATAGGATTACTAGAAAGTCTTTTGCTAGATAGGCCTATAGTGCTTGTAAGGCCCTTGTAGGAAGGTAGTTTGACTTTCACACCTGCAGTGACTAGAACATAGTTCACCTCATCAGGCTTTTGAAAGTTTCCGTGCCAAAATTCATGTTATTTAATCCTAGTGCTAACTGTTTAGCCATTTCAGGTATTCATTTTGCCCTGAAACTTCTGGAGGCAAAACTATTGTCACGTTTGTACATTTTCATATCAAAACCACCACACCCAAAATGGCATTTCTTTCAATAGGCTGTAAGCACCTAAGCACTTAAATAATTCTGAAAACAAGCTCTAAATTTGCTTAAATACTTAGCAGTTTTTGCACTATTTGCTACAAATGATACTTCAGAAGAAATGCATCTATGAGTTGCAGTAAGAAGTGTTTTAACAAAAGCACTCAAATAGTGTTGAAAGTTCAGTTTGTAATGCAACCTGCCACTGACAATGAAGATACAGGTGAACTGAAAAAATTGAAAACATATGTGTGGACTTTAAGCACTCTTTTTAAGAACAGTCTCCAGAAACGCCAGAGGTTCCTTCCCCACTTCTTTGCAAAACTAGATCTATAATAGTATCTTTTCTGCTTTTCAAATGAGGTGCAACTTACAAAGTGGATTAGGGGAGCGCGCATTTCTTTTTCTCTGGGTTTGTATCCTGTAACAGTGTTCTGCTGAGATTGTGTCCCTCCATACAAGGATGTTGGGTAAAAAGTTTATTGTGGAGTGGAAAAAAAACCAAAAGAGAGTACATCTGGAAAAAAGCAATGATAAGAACTTCAATCCATGCTGGTTACAATCCATACATACATATCGTTCATTTTCAATAAGTGATACAAAAGACTATTGCCTCACTGTGTCTGGTAATTAGGAGGTTGCAGGAAGCGAGTCATTTGTTTCCTTCACAATTCAGAATGTCTGTTAGTAAATAGTATCCTCGGGGATCTGTCTGAATGCTTCATGTTGGTGCTGTATACATGGACTTGCCTCACATTTAAAGGAATGTAGCTTTTTCTGAAACTATATGGTAAAACCTCACGTAGTGTAAAGTGTTGCAGGAGATCTAGACTAAAAATCTGTTTTCGAAGTGCTTCCCATCTTTTAAAAAACAGTTATACAACATTAAGCAGTGAAACTGGTAAGTTTGAGAAACCCTCTTAGATTTACTGACAGCCATGGAACTACAGAACGAAAGGGTGAAGTTCAACTAAGCCCTAATGCTTTTTTCCTCATGACTAACTTAAACCTGTTACAGGCAGAACTTTTGTCATTGTACTTTCCCAAGCACTCAACTTTTAATGCCTTCCACTTAGAAAGCTAAACAATCCAACAGTTGTCAGAAGTATTTTGTGACTCTCTAAAACAAATTTGTTGTTCTTTTATTTTTACTGGGGGGGTGGTGGAATTTAGCTTGTCCAGTGACCTGCAGACAATCCATATTTTCTAGCAGCAGGATCTGTACTTTATCTAATTGCACTTTTCTTAAGTTCTTGTAAGTCTTGTCCCTTTCTAGGCAGATTTTAATTATCTGGCTTCCTGACAGAAATTGAGAGCTCTTTATCTATGAACAGCAATGTTCTCTTGTTTCTGTTCACTCCACTGCATTTCAACGCGTAATCACTTGTAAATGGAAAGATACAGACAGTGGGTTGACCAAGCTCTGAAATATATAGATTTAGGTTCAGTCCTCCTAACAGTGTTTTATTTCCTGTTATCTTCCCTCCTTCCCTCCACCCTCTGTGATTTGTATTTTCCTACTGCAAGGATCTCTTTCCTGCTTGAAAATACTGGTGTAGCATTTTAGGTGTCCAATATATGATTACAAATTTACCGAAATAAGAACTCCCCAGATGTTTGGACATTTGAACAAATGAGAGTGTACCTGGGTAGTAACACAGTAGTCATGATGATAGTACTTGGAAATAAGAATCGGTTGGATTTGTGTTCAGAATGTTGTTTGACCCCAGGTTTCCTCCGTGACCACGGGCATAGCGTTTAACTTCGTTATGGCTGGGTTTGCCATGTGTAATAGTGAGGGAACAACACTGCTCTTCTCTGTTTTTTTCTGCAGACAGGATCATCCTTGCATTGCTCACAAAATAGAGAGTGCAGTTAGTAATACTACTATACAGTAGAAATTGGTAATCCAGTTTCAGTTTTATGAATTCTGTTAACACAAGACTTTAAATAAAGCTGTTTGCTTTATTGCCATACAAACGACATACCAGGAATGTGAGGTAAAAAGGCAGATAAGTTTAACATCAAATTTGCATCCTTGGGAATCAAATCAAGATTTTGCATCCCATAGCCTTTCAGCAAAGCACTGTGGCACTGTTGAAGTCCTGTTGCAAGAAATGGGGTGTGTCCAGTCTATTCATGTAACACACACTGGATTTCCAGTTTGAATTGCTGTTGTGTCCCAAGAATTGAGGTAGAGATGACTAATGTAGGTCTGTATCCAGTTTCATAGACATCCTGGAAAATACTGAATAAGCAGTGTTAAATGCTTTTCTCTTTTCTTTCTGTAGGATTTGTGTGATCGGCGTTGTGCTGTACCACAGTGAAGAGGTATTTTTCACTTCAAGACACTTTGCATTAAAGGATCATGGTAGACAGTTTAATAGTTTCTTTGAGGTAAGTGATGCAATAGAACTCTAAAAATCTTATTTAATATGCTCTTAATACACTGCAGTATCTGTCAGTTTGGTTGTCTCTTGCTTTGGTGTTAAAAGTGCTTGTAACATAGGAGGTGTCCTGGTTGAGGTAAAACAGAACCAGTAATTTTACTTTTTGGCTAAGCCTCTTCTAACTAATTGAACCCTCTAAAATGAATGGCATCTGTCATCTGTTTTAGTGGCCAGCCTAGCCCACACCAGAATAAATACAAATCTTATCTAAAGACCAAATAATCAAGTATATGCATACCAGACATAGCATTCTTTGGTAATAATAAAAAAAAAAAAAAAAGAAAGTTTTCAGTGTTTGTTTACATTTAAAACATCTGTTAGTGTGTGCTAATGTGATGGCATATATTATTGGAAAGTTCCTTTTTTTTTTTTTTTGATGAGGCAGTAAAACTGCAGTCACTGAGCTTAAATGACTGATTTCCCTGTTTCAGCACCTGTGCTGCAATTCACTCAGGGATTTCTATTATGCATTCCTGAAACAGTTTGCCGGTGGGCAAACATAGGAAAGACCTTTCAAACAGCTTTCCTGACAAAGGAAACATTCAACTCTTTCTAAGCTGGTCTGGCCAGTTTTGTAGCTGGGCAAGCAGATTCAGAGAAAGCAGGCAGCTGCGATGCTGCAGGAAGAGAAGTTGACCCGCTGTGAGGAATGAGGCTTTCATGCTCTTTCATTGTCTGGAGATATTGTCAGTAACACCTCTGATCTAACCTTCCTTCTTGGGAATCTCAGACATCAGTCTTTGAATTGCAATTCTGGCACCCTCCTAATATGCTGGGGCAGATTCCACATCAAAATGGATCTGCCACATATTATCAACACTACCTGTGTTATCTTTCATGCTGAGATTTCTCCCTGTGTAGCGCCTCCCAGGCTGTCCCAGAGTCAGGCTGATCTGCAGACTTTCATTTGGGAGGAATTGGGGAATATGAGACAAGAGCCATACTGCTCTAGTCACTGCTAATCACTTGGCTGAAATACTTTCACTGCTATCTGGACAATCCACAGTTGGCTGTGATGGCCCTTCATAAAACACAACTACTAAGGGACAGCAACCATGCAAGAAATCTTATTTTGGTACCCTCCAGCTGCATTCATAGAGTGCTAATACTCACTGCAGTGACAGAAGAAGAACTGAGAGGTGTTCCTAAAGGAGGTGTTAGATACCAGACTTTTCCTTGCTATTCCTACGATGGAGCTAATACCACGTCCTTTGTTCTGTGCCCCTCCCCAGTTAAACAGAAATTAGTTTTACCAGTCAAAGAAAGTGAGCGCGTTTGCCCTTTGCGACTTGGACAGACTGACAGTGTGAAGCCTGACTTTGCTTTAAACGAGGTACTTGGCTCCAAAGAGCGCCGTGGCTGTGAGAGCCTGGGCTGCTCCAGCAAGGCTCTTACACTGAGGCCCGAGTTACGGCCATCCATCAGCTGCAATTGATACCTGACCTGTTGGTGTATACTTGAAGACTTTTGCCTTATTTTGAGGAGCACTTGTTCTTTTTGGCTTCTCTGCACAGTAAGAATACCTGAAACAAACCCGCTGAAATTGGAGAAGCCTATTTTTGTAGCTTGGGAGGCCTAATGTTAGTCAAGCATGACAAATAAAAAAGCCTAGTCCAGAGAAGTTAGCCAAAGCAAGCTACTGAGGGAAATAACATTAAAAAAATTAAATTGCCGCACTCTGATTTGAAGCTAGAGGCTTACCTCAGGATACGTTAAGTATTCCTGGCAGATCTCCTGTGTGTTTGAAGTAGTAGGTTGATACTGTTGTTTCTGAGAGATCCAATTGCAGATACAGAAGCAAACTTAAGACTAGCTTCGTTGCCCTTGAGTACATACATACAGATGGTGATTACAGTGCAACCTCATTACAGAATGGTCAGGAAAAGCTTGGCATGGAGTCATCACACATATATTAAAAGTTTGCATTTTAGGACTGAAGACTTTAATCTGGTAAGTAATTTGCTTTGAAGATTACAGTTCTCAGTTCAAAACTCCCAACCTTGTGTGTGATTTCAGAAGAATTTACACATAGAAATGTGTACTCCTTCAGTCTGATCAGAAAAATCCTCTCCTGTTGAGGATGAAAGCATTCATTTCCTTATGCAAAGTTTGAACTTTCTTTCACATGCTCTGAGGGATTATAGGGAGCAGGGAGTGGGTAGAAAGATTCTGAAAAGGAAGTTAAATGTAATTTGCAGAGGGTGTAGGTTGGGCCTGTCAGAGACTGCACTCTGCCTGCTTAGAAGCTTGTTGTGTTTCCTTGAGAATAGTTAGGAGATCACTTGAGCACTTGAAAAAGGGAAATGCAGGTCAGCTAAAGACAGACTTGATGTTGTCATTTTGCAGTTTGGAGGTCTGAGTTCTGTTTCCGTTTCTACTTTTGATTCCAGGTGTGATTGGCAAATCGGTTTCTTCATTTATGCCTTTGCCTTCCATCCACTGCTGTTATTGGGCCTTGCTCTGAATTGCACGTTTTGATTCTTACTGTGGTTTCTTTATAGTGCCTTACACTGGCTCTGATTTCAGCCATCTCCCCTCTATATGGCTTTATCTCAGATGATTGCTTTGTGAAATATAATACTTCCTCCGATGGACTTTTAAAGTGTTTTAATTGTTGGGTTTTTTTTTTCCTAAATTGATATGGCAGTAAGGAAGTAATGACTTTCTTGCCTTTGAATGGTTTATTGCTCTGAGAGAGAGGGGCATAGACTATGGTGATGAGGTGATGATAGACCATGAGCAATCAGTACTTACCTAAGGGTTCCTTTTGCAGTACGTTACCAAGAACAAGCACAGAAAACTCAAGAAAAACATTGTCCCTAGTAGAAGAATTTTTGTATTGGTGGTAATGAAATGCTTAATATAAAAAAAAACCCAAAAAACTCTTTCTGTTTAGGAGGTCTGTCTCTGAAAATACCTGAAACAATGAGAAATATTTAAAGGGTTTTTGTGTAGGGAGCAAAGGAAAGAGCTGTGAGTAGGAAGCACAGCTGGATTTTGTCTGGTCCATTAGTTTGCAGATGGATTTTGTGCCCAAATCCATCAATTTTATTTCTGCATTGAAATTCAGCAAATCATTAGCAGCTTTCCCCTTTATAGAGGGTCTGAAGCATACTCTTTATAGACTGAAAAATCAACCTCCTGGTGGAAATAAAGACATCTTGATCTTACTTCTCATACCTTTCTATGTTTTCTGATGAAGGGGCTTGCTAGAAGGGGGCAAACCTGTCCCCAGTGCAAATTATAGCAAACAAAAGACTGAGCTAACTAAGCCTAACTTATAATGGGCTCCTAGGAGTCATTACAGTGGTGAGGCTTGACAGAATAAAGTTTATTTGGGCTTAGTTCCCATTTTGATTCCTTTCAGATTGAAGGTGTGGGGACTGAGGTGATGCGTGGCTGCTTATCCTCTGTCTCTGGTGAGCTGTGTCTGCTACTTTCCATCTACTGTACCCATTAGGTTATTCAGTTTCCACAAGGATTAGGCAGCTGGGGGAGAACCTCTTTTTGCAAAATCATGGTGATTCTTTGCATGTTTCCCATGCGCTGGAGGTGGATTGTTCACCTGTGAAATGAGGAGTGTTCACCTAGAAGCAGAGTTCTTAAATAGCACTTTAGTAAACTTGCAAAGTGTATGTCAGTTTGACAGCAAATGCTGAGGTGTTAGAAGATGCACTTGCCAATAGTATCTTAATTCAAATATAAAGTTATGTGGAATGCTATCAATGGATTCTACCTGCTGCGCTTTAGCTTTGTAGATAGACAAATATATGTATGTACCTGGTACTGCCTGCTGTGAAGAGAGTGTCGTAAGAACGTTTTGTGTAGTTTAGTGAGTCTTCTTTGGTTAGTAATGCTATTCAAGTCTCTAAATAAGTTCTTGCAGAATGAAGCCCTCTAATAGGCTGTAGATGTGTGGTTTGTGTTAGTGGTAATTATATCTTCTGTTTCACTATTTGCTTTTTCAGACTTCTTGGTTCCTTAGCAGTGCTGGGATTTCAGTTTGTCATCCCACAGCCTTCAATTGAACACAGAAAGGTAAGTGTTAGAAATATTCAGATTTTGTACACTTAAAGGTAAATGTAGAAAATATTAGAGTAAGATGCATAAAGCAGTGCAATCTAGATAAAGTTCTATGAATAACATGGATTTTTGTTTTGTGTGAGTTTTTTTAAAAATATAAATAGATATTTGGTGAAAAGAGGCTCATCATGGTTAATTAGCTGAGCAATTGTATGGAGTGTTGTAGGCCACAAATAGGTCCATGTCAGCTTAGTCAAGTTTTGAAGCATTTTCATCATGTACGACAAAGAACTCGTGCCAGTAAGAACAGGGCTCAGACATAGCAGAAGCATCCGGTTGCTCATAGGCAGCTTGTTCAGAGATGGGGATGTCTGAAACAGAAGTTGGACCCAAACGACACTCTGTTGATAGATTTAAATTGCTAGAGATCGGAGCTGGAAACTGCTGAACTTTTCTGTGATGCTCTTGTGAATGGCTCACTCATCATAGACATTGGCACGTCTTAGAAGGCTTGCAGCTTGCACATCTTCCACCCTGCTCAGCTGTGGGCTTGGCTGGGATACGTAGGTTGGGTTTTTGCGCTGCCTTTCAGGAAAGCAGTGGACAATTTGGAAAAAAAAAAAAACCAGAGCAGAAGTGATTATCCTCAAGAGGTTTTAAAACCTTGCCTCTGAGAGAAGTTTGAATGAATTCAGGTTGTTTAGTCTAAAGGTCAGAAGACCGTTTAGGGAGGCAGATATAATCTCCAGATACGAGTGCTAAAGAGAAGGCCATTCTTTCTGTCTCTGGTGGAGTAAATGAGAAGAAATGGATTTAAACTGGGGCTAGGGAAACTTAGGTTCGATGTTAGAAGAAACTTCTCATGGTAAGGTTATAAAGAAGAATAGATCATATTGATGATCTAACGTTCAGAATTTCCATGATGGAGGTCTCTCACATTCAATGTGTTGGACAAATGTTTGTCAGCAGTGACGTGCAGGTATTGTTGATACTTCCAGAGACCTGCAGGGAGACTCCTTGAATGCTCTTCTCTCTCTTTATAGGCTGTGAACTTATATCGATGTGGTTCTCATATCTTAATTGGTATTCATACACAACTGATTAATTATTAAAGGTATCAAACAATATGGTTTTTTAAAAAATTGCTTTTTACTATAGATTTTAAAATAATGAAAGGTGCATATTTATTTTTAAACTTTATTTTTTGAAGGAGATAAAAGGCAGGTTTGCAGGGTTTCCTTTTGTGATGTGTATATGCCACTGTCTTTAGGGTAAAAAATTATTTGGTCAATAGCTCTCTAGGTATGGACTGGAAACCTGAAGTCATCCAATAGTCGTAGTTCCTGAAGAACATAGCTGTCATGTTCAACTCCTTGTGCAGCCTAGTTGTGAGAAAAATTAAATGGGGTCAGCAATGATACAGTCTGAAACTGGCATGGTCCAGCCTGCAGCACTTCTCAAGCTGCCCAAGTGCTCTATTCTAAACCTGAATACAACATAATATTTTTCCCTGTTTTAAATCTCTTCTATATTCTTGTGAAGTTCAAATGGTCATGCTGCTGCTCTGTTTTCAGAACTCTGTCTAATTAGACGTTCTTTTGTAACACTGACAGCGAAGGGATGCTGCAATCCAGCTTCCAAATGACCTTAAGGGGAAAAAAAAAATCTACAAACTAAAATAGAGTAAATCAGAGAAACAATTGCTTCATTCTGTGAAGCTCCGGAATTAATTTTGATAAAATCAGATTCTTTGTTTTCAGTTGAATGAGAAATGCCTTGGGTCTGGAGGCAAGGCACTGAAGGGCATGGTAACCACCTTGGAGCTGTTCTTTTCACTGAGAACAAGAGACAGAAGTTTCCTAGTGACGATCTCATGCAGGCTCCAAGGCTGGCTGTCATTCTCAGCTCTTACACTACAGGAGAGGATTCTATTCATGCCAAACTGTTTAGACTTTTAGTCTGTATTTATTAAACTTCTCAGAAACCTTCTGACCCACCTATCGGCTCCAGATGAGAGGGGCTGTTAGTATCTCTGAAGGCCAAGTCCGAGATGTTTCTGAGTGTGAGTGCTCAGCTTGGTAGCTCTCGAAGTTGTTCCCGTTCGTTTTATGCAGTAACCTGGCTGTGTGCTTGCTGGCATCCCTCGCCAGCATCCCCAGCGTGTTTCTGCTCCGAGCTCCCTGCTCTTTGGCAGAGTTCCTTCTATGTGAGAGCAGGTCGGTTCTGCGGGAAGAAAGAGAGAGGAGGAGGGAAGGATTTGCTGAACAATATGTCATTTTAACAATGTATCGAATAACAAAAGTGGTGGTTGGTAGCTTTCACACACACACTCAGAGGGTGCAGTATGTGGAGACTGAGTAACTAGAGCTGGATTCTAATAAAACGTTAGTTTATACCCTGGGCCTTAATGTGTGTTTATTTTGCAGCTTAAAGTTAAGCACGGGTGCACCATTGATGCTTGAATATGCAGTGTTGGAGAGTCTTGTGCACCCTGTAGCTAGTTATTTCTGCTCTGTAAGCTATGAACAGGGAAATAAAATCAGAGAATGGGACTTGGGTATTTGGCTGAGTAATTCATTAAAATATTTCCAAATAGTCTAGATTTTTTTTTTTTCTTACACTGAAACTTTTGGGAAAATGAAATAAACCTCAGGATAATCCCCAAAGCAGTTGATGGAAATCTAGTTGTAACTGCCTCTGGACACCCACGGTTGAGCAACCCACGGTTGGTTTTTTTAGGACTTGAGAACACTTAAAAACATCAGGAAATACTATTTTCTGTTTATTTTAAAATCTTGCTAGATTTTAATCTTTTGTTTCTTCTTTTTTTGGAATCCATGTTTAAAGTCATAGTAGTTTTGGAGAGGCTGACACAATGTAGAATTTTGAACAAAAGTCTGTTTGAAGTTTCCTGACTCTTACTTGTAAGAGTTTTTATTTAGCTTCCTGTATAATAGAACTACTTAAAGTACCATTTACCTACTCTTGACTTAGTGGCATATGTTTAGGACTTTAACATGAAGAAAGAAGATTATCTTTTAAGCAGCAATTTAAAAAAAACTTTTTTGAGGCAAAATTTCTTCAACAAAACGTTGAAGAGAGCTCGCTCGGCAGGTTGCTTTCCTCAGACGCACACATAAAAATCCATTTCTGGCATGAGCCTGGAGACTGTTGGCTGGAAGAATGAGCCAAATTACTTCCATAGTGGGGAAGTGTAGATAGTGGAGTTAAGACTTGGGGGGAAGACAGAACCAAATGAGAAAGTTTTATTTTTTTCTAATTTGCAGTTTATTCTGTAACTTTTCTGCTTTCTGGAGCCCCCCAACTAAATGCAGTACTGTTCCATTTCAGTTCCCCTTCCTCTGTTACTCTGGGGAAACTTAAGCTTGGCTGTTAAAGTAAACATGTTTTGAATGCTCGCTAGCAAGAAGATACTTCTTTTGGGGAAAACATTTGACTGGGCAATGCTTTCTGCTTTTAGGTTTTATAATTTTGGAATTAAATACAAAGTCAAAATTGACCAATAGAGAATTTCTAGTTTCAGAAATACCTGGGTACCTGATTTTTATTTAGAATAGCTTTTGCGTTTATTTACTTTAAGCAATGCTGTCTCTCCTCTCAGAAGTGCACAAAAACATCTTCCCACATCTGAACTTACGGAACTGCTCTGTTTGTTAATCTTGTCTCTGTAAATACCATAGGTTTGGACAGTAATAAAAATACGTTAAACATGGTATGTTCATTAGACAGAAATAAAAATTCCTGTGTAAAAGACTTTTATGGTTTCTTGCTGAAGACAGGGATTGTAGTGGTTGTAGAGCTTGTTTTTTCATAATCTAATTTACTTATTCCTCATTCACAGTATAAAATTTCTAAATATCAAGTGTACTCCTCCATAAAGCCAAAATACACATCAGTATTAGCACAAAAAGGAAGAAATGTTATGTGAAACCGAATAATTGACAATTGGTGTTTTAAAAATCAGCTAAGCTGTCTGAAACTGGTTAAACTGAAATCTTTCTTAATGTTTGAACAATTAACTTCCCTTATCTGTCAGTACTGGACGCGTGAACAGCCCTCCTGCTGCTCATCATGCAGCCAAGCTCTCTGTTCTTGCTCCCTATGCTTATTTTATTGAATAAATATTATTTAACCTTATCTGATAAGTGTCACACTGTGACGAACAGAAGGTTAAACTATGAAATATAACAGTCCCTCTCCCAGATGACCACTGAAGTCTGTATTCCTAATTTTTCAGAAGTCATTCCTGGATTTTTAACTAATCATATGTTGCTGTGTTAAGAAAATAAGCTGTAGTTATATTTATCCCTTGCTTATTTTAGTAAAATTGGTAACATAAGTAGTAGTAAAGTTTGTCCAAGTTAAATTTCTGATGTAAATATTACTTTGTTTAAACATCTTGCTTTTGTTTTAGCATTAAATAGTAGTATTGAAGCAATGGATTTGCTTTCAATTTATGCATATCTTTTTGTCACGCAGCTGTAGATTAGTATTGACTTCAATGGAGGCACAGTATCTTAACAAACTAATTTTCAATGTATGGAAAAAGTGTCAGGATTTATTTTTACAGGAATTTCATTGGGACACTACAATATTGTTGAAGAATTTTGAGCCTTTTTGGGCTCAGTGTTGTTTCTTTATGCTGGATCTGGATTAAAGAACTAGTGAACTGGGTGTTATCTCTTGCTATCAGACACACAACATCTTTGTGAAAAGCATCTGTGTATCAAGTGAATGTGACTGTAGTCCCCACAAAATTTAGAGATGAATATGCTGTAAGATGTGTGGTGTTGGGTTTTTTTTGTGTTCTCCCCTGCCTTGTGTTGGATTCAAATATGCTTGTTGAAGGCTCAGCACTGCCAAGTCAGGAGAAATAAGGAAAAGGATCAGGAGCAGAAGCTGAGGGAGGAGAGAGGATTGGGGGAAAGGAAGGGTGGCCAAGATGCCTTGTTTGACCACGGTGAACTGTTAGAGCAGTTCAGTTACTTGTGGAAATACAGCCTGAGTAGCAATGGAGGGCAATGGCCAAAACCCATTGTTACTCAAATAGCAGTTCTTTTCATAAAAGGGCATTTCTACAATTAAGGTCTACTTCAAAGTAGCTTTCCTATCTGTAGTGTGCTGGTTTTTGGTGAGGGTAAGTTTTTCTGGTTTGGTTGGGGGGCTGCGTGTTGGCATTTTTTTGTTTCCTCTCGGTAGACACAGAAGTTTTCCTTACCTCTAGAAGTAGTAATTTCTGAGTTTACCCATTTTCCTTTTTCTCCTTAAATCCATTACATAATAGCACAGTGTTGAGGCATTGGCAAAACATGTGAAATTGAATTAGGAGCTTATCAGAAGTTCTTTTTAAACAAATTCATCTGTCACTGTGGATTGACTGTGAGGATCTATGCACTTTCCCTTTGTTTCAGGACAAGATGTTTAAATACTGTGTCTCCCCTGCTTGCCTGCACCCATGTCCTTATCTAGAGTTTTTAAATTGCTTAACATCTACATTTGTTTGTTGTAAGATTTGTTGCCCCTTTTTCTGGGCAGTCATGTACCTCCCTGAAGTTTCTCCTATGAATGGAACATTTATATGTGACAAGTAAAATGAAGTGCTAAGACTTAAGGGAATTCTGGTGTGTTCTTAGATTAATTGGACTAGCTACTTTGAGGGGCAAAAGCAAAGAGGATAGTTTTGGTCTTGCTCTCTTCTGTCCTTGAAAACATCAAGAAGTAAGCCACTGATTTCTTTTAATTCAGGCATTTCTTTCAAGCAAGATTACTTGCTCTGATATACTGCACTACCTCAAAGGGCTTGAGATGCTAGGAATGATTCCTTCTGCTTGGCTGTAGAAAGCACATGATGGAGATTAAGTGGGAAGGTAGAGGGAGAGTGTGCAGATGGTGATAACTTTGAGTACTATTTCAAGTGATAGGAATTTGGTTACTAAATCTGACTAAGGTAACATTTTTAGGATTCATATAGGAAATTCAGTGTATAAATGTGGTCCTACACCTTCATTTATATTGTAATAATGATAGTGAATGGCAATATTTCTTCATTTCCATTGTTGTTCTATGCTCCTCCCCCCCAAAAGTCCCTTTTCTGTTAACTGAAAAGGATACAGCTGCCTAATACATCTGAACACACTGTAATACAGTAAAATGTGATGCATGAACCAAGTCTACTCTTTCCTTGAAACTCCGGAGAAAATTTGAGTTAGACAAAGTAGTTAATATCTAAGCTTGGCTTTTGGCCAAGACACCAGGGCTAGCACCTAATAGTTCTAAGGAGAACCATAGGATCTCCACTCCATGAGGGGTGTTCATGTTCTTCCCTGCAGTCCAGGCAGGGTGAAGCTCTGCCCTAAGCTCAGCAGCAACTGAAATGTGGAACTTGTCAGGACTTGCTGAGCTGGATCTTGGCTCTCGCTGACAGCCCTACAACCGAGTTACTGTGGTTCTGTCCTGCTGGGCTGCCTACACTGAGCTCAATTTTACTAGAGCAGCTTAGTCACCACCTATCTGCATACAGCTGCTGCGTACGTGCTCCTTGCAGCAAAGGTTTGTAGATGCAATGCCTTTTTTCTTGTTTATAAGATAACTGCAGTCCATTATTATTGTGTTTTCCTACATCATGTCTATACATCATCATTTCATACATCAGTTCCATAAAACACTAGCAGCTGAAACGTGGTCTATATTCCTCTTGCAGTTTTCCCCTGGTCAGTATATCCACTTGCCTTCTGCACCGTTGCTTGGCATTAACTGTGTAGTTATACGTGCTGTTGCATTCATTGAAGCTGTGGTAAAATAGAGCTTTTCTAGCTAATAATGTTACTATTTTAATTACAGTGATCTTTAGGAAAAAGGAGAGATCATTTAGTCTATGCCAAGACTTTTCCTTTAAAATTAGCCCTTTAGTGCAACAGAATATTTAGAACAACAGCTGAAAGAATTTTCTTGCTATCTCTGCCTTGTTACTAATTCCCTGTCCTTGATGTTGTGGATTAAATGGTTAGGAAATAAAGTTCTTCTTTGTTTGGGGAAATGAGATAGGATAAGGATATACTATTTTATGCAAGTACACTCTTTGCAAAAGCCAGGCCAATGGTTTTTTTTATTTTTAACCTGCTTTATTGGGGACCTCTGAATTTTTTAATTAATTCTTTTAATTAAAAAATACTGACTTCTTTAAGCTCAGAGCATGAGGGGCTTAAAGCTCGTTTTGTGTTTCTCTGGAAAACATAAAAGAATCTTTGTTCCAGTTGGAATCCAGAGCAGGTGAGCTTACAAGGTCGCAGATAAGCTTCTCATCTTCCTTTGGAGCAGTGCTGCGTGCTGGTTCTGCCCCGGGCTTTGGATCAGGGCAGTGATGAAGATGAGAAGCTTTTGCGAGTTCCTCTGTTGGGGAATGTTGCTTTCTATTTTATGAGAGTTTGTCTTCTCTGCTTCTGGAGTGATGGGTGGGTGACTCACTGAGAGATCTTGAGAGGTGTTATATCAATTACTGAGTAAATAAAATTCATAGTTCCACCACATGTGAATCCCAAAGAATTTTTTGAGTAGAAATACGATAGAATGGCTGTTGCCATTCAGCTTTGTCAAGCTGAAGAGGATTGGTCAAGAAGAGGTCTAGGGTAGTACAAGCTGAGTGACTCAGGTCACAGATGATAGTCCATGATGAGGCAATAGTTTATTAAATTAAGAAGCCTAGTTTGTGCTACAGTGAGGGCTTGATGCTTATCATCTTTACCTTACTGGAGATCAGAACCAATCCTACTGTTGATAAGTAGTGATTATATAGAGCAGTTAGATGTGAGGTGAGAAGTGAGCCATTTCTTTACTTGAGAGTACTTCATGGTCTCACAGAAAGATGGGAAGAAACCTTTTCCTTAAAACACTAGGCTCACAGAGCACAATGGAGGTGGTCTTGGTGTGAAAAGCTCTGTTGGCACAAAAACTGTTCTGAACGTTTTTCAGAGCTGTTTACTTTCTAGACTATTTAAATAATGTTGAAGTTTCTTCAGATGTGGTCGAAGTTGGTTGAAGGGGCAGTTAAGCTTTCCAGGCATTGTAACTCCCTCCAGTGATTTGTGAATACAAAGGTCTTCTATTTCCAGGCTTTTTAGCCCTTTAATCTTCACAGGCACAGATGTTCAGGCAGAGTTTTTATACAAAGAACGGAAACCCAAATCGTTTAAGCTGGTAATATTTACACTTACCACGTACTGTAAAATTCGAATGGTTTACTACATCTCTGATTAAAGGCTTCCAAAATGCACTGAAGGATTAAAATAGCTGAGCATGCTAACCAGGCAGACATGTACGCATTGTGTCATGATGTTTTGTTTGGCCTCTGCTCCATTTTTCTGCTAGCCTTAAGAGATCTGAGAAGTTTTTATCTGCAAGTTTTAGGGTTTTTTTGGTAGATTGTTTTTTATCAAACCACCAACATTCCACGTGTTTCTTGTAAGAGGCATAAAAAATACGGTTGTTGCAAATGAGCATCTATAAAATGGACTGTAAAGACTTTCTGCTGGGAAATTGTCGTGGCTATATAAGTATGGCCTTTATTGGAAATCAGCTAATACTGGAAGAATATTCCTTTAAGGTGCTTAGACTGGTGAAAGAATTAAACCAGTTCCATAGATGTGTTTACAACACTGGCAGGGAAATACAATAATGTTACACTTGAACAGGTTCTAAAACTAAACTATAATTTCCTCAGCCCATTCCAAAATCGGTGTGCTCTGCTCTGAACTGCAGTTCAGTTCTGGTTCCTCTGAGTCCCCCAGCTTTGGTTTTTATACTCTTGAAACTTTAAGAGGGCAAAGACTAGCTCCTACTGCGTGGGATTGATCAATTATATAGGAGGATGGTGAATGTTCATGAAGAATGCTGTGTTCATCTCATCCCTAAAATGACATAAGTGTTTTTAATAATGACAATATAGAATTATACTGCTTTTTTGAATCGTCAGTCAGGCTGAGCCTGGCTGTGGTAAAAGCTGCGTGTGCATCTTCTGCGACAGGCTGGGCCTCAGTGAAATCTTCAACCAGTCAGAACTATAAAACAAAGGAGGTGCAATCTTGGGGTAATGGCATGAATAAGAAGTCATGTTTTCCAAGTGCCTTGACACTCCTTTAATGCTGGTGGTGACAGTTTAGTGTCATAACATGGGTTATCATGTGTGGCGTAATAAGAAGGACCATGGAAGGGATTATGAAAAAATGCCTAAAGCCTGAAGGGTGTTGGCGAATAATAGAGGGATTATTCCCTCTTTGCTCTGGGAAGCACAGAACAAATATGACAGTAGTAATTTAAAATAAAAAATGGCATATTGGCTTCTGTTAATTCCACTTTGCATCCAGCACATGAACATGAATTTACTGAGTGAATACCATACCATTTTTCTGAGCAGGTGATAAAATATTGTTCTGGGTACAATTGCTTTTGCTTTCGGGTTAAAGTAATACCCTAAAGCCTTGCAAAACATACGTTGATGCCTGCTACATCCATTTCAGATGTATAATTAAGAATATGATGTAATTAACTTGTTCATGAATCCATCTAAATTCAGGGCATTTAACCAGGAAAAAGAATTACTGATAACAAGTTAGACATTAAATCTATGAAATGTAACATTATTGTATCTAAACTGAAATTGGAAAAAAAGAGAAATGTCTGATTTGGCTTAGATATTTCCAGGTTTAAAGCTTGTCATTGTCTTGTATCCATTTTCAACTTTCAATTCGGACTGCTATAACATACTTGGTATCTGCAAAATACTTAATAATGTGGGCTGTGGCTATAGCAGCTCACTTATGTTTGGAGCTAGTTAAAAAGTATGTACTGTCACCAAGCATTATGATTATTATTACTGTGAAAGTCATCATTAATTGACATGTCAAAATGTAGGAGTGGAAAAGGTGCTGAAAATGAGGACAGTCCACACTCTGGCCTGTTTTCCTCTACAAAAAGAGACTGAACAGATTAGGACTGCTGAATTTCAGAGAGAGATCCTGGAATTGGATTGTCTTAGTGATTTCAAATTAAACATCATGGTATGGCGGAGTATATAGAGTGGTCATTCTTCATTTATTACAATGGAAAAATTTTGGGGAGACAGTGAAATTGTCAGGCTGCAGGTGTAACCAGAGGAAAAGGAAGCACTTTTTCAACGTAAAATGCACAATCTTTTGGAAGACAAGATTAGAAATATGCTAAAAAAAGGATTAATTGTATTCACAGAGATTAAGTCCAATAGTTGGTATTAAAAACAATTTTAATATGGTTTTTAGTTTAAGGAGGCCCTTTAATTGCTGGTTAGCTGGAAGCAGAGGGTCTGTGGATGTCTCCGTATGTATCGTGGTTCTTGCACTGTTCCCTAAACCTTTGCTTCTTCCACACAGTCAGAAACATCATGTTGGCTTAAATGGGCCTCTGATTTAGCCACTTCTTTTCTGTTTTTCTGAACAGTTGTTTTGTAAGCAAGCTGTGGTTTAGTAGGATGAAGTATCCAAGATCAGTGTTTGTCAGCCAAGTACTGCATTGTCAGTCACTGTCTTCATGCACAAGTTATGTTTGAAATATTTGTGGCTTTCAGTTCAAGTGATATTTCCTCTTCAGGGACATTCTTGCATAGTATAGTTTCAGCAACTGTTGCTGAAATCCCGAGATGTGGATCTTATTACTAGAAATTTGCATTGTATTTCAATAGCTTGTGCACCCTTAGTTTTTGCTGCAATTTTTGATCCAGGATCAGAGTGATCGCGTGAATTCAAGAAGCGATCAATGAATTCAAGATAAACTGTTTTTCTACTCCAAATGCAGTCTATGTCAACCTCCTGGTAGCATCTTTAGTTCAATAAGATCTAAGGTTGTAGTTGCGTAAAAGTGAGGAAAGACTCAATGCTTGTTGTTAGTCTAAAGCTAGAGGAATGACAACTATGGCATTAGGCAGTGACTTAATGGCAAATTTCTGCCTAAAAGTTACTAAACATGTTAAAGTTCTATAGGCTAACTTTAAATTTCTGAAATCTTTAAAATTTGGAAGTAAGCAATAAAAGAAGATAAAGTTATGTATTTTTTTTCCTCAGAACATAAAAAATAGTGGATGTAAATAAGGAAGACACATAGTATTGCAAGCTATTCTGCTGACAGTTTTTTTCTGTTTATTACTCATGGTACACAGAGTTTTTGTAACTCTGTAGTCTCCATACTCATGCCTGTTGCACTGAAGATAAGTAAAATGTGTGTGTGAACAAACTTAATTGCCCTGTAGTTCTGCAATTCATGGCAATGTTGAATGCTAGTTATGCATTTAGGATTAAATTCCATGGACTGAAATATTCCCTGTCCATTTATTTAGTCCTGCATGGAATCAGTGTTGAAGGTTGTGTATGCAGAACAAAACAAATGCCTAGTTATTGTTTAAGTCCATGGGAGTTATAAACAGTTTGTTTGAGAGAAGACTTTGGTGATATGTTTAACTTGATTAGTTAACCCAAGGAAGCAAATATGAGGCATGTTGTGTGGACCTGCGGAAAATAAAGGAAAACAGGGCAGTTAGAATTTGTTTCGTCTGCCACATGGGTAAACATCTCCCTCCTTTGTGTTGACTTCTCTTGTCTTAATAAGTTTATTAGCTTACTCTGTTTAGTGTTCAAAAGCAGTAACTTAAATAACAATTATTATCTTACAGGTCTTGTACAACAAACCAATTTTATAAATAAAAAACCCCAAAGAAACAGGGAGGAAAAAACTAAACCTCCAAGAAACAGGGAGAGTCTTAGTATCTCTTAGAAAGATAAAAAATAAAATGGAAATTACGTTGTTTGTAGATTGCCTGCACACAGTGGTATTTTTGTTCAGATTTTTGGGAATTCTCTTATCTCATTCACTGTGCCTGAAACAGACTTTAGGCTGGTGTTGGTGTTTTTCTCTTACGTTATTTCTAAATAAAGGATCCCAATATTGAGAAATTCTGAGCTTCTAACAGGTTCTGATTAAATCAGATAATTTGTGACTGTTTAAAGTAAGGCTTTTTATTCTGGTTTTTTGTTTGTTTTCAGTTCAGCCAGGTTCGTTTAGGTAAAGTACTTCCTTTCAGAAGTTTTTGTCTTTATATACTTTTTACACACTGACCTCGTGTATTTATTCTATATGTGAGTGATGTTTTTGGAAAAAAAAACCCAAACAAGCTGTTTTACAGACTCTGCCTAATTTGAAAAAGACAACTGTCAGAATGAAACATGAATATAATGCAGCTCCTGTTTACAAAAGTAGTAAACTAGCAAAACACGAGAAAAACTGAGGGGAAAGAACAGAAAGGGACGTGGAGTGCTGACAGGGAAAGGAGGAAGAGTGACCCTGCAACTACTCTTCTGAAAATCTAGCCTCACTTCAGTTGTTGCTCACTGTTAGAAAGGTGACAGATTGGAAGATATTTGGTGCATAACAGTAATTATGAGGAAAATCTCTGATTTAAAGAATCTTTGATAGCAACTTGATAGGAGTTAGTACGGATGCAGAAATTGCAAGCACTTGGCACACCTGAAAGTTTGCCTTGCTTTTCCTTACATTGTTTGCTATACAGCTGTACCTAGTGAAATGTATTGCTGCCGCTTACAAACCTTGCCCTGCCAAATAACTGAAAAATGTGTAGGAAAGAAAGAGCGAGCTAGAATTATGGGGTGAATCAAGGGGGGAAATAGATTGAATTTGTAGAGCTAAATATTACATGGCATAGTTGATCTCTACCTTTTTCAGGCTGTGTGATTCTATTAAAGAAATTAATGACTTGGCAAGGAAAATTCAGTCTGGATTTTGCTTGTTTCCCAGTGCAGGCTAAATACTCTTGATGGGTAATTTGTAAAGAGAGAGGAGGAGGGACCTGGTGTCAGGAATCTCTGAATCTGTGGTGTTTCTGAGATGCTCTGGAATTCTTCAGCTGTCTTGTGTGGCTACCAGTAATTCCTTGACTATATCCTAGGGCTATGGTAGAATTAATTGGTGGCTACTCAGTTACTTGGAAATCACAGGATGGAAGGACAGGAGGCAACTGTGAGCCCTGTGGTTTGGCTCCTCTGCCCTGAGGAAGGATCAATTGTGCCTTAGTTGTTCCTGGGAGAGGTTCGGGGTTGGCCTCCGTGATGCCAGGATCTCCTCAGACCATGTATTCCCAAGCTTTGTTTGCCTTTCCACTAAGTAGTTTTTCCTACTAGCTAATTTGGATCTCCTCTGATTAAATTTAAATCCCCTGTTACTTGTGTGTTGGCTGTAGACATGGAGAACAATTTGCTGCAAAGAGAAAATGGATGGCTCTTGGTATTTATTTATTTAAACTGTTTGGAAGACTTATTGCCCCCTATGTTTTCCATTCCTTAAGCTAAGCAGCTTCAATTTATTCAGTCTTTTGTAGCAGGTTTCACCGAGTAGATTATGCCCTTAATCACATGACATCTTCTCTAAAGTTTCAGCTGTAGTTCACATCTTTCTCAAAGGAAGAAAAGAGACCTTAATTAAAAATAAAAGGGCATAACCTGATTTGCTACTGAAAATTATAATCTCATAATTTTGTATCTCATACCTAAGTAGTATTGAAGAATTTGTACATCAGTATAAGACATTATATGTTAACTTTTTTGTTAGTTTTACTATTATGTTCTTACTTAACTAGCTAGATTAAACCTTCTTGTGCTACATGTGGAGCTCTTACTGTGAAGATTTAGGGGTGTGAAATTATTTAGCATTGTCTTCAGAAATTTAAAATATTATTTTATCTGAAACAATTCCTGCTGCAATGAAGTTTGGCAACAAGAAAGTTCTCAGTGCAACAGTTCAACACTTGCCATGATTACATCAATTTCTATTTCTGCATAATGAAATATTTCTTATGTTAGTGGTGACTTGAGTTGCTTGCAGATAAATAGATTTTAGTTGTTACCTGCATGAAAGTCTTTAGATTTTAAAGAAAAAGGTGTCCTGAACCATCATAGAAATGATTAAGAAATAGTCCAGGCAAGTGAAACCCAACTTGTCTGATAACAAAGGACTATTAGTTTTGGATTATAAATTAAGTAAATTTTATTGCAAACCAGAGTCAGACCAGAAGTGTCTCTGTATATAACCTTATAATTTTATATCTGTGGTAGAGCTACGTTACTGTAAGTATGAACAGTGAATATTCTCTGAAAAAATCACAAACTGAAGAACAGCTTGTTTAGTTGGTCAGATTGTGAGCCAGTGGTGTTCTGTTATTGGATATGAAAGCAAATGTAACAGCCAGAAACCAAGACCTTGTTGCATGTTATTCATAATGTTGACATTATGCAGTATTAGGTTGTACAGGCTATTGGATTTAAAAGGCTGATGCCAAATGGGGTACCCACAGAATAAAGACATATTAAATACAGAGACATCTGCTCCTGTTTTCATATAACACTGGAGAAATGGGTAACGTATCACACCAATGCAGATGCTTTTTATTATTCACAAGTTACAATTAAATGCAGTTCTTTCTGTGGTTGGTGATGAAAGTGTGAGAGCAATCTCAGAGGAGGGAAATGGTTTGGATTATGTAGACCACAACTGACTATTGCACAGCAGCACCACAAACCCCGTGCTGGCTTTGTCTTTGCATATTGTAGTGGGGTGTTCAGCCCGTGTTTGCAAACCACCTTCCACCACGGCCTGCCAGGCGTGTGGCTGATGGGCACAGGGCTTTGGGTTCGGTTAGTCACTGTATGAGTTATCTGCCATTACAGGCAACGTATGTACATATTAATCTTTTGCTGTCACACAGTAATGTTTGAGGCAAAATTACTGATGGAAGTTATGTGTTTAGGAGGTTATCCTTTGAAGGGGGGGGGAAGTGATACATAGACAGACAAGGCTGTCTTTCCAAGCCTAGTTTTGAGATAGCTACAACCTTGAATAGGGCTGGAGAGGTATGGCAAGTATTTGTTGGTGGCAGTACCTTTTTTTGTCTCCTAATAGAATTGATGTGTGTGTACTTGTTGGCACAAAGGTTATTCAGAATATAAATAAACTATTAAAAGATGCTAATTTAAAAGAACATTCTACGTAATAATAATTTGGAGAGTCAGGCGTTGGAAACCTGCTTTGAAAACTTGTGATTCAGCCAGTTGGACAAGGGAAGCCACAGAAAAACTGTGTGTTTAATGAAAATGGATCTATTTTCTGTGTAAGAAAGTTGAGCACTCTGCCTAGTGTTAAACGCTGTGAAATCCTGACTGTATCTGGCTGCAGAAATGGGTGAAGCTTGGGGTGCAAGACCACAGGAGATGGGGATGAATGGTTGTATCTTCTAGGCTGTGCTGATACCTTGCCAACCACGAGGTCAGAATATTTAAATATTTGGCTACAGCTTGAGGGATTAACTCTCTGTACAGTAACAGTCCCTACCCTTCCTCATCCTTCCTACCTTCCTTCAAGAGAACACCCCTGCCCCCTCTTTGGGGTTCTTTGTTTGCTTTCCCTGTGCTACTGAATGGTGAGTGTGGGCTGATTGGCACTGAGGACCCCAGACCAACAATTTTTCCTGTCTTACAGGATTTTATGGGGATTTCTGTGACCGTAGGATTGGGTGGGTCATCTTGAATAGCTCTTTTCTTTGAAGCATTAATATGGGAGGGTGAGGAAAAGTGGTAACAAAAGAGTTAATTATTGCAGTATGTTTGGCTGGCTGGAAATCAGCCTGTCCTCTTACACTATTGCTTTTCTAAAAAGTTCCACATTAGATGGGAGTTCCTGACATGTTATTGCAACCACTAGCAGTCTCCATTTTTGAGACATCAGAGTGGAAGAGAGCAGTCTGTGTCTGTCCATCATCAAAAATGACCTTACTTCCTGACTTCGCTAATGTTATAATAGTTTTCAATCTCTACATTTCCAAGCTTTGCATTATGCAATGTTTTCCATTGCTGAGAACTAAGGAAAATCTATTCCTATCCGGACAGTCAAAAAATACTTCTGGTTGGACTGCTTGATGGCTGTAGACTCCTAGAATTGCCTAGGTTGGAAGGACCTTTCAGATCAGCTAGTCCAACCATCAACACTGACAAAAAGCCTCACTAAACCATATCGCTCGTGGAGCGATGAACCACTTTGCAGTGTAGGAGACCTCCAGCTGCAAAAGGCAGCTGTTCAATGGGGAGTGAATAATGCAAGTTACCTCCTGTGGCCTTCACTTTCACTGGTGACGGCAGAGTGAATGGGTTAAGAGGGGTGTTAGCGCTCTCCCGGTATTACAGTGTGAATTCTCGTTCCTGAGTCAATCTGTTGTGTCTGCAGGTTCCCCAGAGGATAGAAGAGCAAGGCGATGCCCCAGAGGATAGCAGTGGGGGAATCCCAGGCATGTGGGGCAGCTGGGGCCCCTGGTCTGCCTGCTCTCGGAGCTGCAGCGGTGGGGTGATGGAGCAAACGCGGCCCTGCCTCCCAGCCTATTACCGGGAACGGGGCTACCGACGGCCGGGCCGGCAGTACCCGGCCTCCGAGAGGACTCTGCCTCATCAGAATGCCCGTCACCACGAGGACTCGCTGACTGCCTATCCCGGCCATGTCATTTCTGCCATCCGCACGTCTGTGCCACTTCACAGGAACGAGGAGCAGCTTTGGGCTGGTCTTCGGGCCCCTGTTCCTTCTGGGGGCCGAAACAGCAGCCAGCTGAGCAGGGGGGCCATGAGAGGCAGCAGGCACTCCCAGTCCCAGAGGCAGAACGCCAAGCCAGAAAAGAGGTATGTGTCTGTGTGCATTTTAGCCTGGCTGTGAATGATGTGTCTTAAGAATGACATGTCAGATTAGAGTTGATATTTTTTAATACTTATGGAAAAGTTATTAAAGACTAACACTGACTTTTACAATGTTTACCATCTTCTGTGGAAGGCTACCCTCCCTGTTGACTACTTATAGACAGATACAATTATTGTACAGTTGTACTAGGCAGATTATCTTATTTCCCTTTAAGATTTGTTCTGTGGTTTATTGAGATATTTTTCCTTTTCTGCTGCGCTTTGATTTGATGTTTCTATCTTCACCATAGTGATAGAAATCAGAACAAGTAATAGCTCTATAATTGGATTCTTAATTTCAACATCCAATTTGATTTTAATTGGTTGAAAAAAAAGATTCGTCAAACCTTATCATAAAGAACGTCCAGCTGTCCATTTACTTTTTTTCTGGTCAAAACTCTAGCTTTATTTTGTATTTTTTGAAGAGTTTCTATTAATGGGGTTTTTGTTTTCTCTTTTCCCTTTTTTGTTTTCTACCATCTCTTTTAGGAACATTTCCTGTTTGATGAAACTAAAAAATGTGGCTGTTTAATACATAGAATATTTTAAACACCGTGTATGTTATCAGTTTCATTCAGTTTCATATTTATTCATTCATATGTTATTCAGTTTCATATTATTAGCTGGGTATTATTTAAGGCTGGGTAGAACTCCGCTGTTAAAATTAATTGTTATAGTTAATTGTTACAATTAATTCTCCAATTTCTGGAGAAACACTTTTTCCTCTTCTTACATACCAATGTATTAAAATTTTTTATATATGCGTGAAAGGAAAATAGATGTGTTTACAGTTTGGTAACTGAGTAGAAATGAGCTTGGAGATGCCCTGGGAGGGACTGCTTCTGAAACATCTCTGTTCTGTCTGTCTTTCCTCCAAATATGTATTCCAGTGGTTCTCTGGTTATTTCCCTCTCCGCTCTCTTCTGGGAGATGCATGGGGAGATTTTCTTTTGGGTAGTTAACAGAAAATGCCAAACCAAACAAAAACAGAATCCCAAACCACCTTCTTCATATCATCTGTTTCTTTAAGATTCTTAGGTGAAGCAGTCAACTGTAATTCCTTTTTTAAAGACATCTTGCTGACCCAAAGAACAAGAACAACAAAAAAGAATGTTACCTTGAGGCAATATTCCAGCCTGACAGGAATAGGACAGTAGGACTCTCTGTTGCTGGTGATAAAGACATCCTCAGCCCCTGCAAGAAACTCACTCCAGCTAAAAGGACACTTTAAACTAGAAATTAACCTGTTAGCCTCCTGTTTGTCTCGGTGAAGCATAGATTTCAAAAAGCGGGACCAGCTGTTTAGATTTGATCTCCCTGGGCGTTGGCCATTTCCTTCAGTCACTGCTTTGTCTTTCTTTCATACCCATGCAAACGGATAGTCCAGACCAAGTGAGTACAACCTTGATACGGCACTCATGATCTTATAAAAATTCAGAGGCTTTTAGTAGCAGCATTAACATGACTGCATTGAGACAAAAGTCGTATTTCCTTTTTTCTGTTTTCCTACTTACTCATGTGCTATAACGCATGGCTGCGCAGCGTCGCGGGTGCAGGTTGTAGTACATGGCTGAGTTATTACTAAACTGGAAGCCTGGCCTTGAACCATCTGCACAGAGACTTTCGAAGCCTTTCGAAGGCTGCTCTCTCCAGTGCTTTGGCACCCTTCCCCTCGGAGGGAATCCCAGCTGGCTGCTGCTGGGGCCATCCCCGCCGGCCATCCCTTGCTGCTCTGGTGGCCTCTGCAGGCCAGGAGAGACTGGAACAGTTTGAAAGAGTCACTGCAGTTATTGCTGAAACGAGAGGATGATGAGCAGAAAATAAGACTGATGGAGTGAAGCTGCATTATTTCCTAATAAATGCCTTGCCGTATGAAATATTAAAATGATCGTAATGTCTTTCCTGTATGATGGAGGCCTTTGCTTTTGAAAGTTCCTGTGTTTTCCTAAGCACAGTGCAAGCTTCTGTACCACAGCTGATTTTCCACCCACACACACACTGCCCCTTGGCAAAAGACTGTGGATTCAAGGTCAGAGTTTTAATCTTATTTGCGTAATAAGTTATTTCCATCTTGTGTTTGGAGGGTCCCTGGTGGCTTTTAAGCCTGTTGTATTGCATAACTTTCAGATTCTTTGGTGGTGACTGTAAAAACAGAATGAGATCAAAAAACATTATTTGAAAATGAAATTATTAGAATGACAAACCTGATTGTTTTCCTTAATTTACAAAACCCAGAGTACAAACCTTCTTTACAAAGGAGATTACTGGACCTATCAGATATATGGAAAAAGGATTTCAAAATATAAATTACTCTAGACATGATTTTTATATTGTAGAACAGTGTTCGATGTTTACTAAGTGGGTGAAACTGGAAATTGGTGTCAGGCTATTACAAAAAAAAAATCCCAAGAACTCATTTGTATTTTCACAATATGTAGTCACTGAAAACTTTTTGGAGTTTTCCTATTTACTGTACTGGACTTTATATAAAAGCTATAATTTTAGCAAACTTCCATAAACAATAAAAGAGGAATGGACGTTTGTGACTGAGATAAGCTCACATTTGATAGCATGGTAGGATGAAATTGGATGGCTTCCAAGACAAATAATTTTGACAGCCATAGCAGTCCTTCAAAGCAGCCAAATATGTTTGTATCATTTAGCAACGAGTGGAAAAGTTCTCTACCTGCTTCCAGGCAGCTGACAAAGAACTGTTCAATTTCTTTAGCAAAATTCAAGATATAATTTATATATCAGGAATTTTGACATACCTTGTCTGTAAAGAGGATATTCACATTTTCAGGTTTTGAAAGCTAGTTCACACGTCCATTCAGTTA
The DNA here is from genome assembly GCA_026413425.1 of Tringa solitaria. NCBI lineage: Eukaryota > Metazoa > Chordata > Aves > Charadriiformes > Scolopacidae > Tringa > Tringa solitaria. Next base: position 25,958,569 of record JAOXJM010000071.1, read on the forward strand.
GGCTTTAGAAATCAGGGCTGCACACAAAGCTCAGGGAGCAAGAGATTTGAGGTACCTACAACTAGAAGCCTAACTTAAAAGGTTTAAGTGCTCCCCTTTTTAGCATAGTGCTCTAAGTAGAGTTCCTGCATAATTTAAATGTGTTATGAAATTAATCAGTCACCTGTATGAGGTTGGAAACACAAGAAGAAAGCTGCTGGTTCTCTGGCTTGTCGCCTGGCAAAGGGAGGGAGCTCTTCTCACCTTTGAAGACTTGAGTTGCCATTAGCATAGCAGCCTCCTTTATTTCACGTAGATAAAGTGCATGGTGCATGCCATACAGTCAGAGCAAACAGGAATGAGGAGATAGTGGAAAAAATATGAAAGCATTTAGACGTCTTTAGAGAGGCACATATGGAAAAGTAATAAGGGCATGCAGAAGGATAACATGCTCTAAGAGAGAAAACACGTATCAAAAAGAAGTATCATTTATGGAGGTTTTTGTATTCCTTAAATACTGCATTTCTGATTCTCTATTTTGGTAATAGATGAGACAAAACCGTAGTTTTACATAGACTCACAGAGTGTTAGGATGGTTATGGCTGCCACCTTCACTTTCTCTACAAGTAGACTTCCGTGTCAGAGCAGCAAAATTTCTATTTTCACTTCTGTAAGCACAACGTGTACTTTGTATGTGCTTCTTAGGAGCAGAAAGAAAAACCTACAATTATTACCAGAATAATGAAATAAGTAAAGCAGGCTTGCTTAAAATGTGCAAGTTTAAAGAAATATGTTAATATGGAAAGGACTTCCCTAAAACTCTTTTATGTATTTGGAAGAGGAATGAGAGGAAAGGTTTGTACTGAGGAAATAATCCAAAAATCATCATCTTCTATCCAGGACTATGGCTCTGCGGTCTTTATTCTGCTGCCAGCAGCTGACGTGAATGTCTGCTGTTCTGCTTCGTACCCTGCATAGGGTCACTTTGCATCTCTAGGCCTGTGAGCAATGGAAAGGAAGACCGTATCATGTAATTTCAAAACAGAATTTCCTTTCTGAAAGTATTTCTTTTGCCCCCTCTCACAGATGCTTTGACCAGGCAAATGTAGGTCACTCAGTTGTCAGGTCTACAATTAACCTTCAAAGGGCCAATTCAGTTGTTATTTCCTTAACCGGTTTAAGCATCATTGGCTGCGTGTTCTGAGTTTTTTGACCTATTTTACTCAGTTCCAGTTTGCAGAGGTGCACAAATGTGTGATTGCTGGACCTTCAGGTTCAGGAAGGCATTGTTTTCTCAAGGTCTGAGGCTTTATATTTACTGGCATGGGTGTTTGCTTTTCTTAATATTTGGAATGAAACCCAGCTCAAGTACTTAGCCATCCTGCCTTTCATTATTTCTCCAATAGAATGAAAATGTGATGCGTTCTACCCCAAACCTGGTATGGTTATAGAAGCTTATTGGAGGTGGTGTGTGTGCAGGAGGAAGGCAGAGGGAGAAGAATTTGGTCCTCTTCTGAGGTTAAATTTTCCAGAAATCTAAAAGCAGTAGAAATAAAAGAATTCATTTTGATAGCACTTGGGGGATTTTAAGCCATATGAGAAAGATGTTCATTTTCCTTCTGAATAAAATTCCAAACGGGTTCGAATGGCAGTAAAGACCACTTGTATTTCCTGGCAAAAGGAGTAGCTAGCTGGGGTGGTTGTGGCCTCATGATGACTTTGTGCTATCCTGCCTCTCATCTAGATATTAATCCTATGCTCTAGGTCTCACTTATTATTACCTAATTAGTACCAGTTTTTATTATGCTACTGTGAGCACGCTTTGCATGGTATTACCAAAAATGCAAACCTAAAGTGATACTATAATTGCAAGCCACCTGAGAAGCTTTCTTAATCTTACTGCTGAACATTTGAAGCCTTCCTGGAGTGGACTGGCTGGAGGAGGAGAGGGGAAGCGAGAGCCCTGCGAGCGTTCCGTCAGGTGTGAGACTGTGTTTCACCGATGAATTACTGCCCAGTCAGTAAGGGGTAGAAACACAACAAATCTGCCATCGCAGTGGTAATGCATCTCAGCGGTTATGTGGTTACTTGCTTTGAATTTCTGCTGTTTTACCTGCCAACTGCATGGTTACATGATTCAATCAAACCTTAGAGATGAAGCTAAGGGGAAAAACTCGTAGACTTGTAAGTAAATTTCCTGGGATCAGAGGTGTTATTCAACTTACAGGAAAAGAGGAGTGTAGTATTTGGGTTCAAATTCTGGAATCCTGTCTCAGTGATGAAAGTGACATAAATGAGGTTATATAGCACTTGCCGGGAGATCAGCAAAAGCCAATATAGTAAGTTATTGTACCAGGCGTATCGCAGCAGTATTACTGGTGGTCTCTGAGGAGGTAAAATTTGGTTTAAGATAGTCCACATTTATCTCTCTTATATTAATACAATTAATGAAACCTGTTCCCAAGAGGCAGCTTACTTAATAACCTTATTCATTAATTCTACTCTGTCAGAAAAATGTAAATATTTCCTGCCCCTAATATAATATAGAAATTAGAGAAGCAGTGCATCGTTTTCCTACAGAAGATGCACTTTTTTAGGCATAGTTGGCTACTTTGTGTCCTCCAGCAGTTGAAATTTTTAGGTCGAATATGCTCATAATGGTTTTAATACTCATATGCATATACGATACATGGGAAGTAGTGAGTATCCATAAATCATGCTGTGGTTACCAAAGTTACTAGAAATATAAACTGAACTAGTTAGCTCCGTTGTTTCGGTTAGCTTGATAATAAGAATCAGTAAAAAGAAGTGAATGCCTGCACTGATTTAATTGCAATGAAATGTGCTGATGTGGTGTGAATAATATGCTATAATATAGCAAAAGAATTTTGTGATGGCTTTGCTTTCTGATGTGTGATATAGTCTCAAAAGGTGTATTTTAACTCTTGTGACCAAATGTTTGACAAAGATAACTGCTCACGGCTTTAAGGCTATTCTCTAGGTCAGTGAGCAGATAGGCATGCATTTTCATAACAGAAAAGAGAGTCAGAGGGCTCCCTTCTTTCATTCATGTTTAAGTGATTTTCTCCAGATTGATTAAGAGATGGTGAAAAGTGAGTCCGTGGAATGCAGGGCTGTGCACAGGGCTGTGCTACAGTACTGAGAGGCGACACACAGTGGCTTTTCATGTGAATCAACCAGGCTGCTGAGAGCTCTCCCTTTTAGGTAGATGGAAATATTATGTTCCCAGAATCAGTAAATCATTCATTTCTGTTTAGCAGATTCTTTCACAAGAATAACTTTTAAGTGCTGCGAGGTATAAACTTGATAGCAGTTGCAGTTGTGACTTAAGAAAAGGGCACCAAGAATGGGTGGTAGATGGTCTTTTTAACATAAACCTTGTTATCTGTGTACCCAAGTTAAAAAATATGAAAGAAAACTAAAAGCAATAGGAGGGTTGGAAAGTAAATAATTTAACAGGACAGTTGAGGGCCACTTACAGTTTTGAATTATGGAGGAAATGCCAGGGATTAAAAATGTATATCTGAAATTATTTTAAGGATACTATTTTAGGAGTAATAAAAATAATAAAGTACATTTAAAAATATATACCCATACCTATCCTGTTAACAAAAACGTATGTAATTAGGACCTGTTTTTTCCACTTGAAGTTTTGTGTCTGCAAAGACTTCTTGGTCTCCATTTATTTTTCTCTTAATTACATTTTAAATATTGGAGTGATATTTCAATAACTTCATTGCTGTCAGGAATAGCAAATAAGTCTCTTTTGGTTCTTCAGAAACGAAAGCAAGGCAACTTTAACTTTATTAAATACTTGAACTGTATGTAAATGGATAGTGTCCTTTAGAAAGTGTCAATTACAGTAATCTAATGCTGCTAAATAGGTATTTTGCTATGATCTAAAATATTAGGTTAAATCTTGGTATGCTTATCCACAGAAATTGATATAATTAAGTTAGAATATCCATAACTGATCTAGTTAAAGAGGATTTGGCCTACTAATTTAAGCATGTGTACAGTCCCGTTAAAACCTATCCTGTTAAAACCATGGTAGGTCTTAAATTTAAGCTAAAGAGCTTTGACAAGGATCAGGGGATTGAGCTCCTTTAGAACTAAGTTTCTAGTGGGAATGAAAGAAATGCACTTTTGGACCATTTTTTTTTAATAGAGATGAACAACCGCAATGCAAAACCACAAATAAGTATAATTTAAAATAAATTTTGCAGTGATAGGTAATGTGGAATATTGTTTGAGAAATAAGGCTATAAATCATATTTGTACTCTTTCTTCTGTCTTTTCTCCCACATCTATCTTGCACATAGAACCTCTGTTTTTGATGATCACTGTTAAGTTCAGCTTGAGCAGTGCTGGCTGTGGATTGACTGCTGTGTTGACAGGACAAAAATCCAGCCAGCAACACTTTGGAGATTAGATTATAGGCAACTGCTTAATTCCCAAGTGAGAAGAATAGGCAAGAGCTTGGATGATGCTTGGGTCCTGGGCACCCAGAGCAGCATTGAGCTATGTGTGCAGTTAGACCAGGCTCACTGATAAGATCACAGAATCATCATGGTTGGAAGGGACCTCTGAGATCATCGAGATGATTTACTCAGCGTAATGGAAGAGTTTTTTGTTAATTCCGGGACAGGATTCCTGGTAAAGCAAATCTCTGAAGATTTTGGAAAAAAAAAAAACAAAAAACAACAAAAAAAACCAAACTTCAAACTTGAGCAAACTCTTAACAAAATTAAAAGAAGGTGCTAAGCACCTTCTGTCCTTGATGTCTGTCCAGATGCTTTCTGATGAGATTCTGTTGTCTTTTGCTATGGTGTTTGTTGTGGCTGGGCATGCAGGGAAGAAAACTCTCCTCCTCTCTTGCGGAATAATTTCTGCCAATAGATGAGAGAAAAAATTGCAGAAAAAAATATCATGAAACTTGGAATTCTTGTGCAGTTTTTCTTCCCACATCCCTGGTGAAATTGGTGGCTGAAGGCTGTTACCTTCCCACAATGTCGTGTTACTCCTTGAGAAACAGTGTGAAAGGTTGTGAATTGAAAATTAGGGAAATTGGCAATTTCTTTGAGTTCATTCGAAGAAAACATTCCAACAGTAGGACAAGAAGTCTTCTGTGGTGTCATAAATGAGAGTTTTTGCTGATGTTCAACCTTGCAGTTTTTCATTTACAAGAGAAGAAGTATTTTGATACTAGAAGATAAGTTGAATGAAATACTGCAGAGCTCATGTAAAATACATTATTTATTCTGTCTGACATCAGAAGAGAAAGAAAAGGAGTTATGCTTCAGCTGGAAGTAAGCCAGAGAACGTCCGTTTAGAGAACAGTGGGGGAAATGTAAGGAGCAAGGAAGTGATGAAAAAAGGGAAAAAATGAAAAAGGTGTTTTAGAGAGAGGCTTTGTAAAGAGCACTTAAGAGAGCAGGTGAAGGCCCAGGAAATCTGTAATCTTATTTGTGTATTTTAAAGACTCTGCATATCCTTGGTTCAAAGAAGGTTTCTATTCAATATAAATAATCAGCCCACCAGCTCCGAAAGTACTTCATTCTTAGTGATCCTCAAGAACACTTGAGGTTCAAAGCATTGTTTTTAGCATAAACTCTTTGAGGCAGTGATAATGCATTTATTTGTCGACCAAGGCACACGTATGCTTATGGCTAAAATTAGAAAAAGCTACTGCAACTGAATTCCTTCTTGTCCCTCAGCGTGCTGTGAGGGGCCAGTTCTCACTGTTCTCAGCTCCCTGATCCTCAGCACAAGAGAGACTGTTAATAGGTAGAGCAGTAAGAATGCTAGCTAACAATAATTATTTTAAAATGTTTTCTACAATCCTTACACTAATAGAACAAAACCTGATTTTCAAACTTGTCTGGGCAAATGTATTTTTGAATTCAAGAATATATTTAGGTTGGCTTAAGTTTAAAGGGGCCCATCGTTTATGTTATCAAAGTGCTAAACAGATTTGTCTGAACAATTAGGAAGGTGTGTGTGCTTCTGAGAATTATGCCCAAAGAAAGAAGGTTGCCAGATGTGCATTAAACAGCTGTTATGCCTCTACTTGAGATGAACACAGTAGATGAGAGATGTCTACTGGCTGTGGTCTGACATGAAACACTTAATGCAGCTATTTGCTTTTCAACATACGTTTTCCTGCTAAGCAGTAATTTGCCTTGAGATTATAACTGTTCGTGGTGGCATTTTTCCCCTTTTGCTTGTCCGTAATACATGCAGTCTTCATCCTAACTGACTGCAAATATTGTTGAATACTTCTTTTCTTCTTATTATTTTCTCTGCCTCTTCTTCAGTCCAGTAAAGAACCGAACAATTTTTTTTTAAGTGTTTATTTGATACAGCAGGCAGTTTAGCCAGAGAGCCTAACAGGTGATAGAGCTGGTGAGGATACTTATCCTTGCCTTTTTGATACTTCTTTTTCTATGGCTTCTAATTCTTGAAGGGATATTTAGGAACTTTCCACATGCAAAGTGTTGTAGGCAATTGTTGATTGATATGTTTTTATTAGAAGCAATAAAATAAAAGGCTTGGCCTACATTAAATAGTTTTATTAATGCGAGTGGATCAGGAGTGGCAGAAATCTGACTGACATAAAGATATGCAGCTGAAAGCCCTCGTTTAAAATTAATTGGCCTAGCATATGAGAAGCCAGGGAGCATGTTCTCTATCTGAGCTGATCTGGCTGATCTGGGAGGAGGAACCTTTCTCTAACTGGAACAGGTGTAGGATGTGAACATAGGTCTCCCCAGTCCTAAATTGTCTTTGCACATCCAAGGACTGTATGGGCTCTGGGATCGAAGTGCAGCTGGCAAATCTATCACATTTCTAACAATTATGAACATTAATTCACAGGCAATGGAAAATTAGCATGACTGTTCTGCTAATACAGTCATATTTGACACAGCTGAAAAAGGGAGTGCTTTTGAGAAGATTGATGTAGACGGGAATCGGTAACTTCCTGAAGGGCCCAAGCATGTGCAAAAATGCGTTGGATTTATACAAGTGAGAAACACTGAGTAATCCTCCAGAATAAAGTCCCAAGCTTCTGTTAATTGTCACCTGTTTTTCGAACATTTGGTGTTTTCTCCTCTTTAGGACTTGGGCTTCTTTTGCTTTTTAACTATTTATTGTACAGTTGAATGAGCAGTAAGGTGCTATTTAACAGGTTCAGTTGGGAGCATGGTAATGCTGGTATCTCAGTGGCAGTGGTTGACTTCTCATACTTTTTGGAGTTCAACCCTGCAATCATTCTCATAATCGGTGCTCCAACTTATGGCTATAATACCTAAGTAAATTGATCTATAACCAGGGACTGCATGTATCAGAAGGAACCTGGGCATTATTCATTACTGCCGTTTTCATACAGGCTATGTGAAGAATTTGTATTGACGCAGTCATAACCTTGATATGCGGTGCAGTATGTTGCAGGTTTTGGAAATATACTAGAATCCTTTCTAAATACAGCAATTTTAGGAATTCCGCTGGTGGAAGGAATGTGGGGCTCCATTCTGCTGCCAGACTCTTGTAATTATTTCTATTATTGCTGAGGAACCATGAACTTACAAAGACAGAATCTAACATCTTGCTGGAAAAGCTTTGTCAAAGTAGTCTAAAACTCAGATCTTGCTCAATCTGGATTTTCAGAGCTTGTTTGAGGGTTGTTGACTGGCTCATACACTCAGCCTCACTCCTGTAGCTACACATACTTAACATCCTATTCAAACGTGCTTCTTAACCATCGTTACATTAAGAAGGATGACTCTGCTGGTTTTCAGCATACCTAGACATGTAAAGTCTAGTGTTGCAAAATCGCACTCTAGGAGAGGTCTGGCTAAGTAGGCACAAAGCTTAAGGATGTGCTGTCACTTGCTACTTCTTTTTTCCTCTTTTACTTGTTGCATTAAATGAGACTGCGTCTCGATTCTGACCTGGGTCATGATAGTGTGCATTGAAAAAAGACCAATAAGGAGGAGCTTCCAAGCCATACAGTGGGGAGTGATGAGTTATATGGCTTACAATGAATATAGGTAATCATAATGAATCACAGGAAAGAAAAAGCCCTGCTGGCAATTGGAAACTCCCAGAAAGTCATCAGGGCTTGACCTACTTCCATCTCCTACCAGCAGATCAAAGCTGGGTTGATTTAGCATAAAGCAAACAGTGTCAGCAAGGTTAGTTTAATTCTGATTATTAAGTTAATGGCAGATTTTTTTCTGATTTTCCTCCCCCTTTCATTTCCCTGATTCCCTTTTCCCCATTGTTTTCTTATTGTGTATGGACTTATGTAACACTGTCCCTCATTGCTGCATGATATCATAAATTCTGCCTGACACTCCCCAAGAATTGTTAAAGTTAATTACCACTGAGCTATTTTTACAAGCTTCTTTCTTACATTGCAACAAACTGAATTCCTAATTTATAAGGATGCTGCCAAGTGTAAATGAGAGATGCTTTAAGGCAAAACAGACAGTATTCAGAATAGTTTCAATCCAGGCATTATAGGTTCAAATGAAAGCATGAACACTGATAAAGATGTTAATAATTAGAAGTTGTGTGTTACATTTTGTTTCCAGAAGTTTGTTTGTTGAAAGAAATATGATGTTCGCAGCTACAAAAAGTTAATGTTGCATTTCAGAGGAAGTGTGTTCCCATGAAAATTCCAGGCCATGATTACTGCATAACCTGAGCAAACTGAAGCTTGTATTCAGTGGTACCTGGCAATGTCTTGGGATATTCTGGCCCTAATTGTTACAGGGGAAGAGGTAAAGGAGAGGACTCACCCCTGATGAGCTTGATGCAACCACGGGCATGTCATCATAAGGGTGCTGGAAACTTAGGCTACCAGAAATGGTGCTCATTTCTTCATCAGTGGGGACACTTCCAAGTTACAGTGGAGAAAAAGAAGCCAAGATGAAACAGAAACTAACAGGAAGAAGAATGTGGTTATTGCTTTCACTTCTTAGGCGCTGTTGTTGTGTGTTTGTTGCAGTGATCAACCATTTTACGAGAAAAAGGTCTGGCTTCCTTCAAATTAAGTTTTTCTAATTTTTGCAAATAATTTGATGAGATTCCAGCAGCTTTTGGACACTTACTACCTTCAACCATGGGTCTTTCTTTCAGTTACTAGTCATTCTATGTTTAAGACTACTACATGCCCATTTCATCATTTTTTCCAGGCTGAAGAATCATAGTTTATGTCACCGTTTCTTGCATGCCCTTTGGTTCTTTACAATTCTGATTCATGACCCTGAACTGGAGATAAACAGTCAAATATCAGCCTCATTTTTGACCTTTTGTGTGACCTCTCCTCGTTTGCCAGGCAGTTGTTGTTCTGGGTGGGTTGGATGATACAGCTAGAGGTTCCTCTCTGGAAGAGTCTAGTGTTTGTTGCTGCATAGAATTTGGCATTCAGGAGGCTGGGACAAAGGCATATTCCTACCATTCCACTGGTCCGACACATGGCTTAGTGCTCAATTATTAGCAGCTTTGTCCTCCTGTCAATGAAAAGTGCAAGCAACCTGACTGTAGATGATATATTCCAAAGGCTAATTTCAGAAGACCTGCCATCCTCTGTCCACCCCTGTGAACACCAGCCCATGCAGTCTGTGCTCCCTGCAATGAAGCAGTAACTTTCTCAATACCAGGAGCTGTGGCCAAGGTTTGTATCTCAGACACTTCAAATTTGGTGTGATCAGGTTGAGAAGAAAACTACTGTCTGTAAGAATCATGAAAGATGGGAGCAAGTAAAAATAAGGACTTGTGTCTGTTTTCAAGATGAACCAATTAGCTCCAAAAATATAAGGTGCTTCTTGAGAATTATGAAACCAAAGTGTTTTCAGAGTGCAAAATATGAAATCTCAAGAAATATTTTTTGTTTGTTTTGCTCTCGCTCAGAGTTGAAGAGTTATGTGAAAAATTAAAAGTAGCAGCAACATAGGGGGAATCAATTTATTTGCCCATTTAAAAAAAACCCGAACCAGCACAAAATTAGGCGTGTTTAAATCAAGTTGGTTTTAGTCTCAACTTCTGAAATAATTCAGTTCATAATCTCTCTTTCTTTCCTCTCCTATGCACTTACAGGAACCCTTTTTTCTCCCTCCCTTAATGCCAAACCCCATTATACCACTTTTCTCTACTGTAACTACCAAAACCCCACCTCAACAATGACCGTCGTGGTCACAGAGCAGATTAATGGGTATAAACAGCTCAAGAGTGCTGGTCGCTTATCTGCCAGGGTAAATCAACACTCTTGTTCGCACATCCTTGAGCCAGGAAGATTGATTAAAAGCCCCATGTGGCCATAGAGCTAGAATGTTGAGTAAAGGACTTCCAAGGTTCCCACGTAAGAAGAGTATTGAGAGAATATAAGAGTTGGGAAGAAAACAAACACGAGAAAAAACAAACTCAAAGGAAAGTCTCTGATCTGGTTGCTGTCTGACATCTGTAACACTTCAGTTTCTAGAAAATAAGTATGTCAATTTATAACCTCTGGTTTTCACTGCAGTTCAAGTCTATTTTATATATATTAAAAAATATAAATACATTTTATGGACAGAAAGAGAAAATGACCTTCTTTTAATGGTGTCTCCTGAGCTGCAAAGCTTACCTAAACCAGCTGTATTCCCACATTGGTCGGAACTAGAAGAAACTTTTTTTGCCAACTTATTCTTCAGAATGCTGCATTAGAAATCAAGGCCTGATGCAATGTTGAGCTGTACAGGATGGCAAGAAAAGCAAATGCAAATAAGCATATTGCTTGCAGATAAGGTTCTAGGATTAACCCTCTTGGATGGTATGACCCAAATGTGGTATTATTCATTTTATAATTTCTCACTTGTAATTTGGAGCTGAGTTTCTAGACTGAGTCCAATGTGTTGCTGTGAGGGTACAGAGGATGAAACTACCCTCCAGGGAGTACCAGCTGTTTGAGTGTGCTGGTAGAGGTGTAATATGGCCCAAAACGCAGGGTCTTCAGTGGGTGAGAAGAGATCTGTGAGCAATAGAGCAGACCTGAAACTTCTGTGATTAGTGCTGGGGGCTGCCAAGCTCTTGTGTAATGTTTTAGTAATGCACACTGAAAGGTGAGCTTTTATCCTGGCAATGAACTGGGGGCTCACGACTTACTAATTAAATCTTTTGATAATCCTTGCTTCTTATATTAAAAAAAAAAACACAAAAGAGTAAATCTGCTGGCCAAAGAAGAGAAAATTAACTGTGTACCATAATAATAATATTTTCCTGCGTTTGTAATCTTTTTCAGAGGTCTTTCAGTACTATTTTGATGTTCCTTATCCTTTTTTTGTTTCCACTTTTATTTCTTAAGTAGCAAATGAAGCAGAACCACAGGGGGCCTTTTAAATGGATACAAAATGTTTAATGATCTTCGCCATACTGAATTCAAATTTTCTTCTGTCGTTAATGAAATCCACAGTAGGAGTTTTCTGCTGCTATTTATCTCAGGCTCCTCAGAGACATGGTTATGAATTTTAGGAAGATATAGCCTTGATTCTCTGAATTTCCATTTTAAAGGAGAGTCCTAGGGATTAAAAGAACAACCACCACCTCCCCTCAAACTGCTGCTTTATACCACACCTGACCATTTGCCTTTGCTGGTTGGCACTGACTGCCCACGTGACTCTAAGCCAAAGAGGGGCCAGGATTTAGTTCAACCAGTAGACTTCTTCAGAGATTCCCAAGACACCAAGCAAGTTGTACATATTTTTCTATAAAATGGATTGAAATTTCTGGTTACCTGTTGCTTTGGAGCGAATAACTTTGACAAATAACAGGTCATATGAGTATCTAACTGCTGCTTCACTTATGAATTCAGTAACTGTTTTCTCTTTCTTTCTCTGTTTTTAGAAGCAGAAACAGGAATCCTATTGGTCCAGGAAAGTATGGATATGGAAAAGTGCCGTACATCTTACCTTTACAAACTGATACTGGTCAACAGCCTCAGAAACTTCGGAGGCAGCGACAGTCCTCAAGGAACCAAGTATTTCATCAGAGTCCAAGCATCATGAACGCTTACAGCCAGGCAGCTAGTCCTTCCCTTCAACATGGGAATCTTTATCAAGACGAAAGTGGGGCTCAGGCTGGACATCAAGTCCTGGGACCCTCAGTTTATCAGTCATCGTCGTTCCCTGTATCACAGAGCCTGTTTCACAGCAGTGACTCCAGCCACCACGGGTCTGTGTCACACCAGGGCCAGCCCCAGCCCCAAAGGGCTGCAGCAATTGTGTGCATTGGCGCCTACAAGCAATATAAACTCTGCAACACAAATGTAAGTCTGGTTTCTCTATATTTAATTTCTTGGACAGCTGTTGGTTTTCCCTAGGTTGCTCAATGCTCACATAGTCAAGAAGTGAAGTTGAGCATTTTTTTTTTTTTATTAATTTAATGAAATTTTTTGTGAACTTATTTTAAAGTGTCTTGGGGAATACTGAAAGTAGATGCATAATGTTATAATTACCTAGTACCATACCTTCAAGGATTTTAAGCAGTCACTAAGCCTACCAATGTGTACAATTCTAATTTGACAGGGGCAGAAGTTGAGTCACAGATAAGTTTAATGTTTTTTCATGTAAGAAGTGGAAAAATGGAGCCAGGGTACAGCACATTATGAAGGCCTCCCTACTTCTCAATCCCAAAAGATAAGCCTGTCCTTTTGGGAGTGCAATCATGCTCTAAATAGCATGGAGAGGCAGCACCCAGTAGCCTGGATCACTCAGTCTCTTCCCAGGGTGCTGTGTGCGTTCTGTGACAGGCTCTGCTTTTACCCGTGTTCAAGCTGTACATGCTTTGATTTTGGCGTCCTACTTTATTGGAGAGAAAATCTGTTCTGTGTTAATTTTAAAATAAAACTTACTCTGTTATTACTCCATTCAAAACCATTTGGCTGGGTGTAGCTCCATGCTCTGGGGCAATCTGCCATTCTATGTGGGAGGCTGGTGGGGTTTTGCTGTTTCTCCCCGCAAGCAGTTTTAATCCTGCTAAAAATTTCAGTTTCTGGCTGTGTTGCTTTAGTATTTCCTAAAGTATCTCTTCCTAATATTTGCATCTTATTTAGGCTACTAATCTGACTTAATGTCACAAACTTGAAGAAGCTCATATTTCAATATGAGAAGCAGGGTGTTCAAGAGTGGTCTCAATATGTTGACACAACAGGTCGTATTTTCCTGGGTGAATGCACATCTGATTCTCCTGCCTCTTAGAAATCCTGTTTCGTTTAGTGGAAGCCTGCATAGTGGAGATGTAGAAAGAGAACATATGATCAGGGTAACAAAAACATGACCTAAGCAAATTAGATGAGTGCCTTTTTGCCTCTTAGTGTAGCAGTTACTACATTTGCTTCATTTATTTATGAATGAAGTCCATTGATGGAGACTAGAGCAGCTGATTGAAGAGACCTACTGTCAAGAAAGTTTCAGTGTATTTGTCTGAAATGGAAAACATGAAAGGGCTAGTCTGAGCCTCTGAGAACAGTCTCTGGTACAAATTGCTCTTTTGAAAAACACTGTGTTTTTTGAAGGAAATGGGAAATGAACTTAGTGCAGGGCATTAATTTGGAAAGTTTTCTGTGCTGAATTTGCTCACTGGTGTCCAAGTGACACACAAATGCCCCAGTGTGTATTTCATCCCTTACTGCATCAAGGCAAAAAGTTGGACAGTATTCTGCCTGACTTAAGAAATATAACAAAATTGTTTCCAAGAAAGATCTCTTTTCAGAGAGAAGGGGTTAGAGGTGAGGAAGTTAGAAGTGCGGTGGAAGAAAGAAGCAATCCCAGATGGCTGAGGTATGGAGGAGGGTTTGTAGAGGAAATTTGTTGAGAATGACAAGTGAGCTGGAGGGAAGAGGGCTGGGAGCTTGTGAATTAGACAGTGGCAAGACACACAGGTCAGTGTGATGAGTGGTCTGGTCATTGGCAAATTTCTTTTGATAGTAAGGGAACAGGAGTGAAAATACTTTCATGTTAATTTTAGCTACTGTTGTTTAAACAGAAGACTTCAATACATGAAGAGAACAAAATAGGTGAGCATACTGTTGCTTCATCTTTGCCATTCTTACGTATATAAATGCAGTTATTGAGAAACCATCATTTATAGTACAGGAGACTTTTAATAACCAAGAAAAATTGTAGATGATGCAACTCCTCCTAGGCATGGAACTCCACATAGTGATATTCTTTATTTAGTAACATTTCTGTTACCCTCAGAGAAGTTGTAATTGCTATCCAGGGTTATTTTTCTCCCTAGAATGTGGTAATTAATATAATTATAAAAAGAAGTTTGCTAAGAATAGTTTTAGTGTAAAGGCCAGGATGAGAGCAAAACAAGGCTGATAGTGTTTCGCTTTGTTTGCTTGTTCTTCCTGATTAAATACTTCTGCATGTGGGCTTTAATTTAATTTATCGGCAGTGACATGTACCAGTGGTCTTGCCAGAATGCAGAGAACAGTATCTTTTTCTTTTTTTTTTTTTTCCTTTTAAAAATCTTCCTGGAGTATATTAAAAATGAAAATCTCATTTATTGAGAGGAAAGTATTCTGTTAACGGTCATCCTGGTGTTTGACCACTCCCTCTACAGTTTCTCCTAAGGGCAGTTAATTAATAACAAATTAAGTCAATCTGCCTTGGTCCATTAGGTCATTTCCTCATTATTGTACATTTATTGTTTTTTCATTAATAGCTGAACTCATTTTGCATGATTGACAGCTTGATTCAGGAAAGTTAAACTTGCGGGTTTTGGTTAGGGAGAACCTCGGAAGTGCTTGTATTTGTTCAAGTGTTTCTGCGGGTCGTTAAACCTATTTTCTTATTGTACAAGTGGCTTCCCCTCTTCAGCACCTCGCGTGTGGCTTTGTGCCTGCTCGCCTGCCTCGGGATGTAGGGCTGCCCTCACCTCCTCCAGCAGGAACCGGGCAGCAAACCCCTGTCCTTCACACACACAGCACTGATGGGTCTTCCCCAAACTGTAAGTTTTTCGCAAGGCAGCGAGATTCTTCAAATGTAGGCTGCGTTCCTCTGAAGCGGGGGAGTGATGAGTAAATCTTTCTTACTCCCCCCTGCATTAAAGGAAGGAGAACTGCAGGGGCGTGTGGGGGAATTAGAATTTGAATGCAAACTTCTTTGTGTTGTTTGTCACCAGAATAAAGGAAGCAACTCAAACGGAACATTTGTTTGCTGAACACTTTTTGTTATTCACTGTCTCAAGCGTTGCCAAGTCACTCGCTCTTCCGTGAGCGTCTGAATGTGTGAGAGTGTATTTGTTAATTAAGTTCAGGCTGAGGGTTGCTTGGGCAGCTTTCAGGGTTCTGGACATCCAAGCCTACTTGCTTTGCAGTGCATATGTGGTGATACAGAGTGCCCCTTTTTAAAGTCAATTTTATCTGATTTATTTTATGTTTTGTAAGACATACAGTGAATTGTGGCTTATTGGTAAAGACATTAATTCTTTGTATGTCTCTAGTTAATATGCAGAGACCTTTTGCAGCCTTTCAGTACTTAAAGGAGGCTTATAAAAACAGACGGAGAGAGACTTTTTACCAGGGCCTGTAGTGTCAGGACAAGGAGCAACAACTAGAAGAGGGTAGGTTTAGATTGGATATAAGGTTGAAATCCTTAAATATGAGGGTGGTGAAACCATGCAGGTTGCCCAGAGAGGTGGTAGATGCCCCATCCCTGGAAACATTCAAGGTCAGGTTCAACAGGGCTTTGAGCAACCTGATCTAGTGGGAGGTGTCCCTGCCCAGGGCAGGAGGGTTGGAACTAGATGACCTTTGTAGGTTCCTTCCAACCCAAACCATTCTGTGATTCTGTGTTGTCCTTGGTGGTGAGTTCAGGCCAGAAGGCCCCGTTTACCCTGACAGCTTGTCACCTCTCCTCTTCTGCACTTCCTAATTTCCAAATTACACCAATATAGTTGAGTCTGAAGTCACGTAGCAGTAATGACTGCCTAAATGCTCTGGTTAGAAAACCTGTAAAATAGAGTCCGTTTCGGTGATCCCATTACAGTATAGCAAACTGTATCAAAAAATAGGCAACACAAAATGTATGTAGAATCTAAAAATCTAAACTGTCTTTAGCAATGGACTGACCTATGGTTTTGACCAAATTTATACCTTTACTTGTATATGAATTTGCAAAAAACAGGCTAAACTGTATGGAAGACTAATTGCTGAGAGCTCAGTGGGATATTTATGGATGAAGTTTTCCTGAGCTTGTCCAGTTTCATCCACAGTTGCTAGCTTGCCCCCTGGTGCATATGGATTACTATCATGTCTCCAGTTAGACTATGTTGCCTTTCCCAGTATTTTATGTGACTGCTACTTAGCAAGTTAGTTGTGTTTTGGAGAAGTATCTAAATAGGATCAGAAAACGATTTCTTTTGCTTTCTGTAGCACAGCTATGGAAAATCCAGATTTTGGTTCAAAATTACAGTTCTCTACTTAGAGCTGTGCTGCTGTGTGCAAGAGCACTTGAGAATGACACCTTAGGAGATACAGCAAAGTATCTGAAAAGACAGTCTGGAAATGGAAAGTTTTATGGTTGAAAAGAGGAGGTAAAGGGCTCAGGGCCAACCCCCAGCTCTAGCTGATGGGGTAAATTAATATATTTAATTTCCTAAAGATTATTAATGATGATGATACTAATTTTGACTGGTGTTAGTTAAAACTTTTCCACTAGAAGGCTTTTTTGGATGCAGAACCCTAATTAAATAAAATTGAAATGTTCTTCAGAAATGTGTCGAGTCCATTAAATAAAATCTGATGTGCTTTTCTGTCACCTAAGCGCATAGGTAGGCATTGGCAGGCTCCCGTGGCACCTGGGATCTTGGGCCATTTCACCAGCTTGCTGGCATTCTGCCCAAGTGTTTTTGAAAGTTTTCCACTCTATAGAAAATGAAACATTTCCACCATTTCAAGTTTTTAAAAAGGTAGAAGTGGAAATGTTGAACTTTGTATGGAACAGAAAATGTAGTTCCCAGACAGGTCTTTTCAGAAGTGATACGGGGTGCTGCAAGGGTGTGTGCACTCATTAATATAGTTGGGATGCTCAAATATTGAGGTAAAGACAAATAGAAGGCTATGTATTTTTAAGAGAACTTTTTTTTTAAAAAAAACCCAACAAACTGAAAAGCCCCTTCTTATTCCCAAAGAGCTACTGTGTGGTGTATTTGTTCTCATTTTGAGATTTGTATAGAGTAGGTGTTTGACATAAGTGGCAAAGTGGGGTTATGATGACATATCTTTTCCTGAGGAAATTTAACCTTGACTTTATGTGAGGAATTTTCCCTGCAAACACTGTGGGTTTGTATGTACATTTGTTAGCCTGACATTCCGTGGGTGTATAGGAAACTTATTAAAAGCATAGATTACTTTGGGTTGTGCTGTCCTTTCTTTGGCTGTTTTGATATTTGCAGCTGAATTTTATAAATATTAATTCAGAATGCGTTGTCACTAATATGGGCTTAATTTACCAGGCACTGGCACGGAGATACCGCTCGTGAAATGCCCTGCATCGTTTGGTCAATTGTCCCTTGTCTGCAGAAGTGTCAGATAGAGACATCTTTCATAAAGCTCTTGGGCCACAGTTGTTTCCTCTGCATCTCTGCACTGTGGCTTTATGGTATCCCCTTCAACAACTGAGAACTCTGTATTGGAAAATACTTTGCATTATGAGGTTCTTATTAGAACTTAAATAATGATGAGAAACTTTCTGCCTTAAATCTTTAGGAAAAATATGCTGGGGTAACTTTAGAAGCTCTCCCAAATAGTTTTATTCCACAAGTGTGCTCTGTACTTGTGCAGTAATGGAAAACTTGGTTGTTTTACACAAATTAATTATTACTAGGTTAATTACTTACTAAACTAGTAAAAGGTTTATCATAAGGCAAAATTGCACAATTCAGAAAATGTTTATGTCTAGAGACTTAGGCTTTTTCATTGAAAACTCACTCACTGTGATCAATAAACCTGAGTTGTTTAAAACTAATTTAATATCTAGAAGTCCAGCAGTCATGCTCTAATGCCCTGTTTTGCCAGGAATGATAAAAAGACAGACCAAAAAGGTAGGAGCAGGTAAAAATTTGGTAATGGCTACAATCCTAGCCTGTATTTCCAGGTCAGGGAGAAGTGACCAGTGGGATCTGTCATCTTCGTATGTTGACTCTGGGTCATAGAGAATTGGTGAGGTTTCTGTCTTTCTCCAGAGACAATTAAGTAAGATGTAAATGAAATATAGTAGAGTCTAAGATAGAGTAAACACCTTAAGGCAATAAAACAGAAATACTCCACTGGAAAATAAAGGTTGGGAATATGTATCAGTGATAAAAATCTGCAAAACGTAAGAGGGCATTATCAGAAAGACACAGTTAGAAACTTAAATGTTCAGTTTACGCATAGAGTAGTTATATTTTTTTAAGGAAAGAAATACCAACATTGCCATAACTAATCAATGAAACCATCTTAAATCTGCCTTGTGTTGTGCAGAACAACCCTTTTTTATGATTGAAGCATTTTGTGACATGCTTCTAGTTTGAGTTCTGGTCTTTAATGAATGTCACCAACCCCTCTCACCCCATCTTTTCCACTCAAATGTTATGAAAGAAGTGGGATTCACACCATAAATGTGGAAAATCTGTGGCAAGTGCCTATCTTGGGCTGTGATTCTATGTACCCCATAGACAGTATTATTGCTTTTGAAGCAGTGGCCATACAGAACTTACATGAAATAGGAAGTATCTCAAGCAATTATGGATATAGCTCAGGACAATGTACCATGGTTAAAGTTCTGTCCATGTAAAAATCCCTTTTGCAAAAAAGTCTGAATAATCCTTGCAATATTCAAAGAAAGAAGTTGAAAACTTAGCTGTATTTCGTGTTATTGCTCCTAAATATCTTAGGGAATTCTCTTGCCTGTTCTTGGTGTTTATATGTGGTAGACAGTTTCCATATTTTAGCGTAAGAGTTCGCCGATTCATACACGTTTAGCACCATTAGTATGTTTGGGGTTTCGCTTAAGCACTCTGAGAGCTGAATTTTCCAGAGGCTGTGTCAGCTTCCCAATGTATATTTTCTTGATTTTTAATGTACAGAAGTGCTTCAGAAGGTATCGGTAACAGTAGTACTTCGGTGTTTTACGATACTGTAGGAAGCATTGAGCTGTATTTTTCTTCTGGGAAGTTCTGAGCCTGTTAGATGAGTTGCACAGTAAAGTGGGAGAAGTCTGCGTACTGGTGGAAGTTGAGTGAATTTGTCTCTAAGAGTTGCTGAAGAATCAGACCCACACTTATGTGTAGTAATAATGTGATGTAAAGATGTTAATAATTCATCTAAGTGCCTCAAAATAAAAACCAAACTGTGTATCGGTTGGCTAAAACAATGTTTCCTAACTTCCTGGTGAACTCTGAGTGGTAGGTTTCATAAAGCAATTGGAATTGCCTGAGAAGTTACCTTTCTAATTCTTAGAGTAAATGGAATGCATGTGGCTCGGAGGAGAGGAAGGGGGGAATAGATCCACACATATCAGATCACTTCATCAGCTTTGAATGGCAGCATTAGCACTTAGAATATTGTGGAGCGATTCAGAAACTTCATTCAGATGCTTGTGGAAATGAAGCCTTTTTTTTTTTTTGTTTTTGTTCCACAATAAAACATGACTGCAGGGTGATTTAGATGCATTGCCTGGTTATTGTTCAGAAATATCCTCTCTGCCAAACTTTAAAGAGGAAACTAATCAAGGAAAATTGTGACTTCAGAGTTGCAACCAGACGGTTGCATTCCTGACGTGTTTGTAGCTTCATTTAATAGGGTACTGTAAATTTGATTACTTGTCATGTATCGATACGGAGGAGTGTTGTGGGAGATATTTGAAGGCATTCCAGGCTTGTCTTTTTTTTTTTTTTTTGTCAATTCATATTGACAAAAGTCTTTGTTTGAAATTGCGGTGCATAATTATTCAACACTCCTATAATTTCAACAAGAAGTTGCTTTTTATGCATATATTAGTTTAATTGCATCCAGGTTTTTGAAGCAGAAGAAGCTGCAGATGTCTAGAAACTTTGATCAGGGAAAATCCCTTGAATTAATTTACAAACAACATTTTAAAAACGTTTTTATGCACATTCATTAACTATTCTCATTAATTACAGGTATAGAAATCAACTACTGACAGATGTCAGCATCTGCTTTCGTACGTGAAGGGAGTAATTTTTTTCTTGGTATTTTTAGGAGATGAGTTCAGTACTGCTGATAACAATGAACAAGTTTAAGGCACATTTTCAAGCCAGACAGGACAAGAACATAAATTACATGAATAGAGGAATTTGCAGTGAAAGTACCCACCAGTACAATCCCAGGTGAGGTGAGTGGAGGAAGAAGGAAGTGCAGCAGAAGCTGCCAAATTTAAGCTAAGGGTCCTGAAGGAGAAGTGGTCTGTTAGCAGTGCTGTTGATAGATTTTTTTAGGTTTGTGGGTTTTGTAATTTTAGGTTTTTAAGTAGGGCTTGAAAACAGCAAATGACCAAAACTCATGTAGAAATTTAGGAACCAAATGTAAAATTACCTCTAGCAGGCATGTGCTTCTTTGCCTAACCACGGAATAGTTGTGTTGAAGGATGTTACTCTAAACCCTCTCCCCTGGAAATAGTGAAATTGGTACTACGTGCCCTGTGGAGCCCAGAACAGTTAAATTTAGAACTTTTGCTTATGATACAGTAAGAGCTAACTGCATTCAGAACAACACGAAATCCAGAAATAATTAAAGCAGTGATGATATTAAAAAAAACCCAACAAACAAACAAAACCAGGCTGTGGTGCTCTGTCTCATGTTTGCTAGTAATTCATCAAGTGTGCTGTGTGTTTGTCCAGAAATAACACCTTTGCAGGCAGCTTATTGCACACATAGAGACAGACAAGTGCAATTAATAAAACAGAGTTTCTTTCTAGTGATAGGTTGGTAAGGCTTTTTTTGTCAAACTCTTGACTTATATTTGTGGAAAAGCCAATCCTGTCTATTTTATATGTCACAGCAGTGTTAGAGAGGCAAAGGGTGGGTGATCTGTAGGGGGAAGAAGCCAGGGAAACATCCCCGGCCTCCTCCAGCAAACTGTCCTCAGTTTTTGGCTTCAACACTCAGGAACTTCCCAGCTGAGCAATGTACTGTTTGCTTTTTCTGTATTTCTGTTTGCATTATCATTTGTTAAAGATAGCAAGCGTACTAATTATCTTGATGGCTGGTTTGACATCTCAGTTTGGGTCACTTTTTGATGACAATTTTTTGTGATGGTGTGTAGTTTCACTTTGAGCAGCAAATTGCCATTACAAGGATTCTCTTAATGTGACAATGCGCAAAGGTTTAGAGCTTTCAGAACGGAAGTTTTGTCAATAATCCTATGGTAACTCTTGTGTGGTAAGAAAATTATCTAATTACCTGCTATTATATTATTTTACCCCAAGATCCCTGTGTAGATCAACAATGTAGTTATTAGTGATCCGCTACTCAATGTTACTCTCATTATTATTCAGCCTTTGGCTCCCTGCCTTAAAAATGCTCCTTGAAGAAGAAGAGAAAACGTGGCTTCTTTAAGGACTAGTTGTTGGTGCTATTACTGCAGCGTTTGATTTAACATTCACAAAGCTGCTGTGTGATAGCAAGTTCTAATCTTTATTGTAAGAAAGGGAGATGAGACATGGAAGGAGGAGGTTTAAAAGTATTTAAAAGAGGGTTAAAATGCCCTGTGTCAAGTAATTGGGATTGGATTTTTTCTTTGCATGATTAGTATCATATTTGTTACTGGACAATAGTCAAAGAAAATTGCATTGGCCAAAACTGTAATAATTATGATTTGGCAGCTCATCTGCAAATTGGATCCAGAGGTTTTCAGTCAGACCCCCAAAATGGAAGTACATATTTCACAACCAGAGAAAGTGTTGGATTAAGTAAATTGCACCACAGGTGACATTTCCGCCCCCGCTAACTGGTAGAGTAGCTGGTTCCAGAAACTGCACTTTCATGTTCCATATTCTGTATGTCCATTGTATACCTACTGGCTGCTACAGTGAAGGAGACAGAGATTATATAAATAACTCTTCTAACTAAACATTCCCGATTCATCCCCAGAGTAAGTCCATTCTGCACACTGAATGAGTCATAGATCATACGGAAAAAATCGTATGTAATCCTATAGTTGAGAATGGACCTCACAGGCACAGGCAAAAAGAGCCAAATTATATAGTAATTGCATGGACAATCTCTTCTAAGTTGAGGTTAAACATTCTTTTAATGTCCTGTGACTTACTGTGTATAACTTCATAGTTTTAGAACAAAAATAAAAAACCTTCAAAACTAGAATGCCATCATGTGATACATCGCAATTCACAGGCCTGGTCGGACTGTTGCAATTGAACCAATGGTAGAAGGAATTTGCCCTCTTCATAGGTTTTTCTCACCACAAGTTTTTCTGCTGTTCCTCCAAATACAGCCTGGCTGTGCCCCTGCCCTCTGGCAGAAGCTGCCCCTCTGTATTTTCTTGCTCAGTCGCGCTTCTCGCTTCCCTAGCGCCTTGTCTAACATTTTCCATCTCTTCTGCCTCCATTCTCTCCTTCTCCTACTGAGGTTCCTCAGCTTCTCTCCAGTTTCACTTTCTTCTTCTCGGTACTTTCTTCAGCTGACTTCCTCATGCAGTCTCACCTCTTGAATCCCAGTCCCAAGCTTTATCCAAGTTTTTCCAAAGCATTCCGTGCATTTTACATACAGGCATTTGTATTAGGCCGCTTCTTTGCTTCATCTGCGCTGCCTGCAAGAGGCTCAAGGGTTATTAGGAGCAGGAGAGAGAGATGTCTTGTTTTTGTTTCCAGCGCCTGCCCCGGATGCAGACCTCAGGAGCACGTACCAGTAATTGCTGGGAAACTTCTCAGCCTTTCTTAGCCTCAGATGTGGAACACACTCCTTGTAAACAGATTGTTTCAGTAGTTTAGCTGCAAAACTCTAACAAGTTTTGACTGAATGTGTAGAAAGTATGATTATCAGAATTTTTTTTGCAAAATCTTGAGGTCTGGATATATTTGAGTAGATTTCCATCTAAAGGAACAGGATTCATTTTTGACAAAACCCCACCTCCCTGGCTGACTTCATTTCACTCATTAAAATAAAACAGGGACTTATATTTTGAAAAAAAACCCCAAAACTATCAGAATATTTGAAGCATAGGAAAAAAATAAAATGCTTCTTCCTTCTTGTTTTCCTTCAGACTCATTCTTGGATGAAATACTTCAGTCAAAAAAATTAGATTAAGACAGATACCAGAAGCGGAAAGTTTTAGTCTGAATGGTTAAAGTTTGATGAACTCCTAAGTAAACAGACAGTGCTACCAGCTGTAGCTGTACCAAAGCATTATAAAAGATGAGAAATGTATCTGCTAACTGGTTTAAGGGGCCTTTTTTTTTTTTTTTTCTTTTTTAGTAGTATGACCTAGGAAGAATGAACATATTGCAGAAACAGTGTAAGAGTGTGTTGTATCAGAAACTCATTTTTGATGGAAACAAGATCTGTAAAATATGAATAATGCTATAATTTCTGTTACACTTGGCTCCTGTGAACTCATAGTGATTTTTAAGCTACATTTATAGTGCTCTACTGCGGTTCACTTTTTGTGGAAAACTAATTGTTCTGGATTGCAGGTCTTTTTTTTTTTTTTTTTTTTTTTAAAAAAAGAACAAAATGCATTCTCTCAATGGACTTACCAGAATTCACCCTAGATGTAGTAACATCTGTAGCTTTGTGCCTCCACCTTTCTGCCTCATATAAGGCTGCATAAATGTTTCCATTGCCTGGTTGTCACTTAGAGATCCTTCTTTAAGAAGGATTATTGCTTTAGTAAGAATTTTTCATTTAAAAAATGGAATATCATGGTAATACAAATCAGAAACTTTCCTAAACTTTCAGTCCTTCAGCTGGAAGCATTTGGGTAGTCCCTTCTCCCACGCAAAGGCCAGTTATTTAAATGGAATGCATGCAGTTGAATTTCCATTTAAATTGATTAGGTTTCCATGTAGAAAAATGGTAGAGGATTATTCCCGCCTACTGATGAAGCTGGTAGTATAAAAGAATGAAGTAGTGAAACCGTGGTGTAAAAACTGCACCCCAGAAAGAATCAGCTGCTCCAAGAACAATGGTTTTTAAAAATGAAGTTAAATACTGCTGGAAACCATAGAGTAGATGTTTTATCACATTGGCGTAATTTTCTGCAAACTATGAGGACTAGATTTACCATCTTTGCTTTAAGTCTTTTGCTTTCACTGGAGTTGCATCAAATATGAGTTCGTGTCAGGGTCTTTCAAAGCTGATACTGGTGATGCCTTTTAAAATGGGTTTTGGAGTGGCTGATTTTTGTAGTATAAAGACTGCTACAACTTACATTAAAGCAACTGTCCTTAGTACATAAAGCTCACATTTTCTGAGGAGGACTTTTAAAACATGCTCTGTTTTTCAGATGTATTTGAACAACGTAGACAGATGAGACCCTGAATCTGCAGCAGGGCTGAAAGCTTCCATGTTAAGGCGTTCTTCAGACTTTGAGCCAGGTTGTGTCAGATGGAAATAACTTTTCATTGATTTCCATTAAACGAGGCAACAGTGTGCAGTTTAAACACCTTGAGCATTATGTAGTGTTTCTATAAATAGATATTTGAATGGAAGGATTCTTGTATCTGGTGGATTTTTTTATGCAGCATATTTATATAGAAAAGTGATACCACTCTGAGACTGAGAACAGCCCTTGTGCAAAGTAGTTATGATTTCTGCTGCAAACGCCAGGCTTTTGATCATGTAAAGAACATCCTGTGTGCAGTCCGGTCTTGATACTGAAGTACTTCTTCACTCAGGGAACTGGGCATTAAAAGAAATTTGGGACAGTAAAATAGTAACTACATTTTGGGGAAAAAAAAAAAAGGCTTTGGAATGAGTTGATAGTCATCTGGTCTTTTGCTGGATCAAAAAAAGACTAACAACAGTCAACTGGCTGGATCGTTGGCAGGTGTGAGTTGACATAGCTCTGACTCCCACAGCAGACTTGTGTATCACTTACACCAGATGATACTCTGTTCCAGCATGGTCTGTTTTCAGTATTTGTCTTCCACTTTCTAATTGTTAGACTTAGGTGTTGTAGAAACCAATTATTATTTCTCAGTTTGTTTTTTTTTTTTTGTTGTTTGGTTAGGGGTTTTTTTGGAATAGTATTTGTAAAATTTTAGCAATAAACAGAAATGGATGATTTCCTTGACACATTTTTGGTACTACTGAGGAACTGTACTGTTAATTTTCCTAGAGCTCTTTGGTGAGCCCCTCCTAAGCTTAAAGTGCCAAACGTTTCCAGTCATGCACATTAGATCAGTGTAGATGCATTCTGTGGAATGGATAAGCGGCTAACATTTTATTTAAAACTAAAGCTGGACT
>JAOXJM010000071.1:25984145-26016139 GCA_026413425.1 Tringa solitaria
CCTGGCCTTGAATACTTCCAGGGATGGGGCATCCACAACTTCCCTGGGCAACCTGCTCCAGTGTCTCACCAGCCTTACAGTAAAGAATTTCTTCCTAATACCTAATCTAAATCTCCACTCTTCCAATTTAAAACCATTACCCCTTGTCCTGTTAATACACTTCATGGCAAAGAGTCCCTCTCTGGCTCTCCTGTAGGCTCCAGTGAGGTCTCCCTGGAGCCTTCTCTTCTCCAGACAGAACAACCGCATTCTTTCTTCATAGGGGAGGTTATCACTCAGCAGCAAATGTTATAATTCAGCAGTAAACTCAGTGTACTCCAAAGTGAACTTGAATGTAAACTGTGTAAACAGAATGTATTTTTAAGAAGACAGGAAAGTGAGAAAAAGATGAGCTGACAAGCGATATCTGTCCTAATCTTATGAGGTTTAGATACGTTTAGCCCAGCTTTGCTGTGGAAGAGACGTTGTCTTCTGTATCTAGCTGACCAATATTTTCTGCTTCATTTTAAGAGTATCTGACGTGCCTAGTTGCATTAATTGTGAGCTGGTGAACATCTCAGGAAGAATTAAGCCCTCATTTCAAAGCACACTTCTTAGTTCCTTTGATGGGAGCAGAAAGTTAAGGACGGATGTTGTGGCTTTCAGGCTCAGATTTAGGAACAAAATTGTATCCAGATTGTGTGGTAATGAAGATTGTTAGGCTAGACTAGAATGTAGAAGGAAGATTTGCTTTTTGCAAAGCACATGGTTGAGTTCCTAGGCCATGTTAATTTAAAGCAACCCTGCCAACAGCAAGGCCTCCATGGGCTCAGATCACTATTCGTGTTTGCAGTATTCACAAACTGCCTGATACTGTGCAAGCATCTCTGAGAAATGCCGTGCAAATGCATACACTCCTGACTTGAACTGAAAAAAAAAACCAACAAATTTTTTCCACTATAATATTCTCTAATTTTATTTGTTCTTCTGAAAATGAGTAAACAAAATCTTTGCTGAACTTCTGTAGTAGATTTTTACCTGTTAGTGGCCCTTGGAAAAAGATACAGACACTCAATATTCAGAAATAAATTTAAAAATACCCCAACGAGGTGCTGTAAAACTGAATCAATGGACTATTTTGATCCACAAAACCTAGCCTACTGGTATAAAGTACTTAGTAGCTTTATCACAGCTTTCTCAGTATCTGACTTGGCTGTCAGGCAAAGTCTTTAGTAAACAGGATTACATGAACCAACACTATGTGATCTCATGTAATCTGTAATAGTCCTTATATATATATATATGTATATATATGTTCCTTACATAGCTTCTTGTGTCCAGTGGCCATGCAGAGCAGTCTGAAACTTGCTGCAAGTGGACAACTGAGGATTTGGGGAGCAGTCTGGCTTCTATAAAGGTGGGCATAGGAATACCTTAGAAGCAGAGTCCTACTAGGAATCAGAGGGTGTGGTTATGGAAGCGATCATCCAGGAGTGAAAAATAGCATAGAATGGGGTTGCTTTAAATTAACATGCCCTAGGAATTTAACCAGCCTCAGGCAATTTCAGGGGTTGTCTCTTTGTGTCCTCTATTTTGGATCTTGTGTCAAGCACGGCTTTCTCAGAGCCAAACCCTCTGCCATGTATGGATTATGAGGTAAAGATAATGCTGATTCCTCTTTTCGTCAGTTCTAGTAAGGGTTGAGTGGCAACCTTACCCAGTGGTAGAGTCATAATCTTTGTGAATCTCCATTTCCTTTTGTTGCATCAGATCCTTTTGTATGTTGAGTTTGTCAAGACAAGGGAGAGAATGGGGGCAAATTAAGTATCTTAATTGTCTTATCAAAGGGGAGCTTTTCTCACACTTTTTAGTGCTGTTTGCATTGGCATGGTTACGAATCTTATTCTGATTTCTCCTAAATCTGCTCTTTTTGGTGGCAGACTCCTTTGGTAGTAGACAGAGACAAGCAGTCTCGGATGCTCTGAACAGATGTATTTTACAGCTTCACAAGGAAAGTATTTTGTAGGAGTTTTATGATAGTAGTCCTAGGCGTCCTTGTGATGCAGATCTGCACAACCATTTCTTGTAGTATAATGCACTAGAATGGGGGGAAAACTTAGGGCTCAGAGTGTTTTGCAGGTGTGCGGTTCTTGCAGAAACCCCAGTGATCCTGCCATGTCTCCCAGATCCATGGAATAGTCTGGAGAATAAAATAGAGCTGCAAGGTTGAGGCTGCGTAATCTTTTTAACATGTTATACATTAACTTCGGGGAATATTGAATAAACAGGGCAACAATTAGGCAAAGGATTATCAACATATGTTCTATCTGTTCTTAAAAGTATATAATATTTATTCAACACATCTCTTGTACAGTTTTCAATTTTTAAAATCAAGTTTATATTCTTGATTTTAAACACTTTTTTCTGTGCGTTGTGGGTTGGTTAACCTAGAAGGCAAAATTGAAAGATGACTGGTGAATATTCATGTCTGAAAAGAAATGAACAAGTGAGACATAGGGAGAAAATACATAAAGCAAGTTTGATAAAGTAGAAGAGAGGCTCCCTACTGAAAAATACTTACCAAGCTACTCAGAATTTTAAAATTACTCTCTTTGCCTCAGTTTCTGTGTGGAAATAGTTTTTGTGGATTCAATTATGCATTTCAAAAGATTTTAAATATTTTCATAATATTTTCTATCTGTTTGATTTCAAAAAAGCTTTCACATTTTTCTGCTTGTCCAGTCAACAGTGATTGTCCTACCGTGGTGCTGCACGTGGGGCGGCTGCGCAGCTCCCAGTCAGGTTGCTGCTGAAGCCAAAGGCAGGCAATATAAATGTGACTTTTTATAGGTCCTAATGGTCTAAGAATTGTTGAGGTTTGTGGGAGTTTTTCCCATTCACTTCAGTGGCTTTTGGATGAGGTCATTTAGAAGAAAATTCACCATGTAACTAAACAAGTGAACAGAACCGAGCTCCAATCCAGAAAACCTTGTTGCAGGTTGATGATAAGCAGATTTCCATGAATTCAGGGAATTGGTATGTACCAAATTCTGTGCAGGCTCAGGACCTCACTAGAAATTTTCACGTTCTTTGGAAAAAAGATGACTCGATTCAGAGAATCCCCCTCTGGTCCCTACTCTCTTCAGAGGTTCAGGGAGCTTCTGCTGGGTCTGGGCCTGGTTCTGTTGGGTGAGTGTATGACAGGGACTTGGAGAGTAGTGGCACATAAAAGTGGAATTCAGAATTTTCTTTCATTCTCTAAATGAAAGAAAACTCTAATTACAAGTACACAAAGAAGGGGTTTTAGACCATCTCAGAGACTGAATTATTTCCTTCTTCACCCCTCCCCAAAGCGGCTCTGTGTTTTGTTCTGCTGTATTTGTTCCTGAGCAATTAAAGTTGTGAGTACTAAATGAAACATTTATTTTACCATTGAACCTTTTTAAGTGTTAACAATTCTCATAAAAAATCAAAATACCGTATGTAGTCCAAGCTCAAAAAAAACTCCAAATGCTGAAAGATACCCTTGGAGAAATGAACGATAGAAGGGGTCCCAGTAAATACAGGCTCTTTCCCATCTACTTTGGGAGACTGATTTCTTCTGAGTACTTTTTGTTATGTTGAAAGAATTACTTATTAAGATACTTTCCATTTATGGTTTGTTCATTTTGAGCCTGTTCCAGCATCAGCTGATACAAAAGGGAAGGTAACATTAATTTCAGAGGGAGTCAGATGTGAATCTAAACATTTACGTTCACAGTTTCCATTTCTGTCCTCAAAAACTGCTTGTGCCCACTCTCGGCAGTAGAACTTACACTTTCCCTTTCTGGAATATTTAAGCACAAAATTCAATTTTCTTAATGTAATTTCTAAGGCATTGTGCAGATTTTAGAAGTTAACACCTACATATACTGAAAAGGTAGATATGCAAGTTGTGGTTCTGGTGAAATTTGTGGACTTTACCTGATTAGCTTTATAAATGTTTTAGCTTTAACTGATCAGTTTTGAAACAGAGGTGTGGGTCATTCTGCATGTGGTGCCAGAAGCTTTGGTCATCTTTATCAGTAGCAGCGTGGTGGGAGGGCACAAGTCCAGAAGCTGTGGCTAGCTGGAGAGTTTAGGAAGCCTGCTCAAGTACAGAAGATGTTAGGTTTCAGATCTGGTGAGGCTTCTGCTGCCGTGTTTTAATAGTAGGTGGCTTATTGGTGGTTGACATTTAAGCGTGTTGTAGGGCACTTAAAGCATGAGCAATTTGTGCCCAAACCAGCAAATGCAGGTGCCCTCAGGTAAGGTCATAAGGGCAGGTGTGCGGTTCCCGGGCTGCTGGAGAGACCATCCCGGTGTCTGCCCCTCAGCAGCCCGGTGCTGATGTTTCAGACACGCTGGGAGTCTCTGCTGCCCAACAGAAGGGCATCCCTAGAAACATGCGACTGGCAATAGCCATACTTCTAGCCTGTGGCAAACACGGGGGCAAAGTCACTTGCTTAAGCCTCTCTTATTCTGCTAAAACCTCTCTCTGTGGGCTGCGAGTGAGAAGACTTTATCTGTTATTTGGCAGTATAAGGTAAAAGCCTGCGAGGTTTGAGCAGAGTCCTGAGACTCGTCCAGCTCACAACTGGGGAGGAATGGGAGGTTGTAAAGATAAACTACTACAGAGGGGTCATAAGGATTAAGTATTATAGCCTATTTTTTAGTGTGGCATTCCTTTAAGAGCCCTCAAATTGACAATTTCCAGCTCCATCTCCCAGCATTTCAAAGGAGCACAGAGTTTACAGCTCTCATTGATGTAACCGTTTGCTAGAAAAATGAGGTTACTTATTAATATGAACGTGAGTGCCTGTGCTGCACATTATTATTTAAATATAGGCATTCCTGTGTTTCTGGACTATTCTCTTGATGTTTTGAATGGAGGTTTTTGGTAGTGCTGAGTGGTATGAAGGGAATTAAAAAGATTTTGCCAATTTAGCCAGCATAAGTAGTTAGACTGGCATTTATATACGCTTGATATTCCTTTCTGTTATAATGAATTACTGTTTTTCAAAGCAAGGAAAATCTTACCCACTGTGAAAGAAAAGCTTATAATATGGATGAACATCAGAAGAAAGAGTTTCCCAGTGGTAGTATATAAAATGAAAAGCAGAACTGGCTTCTATTGTGCTCTGTTTCCATTAGACATCTTGGAAGTTTTATAAGCACAGCGCGTAATAAATATCTAAGCCACAGTTTGAGGTCTTTTGCAAAAGAGAGACAATTCTTGCTAATCTTTCTCTGGATCAGCCCTCCCTCTTACACCCAGATAGATACAGATCTCTGGCATTTGTCCACAGAGTCAACTTGTGAATTTGTTAATTTTCTTTCCATATTGTACTGTATAGCTCTGGATTTAAATCCAAACACCACAAATGTAAAATTAAGTTTGAAAGAGACAGAAAAACTGTGCATTCAATTTGCTCATATATCTTCAAAGAGGAGACCTGCTTCTGAATAATTTTTGGTGAGAGGCCTAAAAATACTGAGGTGCAACTTACTCTGGTTGGTTCTGCTGAAATGGTGCAGTGATCCCTCTGGAGAGAGATCCCAAAGAGTGAACTGTTTGGATCCATTACACCACTGAGGTGAATATCAAGTATAAAACCAGAAACAGACCTCAAAAAGTTCACCCTGATTTTTTTTTTCCCCAAATATAATAATACGAGTCTGGTGACATCATCAGATCTGAAAAGTAATATAGACTTTTACTGTATTTTTTTTTTCATTACTCCAATATAAATGTAACCCAGTGTATGTAAAAGGCATTATAGCAAATCCGCAAGCAATTTCCTTCATTGTAACAAATACTGTATCTCATTAGAACAAAACAAGCCCCCAGTTATGTTGCAGAACATCTGCTTAATAATTTCAAGTTCCCCCAACAATGCTGCCAAAACAGCTAAAAACTCAGCATCTCGCCCGCTGCTTTGATCGGCTGCAGCAGTAAAACCCTGGCTGCTGGCCCCGGGCTCTGAGACCTCTGCCTGCTGCTGGCGGCTTGAGGCCTCGTGGAGCTGCTGTTGGAGGGCAGGGGGAAGATGCACAACGACCCTTCTGGCTTGCTTAGATTTTCTGTCTAGCAGCGAGGAAGTCAGTTGATCTTTTCTATGTCCAAACCCTGACGCCAAAATTCAGTTTATAATGCCCTTTTTATATCTCACGGGCTCTCTGTAATCCCTATGAGGTGCTTTAGTGTTAGTGACAAGAGCTAAAGCATCTGTAAAGAAACAACAGGTCCATGTTTACATAAGATTTGGTGTGAGTGGTAGCAGTACTCGTTATTTGTCTGCTTTGTGACTACCAGTTTCTGCTCCGCACATCTTAGGAAAAGGGTCTCTTTATGCTGTTGCGGTGTTAACAGTTAGACTAGTTGTTTTCATTCCAAGTGTGCACAAAAACTGAAAATGGGAAATTTTCCCAAGAATACAAAACATTTTTTTAAGTATCAAATTATTTGGGCCCAGTATTGTCAATTTAAAAATATAAATAAGATTGTATTACTACTAGCTTTTCGGTTTAAAAAAATAGAAATTCAATAAACTAAAATGTTTCAGTGTTGAAGTTAAACAAGGAAGTGGAAGCGGTTTTGCCTTCCCTCTGTCCATTTTCAGCAAAACCAACATATTCTGAGGGAAGATTTCAGTTTTCACAAAAGTTAATTTTTGGAAACAATGGGGAAAATGTCAATTGAATGAGTCCACTGTATTTTTAACCAGATTGTGAAATATGCAATATAGAAAATACAATATAGAAAACATGGTCTTAAGTGCAGGTACTGAAAGTACAGTTTCCCTGTGAAATTGTTGTTGCTTAAGGGCCGAGAGAAGACTTGTTCCTTCTTTGAATAGCAACGCGTGATACCACCCCATGGTGTGAGGGCAACCAGAGCCTTCTGGTTGTATGGTTTTCTTGTGGTGTTCTGTGCTAGTATTTTGATTCTAAATTTGTTAAGGTCCAGTCAGTCATACCTTGAACTCGCTTTCAAAAAAAATGCAGAATTTGAACCTCAAGAATCTTAATCACTATCAAAATGTGGCAGTCTTACCCCAGCTCTGCCCAGGGCACTGTGCCCACGCTGGCTCAGCAGGGGTGAGAGAGTGCTGGCTACTCCGTGCTGCTGCCGCTAGCCGCCTGAGCGGGAACTCGGTTTCTCCTGCTTTTACATATATTGACAATGCAGAATTGCTTTAGCTAGTCAAAAATGATAAAATAGTAATTTATAATGAATTAAGAAAAGATGTTGAAGGAAGTGTTACGCTTTTCTGGATTGTAATTTCCCCTCTTACCTCTTAATATCCATTACTGCATTGAAAGAAAAATGCACTCTGAAGTGAGTCTGGTGCACTTTGATATTAGAAGGTTGAAGATAGACTTTAAACTGCCTCAGAGTTGAATAAAAGTAATAAAAAAGATTTTTTTTTTTACTGATGTATTTTAGGCGGTATATTAAGAAGCTGTGGGCTAGGGCGTTCTGCTTTACTTGCAGAGCACAAGATTCCCTGGCAGATTCCTGCATTGTTCACACCATGAGATTGGAAAATATTGGAACATCTCATTTTAAAATGTTGGGTTTTCCTTTTAATTTTAACTGTGCCAGTAAGTCTGAGGAATGTCAGGTCCTCATTATGAAATTTTTTCATGGAAACATTAAACTACTTCTGGGCACGATGCTTTCTGTTAATACATAAAATTTAAAATTAGATTAAAATGTGCATAGAGTCTAAAGAATGCAGCACTGTGCAAAGAAATGTACGAGCATCTATGCATGGTAATGGCAAAGAAGCGGTGCACCAGCTACTTGTAATTCAAAAACCGGAACAGAAATAAACCCCGCTGTGTTTTCGTATCACAGTGACTATTCTCAGTGTAGTAACCTGATGTGGTGTGAAGATCTGGGGATTGCTTTCCTGGGGGCAGTGCCAGGGGGGCCAGGTAAACCCCGCTCCACCGTTCCCAGCCAGGCCAGGGGGGACATGGCGCCATGCAGCTCTGCCGGAGCTGGCCCCGTGGGTTTGCTCCGGGGAAAACTGGCTCAGGACTAGAACAGTTCCTGGCTGTGGATGTGAAGGGAGTAGGGAGAAAAAACCTGTTTGTTTCATTGTTCTTCCACTCCAAGAATGTAACTACTGGCATTCAGTAGGGTGTCGAGGGAAATTGCTTTCATTCGGAAGGATACATCATAGATCATAGAGACAAATGTGTGGCCGAAGGGTTTCAACTGTACAACCTGTACTATTTGGATGGCAGAATTAGGTGATCACGGTGGACCTTTGAGAGGTAGGATAGCTATAAATCTTTGAATCTGAGGTTAAGAAGAAATGCTGGAATAAAAATTGGTATTTAGAATGTTACATTTGAATTTATTGTGATTTGTAACTTCTGCTGTGCCACAGAAAGAGAAAAGAAAGAACAATATGAAACAAAAGTTTTGGGTTTTTTTTGCCTTATCCCTTAGCATAGAGGATAGAGGGATTTCTGGGCTTTGAGAGGATCTTTTTCATGAGGGTCTGTGGGTGGGTTGTCTTTTGGGCAGAAGCAGCTCAGATCAAGATTAAAAGATGTTTCAATGCCAGAGTGACAGACAATATATAGACAGCACTCCCTCAATTCCTGAACTCCTCTCATTTCCAAGAGATTCTTGCACGTAGCCAAGTCATTTGAGAAGAAGAGAAGCTTGATTCTGAACTGATTAAATGGGCCCCACAAGAAGAGAAAACAAGCTACTAGTTTGTTTTCAGCTGTTGGATGCATCTGAGTTGAGGTTACTTTTTAACTACCATAGTCTTCCAAACCATTTGCAAAATAATGTGGGGAGTAATTCAGTGTGTTGTTTGGCATAGTTTCTCTTTTTTCTTCAGAAGCAATTTACACTGGCATTGTAGGCTCAGCTCCACCAATTCCATTGTAGTATTTCCTGGTTTGTTCCCCCAAATTTTCTTCCTTTAAATGCTGCATTTGTAACACATGTAATTTTAGACCTTGGGAAACATGCTTTACTTTGTTAGACGCCCAGAAGTTCTTCCGTCAATGAAATGGCCCTCTGTTTGGTTGATGCAGTGCTCTTTTTCAAAACTAGTTTT
Source organism: Tringa solitaria (assembly GCA_026413425.1). NCBI lineage: Eukaryota > Metazoa > Chordata > Aves > Charadriiformes > Scolopacidae > Tringa > Tringa solitaria. Next base: position 25,993,235 of record JAOXJM010000071.1, read on the forward strand.
AGCAGGAAAAGCTTTTGAACTGAATTGTGTCAGAAATTTGAGTTTAGGCTTCCTGCTGAAGTGAACATGTCACTATTTATTTGGGGGTATTCCACTCTTAATGTTTTGGTTAATAACACTAATGGTGTGGTTAATGGTATAATGTATTACTCAGTCTGGGCCATCTGCATTGGGTGATGACATTGCATAAGGGAGAAAAATCAAACTCCACTAATAGCTTGTTCCTGCAGACCCTCAGTGGGTTCTACATTGTTTTAACATGATGGTGCAATAGCAGCAAACACATAGAATGAACATTAATTTATCTCCATGAATATATAAAAAGTTAATAGAGAAAAGAGTCGAAAAAGATGTGCTGATTAGGTATATTTATTCATCTTCTGTTTCATTATATATTTAGAACTTTATTTCCTGAGTTTGAATGGTCTTAATTCTCTCTGGGAGAATTTTCTGTTATTTAATAATCTCACTGACAGGTGTTTGTTTTTTTTAGTGAGTTAGGTTCTGGGCTTGGGTTTGGGGGTTTTATTTTGATCTTACTTCTGAAACCCATGTCAACTTCACTGAACATTCTTAATCCTTTTTTATGTACTTTCAGTATTTTCAGGTGTTTATGCATTAATTGCCTGACTGTTACTTGTACTTTATATCTTTATCTTAAAAATAATTGGAAGGAAAATCTGATTATTTCTTTCTTTATTTATGAAAGCAAGATCTGAGTCTATGACTTCCAAGAAGTTAGGCTTTCTCTAGTGAGTGTTTATAAGCTTTCAGGGTTCGTTCTCTAGCACCGTGGTTAGAGCTGCTACTGGGCAGCAGCAGGGATTACTTTGTGCTTGAGATACTGAATTATTGAATTGCTTCCCTCCCCTTTCTCTTCTCTTCTTTTTTTTATTTTTTGTACTGACGGTCCCTCAGTTTTCTCTGTGTGGAATACAGAGGCCCATCCTGGGGCTAATACACACCGTGTTGCTCATTCACAGAACTGGATTGGGCAGGGCCAGGCAGGTTCCCCCACGTTTGTACAGCCCAGCTCTACTGCCTTTCACTATGACCCGGTTTAAAAATCCTACAGCAAAAGACAAGATTTCTTATCAAATTTTATAAGGCGAACAAAAGCCAGCTATATAAAGTATTAGCAGTTTGTCTTCGCTTTTAAAATATTGTCCATGTGCCGCACGGAGAATTCATCAGTAAACATGCTCAGCATCAGCTCCGCGTGGCTGAGACGGAGGAAATGTGATCCTGGGAACTGTACGTGAAAGTATGCCTGCTCTTACTCTAGAGCCTGGAGTAAAATCTAAATCTCCAGTTAACATTTAGGATTACCCTCCAGGAAATTTTGAAGATTGGAATGATCTATTAATACAGGATTGCTTTTGGCCCTTTTTCTAATACACACTGTGCTGTGAAGTCGGCTCTGGCTCATCCAATAGTAACGTTAATTCTGTATCTTTACCGCTACTACCCCAGTTGACAGGAATTACTTAAGTTCTCAAGGACAGCACATGTTGTTGATATCCAAATGAGATAATAGAATAGGAACAGAGGGAAACAGAGGAACATTGAAGACCTGCAAAATTCAATTTAGCATAAATGGAGTGGAAGTATCAGTAACTTTACCATGTCTGGGAATTTAAAATCCCAAGCCGATAACATACAATTCAGTTGTAGCAGCTTTTAGTAATCAAAATTGTAATGAAAAATATGGTGGAAGACTTAAGTATTTTTAAATTCAGAATCAGGCTAGGCTAGCTGTCTGACCATACAAGTGCTATGAATACTGCCCAATGCATCCAGAGTCTTGCAGACAAAACTGATTGCTTTTATTCTTACATGTTGGTATTCATTCTGATGAAGTGTACCTCTGTTTATCTGAGTTTAATTTTCATTTAATGTGATTGTTTACAAAGAGACAAAAATAAACAGTTACCAGTAGTCAGCACTGAAATATGTTTTTTAGTTCACTGAACTGTGGACAAACAAATTTTAAAACTGTGTGGCCAAGTCCAACAGCAGTGAGCCTTATTTATACATTGGTAAATCCAGCCCCACCATTTAATTGAGGAATTGTGTGTGTTTGTATATGAAGGAAATGCTGGATGTATGCATAGCTCATATATCCTGTTAATCAGTTTATAATGTATGAAACTATGCTTCAATACATATTAAGATGTTTATTGCAGCTTTGAAAATACACATTTTGATAAATTATTGCAATGTTGCAATAATTTCACTAAATATTTCAATAAATATTTATTGCATAATTGCGTATTGAAATACTTACTGCATTCACATGTAAGTTGACTTTTTGTTGACCAAAGCACTTGCTTGTATTGGATATTGATCACGGTTACTGCTGGCTATTGAATTAGGAAGGCAAAGTGAAGGTAGCAGATGTTCCTATACTTGTGATAGTCTAACCTGGTTAGCATGGGCATCAGCTGCAATGGAAATAGGATGACCTGAGGATTTGCGTGTGTTGGCAAGTGGCATATACACCTACACCATAGACAGCTTAAAACCGCTGCACGTTTGTCTTCACAGCTGTTTCTAATTGTATTAGCATGATTGATTGGCTAGTACGTGCCAGGGGCGATACCTCCGCTTTCTGTTATAGCCATCCTCTACACAGGCCTGCGGGACGGGGGCCTGAAGTACAGTCAGAGGACTGAAAGCAGCTTTTAAGTTTTCAAAGAAGAAAAGGCTGTCTTGTTAAGAATGGATCCGGGTTTCAACAGGATTTTTCTACAGCCTAGGATATTGGATCTCTTAAGATAAGATTCAACTAGTTGTAAAAACATGGGTATCATAGACATGTCCTGCTATTATCAAAGTGCCACTTGATTAATGTTCCTGTTCTGCTGTTTATTCTTCTGTGTTTCTTTTTCCATGAATTGCAATGAAGAAAGCTACCAAGTTTCTTCTGAGAAAAAAATCCTCAGCCTTACTGCTTCTGAGACTCTTGCCTCTCATCAGTTTTTTGAGATAGAGTTTGCATAAGGACAAAAAAGTAATATGCTGTTACTAAAAGACCTTTTTTTTAGGATTATTTATGATAATATTTTTTTTTCTCTCCCCTGAAAGTCTGTGTCCCAAGAGGCCCCTACACTTATATCTGACATTGTGAGACCTAGGTAAAAGCACTCATTGTATTACTGTACCTTACTCCTTACTTGCCTTTAGCCACAGCTCAGGTAACATACCTTGAATATTGCTATATTTCAGTTATTTAATAAAGTTTCAGCTAGCTTAGAGAAAAAGAAAGCAAAAAATATGCAATATAACAGATTGTTTTGAAGCATTTAATTTTGACATCGTTTTCAATTTTATAATAATTTAATTTCAAATATATTGAATTGAAATGTAGGGAACAATTGTGGGTTATGTGAAAGCCTGACCCCTTGTGCTTGTAATGCTTGCTTAGGGTCCGTACCCCAGGAAAGCCCCAAAGAATGCCAAACTTGTGTGAAAGGAAGGAGGACTGAATTATATATGAATGGAAGGTGAGGTAATTAGTAGAATTGCGTTGTAGGCTGGCATCTGATTTTGTTTAGACAGGTGCACATCAGTTGCAACTCCAAAATTCAATGGATTTGCCTACTGTAAAGAAAGAGTTGCAAGATCCAAATCAGAACTTATTCCTGATAAGTCCCCCGAACTGAGAAGATGTCATGTTTTGTTACTGACAGATACACTCATGCTGTACTTCTGCCTTTCTAAAGGGAAGATGTTGTCTTGTAAGTGTATAATAAGGAACTCAGTCAGACGGTAGCATACTTTTTTACCCAAAAGGTCAAAAGACACATCAGGATTCTGAGACTGTGATTTCAGAGTTTAGTTTGGACCAAGTTTATACAATATACATTAATTTTTTTCCCCTCTAGAACTGTAATTATTTGGAATAAGTACATAATGTATCTCTTCATAAATATAAATAGAAAATCAGTTTAAAAACCAAAGAAAAAAATTGAAGACAGATTTGGTTCCGGAAAGAGAGAAGAAAACAGGAAGAGAAATCATACTTAACACCTATAAGTTCTTGTATGGTTCTAGGGATGAATAGACACTCAGCAATATACAAAGTAACACCCATAAAGGCATTTTTAAGTGATGATCTGAATCTCTAAACTGAATAAAATTAGTAAGGATCTGTGGAAATGATCGTAGGTGAGCTGCTGAAATACACGTAGTAGATGGTTTGAGGCGTAGGATGGAGATGTGTCTGTGGAGGTCTGCTGGAGCACAGGCTGCGTGCGGGAGCTTGGGGATGCAGGAAGGGCAGCGCAGCATCCCCTGCTGCAGGGCGCTCCACTCGCTGTCCAGAGATGTTAGAACTGTTTGGGTTGCATGAGCTCATGAGCTGGAGGGCTGCCTTTCTGCGAGTAAGGGTGGAGAAGGTATGCAAAGTATTTAGAGTATGTGTCGATGCATGTCCTGTAGATCGTGCTCTGTATACTTCAGCAAGGAAAAGTGAAAATTGCTTTTCAGAAAAAAAAAAAAAAGAAGGTTTATTTCCTTTCCCAGGGTCAAATTTTGCCTTCAAGCTTCTTTTACTCCATCTTCTATCACGTGGATAGTTGTTTTACACATATGTAAAACAAACTAAAGCCTTGGAAAACGTGAATGCTGCAGTGAAATTATGAAACCTCAAAGATCATATTTTGGGGAAGGATTTTTGTTCACTTATTATTTTTTTTGCCTTTAGTGGAGTTATATTTAAATCCATTGTCTCTACACATATTAAAATCAAAAAGTCAGTTTTAAAAGGGACCTAGATATTGTCATATTTTTATCTGTAGCTTTAAGAAATATACCAAATATTGTGACATTTAAGATAAAGTCCAAACAGCTGGGAAAGCACTACTTTTGGTATAGAAAGTCATATTGCTGATAAAATCTGTGGGAGTTAGAGCGTATGTGATACCCAGCAGAGGTGTTTCTGGCTTAGCGTCTGGATGAACTGTGGATGTGGATCTGTCAGTCTGATGTGTGGTTTAAGAAACTTTAGAATGAGTTTTATTGCCTTATTTTGGGCACTTAACCTAAAAATGGGAGTTTTGACTGTCTGTCTTACTGTGTAGTATTCTGTGGTACATTGCATGGAACGATCACAGCTTTCTTGGATCCTGTTGTATGAAGATATAATTAATTGTTATGGTTGTCCTTATGCATAAGTACAATACACATGAGGGGTTTTGGCAAGATCTCAGGGCAGGGTGGTGTTTTTATTGGTACACAGAATAAGCTCTCCCTACTCATAAGGGGAAAAGTGAAAGAAAACACAAGCTACTTGGAATTGGAGTCTTTGGATAGAAATAAGGGCCGTTGCCTGCAGTTGTAAATCACAGAACAGTTGAGGTCAGTTGATCTCTGGAGATTGTCTGTTCAGCTCCCCAGCTCGAGTGAGGTCAACTACAGCAGACTGCCCAGGACCACGTCTTGTCGGGTTCTGAAATTACAGATTTGTGAAATAACAGGTCCATTGCATATCCTAGAATAAAAAATACAGCTTATTTTAAACAAGAGAAGTGGGTAATCTCTTAAGGCAGGTACTTTGCAAATAAAGGTGATGTAGCTGAGTGCTTGAAAAGTAGCTCCTGCACTCTAACAGCAATTGCTTGTTAAAGGCATTTTCATAAGAAACTATACTAGTGGTGCATGCCTGAGTAGCAAATACGTATAACCACTGAACACCTTAATAACTCCATTGGGCAAATGCATATTTTAAAATCATCAACCAGCCATTTAGAGGTCCAGCTGGGTTCCAAACTGCACATTCAAAGACCGAGTATGTTTTAAAGAGAGAATTTATATATGTCAACTGATGTAACTGTGCAGTTCCCAGAGGCAGCTTTTATGAAAGTTGGTGTTTTCCAGCCTCAGGGGCATCAGGAAGATTTTCCCTTAGTTTTGATTTTGTGTGGTTTTTTAGCACCCACAGTATTTTTGGATGGAATGGACCTGGATGTTCAAAACCGAAAGCCAGTAGGTGTGCTTGGATTGCTCATTGGGATTATGCAAATATGACAGTTGCAGGTGTTAGATGTGGTCCCATGTGCCAGTCTGTTTCATTAGTGTAAAATAAGATTCATCTTTCTTCCAAACCCCAGTTGGTTTCGTGCAGCCTTCAATCCAGTAGCGAAGGTTTCATTCATCTTTGTAAAGAGCTACTCCTAAACCTTTCTGATATCAAAAAGGTTAATGCAGGAGCAGCCCATTGTCAGACACACAGGTGAGGCAAGGTCTTTCAGTAATAACGAGCTAACTGGGTTAGAATCTAATCTAACTGCGGAGAATCTTTAACGAGGGAGGTTTCAATTACGAGCCCCCAGCAGGTGAGGACTGAGTTAGAGGGTTGCTTATTCAGCACAGCATTCCCCAGCGTTCTCCTGGCCCAAACCCAGACAAGCTCTGCAAGACAAAGGCCATCTCAAACAAATCACGCAGGTAAGAAAAATTTTGAAAGAAAAATGTCCCCCAAAAACTTGAAAAAAGTTATGAACAATGTGCTAGAAAACAAAGGAAACACAAAAGCTTTTGTTACCTTTTCAGTCAGCTGGAACAGGTAATGACCTCTCCTTTTAGGCCTGTACAACTAGGTAGTATTTGCCCGATGGCATACCTTTTTTTTTTTTTATAATATATGTCTCCCATATAAACTCACTTAGGATCCAGCTGCTTCCATCAAAGTTAACTATAAAAATCATAATGAATGCAATAGCATCAGGACTAGGCCCTTAAAAATAAAAATTCAAAGTATACCTACAAAATCCTTTACTGTTCAGAGTGGAGTTGTGCTTATTATCATGCTGTTGGAACTAAACCTTATCAAGACAGAGCACCAAAGATGACAAAGCTTAGTTCGCATAATAAATTACAGCAAGATAACAATTTTTATTATTCTCTCTCCAGAGACTTCTTGCTTATCTGTCACAACAGTATTTAGAAGAGTGTTTCACATACTTCTAAAAACCATCATTTGTCCTTAGCTGGAATGAAGTTAGTCATACAAATGCCCTTGAGCAAACCCTTGTCCCAACACAGAAAACTATTAAAGGAGGTATTTAATTTTAAGTATATATTTAGTAGTAATGACTACAAAACAATCTAAGCATGCCATTGTATGCTCTCCAGAATTGCAGTCAATCTCACTATATGTTAAAACCCAAGCACGGGTGATGCAGAAGTTGCAGGTATATACAAATAGTTTGAGTCCATTCTGCTTCACTAGAGCAGAGAGAGTGACGTGTCTCATGTAAAATGTTGCGGTTATTTTTCCTGAATAGGCTCAGAGCTGTGGTGAACTCGGTGAGTGCTCTGGCATCCGTGGAAGCTCAGTACTTCCCGACGTGCCCTTGGTGCCGTGCACCCTTGTGTACCCGGGAAGTAGCACAGCAGTTCCAGGGTGAACATCCCCTTCTGTGGGGATTATTGGGGTGTGTTGGCGCTCTAGCTCTTCTAGCACTATTGCCTTAGGTGGCACAGGTGTCCTCTGCAAGAAAATCATGCTCCAGAAAAAAGAAGACTCTTGAGGTTGTTTTTAGTATCTCCTTTTTTAGGGTATTAATTTTTTTTAAAGTGTATAGGGCATTTTATGGAAAAATCATATCTCATCACTGGATTGCTTATTAATTTCCATGTTGAGTTGATTGTTGGTTAGCAGTGTATAGAGGGGAGTTTATCATTTCCTGGTAGTATTAAGGGTGAAAATCTGCTATTCAGTTTGTGCATCTAAAACGTGTTTGGTATCAGCTGTTTAATAAAATCAAAGTATTAGAAGGCTTTTAATGAAAGCAGCGGTGTGCCACATAATTTAAGTATTTACACATATGTGAAGGTTTAGGGAATTTACCATTACAAGTGATCAAATTCAGTAACTTCTTCCCCCCCCTTTTTTTGTCTTTTTCTCATTTTAAAATGAATTATTTTGCAAAGAGCGTTGGTAACTGTTTCAAGCATTTGGAAGAAATTGCGTTACGGCAGCAACAAATATCTGGAGTTTTTGTTTCAGAAGGTTTATGTGTTTCATTATTAGTGTTCTTTAAGCAAAGTATTTAGCACTTCTGGTTTCTGAGGCCAGGGGGACTGTTGGCCCATCTCCCTCACCCTGGAGGAGCTGACACCACGCCCAGGCTCTGAAGCAGCTCCTCATTTATGACTTGGACACAGGACTGGCTCTGTGGCCTACCAGAGGAATCCAGAGGCTCCCTGTAGGTTCACTCCTCCTTAGGTAGGAATAATTTGGCTTTTTTCCAGTCAGTTCTTGATAATTGATCCCTCCGCCTTTTTCTTAGAAGGGCAGCACACGCTGCTGCCCTTAAATGTAGGCTTGTAGATCTATGACATTTGTATGGAATAGTCCTCTGCTTTCATATATCATACTCTAAAACTCATTTTAAAGGAATTAAATGCGTTCCTAGACCTTGGAGTTGGGTGTTTGGGGCTGGTAGGTCAATTTCTGGTAAGGCCTTAAAGAAAAAAGAAAAAAATGTTTGAAGCACAGGGTGGGCAAGGGAGCAGAGAAAGCTGATCATTGGTGTCAAAGACACCTTCTATGGAGAAAGCTGATGTGTCTCAAGAGTATACATTTGTGCTTTGCTAAAAAGTTGTCTTGGCTTTAGGAAGCTGTCTAGTCAAAATAGAGGGAGGCACATTGGTTCACCTCCTCAGGCTGCTGCTGCTGCGGTGCAGTTCCGGCGTGACTTTGGTGAGTGCCAACACGTACCTGTGTGTATGTCTGCCCTGTCGAGACGGGCCAGAGGTCTGAGGGAGAAGGGAGCACTCACCTTGCATCCCACCAGGGACCTGGTATGGTCACTGTGGGAGGAGGCCTCCTGTAGGTTTCCTGTGAGCTGAACCGAGCTCTGTTATTTCGTGATGGCTTGTTGCTCGGGAATGTATTCTGTCATCAGGTTGCCTTGGGAATTTGGGAGCTGAATAGCGTAGTCGACCTTGCACCTGTGATTCCTGAAAGTAGTTTTGTGCAGCGCCACTAAATATCTCCAACATACATATAAATAATTCCTGTGTCTTTAGTTATCAAGACAGTGAAAGTCTTGTCTGTTCTTTTGAATGTAAAAGAAATATGGGCTATCAGTATCTTGAAGGAAAGAGAGTGTGATATTTTTTGTTTCCCGTGAGCAACAAAAAGAAAAAAGTAATGCTGTACATGTCATTCTGTCCAGTTGTATCTTGTTAACCCTTCACTTTCTGTTGGTGTGGTTACAATTACCAGGAAATCTGATGCAATCTAGATGCTTACACAAATTTAGGTTGTTGAGCGTGTGGAATATCTGCTGAGTATGATCTTGTTCCAGAGAGTGGAGATTTTAATAGCTTGCCTTTAATACTTCTAATAAATCACAAGTTGAAATGAGTAGTTTACCTCATAGAAAGATGTGAATCGCTCATTGCTGCTTCTTCCAAGAGTTGCCTCACTTGTTCTGAATTTGGAAATATTTCCAGTGGGCTGGAAGTGCTTTCTGAATTGCTAGATTACCCATGCACATTTCTGCTGTGAAGGCCAGATCAGGATTCTTTAATTCTAAGGCTGTAGTATCTTTCTGTTAAGTAGTCTTCTGTTTGTGAGGTTTGCTCTCTGCTACCTTTAGTTTATTGTTGAGGTGCTGCATGTTTCCATCTGCATCCATATATTTCCTTTGAAACAATCAGTTCAAATAAAGGAGTAAAAACTTCTGTGATACAAATGACCTACGTACAAGTGATGGTGGGCTCAATCTGAGAAAGTAGGCTGCAAGTAGTAACCGTTTTGTGGAATGCCTATCTTGTCAGTAAATGCTTAGGAAGTTTTTTAATATAGATATCCTTTTAAGGACCATATGAAATAGGTAATTTTTAAGCACAGGTTAGAGCTGCTATTCTTTCTGGTACAGAAGTTAGTTGCTCATTGCATCTGAGCCTTCCACAGTCTTGGAATTGTAAAATCATTTAGACTGGAAAAGAGCCTTAAGATTATCAAGTCCAAAACAAACTGGTCCACAAGAACAGAAACCAAATAAATTCAGTACAAGAAAAAATCTCAGTGTTTTTCAAAAAGAATTCACTGGTAGTGAAAAGCAGTTTATTCTCAGACTTCCAAAGGCTGTTGCAAAGGGGCAGCTCTTAAAGCAAAGAAACTAAATAGTCAAAGATGTGGTTTAATTATGCACTGATTCTTGTTATTGAGAAATACAATAGAAGAAAAAAGGTCACTGAGTGGCATATTGTTTCCAAGCTCTAGAGGAGCAATGAAGTGATGTAAAACAGAAGAATGGGGGAGAAATTGAGCAAGCTTTCAGGGAGGAAGATTTAACTTTGCCATGTGATTCAGCATTAAGAACTGCAGGAGCGTGAGGGAGTGGAGTCGGAGCTGTAATCCTTATGGGGCCATTTGATCCCTGTGTGACTTCAGACAATCAGCTTGATCTCTGTGAGCTTCAGTAAATGAAAATAGGTAAAAAGCAAGCTCAGATGCTGTGCTGTCACTTAACTGCAATTTCTACAGAGAAAAGAGAAGAAAGTTGAGCCTTACAGCATCCCTGTTAATGTTCTAGAACTAAGCGTGTACAGCTACAATTGCAGAATCAAAGTATAAAAATAAAGCAGCAAATAAATCTGAGTGCTGTTTACTTTAGGATTTTATGTTGACTGTTCCCAGTAACCAGATGTGGGGTCTACAGGCAAGCATAAAAAAACCAGAACTCCCAAACTGTGACTAACCCATACCATCAAACGTCTCAAAACATATCCACAGGCTTGGTGACTGACTGACTGGAAGTATTTTTTGGATCTGCAGACTTTCTGAACTTTAGTAAATGCAGTAATAGGAGTCATGACTTGCATAAAAATGGCATAGTCTGATCCTACTTATTAGTAGTTGGCATCTGAAAAGTGCAGTGCCCTTTTCTGATTTGCCTTCGAAAAGTCTCAGTTGGCATTTCAGAGAGGGAACCAGCAAAAACTAAATGAAGATAATATGCCTTACTGCCGTCTCATTTGCTTATTTGATGCCTTTTCCTATGGTTATGCCCTGGCTAAGCATGGCCACCTCAGCTTGTTTTCGGGAGAGGGCAGTCCCACAGTATACAGTGTCCAAAACTGCAATCTAAGAAGGTAGAGTCTCTGCCAAACATCTGATCCTCCAAGGGTGATCATCAGAGCCACTACCACTGTTGCTAAGGCTTTAAACTTTCAGAGGCTGGGGAAGAGATAAAAATCTTAACCACAATCCTGAAGTAATGTCACCTTCTTTCTTTGTTTTGCATTACCTGATGGCTGAATTTTTCTGTATTTTTATAAAAGATGTTTTCCTCAAGTAATTACTTCATTCACTTTCCAAAGGATCATTTTACTTCACGTTAAACAGCCAGGAAAAATCAGTCTTTGGCCTGTTGTAAGGTTTTTTTACCCTTTCTTCTTGAATGAAGTGGGACCACACAGTTCACTGGCTTCAGTAGTGCAACCAAACAGATTATCCTATCTCCTGATACTTATTCCTGCAAGTGACAAGTGGCAGGGGAGAAGGTGGAAATGTCACAGAAACCTCTGAGGCTGACTTCATCACTAATGAGAATTGTGTAATAACATCCTTGGAAGCAGCACAAGGTGCAAAAAACAAGGCTTAACTAATATGAGACTATTTCAGAATAATCTCCAAAATAAATCTGTGCTTCTCACCTAACCTAGTTTAAACATTCAGCCTATGAGTTGAGCAGGTGCTGCATCCCGCAGAAGCGTATGTTGCTGATTGTGTCTGCTGGTTCTGCTTGTGTAGTGACTAATGCACCATTTGAAATAAAATACATTTTGAGATTTTGCAGGTGTCTTGCCTGTGGAATCCACTGTAGATGCTTATAATATGGGATCTACTATTATTAATATATTAAAGCAACATTGTGAAAGCAGTTACATATTACAAAAAGTTTCTGCATCCTACCATACAAAAATAAACTGCTTGGTGTGACTGCTGTTGGTTCTGCAATTAAAATGTAATTTCTTCAGTGGCACATATCTAAAAGCTCTGTAGGTTAAGTCTTGACTTCATGGTAGTGGGAATTTTGCATTCTACCCTTTTTCATGTGGTGGTAGAAGATTATTTTCTATGATGCTCAGGTTTGTACATCTTTTGGAGAGGCGAATTGTGTGAGGCTGTGGTCCTGTGCAGAACACGGGCTGGGAGGGCTGGTCGCTCATTTGTGTGGATGTGAATGCATAATTTTGAACTGTCTCTGCCAACCAACAGCTAAATGTGCCAGATCATTAACATAATCTGTGAAAATAGGATTATGGGAGTGTTGATGATAAATGGCAGCACAATGGAATCTAGCTCTTTTTTGAAAGCACGATATTAGTGAGCGTTACCTAGTTTACTGGAAATGTGTATTCCTGGCACATTTATAACCAAGGAAACCAATCGCCTTTGCCTTTTCACTTCTGTAAGAAAATAGGACTTTAAAAAGGGACACTGAACGAACAGATTTTTGTGGCATGTGTTTATATATAAACTTGTTGAAATGGTAATCTAGGAAAGCAATAAATGAAAAATTATAGTAAAAGCACCTATGGTTTTGCATCATCATCATAATTTCTTTTTATCCTTTGACATGTATTTAGTATATAGGGTTGATATGAACTGTAATTTACTCACACCTCTTGTGGAACCAGCTTCTTAGCCTTTGCTCAAACGTTTTGTATCTTCAGCGTAAATGGTTCAGATTTATACTGGCGTAACACAACAAAAAAATCTGATCTCACTGTGGTTTTCTTCATTTCCTGAAATTTTAAGTGCATGAAAGTCATGGTACTTTCCAGAAGCTCTTTAAGTAATGAAGACTAAATTTCCTGCATCAATTGAGTTTCTTGGCAGGAATTGTTTTATTGATAATTGTGAAAACATACAATGTTAATGTAGTTTAGATTATTATGAAAATTTTCTGTCCTTATGTCCACAAAAACAAGTGTGAGAAATAGGACATCAGTAGCTATAAATAAGCCAATACCAATTTCTTAATGGGAATGACAGGCAATGTTTACCCTTTTTGTTTGTTCCCAGGAAAACCTAATGCTCTGTGTTTGTCCACGTCTCTTCCTCATTTCCTAGTTCAAGCACTCTTTGCAACAGAGTCTTGTATGTGACCTGAAACTGTGCTGGGAAACTGGCCCTCTCCGGTCCTAATAACATCAAATGCTTCTTTAAAATTTCCTGTTAAAACAAAAATATCCAGTCACCGGCTGAAATGGGTTACAGCAGTGACAACCCAAGGTTGAGGCTTTCTTTCTAGTTTCCTTTGCCAGCTATGAACGTTCAGATGGTTGGCAAGAAACTCCCCGAAAACTTGGCAACAGTAGTGCTGGTCATTGTGGCTGGAGTGCATAAATCCTACTGGAAAACTATGGCTGTCTTGGTGGGGCTCCCTGAAAGTGGGCTGGGCTGAATTTCAAATATTAAATCAGAAATTCCCTTCAGAAGACAGGTGGTATTTGAGGGTTGTGCAGCTGCTGTGGTTGGCAGGTTCTGCTGTATCCCCCGTGCCGGTGCTGTGGCAGCGTTTCAGTGGGCTGGTACCGCTCGCTGGGCTGAGGAGAGCAGAGCGCAGCAGATGGGTGCTTTAGCACTTTCATCCCTGTGGTTTAAATTTTCTGTAATTCACATACTTTGAAACCAGGCTTTCTCAACTTTAGCAAGGTTCTGCTTTTACATGCTTCAAAACTGTGATACAACACAGAGTAATTGGTGAAACCACAGGACCCAGGCAAGTTTGAGAAGACGGGGATCCCTTAGAGATCCTGTGCCAAATCCAGCAGTCCTTACTCATGTGAAATGGTTGCAGTTACTCAAACTTCGCGTTCTTCCCTTTAATTTCTGTAGCAGTGTTTCCCCTGAACAAAATGGCATGTTTTGATTTCTTTCACTGCTAATTTCTCGCTTTAATCAGCTTGATAGTCACCCAGTATTGGAAATATTCTTCCAGTATTGGAAGAATCTGGGGGAAGGAATCTTCACATCCTTTCGTTGTTGTTTAATGTAGTCACATGAAGAACCTAAATATAAACAGATGTCCATTTTTAAAAAGTCAGCATATTCCTGAAATTTAATATTTTTGTTAGCGTCACTGACAGAAATTTTATTGCAGAACATTCAATCTCTGGTTTGTGTTCAAACAATATTAAGAGATTGTTGCTGCACTGAAATTTGGAGAGTTTTCAATAAGAGCATTCTGCAGCATTAACTTATTTATTTATTTAGTGTCCTGACTGGCAGGAACTGGAATTACAGAGTTCCTTTGGCTACTGCTCCTCACCTTGGGGAATAGGGTGGGGCGAACGACCCGTGGTTTGTCTTCTCCTTTCCTGCTGCGCCGAGAATGAGACGGCTGTGCCTAACTGCCTTCTCCTTCCCGTCGAATCTGTGTAGGAAGCAAGAGGGTTTAAATCACGTCTAAATCTTAAGTCATAACCAAGGGGCTTCTTTATTGAGGGTGGTGGCTGGATGAAGTGTCTTGGCAACGCGTGGTCTTTCTGGCAGTGCAAGGGGGATGTATGTAGGGACCGGGTTCCTGCTCCACAGTAGGAGCACAGGGAACGTATGAGCAAAATGAACCATGAAGAAACGCTGAATTCTTTCAGATATTGTACAGGTTCACTAGTTGCTGGTTCAGCAAAGCGATGTTTGAATACCTTAGTCAAATCCAGCCTGTTTGTTTTCCTGTATGTGTATGTTTGCTGAGGGGATTATGCAACACAAGGGAGTTTAAGTAGCTCCTGTTAAAATCAGTGGTAGTTATCTAGAAAAATATTTTCAGTCATTTCTTTAGCATGTTTGCAGCATCCTCATTTTAAAGAAAAAATTTGAACTTTTTCCAAGTGATAATAGCTAAGTTGGAAAGTCTAACTTAAAAATGTCAAATGTACTATCATCTGGGGACAGCAGCTTTTGCTGCATCAATCTCCATTTGGCAAGATGAAGATTCTTGTGGGTTAGCTGGGTCGACACAGACCTTCTGCGATTCAAGTTCTGTTGTCTTTTTGAGGTGGGAGCTGGGAACAGAGAGAAGATGCAGTATATGCAGGAAGAAGATGAACTTACTAAATGAAAAGCTTCGGTTTTCTTTACTAGAATAAAACATTATCTTGATGGAAACAGCGTATGTTAGTCACTGGGAAATTAAAGAAGATATTTGAAAAATGTTGGATCTGTTCTGTGAAAATCAGTTTAGAAGTCATCAGTGGATCGAGTCTCCTTGGGGTATCGCAGGAACACTGGATAAAATCCAGTTTAAAATGAGTTCAGATTATACTTGCAATAATATCCAAACCATGGGGTTAGTTTTTCCTGCTAAAACAGCTGTAGATAGAATTGATGCTGTGTCTGCTGCATGAAGATGAAGATTTGTGTGCAGTTCTCCTTCTCGGGGACTCTTCTTTTAAAAGGTACACCTGTTTTGAAGACGCAGATGCCAATTTTGTCATGCTTTTCTAGTCTGAATGCTATTTCACTCCGGACGTGGATCTGCTTTGATTACAGTGATATCTTTTCAGACGTGATGCTACCCGATGTTAGGGAGTAGGAGACTCAACCTGTCTGGGTACTTGTTTGGCTCTTGTCACAGTACATCTCAGCAATTACAGGAGTACTTCTGTGAGAAGGGAAGTTTTATCCTGATTTTGTGGTTTGCAATTTATAGAGTACGGCTGGTTTCTATTTCATCCAATGCAATAAATAAATAAAGTCTTAGCTATGGCAGGATCTAATACGATGTATCCTGCCTAAAATGCTATTTATTCTATTCTTATCCATCATTCTTGATGCCATTAAAGGAGAAATGAAATGTCATGATTAATTTAACTCTTACAACTATAAATGAATGTTTGGTGGAAACAGTGACGAGAACAAGTTCTATCTTACCAATGTGGTAAGCATTTTGGAAATTATTCTGAAACAGTCTCGAGTGCTTTCAGTGTAAATACAAGAGAGAAATATTGTTGATTGCTCATCTCTGTTGTTAGCTAGTTGATTCTAAACTAAGCATATTGAATCATATATAATAGCAGCAGGCATTCTTCTTCCTATTTCTGGTACTGCTACATTGTGCCAAACCACACGTCAGTGCCATCACCACTCTGTCCACAATCACCACCAAAATGGAAGTGATTGTTTTTCAGTGGAAATAAAGTATTAGATCAAGAATTATTTTCTGACTCTAATTACCTTCTAACACACTTAGCTCAGTTGAGATACATTTCATTCACATCCCGTTCCCAAGGGCCATCCTTATTGTCTTTTGAAGGACTTGCAGCCAACGTTAAAGAGATTCTGTGGGAACTTTCTCTATTTGCTGCCCATTGCAGAGTGGAATCATGGCCTTGTACTTAACGGAGATGTTTGCAAATGGACGCAGGTATCTAGCATCAGCAAAAGAATCTGACCAAACACATACAGACTGGAGATTCAAGAGAAATGGAAAACATTTAGTAGATAAGGCAATTTAAATTACTATACGCGTTGTAAAATGCAGTTCAATGTCTCCACATTTGCATCTGATCTTTTACCAGTTCTGTTTTTCTTCTGAAGTGTTTACAGGTAAGTCTGACCATAGGTCTTTCCCTCTGCATTTTCATTATCTCTGTCAAAACCAGCATAATTGATCTCAATTGCTGTGAATTAGCTTGTTACTATAAAGTCTATTTACTTTTGGAAATGGAGAGACAGCCTAGGTGTAAGTCTTCTGTGCTGGACAGTAGTGTACAGGAACTGAAATCTGGCTAAAAGTCACTGTGAGAACTGGTCTGGTGTAAGGAATACCTGCAAGGGCACTAGGGCTGTCTGTGACTGTTCCTCCACCCCATATAGCAAGCTGTGCTACTCTACATTTTTTAAATTAGTAGCATAATTTAAAGCTTGGAAGGTGTTCTAATAAGGATAAGGGCTTTCTTTCATAATGAAGGAACTGAAACAGTTTTCCTGATACATCTGTGTATCCCAGGGCCAAGCAAATTTCTGTATCAGGTCCTCATGTGTAAGTGTTTGTATTTTAAATATCATGCAGTATGTCTGTGGCAGATATCTGTCTGCAGTAATTCCCAGTTGTAACTAATACATTTTCCTATTTAATATAGTCCATAGTCAAGGAAAATACATCCATATGTTTTGAATTCTCTTGTGTCTTCATTGCAGTTCTCAAGAGCATGCTATTCAAGATATGATTTTGTTCTACATTTGTGTTGCATATAAGCTGATCAATAGACATTTAATAAGCTTTGGAATAGCTGAAGTATTGGCATGTGTAAGGTTTATCTAGTACAAATACTTGGTAGGGTCAGTATAATTGGATATATTGTAACAGAAGCTCACTGGTCTTTTAGAGAGCCACAAAATTCAAAATACTTATTTCATCAGTAATCTCCTTCTCAGAATCTATCTGAATAGGTCATTTGCTTGGCAGCATCCCTTGCCCAGTAATTATTAATTCCAGAAGAATAGCAGCTAATGCAACTTGAGAGCTGCTCTGTTTTTCCTCTGACTCTCCTCTGTTTTCCTTTAAAGACACAGTCACTGCACTAGATGCAATTTTGCTGTTCCCTTGCAGTGGCAGGGTAGTGCCAGCTCGTGGCTACGCTCCTCTTTCACTGCAGAGTATTCTAGAACTTAGGAGAATGCTAAATAAAAGAGAGGATTGAGTGAGGAGGGATATTTAATTGCTTTTATTAGTGTATTGAATAACAGCGGAAAACCCTCTTGTGTTTCTTGTTAAGAGCAGCAATGGATTTTTTTCCCCAAATCCTTGATTGCTCACTATGGATTGGGCATCCCATTGAGTAGCTGCTTAAAGGACTTAACCAGCTTATTTTCACCAGAAGAGCAGGCAGTAATTCCAAAAGGGGGAGGGTGAGCTGCTGAAAGCCTGTATGTATATATCGTTTTAAAGTGTTTGAGCCAGTACAGAATGGTTTCAATGGAAAATGGATAATGGTTAACATCAGCTTTGTACAGCTGCTTTTTGGCTAAAAGAAAGGTAATTTATATTTAAAGTCTGTGAGTGTGATTCATTATTTTTCACAATAATGTTTTGCTTAAGTTTCCCCTTCTTTCCCCCACAGATTCTTTGCAGTTAGTAAGGCTACCTCTGCTACCTCTGCTATTTCAGCACAAACAGTTTCTTCCTCCTTGAGGTCTGTTCCAGGTGAACCCTAAATCACAAACTGTGCTTGCCCTCCATTTTTGGATAATATTTGTGAATAGCTTACATATTTGGCTGCAGTCTTACTGCCAGACTTGAAGGGATGACTGCATTACTGTGTTGCATTGGCTCCAATGTGAGGTAGGGGTGGGGAGAACAGCTTTAGCAAATTTTAAGGGAGCTGTATTAATCTATGTCCCTCTTTTTATGCTATGTTCACAAGCATTAATTGACAGAGACATTTAAAAATGACTTACACATTTAAGCATTCATTCCCTCTCCCCCCTAATTGCTTTGGGAAGAATGAATGTAACTAGGCTGGACATGGTTTATTAACTTAGCTTTCTTGAGGGTTTGGAAACATTTTTGCAATGTCCCATGTCTCCACTAAAATTCTGTATTGTTTTGGGTCTGCCTGGCTGCATGGACACAAAGCAATAGACTAATTTGCCTCACACATTCATTCTAAGGTGATTATAAATTGTGTCTTTAACACCTTAAAATTACATTTCATAAAAGTGAGAAACATTACTGTTTCAGCTCTTTGAAATGGTTCTGATACTTTCACACATAGGTAGCTGTTGGCTACTGTGTTATGGAAACTAAAAAGTGAAGCTTTAAATAAACATGTTCCGTATTGCTACCTGATGATGGTAATGATTGTGTTATCATTCAAGAGAAGGATTTTCTAGTTTAGAAGGATGTACTTAACTACAGGGTGATCATCCTGGTATTTTCATTGTTAGAGATTTGTGGTTTTGACCTCCAGCATCCTATTAAGACATTTATACTGAGATGATTCAAGGGGTGAATCTAAAGTTGATAGAAATTAAGGTGTTTCAGAGTATAAAAGATGCTTTGAAGTAGTTGCAGCACATTTCATTATTTAAGAGTAATTTTCTTATAAACTAAGAAAATTATGCACAGCAACCTTTAAATCAACAGCCTGAAACCCAAATATATATGTTTGATGTTATCTAGGCATCTGAGGCAGTTCCTGTATGGGTTGATTTTGGCATAATGGTAATAACATTTCCAGGAAGATTTTTAAGTCTTAGTACTGACAGTGCTCCTACTCTGTTGCACTCACAGCTGTGCACTGTTCAAGCTGAAGATGCTTTTCCTAGACAATTTTGGTGACAGAAAACTATGTATTTTAATTATGCTTTCTGCAGTCTGGAGCTAGAGGTAGGATTTGCAAGTCTCTGAAATTTCATGACTTACTGCCTTCCAGAGACAAAACCTGACCTATCAGAAATATTTTTACAGTTAAGGGCTAATACTTCTTGGTGCAGTTCTCTGGGATGGAGTCCAGCCAGGTGCAAGAAAGTTTTCCGTCTTTTTCATTTTGAACTCCGAACATATGTGTATCTAGGTCTGCACTTGAATATTTATATTTCTTTGGGGAGAAGCCACAGTGTGAGGTTTATTCATGCAGAAACCGCTCTGAACTGTTTGTTTTAAGGGTAACAATTTCCTTGATGGTAAACAACAGCATTTCAAATTTACTGTATGACAGCAGAAATATTTTGAAGGAAAGCTACCGGTATAACTATTATAACTGGGCACTACGGAATAAGTCAGTCAATAAACATAGGAAGGCTTGCACTCTGTGAGTTCCCAGGTCAGGAACTTGAACCCTTTTAAAAGAGTTCAGGGACCTGATTCAGTTTGCCCCAGTGCCAGTCTCCAGTGGTGGAGATTCTGTATGATGGTGCTTAATTACTCCTTTCAGTGGAAATTTATCTGTGAAGCATAATATAAATCTTCCATGCTACAGCTTCGGCCCATTACCTCCTGTCCAGTTTACAGTGCATGTAGGAACCCTTCTGTACTTTATTTCTTTTTACAGACTGTCATCCCCTCTGTTTTCTCAAAACAGCACCATGATTT
Source organism: Tringa solitaria (assembly GCA_026413425.1). Lineage (NCBI taxonomy): Eukaryota > Metazoa > Chordata > Aves > Charadriiformes > Scolopacidae > Tringa > Tringa solitaria. The sequence goes on from JAOXJM010000071.1 coordinate 26,013,307, forward strand.
GAGTCTTCCCTCTTTGGTCATGGTTTCTAGAGCACTGGTCAGTCGTGCTCTCCTTGGGATGGGCTTCTCACAGACTAATACCCAGAACTGGATGCAGTGCTCCGGCTGAGTGCTGGAGTTACTGATGTGGTTTGCAGACTGCCCTCTGTTTTATATCTATGCGTACAATACTTGCTTATTTTTTGTAACTTCACCCCTTTGACATCTCATGTTAAGAGAGATCCACTGTCACTGCTCCAGATTCCTTGTGTAATTACTACTTTCCCATTAGTTACTCAGCCTGTGTTTGTGCAGGTGGTTATTCTCTCATAAATGTAGGATATTGCACCAATCCCTATTACATTTCATCCTGCCTTTTCAGACCCTTCCTCAGGCTGTCAACATCTTTATTTTGAACACTGATCCTTCCCTCCAATATTCTTGCTGCCTTTCCTAGCTTGGTGTTATCTATGAATATAATCTCTCTATCCCATCGTCTATTCTGTGCATGAAAACATATGTTGGAACCGCACTTGGGAAAGATCTTGTGGATTCTCACTCAATACATACCACAACCCAGCCAGTGAACTACTGAGTATGGTTTTCAAACCAATTTTACACATCCCTTATAGCAATTTCTTCTAGATGGCGTATTCCTAGCTTGAAGAAGTGTCAAACACCTTAGAAAAGCCAAGCTAAATCGCAGCCACTGCTTCTCCCCCACGCAGAGCCTGTTTGGAGAAGGAAATTAAATGGGTTTGACAAGATTTTTATCTTGACAAATCCATACTGGTTGCTACTGCTGCCCTGATTATTTTATGGGTGTTTATGAATAGTGGGTTTGAATTCTTGCAGAATTTTTTCCAGGAAATGAAACTGAGTTGACTTGTTCAGCGTCTCTCAGCTTGTTCTGCACTTTGCAGCTCAGAAACTGTGTGTCCTTTTCTAGTTTTCTGTCATCTGACACACCCTCCATAATTCCCAAAGGTAAAAACCGTTCTGAGATTGCTTCGGCAGTTTCCACCAGTGCTCAGGGGTGAGTCCGTGGAGCCTGGCTGCTCTGGGCACTCCAGGTTCATCTGCGGGCAGCACTGCCTCTTGTCTGACCACTTGAGTGGCAAAGCCTATCTCAGGAGGTGAGGAGTGAGCTTAATCTTCGTTGTTTTGAAGTGCAGTTGTGAGGAGCACAGAGGCGAGCAGTGCCAGGATCAGAGCTATTGCAGACCAGCTCCATGGAGCAGTAGCTGCCTTCCCAGTGCCTTCCAGTTAGATTTTCCCAGATCCAAGCTCACCGAGTCGGTAGCTTTCCATTTTCTGCAGGGGACTTAAGAATAAGCAATCAAAGCGAGAAAACTTGGAAAACTGAAATATATAAAAAAAAAAAAATCAAAAGCAAAGTTACTAAGAAATCTTGAGTCTCAGCAATGATCATTATAGCCTTTATATAAGAATAATCTTAAAAATAAATGTAATGTGAAACCAAATCCCCAAACACTGAAAGTTTAGGACTTTATCTGCTACCAGAGAGAAAGCAGCTTTCAAGTTAACTGACTGAGCTCCAGGTCACTGGCATCCTAGTGAAAACGTTGTTCTAATGAACATTCATTTTTTTAACTAACGTTTATGAGAATGTAGGAAATAAATATCTTTTGAGTATGTAAATAAAAGCACAGACTGTTTTAACTAATCCTTAAGAATTTATTTGCCTATTGAAGGACTGTGGCAGGAGGCCATAGAAATACGCTCAGGACATTTTAGACCCAATAATATCTGTATTAATATTTAAATAAGTACATGTGTCTTCTAGTATTTCAGAAACACTCATCACCCCATAGTAGTTATTTTACTTAAGTTAATACTTAAGTGTGTAAGGCTCAGTCAGAACATATTGACATGCATTTCCCGAGGGACAGTGACAGTCAGTGCGGGGCTGACTTTCAGCTGCTGCTTGTTTCTGGTTTTGTTCATTCTGCAGCGGCTCCTCAGGTGGTCATTTCTTGGTGGCGCTCCACAGCAAAGAATCCTTAGTTATAAACCCTTAAAAAAAAGGGATTTAGTCTCCTCTCTTGCTTTGCCTGTCCATGTATACAAAGAGCCTATGAGTAGCTGCTTTCTTTCAGTTGGAGACCCCTCCTGGGTGGCAGAGGGGACGGCTCCTCTCCCGAGCTGTGGGACGGGGACATCAGGCCTTCCCAAGGCCCTCGCCTGCTTGTGCCAGGCCCCGCGCTCCCCCAGCTTGCAGTGTCTTCAATCACGTTTGGAGCTGCCTCTTCTCCTGTACAGGAGCAGGAAAGCAGCTTAGCTGAATGTAAGTAAAATGTACTTCATTATACATGTTTATATTTGCATTAATGTATGCCCAGGTGATGGGTATAATAGCGATACATTGAGTGACAAAACAGCGTGTCGGCTTGAGGCCTGTGTGGAATCCCTGGCCCCTCAGCAGCGTAACTGGGCAGCGCTGAGAAGCAAAATACATCAGGGCTTTTTTGTAGGCTCTGAAACTATCAGGCTGATTTACTGGGTCTTCTCCCCCAGTTTTAAACCTCTTTCTGTGCTTTTCCCTTTAGCTATTCTGTAATGTTGTCAGCACACATAGATGCATGCCATTAAAGAATCTGCGTGCCATCCTTTCTCCGTAATGACTGTCTCCCCTTGTCGTGCTGGAGCTTTTCACAAAAACTTATTTTATCAACAGTTTGCTTCTGAAGACAATAATATTGCTCAATAAAGCAAACTTTTAATAATTATGATTTTTAAAAAGGTGGCTTATTCTCAGATTGTGTAAGTCATAGAATCCTAGAACAGTTTGTGTAGGAAGGGACCTTAAAGGTCATGTAGCTCCAGTTCCAAA
>JAOXJM010000071.1:26059720-26104564 GCA_026413425.1 Tringa solitaria
AAAATCAGAACTGTCCACTCAATTTGCCATAAAATGTCTTGCTTCTATTGGCAAACCTGTGCTTCTTATTCTATTATGTGTTTGCAACAATGGGTATGAGTATTTTATATTAGTTTGAACTCTTTTTAAATCACTGCAAGCACACAGAATATTCAGTGTTTGCTAACTTCTCTTATACAAAATGCCGATTAGAAAAACAGTATGTTACATGGTCTAAAGATCCTCACTTTTGTATCACATGGTGGCCAGACACTGCACCTGAAGCCCACATTTAGAAAGGAAAACATTTTAATATAGTGAGAGTTGATAGACTTGCATCAAAGTGAAATGTTATTTTTGTAGTGATCAGCAGGCTTCAGACCTCCCATGCTAATCATAAACTTTCCAGGCCAATAAAGCTAATTTGTTCTGTTATTGCCACTGGCCTCCAGCTCCCTTTCTAAAGGGGGATATTGCGCTTGCTGCTAGCTAGAAAATTAGCAGAAGGCCTTCTCTTTCTCCTTTCCCTTAGGCTAGTTATGTGTGTGATATTTTGTGTTGTTTATATGCTGTCTATGGGTGTGTCTTAGAGGTATTCATGAAGAGAAATTGAGTGAGCTGCCCTATCCTTCTTTCCAGTCTTCCTATGTTAATTTATATTGTGCTGGTTATGGCAACCATATGTTCAGGCCTCGTCTCTTCCTCTAAAATATGTCCTTCTGTCTTCCTGGAAATGTTGACCTGAGAGAATTAAAGGCTTTTGTGTGTTTGTCCAGGCTATCCAAATGTATAACATTATGCCCAGTCTTACAACCCAGAGAGTTCTGCAAAGTTACACCAACCTTTTTTACATGTTGGAAAAGGCCTGTTGAGATGTCAAACAAGTATTCCAAAGGACAGCTTAAGATGATGAGAGTTGCCAGAATGCACCCAGCCGGTCTGGTTGGGACCTCTCTGAACTGATAGGGAGCTGTTAGCAGTCTCTCAGCAGATTGCAGCTGAACCAGATGCAGACCCTAGAGGTGCTCTGCATTTGCAGTTCTCCAAGCCAAAAAAAAAAAAAGGAAGGGGGGGACACAGATTTGGAAATAGCAGCAGCAGAACGAAGGGCAGTGGTGAATCTCCCTATGGATGATGGTCAAATCATGGATGATGCGTTTGGTAGCTCTATCTGGTGCTGTTTCCATGTTAAATAGAGCATCACTGGGTATGCTTTCCTTTTGAAGGCTAAAGAAGTTCATTATCATCATGATTTCCTTTTTTTCCTTCAGCTTTCCCATGGCTGATGGGTGCAATGAGCACAGGTTTTAATCAACTAAAGAAGAAAGCTGTGCATAGTGTGTACCTATTAAACAGTAGAGTGTACACTGAAGAACAGTTGAGATGAGCTTGTATGTAAGTTGGAAGGAGAACTTGACATCAATTATTAGAAGAAAGTAGAATTAATCACAGTTAGAAGCTTAAGATTTTTACTTTCTAAAAAATAGTTCTAGATATCTGTATAAACTTGGACTTGATTGGAATTTCATTTGTAAAAGGAAAGATTATTCCCTGGCCAGATTCTGATCTACAAAGAGGGACTGTAAGATCATTTTCAAGAATTTGTTTTTGCTGGTTTTTTTTTTCCTAAATGGAGACAGAATTAGGTGCATTTTTAAGACTTCAGAGCCTATTATATGAAATGATAGGGAACTAGTCTAAAAATACTAAGACAGTGTTTGCAAAAGTGTGATACAAGAGATAGGAAAAAATTTCAGTCTATTTCAGAAGAGTGCTGTGTTTGTTCTGTTACTATTTTAGTGCGTTTAATCTCCTTAAATAGGTAGGTTCATATGCTCATTTTATTCCTAAGAATTTCTGTATTACAGAGTGTCACCACAGACTAAGCACATGTATGTTCAGGTTAAGCATCGTGCAACTGATGTGAGTAGTAATAGCAGTAGGAAACTGGGAGCATGCTAAAGCCTCATTGAATTTGTGGCAGAACCGCAGAATTAGATGCAGAATTATCATATATTGCCTAATAAGTCTTTTCCAGAGCAAATTCTTTAGAACTTTATTCTGTGTAAAACTAAATGATTGTATTTTTTTAACATAATTTCATCCACTTTTCTGAACCTGAAAGTAATTCAAAAGCAACCTCCAGCTCGGAAGTCCATTGCAAATCTGTCATTTGTACACATCCTCTACAAATTATGACCAAGATGGGTCCAGCATTAATACATTCAAAAGTTTGACTCTTACAAAAAGTTCCCTATAGTCTGACTAAACCCAAAGGAAAACTAAAGCTGCCTTAAAATCATGTTTCTAAACTCTTCTGTGATCAACTCCAGTCATGTCTGATAAACTAGTAGCAATCATTATTGCACAGCAGCTGTTATCTGCTGGCTTTTCTCATTATGCTTTAGGAATTACATTGATGAGTTTGGCTTCATATTCTTACTTGCTTTTTGCAAGAGGATATTTTGATCTCAGCACTTTTTTTCAAAACCATAGTTCTGACAATTTTCTTTGTCCTTTTAATGTAAGATACACTGTACTGTAACTGATCAAACTTTCCGCTTGGTTTCCAGTTTGCAAGAAGAATGTTAAATTAAGCATAATGGGTGTTTACTCCCTTTTGGATTAAAAACCTGTATATTCTTCCAATTAAAACAGTGTGCTAAACTACTCATAACATAAACATGCTTAGAGAAGACATTTGTTGGGGAAGGCGTGTCTGAATGTTATTTTTTCCAACCGTGTATTGGACAGTCCCCACTTCCCCTCTGTAATGCCCATTTTAAAAAAAAAATTCTTTGCCTAGAGTTACTCTCTGCAGTGTTGCTGGTATATATTTAAGTCTGCAGGGGTTTTTATTTTTTATTTTTATGCAACATAACCAGGTGACATCAGCAGACTTTCTTCATTTCAAAATTTGTTTAGAAAGTTATATTTGATTTCAATTCTAAACCTATACATCACTTTCTGTTCTTGTGTAAAGACAAGTTCATTTTGTAATATGGCTCTTGTGTGAAGGTGAAAACTAAGTACTGGTGCTGATGCTGGATTCTCCACATGGCTCTCTTTTGAAAGGCCTGCCTGCTGAAGATGTTCTTGTACTTAAATAAGCCTTATGGGGAGCATAGTATTGGAAGAGGAATGTGAAGGAGCATTAATATGGCTGAGTGAGGCCCTATATGTTTTCCTATGAAATATCTTTGCTGCTTGCCAAACTGCCTTGGCAGTGAACAGCACAAAGGCTAGATGTGGAATTATGTATGCATACTGTATTTTTCTCCACAATGAAGGGAATATAGTCTGTGCCTCCTATCCAAATGTATAGGCAATGATTGAAAGTGTTAGGGTAGTAGGATAGATGTACTGGAGAACCTGATTGGTAATCTCTTAATTACTCTTGAAGTTGATTATGCTCTCCCTAATAATACATTTAATAGCGATCTTGGATAGGCATTTCTAGGAAATTTTTCTTTCTTTTTAGATCTATAGACAATTTTCTAGATATGGACATAGGAATATTTACTTTTATGGACATAGGAGTATTCATTTACTAAAATATTTACTTTAATAGGTAAAACTAGGTAGCAATCGAGCTGAGAGATGGTGAGGAAACAGAGACTAATAATGGTTATTACAGAGGAGTCTATTTGAAAAGGACATCAGAGAAAGAAAGAAGCTGAGAACATGGAGGTGAAGGATTGGAAAAGCTGTGAAAAAGTACCTGGATAGTACTGCATTTGGATTAACATTAATCTTTTTGATGTAAAAGCAGTGCTTGGAAAGTTAAAGAATGAGATTTTAAAGGCCTTTTTAAGATAAATGCCTAGTCTTCCATGAGAATACTTCATAATAAATACTTTAATGTGTAGATTAATGCTTGATTTAATCTTTGTCTGCTTTGGCTTTGGATAAGTAGTTGTCAGTGGTCCATGGCAGATTGAATTTGTCTAATGCCTTTTACCATCACATTTTAGCATGTATACTAAAGTGTTCTCTTGATTTACTTGCACATAATGCATTTAGAAATTTGAAACAATGCGTATTTTGTATGAACTAGACTTCTGTTCTGGCATATTGCGTAGAATTTGGCACTTGAGTTTCTATCTATGAAACATTAATAGAAGAGGAGAATATTATTCATTTTCAGCAAAAAGGAGGAAGGGAAAATCTGTCTGTGGTATTATGAAAGTGAAAGAAATGTTTACTGAGGTTGAAAGAGAAGCAAACAATCTCCAGTCAATCCCACCTTTTGTGGTTAAATATAAATTAACTAAGACACTATAAAACTATTAATTACTTTGCAAGCTTGAGGACACAAAGAATAAAAGATTCTACCCATAACAGTTCATTATTTGGGTATTTGCTATTGTGTGTGGGTAAGAACATATGCTGAAAGCCTTATCATTGCACTTCATCTGGTGTATTTCCTTCAAAAGGGATAAAATGCCTGTATTTAATTGAAAACTTGCTTCTAAAAGAAGTAGTGACAAATCTGCAAACTTATACAGAGAACATAAACCTGCCATTTTGGAAATAGTGTCTGTTTGTATTTGTTTATCTGTAGTTCGGGGAATTTATGTACCTGTGTATACTTTTTGCAGATGACGAGTATCCATAATCAGTTTCCCAATTGTGATGATAATGTTGGCTGTTACGTGACATTATTTTCTGCCAGAGTTTCTTTCCTACAGGCAGTATCACTAAGTTCATTGCCTTTCAGGAGTCATCTTTTCTTTCAATAGTATCCACAGTGAAATGAGCAAGCTAAGCAGAATTCAAAAAGCTCCAAACAAACAAAAAGTTAAAGACGTGAGAAATATATATTTTTATATTGTTATCTTTTAAATTCTTAATTTTGTAACTGTTTTGGATGCTTGCACTAATCCCTTGATAGCATATCTAAATTAGCAGTCCTAGGTGGTTTGCAAAATACATGTGAAAAGCAAGTTAAATCTAAACTAAATATGCTGCCACTGGAAGGGCAGGGTTATAATGCTGTTATGCCAGGAAAATAATTAACTGGTGGGTACCATTGCTTCTTTCATTGAACATGAGCTAGCATGTGGAAACATATATGAAAATTGATATGTTCATTGAGTTCATTGTGAAGTCTTCCCTGAAACATTGGCTGAAAATGATTTAAGACATGATCCATTCAAATATGAAGTTACTGTATTGAAAAGACTTGGAACTATGCAGGAAATCTTCAGTAGGAAATCTTCAGTAGGAGATCTTCCTTCCACACTGTAGGAATTTTCTGTGGTTTTGTTCACTTGCTTTTTGTTAGAATTCTGATTGTTTTCCAGCCGTGTGATGGTGTTGGCTGCACAGATGTGCTTTTACAACCAGATTTCTCAAACAGTCAAGTTTTATGTCTCTCTATGGGCCTTTAAGATTAGAACTGGTGTTATTACTAGCTTTAACCCACGTAGACAGTCTGAGTATGGGGATAAAGTAATCAGCACCATTTGCGTCTTTCAAAATATACATAGAGAATATTTCCTCACTTCTTTTGTTCTATTTGGCGTTGTAAGAAGTTCTTTTTTTTTTTCTTAGTGTTCATATCATATGTATTTACACCTTGTTACCAGCAAACAGTATTTCCAGTATACCATTATGTAGAGATTTTACACTGTACACTGTAGGTTCAGCTGTGTAGCTAATAATTGTAAATAACTGTTTAAAAATAAAATGGCATGCTATCTAAGTTTTTAAAAAATGTTTTCAGAGTATTGAACTATTTCATGCAGTTATTTTGTGCTTGACTCTCCTCCTTATATAGTAGAAAAGTGTTCCTGAATTTAGGCATGCCTTCTGTCCCATGAGAAAATTTGACAGTGCTGAACTTGTTTCAGTTGTCTGTTTCAGGAAGACAAATTTCAAGTTAAATTATACTGGACATGCATTTGAGTACTCAGAGGTTTATCAGCTGTTTATATGAGTATTTATCAGTTTTGTGAGTTGGTGATCCTATAGTAAATGAAATATATGAGACATAAGAATGCATAGTTATGTTAAGTTCCTTGTTATCTTGTTTGAGCTGCATATGAATTTTCAGAATTCATATACAAGACGTAGCTCAAGGTTGAACATAATCTATAGCTGCATGTTTCCAATTTCTTGTGTTGCAGAAATCAACCATGCACAAGAATTGGCTGTTTTTTCTTTGTAAACGGCACCTGTGTTTGCAAAACTAGAAAAACTGGGTAAAGTCTAGGTATCTGCTCTACCTGTATGCTTCCCCAACTTTTGAGCATGTGGGACCACTGTCCTGAGTCGAGAGAGCTGGAAGACTCCACATATGCTGATAGTTCATTTGGTTCTAATGCACAACATGTGTTTAATGTGATTACTTTCAAAATAAGCGCATTTATTAGATAAACTATCCTAAAATCTATTCTGCAAGCAATCAGATTTCCCCAGAATTTTGTTATCATCAAGACAGTAAAGATACACAGTTTCTCTTTAATTAAAAGGCATTCATTCATTTTTTGTATGGTGTGCATCTGCAGAGAAAGAGGGGTGTTGTTCTTGCACTGCAGCTATGCTTCTAATTTGGACCTAATTTGCACCAGCAGTGTAACTGACCTGTTGGTGCTGCACATTCTTGACCTGGCATGGACTCCCGGTGATGAAAAAAGAGCCTTTAGTCCAGTAACAGGGTAGATTTTGACCTGGGCTAGTGTTAATTCTTTTAATTTGCAATGCAATTAGGGGCAGGTTGTATGGTATAGTATGCTTAGATCAGACGGTCTTACTGGAGAAGGTGGTGTTGGGAAGATGGAATCAAACAGAACATGAGGAGGTTTGAGGAAGGAATAATTGCATCTTTGGCTCAGGGGTTTTGTAACTCAATGGGAAAAGCTGGGATGTAGTTGCTGCCCAAAGCATGAGTGACGTTACTATGAGATTAGTTCTCTCATCTCACTTCAGGTGTCTGGGTTGTATAATGAAATTACTTTGGAAATCTTCCTCCTCTTTCTTCCTGTATTCGGTTTCAGGATGAGTGCTTAATCCAGTGTGTTCAGATTGCAATTACATCTCAAGTCTTATTGAAGTTAGTACATACACATTTCCTTTGGCAACACAACAGCTATTTTCATTTTTTTCTGTCAGAAGAACAGAGGAAAAACCTGGTATTCCCATAAACTGCAGAAAATATAATTTGATTACGAATACAAGTCTTCCAAGACGTTTTTCCTTTCTCCTTCTTTTGGATCCCAAGTAAGGTCTGGTTCAGTACCACTGTGACATCAGAGAGCAGAGGTGCCTGTGCCACAGCATTGACCTTGGCTCTCGTGCTCCAGCGGTGGGACTCCTGGGCTGACGTTCACTTTCTTTTGTTAGGAGGGATGTTGATTTAGTCCTATCCCCTACATAGCATGTGTAACGTATGCAGTACTGCCTCCTTTTTCAAGGTTACCTCTATTTCAAGACTTTTTATCTGCTGCCTGATACAACCTGTTACCTTGCTTTTACTTAGTTGATTTCTACTATTGCTAGCTCAGTACACTGAGAAATGTGAATTTTGGCATAGGTACAGACTTTCAGGGCCTCGATTACACTAATCAGCTTTAATGGCCCCGACCAGCCTCTCCCTGGTGAGCCTCTCCCCACATCTCTGCTCATGGGACCAATAGTCCTGTTTAAATTCAGCCCTGGGCCTCCTGTTCCTGCTCGAGCGACCTTAGAGATGTGCCTCTCGCCAGCTCCAGCTCCACCGCAGCCATGCGTGCACCTGGCCATGGACCCTGCTGAGCTGTGTCCCGATCTATGGACTGACATCTTGCCTTGACCTTGGACCTGCCTCATCACTTCAGACTTGTTCAGTGATCTTGACTCTTGTTTGACCCTGACTGCTGCTCCTGGATCTGCCCTGCTCCATCTTGCAGTGGCCATGGGACGGAATCCTTGCCACTGCTGGCATGCTTGACACCTGGCTCCCTATCCCGTCCAGGAGCAGCCATCTGTCTCTGTGACCTGGCACAGCCTTTGAAGGTTGACTGATACTGTTTTGCTGCTTTAGGTAAGTAGTAAGCATGAAAAATATTGGCCAGCTTTTGCAGAGCTTTCTTTTCATCTTTAGTTGGTAGGAGAGGATGCTCATTTCTTGCAAATGTAGGTTTTACTGTAGTGTTTTGTATACATTTCTTGCCTGCATATTGGACTAGTATGTGCTATAGTTGATCCACTCTTGATGAGGACTCACAATGATTTTCAAAGTTCTTTCTAGATCTGTTTTCCCCAGTCTAAAAGAATATCATTATGGCTTTGATATTTCTAGCAATGTAGAAAATAACAGGACAGGTAAAGTGTATATGCAGGAAAACATGTTCTACATGGGCTTCCTCCTCTGAGTGAATTTCAGGAACATTTCCAAGCAAAATGGAAAATTATGATTACATTTGCAATCCTGACTGGTTAGTTTTCTCTTGGAGACAGCTTGTTCCCATCATTTTATGATGGCATGTTTGATGTAGCTGTCATTTGCCAACTGGACACTGAGGAAGATGTGCCTTAGCACTAAAATCTGGTTTTAATGTGTTTTAGTTTTGGACCCGAGTAAAGACTCTACTTTGTAATTCTGACTACATAGGAGGATTCATAGCGTAGGTCATGGCCTATTACACAATGAAAGTTTGCACTTTTTTTTCAGGACCTCTGTTTATTTGTTTTTGTAATTAAAAAACAGGTATATTTACATGATCCAAGGGCCTCACCTTTTTCCTTATCGTATCTTTAAAATACTTTCTACATGTAGAGTTTGAAGTATCAGCCTTTATCCCCCATGAAGAAGTGAAACATTTGAAAATAGCATGATTCAATCTTATATTCAGAATGTTTTCTCTAGGAGGAGTTTTGCTTTTCACAGAAATAGACATAAATTATTTGTGTAATTTATAATTAATTTGGTTTAGTTAAAGATTATTTAAAGGTTTTGGGGGGGATTTGCTTTTTTTTAAAGGACAAACAGGCCTAGTCGCATTTCCTATTTTAGGTAAAGTATCCAAATATAGCAGTGGTACCAAGTAGTTTTTTTGTGGTTTTGTGGTACGTGTGAAGGATGAGGTTCAAATATTTTAAAGGGGAGGGCATGCTTTCTCCTTCAGTTCCTATTTTTAGGTGGCTGCTCATTTGCATGGATCAAAATGCCTTATGTGAAACTAGTGTGATGAGAGGTAGTTTTCTAGAAATGTTTGTCTGTTTTTTATGCATACAAAGAAAGAGACTAAATATGATCCATCAAAGAACTCTTTTCCTTTTGCTTTCACCACTTTTTTGTGCATAGAACGAGGTAGAAGACAGTGTGAATAATGTTGGATCATGTGTTATAAAATAGGTAAGAAAATAAAATTAAAATAAAGTGTGAGGAGGTCCAGAATATGGTGCTAAAAATCTCAATACCTTATTAGGAAAACAGAAGACATTGATTAAAAAATGCAGAGAGAACAACTTTTGTCACAAAAGGAATGGTATTCATAAAAATTAGAAGTTCCAAGCATGGTGTCCACTTGTTCTGTTGTCAAAATGTAGTGTTGGCCAGAGGAAGGAATGCCTCATAAATGTCGTCTTATTCTGCTCACACTTTGCAACTACTGTCTGGGGAAGCAAAGAGGTGCTTTGAGAACTTGGGATATAAACCAGAATTCTATCGTCAAAATACAGAAAATTGGAGTGTGGCCATGAAAAATACGCATTCTAGCCCAGCCCAGGGCAGGTGACAACCAAGGGATTTTCCTCCCTCTAGCACACTGTCATGCCAGGAAAGAGAAAGGGATAATAGATTTAGTAGTGAAGGAAAGATTCAAGATGATAAATCAATTTGAGGTTAATACTCAGCTCTTTGAAGGTGAACCTTTTCAGTAAAGTCTGGCTTTGTCATCAAAAGTCTGAGCTTTACCAAGTTAAGAGTCAGGAGAGGAGGAAGGAAATGCTTGGATTTCCTTTTCAGGGTTTGAGTATAATTTAAAAGCCCCATGTGCTGCCAGTACTCTGCTGGTAAGAGAAGAAAAAGATGATAATGAAAACTAACACATTATTACTGAAGTAACTGACAAACTTCCAGTGATGAAACTTACTTTGTAATGCCACAGGATGCAATAATACCTTTTTAATGGTGTACTTTCTGAACTGATCTGATCTCCGTTTCCTTCACCTTGTCAAGCATTTAAGACTTTATCTGTTAAACTTTTGTTCTTTTTTTGTTGTAAGTAACCTGTGCATCACTAACTGGGGAAGGTGACCAATCAAATCAAACCAAAACATAGTAGATTTTCCACTTGATTTTTCTTCTATTATTCATCAGCATCTCATGTAGTTTGTACTGAATTTCTAGTACATTTAGCCTTTTTTCTCCTCTGTTAAATTTTTACATGGAACATTGAAATAAAACCCCAACACCTTTTCTTAAGTAATAATGGAATATTCAGTGTCTAGTTAATTTGCTTTTCCTGTTAGTAATTCCAGAAAGATGGTGTCTGGCCGAAGCAAATTAACAGAATGCCATTTTAAATACTTGTTTTAAGAAACAGTTGAAGGGCTTACGGGCTATGCAGACTTGTTTTAGCTTTTATCTTCCTACATGCTTCAGTGAAGCACCAGTGGACATCCCGGTCAACCCTCTGGTACCTCCCAAACTCAGTAGCATTCATGTTCTACCCACAGTGATAAAATGGGAATTAGACCAATGATTTTCATTTGTATGTATTAATACTTTGAAATACATAGAAATCATCGTTGTCTTGTTCGAGAGTAATTCAGCCTGAAATACATAGTTTTGCTTCATGTTACCTTGCTTTAAGAGTTGGAGAGTTAAGCTCTACAAATGTTAAAGTTGTGGGAAGTAGAAAGGAAGTCTTTAAAATGTTGCTTTGACTCATGTTTTCTCTTACTATTGCTTTTATATTAGGAATTTGATCAACTTTCTAAGCAAATGTACTGGAAGCAGAAAGAAGTAACTGTGAGTGATTTGACCTGAGCATACTGTTCGTGATTTCATGTGGAACTATAGGAAGGCTGAGAGACCTGGAAAAGAAATGCCTTAATTTTGATAAATTTAACAAACTTGTCCTTGTTTGAGATTTAGGTGCAGTTGTCTCAGGGGGTAGCTAGTAAGCAGACTTCATAAGCTGATTGATACTTGCAAACCCATTGAAATTGACACAAATGAAAGTCACTACTTCCTAAATGAAGATCCATTGTGAATTTTGTGTATTTAAATTCCTGAGAGTAAGAGGTAGGAACTTTCCTCAAAAGATTCTGATGTCTTTTTCTGTTTTTACCTAAAATATATATGATATTATTTAGCTGTGTTTGTTTGTTTCTATGTAAAAGCACGGATGCTTTTGTTTTGAAATGAGAGATATTTTATTTCTTCGATCTTAGTATCGCAAGGTATTTTGATTTCTCTGTTTGCTACTGCAGAATTTTGTATCTGAAATAGCTTTTTGGTCATAAACTGATTTTTTTTCTGTTGTACCAATAGTTTTGTAATCTCCTGTGCAGCGACTGTTGGGGTTTGTGGGGACATTCTGACTGTGGTTGCAGCAGTGCAAGTTTGGCACAGGGGTAAGTTCCAAGTTCCTTTGTGCTGCAAAGAAAGGCTGTGGATGTGAATATGCACAATTTCACCCAGCTCAGCTGGATTGAGCTGGAAAGCAGAACAGCAGGTATGGACAGATCTCTTGTCTTAATATGGAGAACAGAACACTGGCTTCTGGGTTTCAGGGACCTCTGCCTGTATGTTTTTGTAGAGGAAAATTTAAATGCATATGGAAGGAATTAGTTATATGACTTACTAAATGGGAATGTAGTACCGTTTTCTGTGCTCAGAAATATATCCTAATCATATTCAATTAGACTTTGATAGGGTTTTTTATTATTTACAGAGCATATACTGCTATCTGTAATGACCAGCAGAGAGAAGACTTAAATCACAGTTAGTCCTAAGTTTTTTGAGCTTGTTTTTCTACCTGCCATTAAAAAAGAGAGGATTGGTAATTTTGTGCCTATGCTATATATTTATTGACAAAAATTAGTTTGCTTTTTGAAGAACTGCAGAAAAAGGCAAAGCTTGGTTTTATAGAAACAGTAGTCATTCTGTATGAAGCAACTTTCATCATCCAAGTTTTTGTTACACACTGCAGCAACTGAAATAGTCTATTCTTTTTAAACTTTTTTAAGCACTGAAACTGTAGTTTTTAATATCGTAGTTGGAACTCTCGTGTTGGCAGTGTTTTGAACTCCGGTTTAGTTGGCAGTTTGCTCACTATCCTTTTTCCTTTTGTGGTACATCTAGATATTTCAAAAAAAATGTGGAAGGACAGGTTGGCTTCCTGACAGGGGTTTGATGGAAAATTTCCTTAAGTTTATTTGGCTTAACGTTTTTAGTCCAGAGACTTTGCCATAGGCAACCAGTGTACAAAGTACCTGTAATGGCAGCACTGCATTTAGCTGTCAGCACAACAGTGCAGTCTGCAAACTTTCAGCTTGCCTTAGAAGGGGGAAAACGCTGCTTTCATTGAGGTCTTGAAGGGAGGTGTTGTATTTGTGAGATCAGCATAGGAGTAGAGAATTCCGGACAATTCTTGCCAGGAAGTACCACTTGGGTTGTAGCGTCAGGTTTTCAAAACCTGGGGGTTTGGCCATCAGTCGCCGTTCTCCCAGCTCTGTAAGAGCCACTCAGGGCTCCCCGTGAAAACTCTCACTCTGGCTTTTGATATCTCCTCCCAGCCCCGTGAGGCTGGTTGGGCGGGAGAAGAGGGAGGGCTTGCCATGGGCAAGGGCAGTAGTCTGTGAAAGGAAAGGCCTTGAGGGAAGGGGCACAATGACAATGACGTCTGGTTAATACAGGTCAGATATTACTGTGCTGGAGAACCAGATACCCAAATTCAAATACAGCAGAATTTAGACTTCTAGCAGCAGTGAGAATGCTAATTTTCTGTACTGGTTTAGGAGTTTGCCTCTATTTAATTACAATACCGAAAGCTCTGTAATACATAAAAGTATTCTTTTGTTATGGTTTCTTTGAATATTAAAAAAAAAAAAGAGGGAAAATATTTGTGTTTCACCTCTCATAGCAGAGGAAAAGAGTGGCTGGTAAAGCTAGTTTAAAAATAGGGTGAGGGGTATGACATATTCAGCTGTGTATACAAAGCTTACCAAATTACAGAAAAAAATCTAATATGTAGTACTGGTATGCTTCTCAATTTCACCAAAATTTTTACTTCCCGCCTCCTAAAATCTTGATATATTTTAGTGTTCTGAGTTTGTATGGTTTACTGTCTGACATATAAGACCAGGTCATTCTTGGGTCATATTTTTGAGATTTCCCCTGCAACCATAAGGATAAGAAATATGTATTTACATGAAACATGAGAATATAGTGTGATTTTTTGAGTTCAGGAGTTAGAACTTTCCGAAAGACATAATGTCTCACATTCCCACGATAAAATACTTAAATAAGCAACAGTAAAGTTAGAAGCTAAGTTAGAAACTAAAATGAGAAGGGAAAGGAAAGGAAATAGAGGGCTGGAGTGTCCTGTATATGTTGTAAGACAGTTGTTCTCTCCTGGTGTTGAATGTGGTAGGTCATTTGACTTCAAAACTTTGTTCATATTCTGTATTTTTATGTTGCTTAGTTTACCATAAGAAAATGCCTGTTGTGTTGAGATTGCAATCAGACATACCCAACCAAAGGGAAGACCTCCAACTTTATAGCTCTCTTGGCAATTTTATTAATTTGTGGGACAACCAGTGGTCTGCTTGTGAGATGTACTCATTCAGCTTTGTGTCAGGCTTCCAATGCTGCTTTATTCTCTACTTGAATACAGGTCTTACTTTTAAAAGAAAAGGTTTTTTTATCAAAGGCTCGCACTTCTGCTTGCTTAGTCAAAGCAGGTTATTTGATGGGTTGGACTGTTAAGCCTCAAAATTGCTTTTATTCAGGTATAATATGAGAGAGAGATTACATCCATATCGTGCTTGGGGATCGTCCTAAAGGCTGAGGGTCCATCTCAGGAAGCAGTTGTGACATTCTTGAGAGCGAATGGAGACTCAGGTTCCCTGTGGGCAGGAGAGAGAGCCAGCGGATTCTGACTGAGCACCTGGCAGGATCGGGCCATTTGGGCTGCAGGATCGTGATGATGTAGGACTGACTGTGAAACCGTAGGCTGCCTCCTGATTAGATCTTAATTTAAGATTTATTGATTATAAACTACTACTTCTCCTGAGTAATAGGGGATAGGACAAGAGGAAAGGGCCTCAAGTTGCGCCAGGGGTGGTTTAGGATGGATATTAGGAAAAATTTCTTCACAGAAAAGGCTGTCAAACATGGAGCAGGCTGCCCAGGGAAGCGGTGGAGTCGCCATCCCTGGAGGCATTTAAAAGACGGGCAGATACGGTGCTGAGGGACACGGTTTAGTGGTAGCTTGGCAGCGCTGGGCTGATGGTTGGACTCGATGATCTTGAAGTTCTCTTCCAACCATAACGCCTGAGCGATTCCAGCCAGGGGCGGTGCTGTGCCTTTAAGCCGAGCACACCGGCTGGCCGCCGCAGCATCCTTGCCGCCGCTCCCGCCGTTTCTCCAGGCGCTGCCGGACCTCCCCGGCGGGGCAGGTCGCCCTCTGCCCTCCTGCCGCAACCCCAGCAGATGCCGAGCCTGGCCTGCCCTCTCCCTCCCCTTCTCCGCTTCGCTCGCCGCATCCCCCGGCCGGTCTCCACAGCCGCGGCGCAGAGCTCGGCGCGCCGGTTCTCTGCGGGGCCGGAGCCGCGGCACCGCGCCCGGCCGGGCGGGGGGAGAGGCGGGCCGGGGGGGCCGCGGCGGGAGCCGGCTGCGTCTGCTGGCTGTCAGAGGGCTCTCCTCGGCGGGAACCATGGTGGTCAGGTACCTGGCACTGACCCTGCTCTGCTCCCAGACGGCGCTCCCGGCCGCGCCTGGCCGGCAGGTAAGCGAGAATCCCCCGCTCCCCGGCTGCCGGGGGTCTTCCCGGCTGTTAAGACGGATTGGGAGTGATTTTAATGCTGCTAAACGTTTTGGAATGGCATTGTTTGCGTCAGGCATAAAAAGCTATTGTTTTGGTTTGGTTTAGTTTGGGGAGTTTTTCCAGGTTTTGTTTGTTTGGGTTTTGGTCTCTTTTCTTTCTTTCCAAAATCGTATAGGTACTAAGGGAGAGCAGTTGGAAAGCTCACTTCTTTCAATCCAACACACGGTATGCTTTCTGTGAGACATGACTGTAACTTGTGAATTTTTCTTTACTAACATACAGAGAAATATGATACTCTTTGCAGCAGTAGATGGGAGTGTTTTGTTCACATTTTCTACAAAAAACGTGCATGGCTGAAAAAGTTTTTATAAAGGATATATTTTGGGGAATCATAGAATCGTCTAGGTTGGAAGGAACCTTTAAGATGGAGCATGTAAAACTCCAGACTCTGTTACTTTAATAGCATTCTCTTTGTGCACATATATGTAACGTTTAGTATGTGGCAGCGCAGAAAGAACGTGTATTTTTTTACAATTTATATCATATCATTAAAGAAGGACTTTATGCATTCTTAATATGAGAAATCTTAAGTAATGCAATAGAACAGCCCTTGCTACACTCTAAAAAGTTGCTACTTGATTTACTAAGAGCAGTTTTCCAGAGTTTTGTTCTCCTCAGAGGAGTTTTTCATCAAGTTCTTTGGTATGAAAGCAGAAAATTTCAGGCTACTCATTTGTCATTTAGGAAATAAGTTCTTAAGCATAGAACTATTAGATACGAAATATTCCATCTAAGGAAGTTGCTAGCAAAAAACACACTTGATACTCCTTCTTCCTCACTGTAACTGAAACGTGATGTATAGTTATGCATTTTAAAGGAATCATTGGATAGTTTTGTTCCATAATATTCCTGCCTTGAGTAAATCCCCTGAAAAACAGTGACTCTGGTTTAGAACTTTGTCTTTTGTTAGCCCTGCCGTAAGATTATAGTAGCCTAATAAAGTCCATGGCAATTACTTTCCCTGGTAAAAGAAAGTGGAAGTGAACTGGAAAAAACACCTTGTCCAACAGTGTGTGGTTGCTACTCTCTCTAGCTCGTATGTCTAGACATAACTTGTATTTTTCTTTCGGGGTTTTTAAAAAGAGAAGTTGTAAAGGTTTTGATTCAAGAAAATGTCTTTTAATGAAATCTTGTGATGCCTTTGATCTCATTAAGGCAGGGAAAAGTTTTCAGCAGAGGCTCAGGGAATTTGAATGGACTGATGATCAGAGCAACTGGAAGCTGCTATGCTAGAAGGTGTATTATTGCCCTCTAGTTGTCACTGAAGTTTTTAACTTCCTGGTTGCTTGTTACTGAGCACAGAAAATGATAGATGGACTCACCTTGTCCAGACTGAGGCACCTTAAAATGTGTGGTGGCTCATATGGAAAATATTTCTGTCACCACTGCATGCACATGTGGTCTTCAGAGATCCATATAAAGAACAAATCTAGAGCAGCGGCAGTATTGCCTGCCAATTATCCTCGTTAGCAAGTAAAATAAAAGCAATGCTGTGTTCTTACCTGGAAATGAATTTCTGCAGTAAAAGTGCAATGTGGAATGTTTTAGCACTGTGATCCATCTGCCAAGTACTTTAAACTGTACTGTTCTTCTGAGTTTTTCAGCTAATGCAGCAGACAGAATATGAAAAATGGCCTGTTACTTTGTCAATGAATCTTAGGTTGTAGGTTTTCGTAGGTAGTGAGAAATTTTCTCCATTATTAAGTTCCTATGGCTAATTTTGAAAATGATATACTTTAAAATATAGTGTGTCTACTATTATTAATATAGTAATTCTTTGTCCTGTAGATACCACCCGATAATCTTATGCATTCCCTTGCTCCAGCTGCAGAACCTTGGCTACATAAATATAATTTCTCTAGGAAATTACTTAGTTAAGATTTTTCCTGTGGTGGACAGTGAATTAAAGACAGGCAAAAGAAGTGAGGAGCCATTTTTAAAAGATTTGCATATTGTACTTTTTTGCCCCTTTGAAGTGTTCTGTTTACTTCTCTGAATATTTTAATTGATTTATAGGTATGTATTTTTAAAAGTTATGCTCATAAAAGTGTCAGTTTGTGATGGATATAAAGTTAAGGGGAAGTTGCTTTTCTTGCCAGCTTGCTAGCTCTGTATTTTAATGCTGCAGAACTTTGTTCAAGAAATAGAAAGTTACAAAAATCCAGTTGTTAGGTTTTTATCCCTATAATTTTTGAGGAACCCCTAACAACCGCTTGTTCTAATGTGTGTATAATTATGTCCTGCTTTTCATTTGTTGTTAGTTAAGGAATGACTTGGCATGAAATCAGTGAAACTGCATTGCATCACTTTTCCATTCAGGAGCGAAATAAGGTTGTATAGCTTTGCTACTTACGCCATGTTTGCAGTGGCCAAGACCAGAATTTTTTCTGGTGGGCTTCTTAGGAAATGAGCCTAACTCACTTCATCCACAGCTGGAAGCTCTAGCTGGTACTTCCTTCCAGGGTCAGCCTTGCTAGAGGGTCAGAGTTCGACTTCTTTCTCTCTGGGGTATCCAGGAGCAGTTGTCCTCATCAACAGACTGTACTGCTATCTTCTCTGAGTGAGGAAGAGCTAAGGCTAAGTTGGCATCAGATGGGAAACCTGTGAGATGAGGAATTAGAAAATAAAGCAGGGTAAACATGTGCTGCTATGCAGAATGCATGAGGCCTGAACTCCTAATTTCAAAGCAACGCTTAATCAAGGTTTCCTTCTTCCTGCTTCTTCTAATTTGGTGGTTTGAAATCATCTCTAGCTTGAAAATCGTTGGTTTGACTAGATACATCCAGCTTGAGAAATCTTTGAGCAACTAGAGAGTCTCACTGAGGAATAGCCCATCCTTGTATTTTCAAGTTTTCCTAAGCATATCATTATTCTTCACTCATTGTTGAGCAGGTAGCCTTTTAAATATTGTTTTCTTAGTATACTTGATAGATACTTGTATTTTCAAAAGAGAATTTCACCTTCCTTGAGATTTTAGTTGTTTCAGCTAAATTCTTCAACTGTTGCAGCTAGTAGTTTCTGCTATCTTGTATATTTTGGCTGTGAATCAGTACTATCAATGCTGCTTGAATCAGTACAGGTGTCGGTGAAACTCTGCAAATGTATGAAAGTCACCAGCCTGGCCTCGTCAGCAAAAAAAGTAAAATCAAATTGTTTGAATTTTGTTTGTATTATTTTCTATTAGCACTAAAAAAAAGTCAGTCTAGTTGACAAAATGTGTGGACAAAGGGAGCTAAGCCTCACATGTAACTTAAATGTTGATTTCATCTGTATTGTAATATGGCAGGTAGTCATAATCTGACTAATCATAAAAATACATGATATATGACAACACAGAACTTTCAACAGATTTAAGTGAATATGAACTGATTAGTAAGGTTTAAACCTAATTACTTTCAGTTCTTGAGTAGTATTTGTTCAGATAACAGGATCCTTTGCTACAGTTAATATAATAAAATATTTTATAGAAGTAAAATTTTTATTTAAATATATGGATACTATTTAGCTTTAAGAATATCTGAATACTAGATACTGTTTAGCTTTCTTCATAAAGAAGTTAACGTGAAGCATAGAAGATGCTAAACAATGTCCTCAAAGGTTGTTTTGATATATTTTTTATTATAAATTATTTATTTAATCATAGATATGAAATGCTTCTCTTTGGGATTTGTACATAAAGAGGGTGAAAATGTCACATTCTACTTGCTAAAATGCTTAAAGGAGTCTGAAGGACTTTGAGTCTGACTCTCTGTACGCTGCAGAATCTGCTGGTTCTGATGGGAGGCTTGTGGGTCCATACTTGAAACAGCTGTTGAACATTGTGCCCCAAGTTACAAGACCATGAATAAACACACAGAGATGCAGAAGACCCTATTGTCACCAGCTCCTGTTCATTGCATTTCTACTCTGGTGGTAGCCATCCTCTCTGCAGTATGGGACTTGTCCACAGGAACCGGAGATGCTAAGTGAACTTGTCAACGTTTTAAAAGATCATTCAGTTCCAAAGGGAGTCACATGCCACAAGGCCCACTGCACAAACACAGCCCATTGCAAGAAACTTCAGAACACTTGCAGGTCCAAGGCGTATTTAACTGAAAAACTGGCCAAGGAATTAATGACAAGCTTTAGAAGATTTGATTCAGACATCAATATAAACTATATGCACTCAGAGACAAGATTAAATTTCTGGCCATAATAAGTTATGTGAAAACAAATACTTTTAACGCTATCTTTGTAGGTAAACTGATTTAATTCCTGGCTAAAATAGATTGTTTTGTTTCAGAGGAGACTAAAGAGAGTAAAGAGAATTTCTACTTGACCTGAACCATTTCTCCCATTCCTATTTATTATTTTTCTTATCTTGTTAAAGACCTGTGATACTTATTTTAAGATTGAAGTTGTGATTTTGCTTCTCAAATTTTTTATATGTGCATATATGCATGCCTATATACATACAGAATTAATTCTGTGCTTTGCTGGGCTGTGAAAGAACCACCTTAACAGAGCATTTTAAAAACCATCTTCAGGGTGTGTGTAGCCCTGTGTAGAGTTCTCTCCTGCCTGCCCCATCGGTTTCTGAGGTTAGCTGAGGAGTACAGCTCAACGAACAACTTGAGGTCATGGCCCTTTTGCCACCGTTTCAAGGAAGAACTCTCTGTCTTCTGACTTGGAGTAAAATTTCTGACCTTACCTGGTGGAATCTTCCGGTGTTATGTGGTCAGAGCTGCTGCACGTGTGGCAAATAGCGTGTGCTTGTGAAGAGACCTGGGGAGACGCTAATTAGCCGCTCACACATGAGCAGGCTAATGGCATTCCAGCACAGTCCTGTGGAAGGACACTGTGGAGAATGAACATGGCAATGCTTACACCATGTGACTGTTAATGATCCTCATTTGTTGCATTCAGCTTTACGTTACCAGCCCTATTGGCTTTGCCTTAATTACTGTTCTATATGTGGATTTTGTTGTCTTCAATTTTCTTATACTTGTGATAGTCCTGTGAGGTAGGGGAGTGCTGTTACACAGCTATTACTTACAAATTCCTGGTCCACAGAAGTACAATACCATTCAGAAGCTCAAAACAGTTGTCAATATGAACAACTTGTAGATATTCTTGACAAACCAGCCTTTCCAGCACCTCAATGGTTTTGCATCCTAGCACTGTCTCAAAGACACTGTATGGCCAGGAAACGAACTAGTTAACCTGTGTCTGCTCCGTCACCAGGCTGCAGTCAGGGTTACACCTTCCTCAATTATAGGCAGGGAGCACGTGATATGACCCAATAAAACAAGCATTTCCATCTCTGACTTTCATGGGGCCAGCATATAAGAAAACATAATTTCTCCCACTGACATACTGACAAAAATAATTTCTCATCTCTGTACCTGAGTATTCCCATCTGCAAGCCAAGGTTAATGGGGCTTCCATTGATTCTCCTGAGAAACTGGTATGTCACCTTGACTATATTTTCCCATAAAACATTACCCTTAACCCTTCTGGTTTTGGAGCATGAGAATGTTTGAGAGCCTTTGTGGTCTGGTAACTAAGGAGGCATTGAACCATTTATTTATTTAGCATACATAAAAGAAAGTTATTTGGATTTACTTTAAAATTACCCTATTCTGAGTTAGAAAAAACAGATGGTAATTTACATATGGCAGTAATTGCTGACATCACCAGTAGAACATCTGAAAGTGAGACATACCATAGTTGAAAAATAATCCTGTCAAGTAAATATCCACAGACATGGCCAAATTATAAGAATATGCTCTTTATTGCTATTGCTGTAAGTACTACAGAACAGGTTTATTTGACCTCTGGCGTTCTTGCCTCACTATTCCCAGCTTTATTGTTAGTCTCAGCTGCGGTATTAGTAGCATGACCCTATTTTGCTTTAAAAACTTTGATGGAAGCTTAGTGTAGTAGGATGTTCAGTTCAAAGTTAGTTACATTCTAGCAAAGTGACTCCAAATGTATTCTTTCACCCTTGATGATTAGGGGGAATAAGTCTTCTTCCAATTTTCTTCTCAAGATTTCAGTAGGGCTTTTAGTTCCTCCTGTGCTGCCCCTCCTTGCCGATTCGTGTGGGGAAGACTGAAATAGCAGGGGAGCAGTGCGTGCTGGCAGAAGCCCGTGAGGATACCTCCCTAATAGCTCGCAGATCACAGGCCTGGATCCAAAGCCTTTTGACTTGAGGCTCTGGTTCAGGCTGTGCTGAGCTTCTTATTCCATGCTATAAACATCTAAAAGACAGATTGAGGGCTACAGTAATTCCCACAGTAATTACAGCATCATGCTCGGTCCTACCATAGTTAAGCTAAATTCATTAAGTCATTACCAAATACATGGTTATGTGTGATGGATGAGCTAATTTGTGTCTTAGACATGGTTCATAGACCATTTTCTGGAAAGCTGTCCTAGAAACTTGTTGGATTACTTATTAGATAGACACATGTTTTAAAGAATTTACCATGAATTTTACACCTGGAAATACTATTTTACCTAGAAACTAACAGTTTGCAAAATACTTTCTCATTTTATTATCAATATCAGTTCTCTTGATATACTTGATTCATATTTTTTTTCATCTTTGCTTTTTGAAGTAATAAATCACTTAAAATTGAATGCTAATGAATGTATTTTCATCACTGTAACATGAGTGCTTTTTCTTCTGGCAGAGCAAGCTTATCTTGAATTTCTTAGAATTTTAGTATTTGTTCCAAACATGCTGAGCGTATAAATGGATCAATGAATTTAGGGGGCAGGTAGTTTATATTAGGATGTATTGTGAGGTATTCACAAACAACAGAAAAGGGGGGAATAAAACCTAGTAAGTAAAATAAGTCCCTGTAATTGGTTTTTCAAGCGTAATGGTCATTGTATGCATAGGTCTTTCTTCTAAAGAAGACTTATTTGGTTTTCCTATCTCTTTATGGTAATGTTATAAGGCTCTGAATTTTTTTTAAGTGCTCTGATGTATAATAGGGCACAGGAATGTGTTCCAAGACTCATAAAATCTTTAATTAAAAGAATGGAAATTCTTGTAAACTCCTGGTGGTTGCCTTTAAGTAATGTCACTTCTTAAAACACATGCCCCTCACTTTCCCCTAGCGTCTAAGATTATCTTTCACTTTGTGTGCAGCACTGTTGTGTTCTGCATGTGGATGATGTATACATTTTAGGGAAAGGAGTTGATTAATAAAATTACCCAGCCTCTTGCCACCAGGGCCGTTCTGGAGACGAGAGGCAGCACACAAAAGTGGCCATGCTAAGGAACCGAACAAACGCCTGCCCTTCGAGTCAGGGCTGCAGTTCGGCTGGAAGCTCCCCTGCAGGTTCCTGCTGCAGCTGGATTGGTGGCGGTGCTCACCCAGCTGTGGCCCAGAGTCTGGGAGTCAAGAGTTGGGGGCAATTATGCAGAGATCAGGAACGTAAAGCAAATGTTCACTGCGTGGTTGAAAGGCAGTGGATAGAAGGGGACTGGTATGTCTGATATCCCTGTCCTTGCTTGGTCTGTAGCTTTCTTGATTCTTCCTTCCCTGTCCCTTACTATTCATGGCTGCTGAAAGGACAGCAGCAGGGATCAAACATCATTTGCTGGTGTGTTTAAGGACTCAAAGGCACCAACACAGTAATTATATCACTGACAGCAGTTACATTGCTTCTCTTTAAAGACCCTTCTAAATGAGACACATGAAAGTGGAGCATTAGAGAGTATTAAATTAAAGGTTTCCCGGTGTATGTCATTGCCTGAAGCTGTCGATCTGTTTCTTCATGGATTATGGGTATTATTTTCCCAGTGTGTGGGTTGTGAGGAAGGTTTTATCAACAGACAGAACTTTTTGACAAATTTCCACTCCCACCTATTTGGCAGACACAGGAGAGTGAGGTGAATTAGGAGTCAATAAAGTAATCCTTCCAACCATAACTGCTTTTTGACTGCAGCATAATGTTTGCCTCCATTTTTAATGAGATTTCTTCCCAAAATGTCATGGTGGTGGGACTAAATCCTTGACCGTTTTTGACTAAAGAGAAAAATCCTTTTGTTGTTAAAATATATTGGTTAGAAACCACTTATTTCAATGAAAATTTAAAAGTATTTTTAGAACTGTTTTTTGAAAAGATACTGACTAATATGTAAGTCATCACAGGTAAAGGATGACATAGCAGTAGAAAGCGTGGTATTTTAGTACAAGATTGCCTCCTTGCTCCTTGGAAGCTGAAATTACAGAAGCAAAGGTAAAACATATGGAAATGCTGTGGTTTAATCCTAAACAGTTAATACATTTACAATAAGAAATTACCCCCTCTAAGGAAAGATCTCTTTTTTTCTCTTACTGTAAAAATTTCAGTATGCTTTTGAAAAGAGTTTTAAGTAACTGCTGCAGAGACAACAAAAACACATTTGTATTCAGTGTATGGAGGGTATATTAACATCTGTACATGAATAGACCATTTGAAACACGTGCTGGACTCTTGCTTGTAAGTACTTGAAAACTGAGATTTATTTACTGTTTGAGTGAGCAGGTGATAGTGAAGTATTCTAGCCAGGGGCACCAACTGTTTTGATGTTAGCTATGAGCCAATATCCTCTAGAAAAGCACAAGGACACAGAATAACTATACAAATTACTTTTCTTATTTCCTCATTAAATGGAGAATTCTTTGTTGAAATGGTAGAATTATGTTGTTTGAGACAGTCTATTGAGCTGAAGACAATTTTTTGAAGTATTTGCTTATATATTTTGATACTGAGAACCTCAGGCACAGATTGTCTTGGCACCATGGAGGAACTGGAAGAGGATGATAGAGTCATAGTAGCCCCATGCCATTAAGGGTAGCACATGTGCACCCTGCTTGTGACAGGAGGTGATTACAACATCATTTGCTCTATGGCTGCATCTCATCCTTTGGAAATTTTCAGGTACTCAGGTGATTGTCTAGTATTTCAAGTTTAACTCTTCAATGTTATCCTCAGGCGCCCTGGTAGGGCATCCCCCAAATGCTCATAACGTTCATCAAGGTGCTCGGTTCTTGGTGATGTGATGGTACTGGGAAAAACAATGCATTACCAAAAAAACAGTAATAAGGATGATCAATATAAGAAACACCAATCTCTCCTCAGCTGTTTTACTATGGTTCTGGAAATGAGCTAAGACAAAGCAAAATGACAAGCAACTCCAGTATCAGATCGTTCTGATAGTGGAAGTAAGAAGATACCTGATGCATCCAGCTGTCACAGTGTGGCAGTGGGGAGTTTCTCTGGTAAGAGCGAGTCGGCAGAGACCGGGTTGTGTCCTGCCTTTTCTTTCTGAATGACCACCACGTCTGATTGTCAGGTGAGAGGGAGAAATGCCAGGAATGACAACTAATGTCATAATGCTTTATTTGTAATGGTAGAAATCAGTTTCTAATAATGTAAAATGGTTAATAAGTAAGTAAAACCGTGCTTAGGGTTCACATAAAGATAAAAACTCATAGTAATTTATTCAGAAGAAATTAGAAAGATTAGTAGTCTTAGTTTTAGGTGTACTAACTTCTCTTCACATAGCTGTGTCAATACCAAGAGGCTTTAAAGGAACCTCAGTCTCAGTGAGGATCAGGCCAGGAATCTATCAAGTACCGTTCTGGATTCTTCTTTGTTTTCACTTCTAACAAGCAACCTAAATATCACACTATTTTAAAGGTGATGATAAATGTTATTTGTTAAGACTGGGTTTTCTCTGTCCATTTTCACTTTAGTAGTGGATACATTGAGTCACTAAGCTAATTTTAATCTTGTCATTCTCACTGGAGTAGATTCTGCTTGGGAAAAAAGAACCATCTAATTCTTTTATGAATTTCCCAAAGGCAAATTCAAAAAAAAGAATCAGTAAATATCTGTTTACAAGACAAGACACAGTGTACTGAAACAGTGGGAGTTACTTGGTAAAATCAAATACATTTTTTCCATGTTGTCAGAAGTCAGCATTGTGATGCACAGAAGTCCATTAGTCCTTGGAAAGAATGGCAGTTGGTGTAGCTCCAGCCATATATACAACCGTTCATTTTAAGAATTGATTGAGAGCAGATGAGATCAAAAGTTAACATCTGCAGCCATTTCGAGCTGCTAAATAAGCATTAAACACGTCAGAACTTGCAAGAACAAATCTCAATGCTTATAGCACTATTCTTACTCAATTTTCAGGACTGGGTTCTTCTCTCTGTTGAAGAGAAAGCTGGGACTACCTAGTTAAGCAAGTTAAAATTTGTAGAACTTTTACATTGCCTATAAAGGCTAACGAGTAAGTTCTTGGATAACCAGCTGATGTTGCTAGAAAATGCTAATGTATATGCTTCAAGTCAGAAGGCAATTTTGCTTTATCATAAACAGTTTGGCAAAATTTCAGAAAGTAAGAAGTGAACACTATTGCTTAAAACATTGTTTGCTTTAAGAGGATCTGGCCGTGGACCTAATAGGAAAGTAAGGAAATGACCTGAAAAACAATCAGCCTTGTGGAAACTATTGGAGACTTCATTAGGGAGACATTGCAGGGAAGCAAAAGTGGAGGATCAGCATTGGGAATGTCAAGGTGAAGTCTTGGCTCAGGTCAAGATGGTGAAAGCCAAATTGTCACTGATTTAAAGCTGTCATAAATGAGGTTTTGTTCTCTGCACCTCAGGATCTAGGAAAGAGATGTCATTAGCCAAATCCTGCTGCCTTGATTAGATGCAAGTTTTTCTATACTCATTGTATAAATACCTATACAATGGCTGAGTTGTAAATGCATGAAATAAATGTGGTATCCTGCAACATAAAGAAGGAAAAAACCATCTGGTGTGGGGCATATCTAAAAATAGCAAGAACTGACTAAACTCTGTGCAAACTATTTCAAATTTTAGAATGGTTGTGCTAAAATTCAGGAGAGATACTGGCCCTTTTTCATTTATAAAAGTGCTGTGGCATAACAAGTTTGGGGTTTTTTGTTCTTTTTTTTTTTTTTTTTAATCTAATTTTAAAACATTGTCAAAAGGTGGAGACTGGTGGATGGCCTATGTGTAATTCAAGGAACATCCAGGCATGTACCTTAAGCCAATTAGTGACATCCAGCTCTGCTTGGATAACAACCTTTTGCCAATGGACAGAAGAATCAAACTATGGTTCAGTGTGGATGTTTAATAAAACCAGTCTCACAGGAAGTTTGGTTGTAAGCTGGATGAATACTTAATGAGTAATACTGCATGGGGAGAAAGTGCTATTTCAGCCTTATTGTTCCTCTTTTTTTCCAGACTGTAACTGTTCTTATATGATAGAACTGCTGTGTGTGCCATCATTGGTGGTTAGTGTAAGTTTTTCCGCTGTCTTATGTCTTTACTGTATGTGATGAAGTCTTTGTATATGGCTTCCAAGGGCTTGCAGTAGATGAGTTCTCAGGCCAAGTCGAAGACCAAAAGCAGTATTTTCCAGCTGTGTGTTTAAGAAAAATAAAATACGTGGTTATGTCCTAGCATTTTGTGCTATTACATCAATTTTTACAGGATTATCCCAGTTTTCCTGTTTTGGATTTTTTTTCACCTCTTTTTTTTTTTATTTTAAACTATCATAAGTACAAAATATGTTTATGTCCAAGGTAAAAGATTGTCAGTGTTGTGATCATTTTCCTGGTAGTCATCCTGTTTGGTAATTGGTAAGTAATTAGTGAAGATGATAATCTCTCACTTTTCAACATCAGCTGTGATTAAAAATGAGACAATACACTACTTAAACTTGGTACCCTTTTATCAGTTCAGCAAAGTACTGGACCGTGTTCACAGCTTCAAGTGTATGAGAAGTTCCCTTGAAACAGTGTGTGTGACTTTCTTACTCAGGTAGGACCAGAGTCAGCATTGCTTTTCAGAGATGAAAGCAATTTCTACACAAAGTGATGGAACCATGTTTCTGGCAGCATTAATTCCTCAGTGTTACTGGCAGCTAAAGAAAAGTTAGGAATAAAATTAATTATGTGGGACTTGCCAACATGATTGTAAAGGATTCTTTCCAAGGCCGTATTTCTTATGCAGCGTCTTGAGACCCGGATGTTGTGGTAAATTATGTTTTCAGATGTGTGAGGTTTATGAAAAATTAATTAGGTCAAGAGTTCCTGCTAGTGCAGACATTGTGAAGTGACGTATTTTGCAATCGACTAGTAGTGCTGAGATTAATAATGAAGACACTGTTAAGAAGGACTTTGTAGTGATGTTTAAAAACAAAGTCATTGAATCTGTTCTTCCTGTTTAAAAAAAACTCTTTTCTTCCTCAAAGAAAAAAAAAGTCTCAAAGCTACTTATAACTTTATGCTTGGGAGAAGAATTATTTAATAAGAATTCAGTATTTCAGTATGAAAAATATCAGAAGCTAACCAAGTTATAACTGAAGAAAAAGTTAATGAATTTTATTGCTTTGGAGTTCCAAGTTTGAAACTGTTTAAATCATAAAGAATTGCTATAACTGTAATTGTGATACACAGTCATTCTAGAATATGACTGCCAGCTGTTTTTCTTTTAAAGAAACTATCAATGTGCTTACCAATGTATTTAGATGTATATACAAATACAAACATTTAGTTTCTTTGTAGTGTCTTTGCATTTCATCAAAACATACCATTTTAGAAATAAATCCCGGATATGACAAAAAAGCTGTTTCTCACTCCTATGAGTTGTTCTTGACAAAGTGTTCTTGATGTGCTACTCATATTTATTGCATCCCTGACACCAGTGAATATGAACCCCTCATTCTAATTGTATTTTAATAGCATCTTCTGGATAGACTATGTAGTGTCTTTGCTTCTCAATTAAGTGTATACAAGTTTAATGGATTGCAGCCTTGACGTATATTTGTGTAGGCTGCCTGAAGCCCAAAGTACAGACCACAGTTTGTGAAGTCACATCAACACTTGCAGAATATTATCAGATGCATAAATGGATTGCTTTAGTAGTTGGGTGGCTGGGTTTTTCTTGGGTTTTGGTTTTATTTTTCTCTTTTGCATCTGTCCTGTGGAGTGGTTTCTACTAGGTATGTGTTGAACTTTTTCAGATAAAATACAAACTGTGGAAACCTTATAGTTTATGGTCAGAAGTCAAACTAAACTTCATGTCCTTGAAGCCCTGAAAAATGTAACTAAATTTTCTCCCTGGTATTTTTTGCTTTTAAGTTTTTTAATGTTTTGTCTAGACAAAAGATAGAAGCATTAATAGTCATACTGGAATATAAGATTAAAATTGTCCTTGAGGGCAAGCATGTTCAACTTTCTGTTGCAGGTCACCTTATCTTAATGATCTTTCTTCTAAACCTGACCATTTCCATCTTTGTTCCTTTTTTTTATCTTCTGCCCTTGAAGGTTCTGAGATAAGTAGTTAAATTTAGGAATGCGCCTTATGTTTGGAAATAAACCTACAAAACTTGGATAGTCTGAATATTTGACAATTTCCCGGGAAATATGTACGGTCATGAACATCCCTGTAAGGCTTTTTGCATTTCCTATTAAAAAATTTGAGTAATTTTGGAAACAGTTCTACAGTAGCAACTAAGAGAAAAGGCAAGCTCCTGATGTTTTGGTTTTTTTCTGATGTGGAATGTCATCCGAATTGTTTTGCTGGCTTTAGTTTCTCCCTAGCTATACATTAATTTCTGTAGCTGCTTCAGTTTTGATGGAAAAGGCTGACCCTGATTTAAGGGGTCTTCCCCACGTGGATCCTCTATTGTCTAGTTAGTCAGATATTTCAAATAAAGCTTTTCTGAAGTTGCGACGTTCAGAACAGATAATTTCTGTATGGATTCTGTAACAGGTAAGACAGGCTTAAACTGTCCACTCTTTCTGACTGGGAGTGCTAGTGGGATCACTTTCTTCTGCATAATCTCCTGATAGCAATAACTGTGGTACCTGTCTCAAATGTATAGGTAAGTCACTGAAGTTGTCAGAGTGTTTAAAACTGGTCAGATCTTAAAACTTCCCATTGACTAGTCTTGTCTTGCCTTTGCTTGACTTAAGAGGTAGGAAATTTCTGGTTGTGTCTGTAGCTGCATTAGCATCATGTAAATACTGCTCAGCCCTAGGTGTTCTTGCTTGGCAAACTCTGCTTTGTGACAACAACTACAGTCTGAAGGCAGATTGCTTTACCTGATTGACCTTACTCTTCTCATCTGTTAAACAGGGATCATGCCAAATTGTTAGGTAGCAGAATGCCTACAATGAGAGCTGTATGTCCTGACATTCTGAAAATTATTTCCATTTTCAAGTCCTACCTGCCATTCACTTCTGTAATGTTCTATTCAACTTGTCAAACTTACCTTCATCTGGGAATCCTGAAGTAAAACAAGGCAGTCCCAAGTCACAGGGCAGCATCAAAGTGTCCACAAATGGTCTTAAAAATTGGTGGTGTCACTAATCCCTTATTAGATATAATGAGGCCCTAAAATTTCTTTTTAAATTGCCTTCATTAACCTGAGCCCTGTGTAACTTGGAAAGGCAGATTTTAAAGTCTTTGTTAACATAGCAAAGAGCTTATTAGAGGTTAATCCCCGAAGCATGACTTTTTTTTATGCAGCTATAAATTTATTTCTGTACATTAAAAATAAAAACAGTTTTAAAGTTCAGCCCATGCAGTCTGTCTGGAGCTTAACTCAATGCACAATTGTGGCAGATGTCCAGAGAGTGGTTGTGCCAGGCTGCAGAGCTGGTTTCCCTGTTGTGGTGAAGCTGAAACCATCCGACTCACATACTTGAAGCCAGTTTACTGTTGAATTGGCAGCAAATGCGGTCAGGCTTCAGTTGTAAGAAAATGCTTTATTACTTTCAAGTTTCCCTTTCAGCGAAGAACACTTAAAAGGCCATAAAACTGTCTGTGTCTTTCTAAGATCTATCATGGCAACCTGGTAGCACACCATCTATTTTTCATCTGAAGGGTTAGTGGTTTCCCTCTATGTAGAAGGCTAAAGTAGTAATACTTATTTGTCCTCTGACTTGTTTCCTGTTGCTGTAAGCTTTGTCCCTTCTGAAAAGCACTGGTCTGCTTCAACAATGTGAAGAGTTCAGTTCCTCTACTGGTTTTAAAAGAGGTGGAGACATAACTGCTGGGAATACCTGCCTCCTATAAAAGGAGGAAAGTGCCACAGAGGTTTAAACCCATTCTCTGTGTGAAGTGGCAGAAACTGATAACTTCTCCCCATCTTAATCTCCCAGATAAAATCCATCCTCACTGCTTTTGTGTACAGTAACCGTGCATGCCAATCCATTTGCAGGACCATCTGCATTTACAAATTCCCTATTTTTGGCCACCTTTGCCCATATTTTGGGCATACTGGGGGTTGGAACTAGATGATCTTTAAGGTCCCTTCCAACCCAAACCATTCTATATTTTTTTAGGCAGGTACTGCAGTGGCATCATAACAGATGACCACACATGGCTTCCCAAATTGAAAGGCAATGTGTTTGTTAGCTTCTTTCAGGTAAACCTTAGGAAGAGAATCCCTTCTATTCCTGTTACTTGAAAATATTAAGGGTACAAAGCAAGCAGATTTCTGAGAACAACTTTTTCTTGTGAGGAAATGAGAATCTATGCCTGTATTACAGATCTGAACCTCTCTGGAAATACTGTTTTGCATCTTGTTGCATCTATTTCCCCCCCCCTTAAGTATAATTAATTTAGATTTTGATAGAAGAATTTGATTTGCATGGGAAAGGTGGAGTTTCCTCCCCTCCTGCAAGGAGGACTCGTAGTGGGAATAGTGTGGGAAGTGAAGGCAATCAGGTGGTAGCCTTGTGCCCTGTGGTTTGGGAGGCCAAGAACATACACTGGTGATAAGACATAGGATTTTGGTATAGGCAAGTCTGCTATTAATGCAGCTTTTTGATATTTGGAATGCAGGCTGACATGGACCCTCCCCTCCAGCGAATCCTCCTGGTCTTCCACAGGCTTCTCCTGATGAAGTCCAGCAGCAACTTCTGTCCTATGTGATCGTCTCCCAAAGTGATCTTACCAACCCAAGGGAAAAGGCCTGCTGGGGAGGAACAAAAGAACAAATGAATAAAAGGGTTAATTAAGCTTTTAGGCCTTAAACATTACAGAGAAATTTTTTTAAAAAGTGATCTTATTTCTGTAACAAGTGAAGTAAGACTGCATACAGTTCTGTGGGAATGATGGGACAATTGAAATCTTTGTGTAGTTCATCCAGTACCATAATCTCATTTAAAGGTTTAAAATTTATTTTGAAATTTACTGAATATGGGCAAAGTTGTCTTTAAAACTTTTCAGAGTTCTCTTCCTCAGATTTGAGTTTAAATTGAGGACTTTCCACCAGTTAGCATTTCTCCGAAATTGATGTGCACAGAGTATTGCAGCCTATATAAATCTTTTGAAAAATAATGTGTGTGGTTGATAGACAGGTGAGAATGTTTTGTCTTGGTTTCTTACAGGCGCAGAACAGAGAATACTGAGGAGAGATGGAAAATTAGTATACAAGATATTTCTATCTGTTTCCTATTACTTTTAAAATTCTGCTGCCTGGCTAGAGCCGGAATCCTTAAATCTCCATTCAAGGAGCGATGGAGAGGTCTAGATGGGTGCGATAGTTAATTTTGGGTGGCAGATCCAACTGTTTTACGTGCATACTGGTAGAGCAGATGAGTAGAACTCAAAAAAATCAAAAGGCAGAACTTAGGTTTGATAGTGGTATGCCACGCGTTTTTATCAAGGTCTCATGCTCAAGGTGACCAAAAAAGTTCAGTTATTTATCAAAAGTTGAGTTTTATGAAGGTTGGAAACCTATTTATGAATTGGAATCTAAACTTAAAAGAAGCTAAAAAGGGAGTGAAGGGAAATGTGCAGAAGGAAATGAAGAATGAAGCATGATACTTAAAATGTAGTTCTGTGATGTTGAAGGTTGGCTAAAGTTGGTTTAATCAAATTTGTGCTTCATTGTAAAGTTTTTAATTGCTTCACTTCAGTTTGAACCAATCTTCACTCTTAAATCTTTATTAAAAGTCCCCACATCTGTTTCCTCCCAATACTGATGATGTTTAGGGCTGTCCAAAATGGCAAACATAGGCTGAATACACGTGGTATGTATATTCTCAGACATGTACATATGTGTGAGAGAAAATATACCTATGCAGGCAAGAGCAAGCAAGCTCAGATGCCTTTAGGACCCAGAATGGACATGTCACAACAGTGATATTCTACCTGTTAAGTAACAGAGTGTTTTGTTTTCTGTAAAGCGTTTTTCTGAACCTAAATCTTCCTGTATTCAGATATTCTCCCCAGTTTGTAAGTGGGGCTGTGAGACGCTGAAGAAACAGTATCCCATGGGTTACACAGATACGATGAGGTTCACGGCTTTAAGCAGAGCTTCCCACTCATGGGATGCCCAGTTCTGAGCAGAGCTGCATGTTCAGGTAATCATTGCCTGCCTTTTTTAGGAGTTTTTGTTTTAGGTCCCAGATTTTTTTTTCATGTTTGTTAAGTAAGAAGTTGTACTGAAAAGCTGAAACTGCAGGCAGAATTAGTGTGGTCACTTAACTCTATCAATGCTCGTAAAAGCCTTTATTCCTTTTGTCATATGCATTCTGCAACCTACTGTAAGTAATATGAAATTATTAAGATGCTTATTTGTATACTGTAAAGTAATTTTGATTATTCTGGCTGGAAACATGAGCTACTTACATGCAGCAATGATTTTCCCTCACATTCTCCTTACCTTACAGAGCCACGTGTGTTCTGAGCCAAACCCGGGAGTTCTTACCCAGGCAAAACTCCCACTGACTTCACTGACTTCAGTGGGAGTTTTGCCTAAGTAAAGACTGAAGGATTTGGATCACCAAACTTAGAACATAGAGTTTTCTATAACCTTGAGCTGAATTGCACAGAAAACAGTGGGTATTTGAAGGAAAAAGGAAACACACTTTTTTCTACAATAATTTCAGCCTGGTTAGTGCTGAAGTTGAAAGCATTCCTTTTGAGAAAGCCTGGCTTCTAAACTCTGCCAGTGTCTGGGGCTGGGGACGTTAAGAATTACATTTGGAATTCATTGTACTTTACTACCAAGTTACAGGAGATAGAATTAGGGTAAGTATTAGTATGGTCAGTGCTTTTGTCATGCGGTAACAGAATAGATGTTCTGTGAAATACAACAGTGTACTTGTCTTCTCTTGCTTTAAGTTTAAAACAAAGACTGGCAAATATCCCACAAATATAAAAACCTTGAACCAAGTCCAGGAAACTTTTCTTTATTTACCCAATACAATAAATACACAAAAAGTCCATCTTACAATTATTTACTGCTTACAGCTTGTTTTAAAAGCTTGTCCAGTAAAATGCAATTAGAACTGTTTTCCTCATCACAGTGTTTATTGCCCAGGTACTGAGATGAGCATATAATTTTTACACAACTGTGCAAAATAAGATTTAAATATTAACAAATCAGAATTTTAGTGTTTTACACCCACTTTTTCCTTGTGTTTGTGTCCAAGCAAAATGCAAAGTATTGGAGAAAGAAGCCTGGAGCACTTATATAGCAAAAATACAACAGTAGCATCTTCCTCGATATTTGTACAATCAAATTGATGAGTTTGATACTGAACAGGATACGAGGCCTGGAATTTTCAATGTGACATTAGGTTTTATTCTTTCATGCTGGGAGAGGCTGGGTATGTCATAAATGTGGCCTGTTGAAATGTCACTGCAGGCCAAGGTGGTGGTTGACAGGAATTGCACAGGAGTATTTGCTTTTCTAGGAGCAGTTTATCTGCTCTCCTTGTTGGTGGTTTGATTAGGTACCACAGTAGCTCTAATCTTTGTGTTCTGCATAGCGCTGGAGAACATAAAGGAATGTGAAAACAGAACAGGGAAAGGTTGATGAGACCTCATGCTGAACCCTGGCATCCTGAAACCCTGCCTCTGGCTAGAGATCCTGCGGTCTATCCTGTGGCCAAAGCTAGGAGGAAGGGAAGTCTGCCAGGGAGGTCTGGAGCCACACAGGACTGTAGGGAGAGGATGGAAGGGCTGGATCCTAAACCATGATAGTTTATTCAGGCCTCCAGATTTCATAGTGCCTCTTAAACAGTGTACGTCAACCCAAACTCTTTGTTAATGTTAGGCAGACTTTGAAGATTTTTGTGTCAGAACTTCAAAGTGCTGCTAATTTTGTTCTAGGGTAGAAAGTAGAAAATTTAGGCTGTTTCTTAATTCTAGCATCAGGTTTCTAAAACATTCTATGATAGGACTTCTCTTTATACTGAGACTGTAGGCATTGTATCCAGAAAAATAGAAATCATTCTTTTGGAAACTAATCTTCATATATGGGCAGAGTTATGTTTCAGTTTCTTTGAATTCTAATCTGTGCATAGAGATTTTTAATAAATAGATAGTAGGAAATATGTAGTGACTTTTTTACAGCTTCATATGAAATGGTGGTTGCAATCTGGGTTAAATTCTTCAGAAAGAAAATATTTTCTAAGTAATATAAGTACATAATAGCCCAAATTCTGTGGTCTTTATAAAGTTTCCTGATCCTACATTTTGCAAGTCTGTGCTCCTTGCATAAACTCCTTGAATTTCCTGGTTATTGATCCTGCTCAGTGTAGCGGAGGAGCAGGGAATTACTTTTCCTCCTGTCCTGTTAACTGTGTGCTTGAATATCTATTTGGTCTTACACTACAGAGCACAGAGTGGTGGAAACTCTTGGCTGTGCTTCATGTACAGAGCCCAGAGCATTTGAAACTTCTGGCTCTGCTTTATGTTAGTTTGCACTTTGGGCAGTTTATTCAGCATTGACATTGGATTATGGAATCTCTTTTCTAGCATGCTCCCTTTGTAGTCTGACAGGTACAATGGTCCCTACTACCACATAGCTCACCCTGTCTTCTTGAGCAGGAGGGACCTTGGCAAAAACTCATCTGGACGGATCCTACAAAGGTCTGGGAATTTTAAGACTGTCAGGCAGAATTTTTGAATAAAGAAAAAGGACCACACATTTTAACTGTCATTACCACAAGCACTGCTGTGCTCTATCAGTGTGACTTAACAAGAAACTGAAGAAATTTTATAAGAAAGTGTTTTGTGTAATTAGCCCTACTAGTAGTGATTACATTATCTTTGAGTTGTCAGTTATATATAACACACCAGTTATTTATAACCTATGTGATTAAAAGATAGATTGCAAAATAGTAAAAACTAGATTAAATTATCCATAAAAAATAAGACTATCAGGCCCAGCACATCAGTCAGTAAGAAGTCAAACATTCTGCTTTTTGACAAATATGGTGGTATTTGGGAATGGGCGTTGACTGTTCAGGAAGCAAAGATTAATACTCACTGATGCTTGGTGAACCAAGCAAAATAAATAAGACATGCAGTCATTCTCCAAATTGAGAGGACAGGTCTTGGAAAATTATCTGTTAATCCACAGCTTTGTAATTAGGACTCTTACATAGTCCTGACTGAATTTAGAAATGTGAGAAAACTAATTTTGAACTGAGCAGTAAATAGAATGAGAGTAGGTGATACGCTTTGAATTTGGATGCTTTGGCAAGACTGAAGTAGTGATTGATTTAATGTCAGAATGATAATTTACTTAAGAACATAAATGCATTCTAATTCTTAACTGCCGAAGCATACTTTTAATTTAATTCTTTTAAATTTTAAGTAATTTAAGTCCTGGTGGTCAGACAGTTAAATTACTTGCACTTGCTTATACTTACTGATTGAGAAAAGGGTGGTGGTGGGAGAACCAGCCTGGCATTAAGAAATAGTCTTTACTGAAAATTGCTGTGTGTCTACCATTCCATATATTTAGTGATTTTCTCTAAAGATTAAAAGTACACTTGTAGTTGATGATACACTAATATAGTCTCTCTCCAATTTACAGTTTTAAACCATTAACATTCTTCAGCAGTGCCAGGGAAACTGGTTTCTGTAAACGGTTTGGTTTAGAACTGATGGTTTGCTTGATAATAATAATGGATTTTCCACTTCGTCAAAGATAAAGAAAAGTTGTGGAATTCTAGAAAGAAGTATTCCAAATTTTATCTAACAGATTAGAGGTTTTCTAGGGGTAAAACTAACAAGAAAATATGACTGGCTATGGGGTTCACCCTGCAAATCGTAAGAAAAGATCTTAGGGCTTACTGAAAATTGTCAGCAGCTCGTTGTGAAGCATTATAAGTGTTGTAAATGAGTTCTGATTATGTCTTTTACATTTTTCATTGTGACTCATTTGTTGCCAAGTGGCACTTTGGTGGTAAAGGCTGGTGAGACTTCCTGAGGATATTTACCCTAGCTTTCTTCAGTTTAAAGTTCAAATAGTTGTGCAGTGTATGTTGGGTGTTCTGGAAACATCGACTCTCCTCTGGAGTTGAGCTCCTGCTGCTGCTTTTCAGATTGTCAAGTGCTTAAAAATGCAACAACCCCTGGCTATCAGTGTAAAATTTCATAGAGGGTGGAAGATCCTTCCATGCTGCCTCCTGAATAGCTGAAGGGTGTCCTGCTTGCAAACTATTTGTCCTGTTTTTTCTTTTCATTCCTTTCTTTCACTAAGGCTGAGATTGAAAGCCTTCTAGATAACAAAAGCAATTCTTCAGCAAACTCTTGAACACCAGTACTCATGGTGACTTCAGTCAGGCTTAAGCCACAGAAGCCACTTGCTTCATTTCCTTTATCTTTAAAGTTTCAGCAGGTATTAACTGTGCAATCATAGTAAAGGGAACTCAGATTTGTAGGTCAAGTTCTTCAATTGCTGTAAAGGATTTAACCAGACCAGATTTAATCAAACATTAAGCCAGTGTCATCCATTTAGTTGTTAGAGATTCTGAACATTGAAGATGGTCTCATTAAGTTCTTTTTAAGTTTTATGTTAGTGCAGACTTCACTTTTTACTTGACAATAAATAGTATATATCATAAAAGAGAATTGTTATGGTCTACTGCATATTTTGGAAGCTGCGGCAGCTTTGAGATGTGTGTTCTAGAAGAGGTGCTGGATTCTGAGGCATTATGAACCTGCATGGTAGTAAGAGGTAAGCAAAATTGTCATGAATGTGTCAAGTGTTTTACTAAGAATGTGGCAGGTAGTAGAAGTTTAAACATCTTGAAGGGTTTTTTTATTCAAAAATAGTTGATCATAGCACGATCAGAGGATAGGTTGGTTATGTGTGGTACATCAGTTCTACTAACATCATATGCTGCAAAAAGGAACTAAGTAGAAGTGCGATAAATTTATTGTCATTTTTGCTCATTTGTTTGTAAGTTCTTGCATTTCTTGCCTAATCCTGCAAAAAATTTTGCATTTGGAAAGAGAATCATAACAACTACAGTAACAATGCTGGTAATTTGGCTGAGCTTGCTTCCCATCTGGGTTCCAAGAAATTCTCTCTTGCCTACAAGAATCAGTGATGGAGTAATCTGGTCTGCATTCGCTCCTTAAAAGAATATGCAGAAAGAGGATGTGGGTGTGAGTTAACAAGTAGTCCATGGTTAAAGAGTCAGTGATGTTAAAGATTTTGCAGTTCTGTTTCTACCAGCTTCCTTTTGAAAAGTGTGTGATTTCCTTTTTCCTTTCTATTACTGCTCTGTAAGATCTGCTGAAATTACAGCAGAGTTCTTGTTGACAACTACCGTCTTCCGTTAGAAGCATTAAACTTTCTGTTGCTGTTATCTGCTCTTCTAGTAAGTGATGGCTTCATTGTATCCAGAAAAGAAATTGTTTTATACTGGGAGATGGCAAAAACACTTGAGAAAGAAATATAGGAGCAGTGAAAAATGGTATGCATCTGCTTTCATGAAGCAGATTCTGATTTGCTAGAATACTGAACGTGTCCTCATTAAGTCAGAAAGAGTACATAAGGACCACGATGATATTTCTTTATTTACCCTAATACTGCATTTTACTTGTCTTTTTAAAGTAATTTAAATCAACAGATTAAATGCAGTTCAAGAAAAGAGCTCAACTAGCATAAATAAAACCAATTGTGTTCTCATTGGGAAATGGACAGTAGAACTGTATTTAGTATGTACAAATGTAGGAAGTCAAAGTGATAAAACTCTGCACAGGATCTTACAAAAGGAGAAAGTGGTTTTTTTAATGGCAAAATCTTGAGGCAAGTTGATTTTACCACTCATGTTCACATACCCATGTATATTCTGAAACACCAAGACGTATCTGTCAAAGTGGTTTGACTGGGATTGCTTCTGTGCAACGCGGAGGGCGAGGACAGCTGGCTTTCCAGTGCTCTGCCTCCTGTGTTGTCTCTTGCTTGATGAGAAAGACTGAGGTTTTCAACAAATCTCTTCTAACCTGATAGCTATTTCGGAGTGACTTTTTGATTCAGAAGCTCACACCATAAATCCAAAGCAGCGCTGCTGCACATTGTCCATTTTTACTTGTTAGGAGTAACTTCATGGCAACAGTCTGGCTTCCTGTTGCACCAGCAGGAAAAGGAATGGTGAATGGGATCTGCAGGAGATGCATTAGTTGCATTTTATTACTTTTTTTGCTACATTTTTTACATTTTTTTTTATTTATAACCACCTAGATGACTTAGGTGAATTTCAGGACTCGTGAAAGAGTTGGGCTTAATTTTCTAATTGACTTTCAGTGGGTTTCTGAGGGCAGCTCTTTGCTTTCTTCGTATAGTGGTATGGTTTTATTGATAAATTCATTTCCCCCCTCCTTTTTTCTTCTTTTGTGCTTGT
Organism: Tringa solitaria; assembly: GCA_026413425.1. NCBI lineage: Eukaryota > Metazoa > Chordata > Aves > Charadriiformes > Scolopacidae > Tringa > Tringa solitaria. Next base: position 26,098,442 of record JAOXJM010000071.1, read on the forward strand.
ATTTTCTTTCATCTCTTGTTTGTTAAGGAGTTTTTAATACTTTGCTGTATTTGCACAAGTTTGTGAAAAGACATATGCTTCATGTATCGTTATACGCATAGAAAGTATTCCTTTTTTCATCACTCTGCTGCTTTGTGCACATATGATCAATTTACTGTCATACAGCTGGGGAAACAGTAGACAGGTTAGTTGTGGGTAGTTCTGCATGGAGAGTGTGCATGCTGATAGCATGCTAATAGAAAATTGTGTTCCCTCCACTTCCTCTTGCAGGGAGCTGCTGGGAAACCCTGCCTGCTACGGTTAGAGAGTTCTGCTCTTCGGTGTGTGCAGGCTGCTCCCATCGCCTGGGAGAGAGCCCCGTCTCTTGAATATTTACGTCGGTTTGAATGCAGAAAACAGATGCTTGCATGAGTGTTGGCAAATTTGATCAGGATATTGATTCAGTAGAACAGCAAATACAGCTGCCAGAATTCTGTGCTCTGGATTATTTTATGAATTTGTTCCAGGTGGAAATTCACATCTCTTCCTTTTCTCCTTCCTCGGATAGGAAACCAAACTGTGTGTTCTCTTGGCTGGTTCTCTCCTCGCTTGCCACTGGTATTTTGTTGGCAGTTTTCATATGTCTTTTGGCTGTTTCTCTAATTGGAAGAACCTAAGTTTGCCAAAAATTTTATTGACACTGTACTACCTGCTTTTGCAGTTACTTGTTTTGTACTGTTTCCCTGCTAGGGATGAGAGCAGAGTTTATTTTGCTGTCTTTTTGTTTGTTTGTTTTGTTTTTTTGTTTTTGGTTTGTGGTTTTTTTTAAATTTTTGTTTTATTTTTGTGACAAGTGAGTCTGGGCATATTGCAGGACTGGAATGAGAAAATGATTCAGGTGTTTGTTTTTTCTGCAGTTGTATAGGTTAATGTGGGTGAATGCTACCGTTAGCCTTATTTTTACAAGAACTCATTATTAAGCTACTTATAAAATATCAGTATGAGATACCTTGTGGCATCCATTTGGGTAAGACAACTGCATTTCTAAGCTCTTAAATGTAGATGTCTTAGCAGATTTTTCTGGGACGTGTTGTATGTTTTTTAGCTACTATACACACATTTATGACACTTTTAACTTATGCGTATTTGTTGAGATATAGCTCAGTCCTGAAGACCTCATTCAGGGCCTTATTCAGAGTAAGATCTCCACTGTAGTCAAAACTTTCAGTGGAGTTAGCTCTTTGGGATGTTTTGTTAAGGTGAATTTTCACCTTTTGAGCATTTAATAAAATTAAAAGTGTGTTTCTTTCATACAGGAGTGTTCAGCAGTCCTGGTAAGCAAACATTTAAAAATGTTTAAAGACAATTACCACCTAAAATTGCTTAGGCTTTTGTTTTTCATCTGCCTTGCGTTCCACTCATGTTGGTGTTAGCTTTCCTAATGTTCAGTCTGATAAGCAAGTCCTGGAGAAGAAGCTGTCTCGTTAAGCTCAACAAGCCTGAAGAGAATGCATTTGTTATCCCATGACCATTAAGTAGCTGTATAGTGAAAAGCATTCTGTTCTTTATCACTTTTATTTTTCATCTGGGTAGACTTTTAAGCAGTAGTGGAAAAAAAAAAGATACAAACAAAGTGACAGACACTTGGAAGGATGATGAAGCTGGTCAGTTCTGTATCTTCTCTTGCAAACATTGCCCTTTACCAGTGGGGAATGTCTGCTTCTTACAATAAGCACATAAGCCTGGCAAAAATGGAGTGTATCTCAGCTCATCAGAAATGATGTGTGCACATGAGTTTCTTATGTTGCCTAAAGCTAAAGGTTTTGTTTTGTGTCATATAAAACAGTGTATGTAATTATCCCATTGGCTACAACTTACCTGACTACTTAGCCAGTGGTTTAGCAATTATCATATAGGAATCAACATAGGTTAGCAGCTGTTATTCAGCAAGAGTTCATGTTTCCCTGTATGGAACAGTATAAAATATCTGCAATATGTTGGACACTGTGAGATAACTTACAGACAAATGGTGCTTTTTATTAGCAGTCAGCATGTATATTATATTGTGCACATTGGTAACTACGATCATATTGTTTTACATAGTTTGACCTTTTGGTAGTTTGCTTTACTTTCTACTTCATATATGTGTGTATAATATTTAAATTGGCAAAACCAGGATGAGGTGGTATATGTATGCTTTTATGTTAAGGTTATTTGTTATTACTCAGTATTTAATTTGATCCAACATAGACTAGAATATCCGTTTGAATTAGAAAAGCACTGGAGTAGAGGGGATGTAATAATCTAATTCGTCTGCTAGTGTTTTGCTTTGTGATAGCAGGCTACAAAAATCACTGTCATTCAAAATTTTGAAGTCTTCATAGCACAAGATAGTTACTTCTTCAGTTTCACCTGACGTAAAAGAAAATAAATAATTTCATTGACTGAAATACTGGATGTTCCTTTAGTTGAAGTGATCCTAGAGAACTGCACAGACTGTGGATTTATTTTGCATCTGGGTACTGACCATTTCTTTGTCAGTCAGAGGAATAATGTAGGGTGGAATTTAGGCCCCCTCTATTCTTTATATAGAAAACATCTTCTGAAACAAGCTTTTCGAAGCAAAGGGAGTTCCTACCATATTCTTAGCAAATTATATTAATTCCCATGTAAGTAAAGCTGGTCTTGTTTCTTGATTTTTTCCTTTTCTCCTAATTTAAAATAACAAGACTCGAAATGCAGCTTAGTGCTTTTAGCAGAAGGGCTCTTATTTGGGAATGTGCAAGTCTCATGTGCCTTAGTCTAAGACACTTATTTTCAGTAAGGCTTTGTTATTCCCACTTCCTAGAGGTCTTCACCTCAGAGAAAGCTTCTCCTAGTTCTTTGGATGGGTTTACATGTCAAAAATCTCTTTGTTCTTCATATCTGATAGTGTTGTGTCTCTAAGGAATTGAATACTATTTCAAATTCAGCGAGAAGTTGCAGGCAAGTTAGAATCTGATCAGGATACAGAAACTAAATTCATCAATTATATGTGCCATAAAAAACTTATATGAGTAATTGTGCTCAAAATGGATTTTAAAAGCATAAAAATGATTCCAGAGTTTTTGAGCTGTGGCCTTCTAGAACACAGAGCAAGCAGAACAGTCTTTGTCAGGAGAACAGTTGTCTGGGATGTCTGGCTGGATGTCAGAGAATTTGCACTGTTCGTAGTGTGATGGGCATTTGTATTTACACTGGAGAGCTGGGATTGCTATACCAACCTAAATATTAGCCAGAGTGCCTGCTGGTTGCATAGGACCAATTCAAAAAATCACAGTCCAAAGGCACTGGGAAATTTAGCTAGGTGATACATGCATGTCATTAGCTGTTGCTGCATAATGTTATGGAAAAGTGATACATTTTTTCCACAGAGTTTGCCTGATTGAGAAATCTTTTTTCAATAAATGAAGTAGCAGAATTACTATTGAGTTCAGTACCCAGATATTTAGAGGGTTAAGTACAACACATGTTGTATCATTTCTCTCCCCCGTGCCATAAATAAGCAGATACTTGAGTGATAAAGTAGAGAGAAAAAATTGGAGAAAAGCATAAAAGATTGAAAAAGGAATGGGACTCTCTTCACAGCAGGTAGCAAAGTAATGTTTTTGCCTTCAAGCCACAGTAGAGAAAATAGACCTAATTGAAAGAAATCAACAGTTTTCTATTTGAAAAGCACTCACTGGCACAGTAATAGATTTTTAAAAGGCAGTATTAGATGGAAGAAAATCCTTAGTTTAGGGCCAGAGGAAAATTTGTATTTATTTCCAGCAAGAGCCTAAATGTGGATCTGCCTTGAATAGAAATGTGCTGTTACTTTGGCTTCCTATAATGTACTTTATCAGGCACTTGGAGTAGAGACAATAAGCCTAAAGAGTAAGAGCCCTAGAAGAGTTGTTTTTACTATTTTGCTGGGGATCAAGAGTGGACAGACTATGTGGTTAATCCTAACTGTTATGTCTTGGCACAAACAATGTGTAATAATTAAATTGCATCAGTGAGTTCACTGGTAGTTTGGAGTGAGAGATTTTAAAATGTCTAAAATATGACTGAATCTGAGATTGTGTGTGATTGGTGCCATACAGTGAGTGAGGGAGAATATTACATTGCCCCTGAGGCCAAGCTCATTTACTAACAGATGGATTGTACATTCTAAGAACGGAATTGCTGGGAAAAAAAGATGCATGTGCTTTGTTGTTAGCATGATAAATATAATGGATTCTAGTTTTTAGTGTAGGAGTCAAGCTGGGAAAATACCTCCCATTGGTGAATATGGATTTCTTGAAAGAACAACTCGGTTCTTGTTGCTGCAGCACACCGGTGCTAGATAGTCCCTTGGCTTTTGGGGTGCCACTAAAATAGGGAGGGGTACTGTTAAAGTGTATTTTGTCTTGTCTGGGGGTTAGCACTTCCAGCTCATGGCAGGGGGAGTCCTGGATTCAGTCCCTTGCTCCTGAGCGTAAGGACGGCTTTGCAGGTTGGTAATGCAGGTTGCGACTGAATCAAACCATGGTGAGGACAGAGGTGTTGGATATATATATCTAGGCAGAATAAAAGTGAAAACATAGAATCATTTAGGTTGGAAAAAACCTTTAAGATCATCAAGTCCAGCCATTGACCCAGCACTTCCAAGGTACCACTAAACCGTGTCCCTCAGCAGGCAGTCTGCCCTTGTTTTAAATAGCCCCAGGGATAGCGACTCCACCACTTCGCTGGGCAGCCTGCTCCAGTGCTTGATAGCCCTTTCTGTGAGGAAATTTTTCCTAATATCCATCCTAAACCACCCCTGGCAACTTGAGGCCTTCCTCTTGTCCTGTTACCTGTTATTTGATAGAAGAGACCCCATGGACTGTTGACGACTTCCTGGTATTTAAAGAGCTGAAGTGTTTCTGCAGAGGCGGCCTGAGGTTAGGCCTTGGTAGGTGCCTGTGACCCCCCCTCCCCGGCAGGCCAAGGCCTACTGCTGTTGTGGAACATAAACAAGCCTAGCATTTGCTGAATGACTAACCAGGTAAGTGGCAAGCCAGACCTTTCAATAAAATCTGTAGCACTTTCTTGCTAAGAATGTTTCTTATTTGCTGGTGGTGCCTCCCCACCTACTCGGTCTGGGTGCGGTGCTGGGGCACGTCTCCACACGGCTGTATTTTGAAGCACCACTGCTAGTTCGTGAAGTCTTACCTTGGGAATCAATGTGGACTTTGAGGGGGGATAAAGAGAGTTTGAGAGCATATTGAAAAGTATACTTCAATATTGTCATTTTTCTGTGTTTGGAACAGTCATAGGCTCTTTCTTTTTTTTAAAGAAGGAAAGCTGGAAACCCTGGCTTCCCCCCATAGATTCCATCATGGAATCACCTTGACTCTCTAGAGACCAGCAAGTGTTTAAAAGTCATTAAATAAGAAGCTACTGGCTGTCGGCTGTTTGCTGAACAGCTGAAGTGTTCAGACTTGGGATCCTTTGCTACCATTTCTACAGGTTCTGGTGGGAAATGTCTCACCTTCTCCTCTTCCATCCCTGCACTGGGAGAATATCCTTCCTGTAAGTCGTGCTCCAGCTTCTCTTTTTGTCTTTGTCACCCTCTGACTGTCTCTTCCTCATTCACATACAGTAAACAACCTTTTTTCAGCTGCTTTTACTGCTTCAGTGACAGCAGACTGTATTCATGTACTTCACTTCATAACAGTAGCAATTGCAGGCATAGTCTTGAACTTACTTGAAACTGTGGAGTGTGCACAGTATGGCTGGGGTACTTTTTTAGTGTTGTGCTGCCCAATTCCTAGCAAGTCCATGTTGACTAGAGGCCATAGTGTTACTTGGGGGTTTAAATCTTCTCTGGAGAGGGACATTGTTTCATGAGAAAAGAGCACATCCTCGATACTGTCTCAGCCTCCTTGCCAATTTTGAGCCCTGGATCTTAAACAAGAAAAGTACAAGAATTTCTGAGTAAACCCATTATAAGTTCTTTTAAAAAATATTTACAAAACACAGAATTATTTGTAATCCTAGTTTTTGGGAAAAAAATGAAATTATTCTTACTGTTTATTTTCTTTGAAAAGAAATGTTCAGCTTGTTTCAAGTACCTGGCAAGGAAATTTTCAGTGTGGG
>JAOXJM010000071.1:26104838-26121271 GCA_026413425.1 Tringa solitaria
CAGGCTGGTGACCGGTCAGTGTGGGAACTGGGTTCACTGGAGATCTTTTGTGCATCCAGTTCCTGAGTGTTGCTGCTGTTTGGGCCATGCACCTCATAGTTCTCAGCAGCACAGTTCCAGGTGTAACAGGCATAATTAACCCCACAGAGGAAAGGCAAAAAAAAAAAAAAAGCAACACTTGCTATAGAATTTCAAATTTTATTAGAATTAAAGGAATTAATTAAAGCTGTCCTGGGAGAGAATAGAGAACACTGTTTTCTGTGCTACTTTTTTGTGAGCAACATAGTGGATAAAAAGAAATACATGCAGTTGAAAGGGAGGGCTGATGAGTAAGTGTTTATTGCACAGATACATTCTGGCTGTGTTAGCTGCTGTTTCAAGATCAGACATCTGTCCTTAAAATATTTTGCTGCTTGGAGGTTTTTTCTTTACCTTGAAATAAAGCCAAGTTTTTCCTTCATAAAGGAGAACACTTGAATAAACATAACCCTAGTATAAAGCCAGTTGGGACTAGTCTACTGGCAGTGGCCAGAGTTCTTTTCACATTGGGAATTATTAGAAAGACAGTGACTCTGACTTCCCCCATATCAAGGGTAGCTCACACAGTCTGTATTCCTGACTTTTGCATTATTAAGCAGTATGGAAGAGACAGAAGTTTTACAGGAATATTACACTAGGCCACTTTTATATATGGTCTGTTATTTTTCAGAAAATATTAAATATTTCTTTTAACTTTGAAATTGCAAAGCATGCAAGTATTTGTTAAATACAGTATGCCCATAGGGACAGTTATTTACACATACCAAGCAGGTAAAACTTGTAAGACTCCTCTTAGAGAGCAAAGACAGTTGAGAATTCTGAGCAGCTTAGAAAGCTGAGGTTTGTTTGTTCTGGGGAGCATTGTTGGCACACAGTGGTGCTCAACTATGAATTGGATTCTGCAGAAGTTTGCAGGCATTTATTTTCTGGAAAAAAGAGCTTGTAAGAGTTGTATTCTCTGTATGTTAGACCAGGTCACATGAGTCGTAGTGCTAGTTATGGCTGAAACTAGTTATTGAATGACTTTGTCCCCAGTTTACCTGTCTATAAACTGTGTGCAGTGTAGTGTCTGCCACAGGGATTTTAGGTTTCTGCAATCCACTGAGAATTTGGATGAAGTAACCAAATTGTTACCTGTTAAAACTGGAAATTTACTGTTTTAACAGATTATGTTAGTTTAACTTTTATTTTGTTCTTCAGTAAAAGGGAAAATTATTAGAACAGGTCAGCAATGACTATGCTTTGCTTTGCCTCTAGGCATTTTATATTTAATCCAAATTCTACTGCTCTGAGAGACTTTTGGCATTCATTTATCTCTGCTTCTCAGTGGAGTGGACTATACTGAATCCTGAGGAATCAACACTGTTATAACACAAACTGCAAGAAATATTTCAATAAAATAAAAACTAGCTATGAGCTTGCACAGTAAAATTCAGGCCCATCTTGCATCTAAACCTCAGCAATGTTATTGGCTTTTTTTTATCTTGACTTTTTGTTTATTAATACTTACCTACATATCTCATCAGAGTATCTAAGTATTCACTGATTAATGCCTTGTGAAGGGATTGTTGTAAAAGGAATTTAAATCAAATGCTTTGTTTTGATCATTATTAGTAATTTAATACTGCTGCCCTGGACTGTTTCAGTTGTGCTAACTATTGATGCACTTTGTAAAGAAAAATCCAGAAAATGAGTGCAGAGACACTTCATATATTCCATTTGACCCTTAAAAAGAGCAAGTGGAGAAGAAATTACAGTTTTACTATGAGACAATAGACACTTCAGAAGTCTGTCTTGTATCTCAATTTTAATGTAATTTTCAGTATAGACACTTCAGATTTCTTGAAGGAACAAGTTAACAACTTCAGAACCAGAAGTCTTTGCAGACTAACTTTCCTTTGCACAATTATTTATTTTTTTTAACCTAGGTTGATGTTTTCAAAGGTTTTAAAAAACTTGAAAAGGCATACAGAGCATCTGTTGGAGTTGTTAAACTCCCTGAGTTAATGATCGATGAAGCAGATGCAAGCTGGTCCCCCTACTGCGTTGATCCTGGAAACTGATCCACTTAGTGAGAACTGTGCACAAATCTAATTACAAGATCAAGTACGATGAGAAAAAGCACTTGGGAATAAAAAAAAATAATGGGTGGGCAAAATTAACTGCTGCATTCCCATTTATCTTTTCTGTTCTTGTTCATCTCGCTAGTCATAAAACATGCTACACAATCCCTTCTTAGGTAGTCAATCAGGCACAGAATGACAATGGTAGTATCTATATTTTTTGCATTTGAAATGTTAAAAAGGCTGTAAAAATCATTTCTCAAATAATAGGAGAAACAACTTTTTTTTTATTCTGTCCTCTAGCTTGTCTTTGCTGAAAAAATCCAAATACCAGATCCATGTTTAGAATACTACTCAAAACTTGATTCTCACCTTTTCACTAACAACAAAAGGAAACACAAAGGAAATAAAATTCATATTTGTGATCTCAAATTGTCCGTTATAATTTCAAATCTTTTTTCTCATTCAGGCCTGGCCTGTTAATGTGTGCTGCAGCCTGTGCATTCTTCAGCACTTACAACTTCAGTGTATAAGCTGAATGGAATTCTATAGCTCAAAAATTGGTTATTTATCTTTCCGTAGCACAAAACTTGTCTGAAGAAATGCATGAATCTAAGTGTAACTTTTTGAATATAAGTGCTCTGGAAAAAGAGATAAATCAGCTACATTGAAAATCAGAAAAGAATTCAAATGCAGTGGCTGTGACTTTTACAGGGCATTTGAAATGGATGACTGGGGAAAGATTTCACCTTGTATTACTGCCTGCAGTTTTTGTATCTATTTTGACCTGTCAAGATATCCATGAAAGAAGAAATGATGCTGAGACATAGTTCCACTGTATCAGGGAAACAGTGTTTGAGATCAGCTGCTCACATGTGATCTGAAGAAAGGTAGTAGCAAGTAAGCAGGACTTACTTTCTGAGAACATTTTAGAGCAAACACTATAGTAAGATCCCTACGGGGGACAGCAGTGTGCTGACCTTGTAACTCATTGGATCAGTTGTGAAAGCAGTGCAGTTGGATCCATTTGCAGGTATATCAGACTGTTGCTTAGCCTGCCAAAATTAACCAAACCTGTAGCAGGTTCCACCCTGAGAAAACACTGTGAATATATTTGTGGCTCTGTCTGCACAAAACTCTTAAAACACACAGAACATTTAAAACAGGATTGAATTTTTGAAAAGTGTACATTCCTAAAAGTGTATCTTAAAAACAATTAGATTTTTAAAAACTATTAGATGTAACAGCCTTCTGCATAAGCACTAAAGTAAGGTATATTCAAAGATTGAGATTGAAAAAGGAGGAGATTTAGTCTGTTGAAATGAACATATCAGACCAGAAAAAAAAATATATTTGAATTCCAATTTAAATGTGAATTTTGCCAAATCTCTGTAATGTTTATAAACCATTTTTAAGTGTTAGTAATCCTGTATAAGCAAATACTATGTCATAATTTGTACTTTGTATGATCTTGTGCACGAGTATCTCACTTGATGTAGCTGCTTGCTTTACTTTTTAAAGGGGAATGAAGCTCACCCAGTCTATTTAAGCTCTTTGAAGGGGCATATCAACATAATTGGACAAGGAAGATCTTATTTGGATTTCTACAGCTTTTGTGTAAGTTCGCTCAGTAAAGGCCCTTAAGGAAATTAATTCGTGATGGGGTAAGAAAAAAGATCATACCATAGGTAAGTAACTGTTGAAGAGAACATATGCTTCTTAGGTTTCTTAACGAAAAAAATACTAATTTTTATCACCGTGTCTTGGCTTAGGATTATAATGTTCAGCACAGTCAAAGACAAGTCATCCACTGAAGAAAAGATAGCATCAATTAAAAAAAACATAGTGATAATAAACTAGTTTGCCATTCAGAAAAAAACATTTAGAATTACACTCATGTTTTTATGAAAATGTCAGCTCACTGTAAAATAGTAAAAAAGCAAATCAGAAGTTAGGAATTAAAGCAATGGAAACCAGAATAGGTTGTTCTGTATGTTACTCTGTGTATAAGTATGTATAGACAGACAAACATACATGTGGCGCATGTGCACCTCAAATGTGTGGTTTCCCCACCTCGAATAGGACCGGCTGGAACAACAGTAGTGCAGTTAGGTCAGCAGAGATGACAAGAGGGTGAAATGGCACAAGCAGCAATTGAATAGGCTGACCATTTCAGTCTGGAAAAAAAGTAACTTGGGTGAGAACAATTGAGTGAGGTCTGTAAAACTTTAAGAGTTGATGGAGAATGAGTTGATGGAGAATGTGAAGAGGAAATGATTGTCATTGTTTTTCTCAATACAAGAAATACAGGGCATGTACAAAAATTGCCTAGTGTGTGTGGCATGTAATTAAACAGTCGAACTCACTGACATAGGAATTAGGGCTGCTAAAATTTAGGAAGCTAAGCATTTTCAGTAAAGGACTTCTAAATGATATGAAAGACATTCTATCTGACTTTGTGTCTCCAATAAAAAATGCAGTCTGGAAAATATACTACCAAAAGAGCATATATTTTTGCTGGTTCTAGGATCTCTCTATCTATCCATTGTTGGTATCTTTGAATAATGGACCTTTAGTCTGACTTGGCATGACTTTCTTCTGTTTCTCTGTTCTTGTACTATAGCTGAAGAGTTTTGGTCATTGAATCTAATAATTCAAAATATCATTTACTGCTTTGAGATTCTTCTTAAGCTCTTCATACTCAAGCTTTTTTGCTAACCTGAATATCTTCCCATTAGCAAGAAAACACTAACAACCAAGAACTTCTAGTGCAATTTGAGGATGCAGTCATCACTGACATGATGGTGAAGTTGAGCATACTCTTCTGAGGCAGGCATGAGGCCCTGGGTTTTTTTTTCCTTATTTGTATGCCAATCAAAACAAATGCATACAGTTTTCCGTTACTCAGAGACCTTGTTACTGATGTTTTGCACATTTTCTGTATGATTAACAGAAATAAAAATATTTTAAAATTTGCGGCATTGAAATATGTCAAGATACTAAATACAGCTATTTGCTTACACCTGACCGTAAGTCTTGATCCTGCAAGTATCTAGAAATTGTGCAAGAATATAAGAAAATGTTGAAAAATTTGGAAGCAATGAAAAACTGTATGTTGAAAGTGTCAAGATTGTTGTTAGCATAAATAGTTCCAGTTCTATACCATATGGTGGAAACCCTTCACAATATCTTCTGGACTTAGTAATACTCTATATTGTATAGTTCAGGAGGCAAGGACTAATTAATTTCCTTCATAATATAAAAAAATTGTATCCTGGAATGATGAACCTATGAGAATGAGTTAATGAGCTGTATTTTCCTGCTCCATATCTAATTTGGCTGTCAGGTTGTTGGGTTTTTATTTGAAGAGCACTGGCATGGTGACGAGGGAAAAAAGAGACCAAGCAAAGCTCAGATAATACTTGGGCTTGGCTTAACTGTGGGTTATGTTCTCTTGCATCATTAAGGAAAGTCTTTCAGTTCAAATTAGGCCCTTCTTGTAACTGCTTTGTACAAGCTGACAGGGAGGCATTTTCTTCCCCATGTCCAAATTTCATTCATAAAGCAAGTATTGGTTATGTTTCTCAGCTCTTGAGTTAGCCCAATAAGAGAAGAAGACAGAGTGTCAGGACAACAGTTTACTTTGTCTATGGTTAAGGTTGTTCAAGAACTTAATAACAGTTGTGGAAGATTTGTATGTAGTCTGTATCGTCTAGGACTCTTCAAGCATTACCTATCTCCAAATAGATGTTCTGTGGTTTGGAAGTAGTCGTTTTAGATTTTTAGTGGGAGAGAGGTCTCCTCTAGTATTTCTTACCTTTTCACGTCTTTGAGATGTTTAAAACTGCTTAGTTAAGTAGCAGCTTAAAACAATCCTTACATTTCAAGAATAACTTTCATAAAACAAGCTTCTAAATCGAACCTCTATGATACCCCATGAATTCAGGCAATTACAGAGGTAATCAAGAAAGGAACTTGGCACATTCAGTGTCATTATCTTTAGAAAGACCATTCCTAAGTTTTAAATTTTTGTGAGAAACTGCTTCACTATTGGCCGAATAGGTTTATGAGCCTAGAAGAGGGATTTTGGTCCTCAGTTTGAGGAAAATAGGCATCCTAAGAACTGGACTTTATCAGAGGAGAACAGATAAATTATGAAGAAGCAAATCCCCTGGTTTCTGTCTGCAGAAATATTACTCCAAACATTAATTTCATTATTTAATAGTTTGAGCTTGAAAATGTGTAATGATGTAAACTGATCCCTGTAAGGGAAAATTCCCACTGCAGTAAAAAGCAGTCGTGTTTAAAACAATGGTTAACATACTATATAGACAAAAAAATATTTGGGCTAAATAATTTTAAATTCAGAAACAGTAAAACAACATGAATGAAGAATGTGAGCCAAGGGAATCTGTTGCAGACCTGTAGCATCCTGGTTGCAAGATGATCAAGGAAGAGCTTCTACAGATAAGGATGAAATGGTTCTTGGAAGGACTATGTTTCCCATGATAGTAAATTTTATGTTTTCTTTTTATCAGATGGGATATTTCTGAAGTTTGCTTTGTTGAATCTCAGCATAGTACTTTGGCACAAACCTTACAGTAACACCCTGTTAAGAAACAAGCTCAAGTTAAATCCAGTCCTTGTTGGCTGAAGAGCAAAAAGTCATCTCTTTCAAGATAAATCTTGAAAGTCTGACAAATGCTCACATGAGATCCTAAAGAGAAGTGATCTACAGCTGTGTGGAGTGAAATTTTCTTGGGTATTGCTTGTGTTCATAGGAAATGGGTGTTCCTATTTCTGCTACTTGTGATGCAGACATATACTTGGAAAGAGCTGTTTTATGCCATCACATCCTCTGCTCTTGTGGTCTCCTCCCTTTTGGAGTCACACATTGTCTTCCCCTACAGCATTGATGTACAGCCAAAAATCCAGATGGCTGAATATTAAATGGACTTTGTACTTAACTCGTGTAACAAGATCTAGGGTGGACTGTCTCCTTTTCTAAATTCTGGTCAACAGGAATATGTAAAGCTCCAGAGCGTTTAGATGTCACTTAAATTGTAGAGGATTTGCAATAAGCTCCTCTCTGCTTCCCTTTTTATGTTTTAATGGCTGTTATTTTCTGTACAACAGGCAGAATTTTAGTATTCCAGGACTGCAAGCTCAAATAGAGCTTTGGAAGGATAGAATCTATTTTTTGCTTATTAAAAAGTAGAAAACTTGAACCTGTAAATTTGAAAGATGTCTTTTCAAGTATCTCAGTTGCAGCTCTGTGTAGTACATAGTTTCTTGAAAAACAGAAAGTGTTTGTATTTGTGCAAAATCATGCGTGTTGTTTAAATGGATGTTAATTGGGATGATAAAATATAGCTGTTCAGCACCAAGGATGGAAGAAATAGAACTGTATTGAATGAAGGATTCTACTCCTGGCTGTGACATTGGAGATGTCTGTAGTGTGGAGTGGCTGCTTTGCCACTTCTGATTTCTCAGAAGGAACAGACTGTATTTTTCCATCATTCAAATAGAAAATCTACCAGTCCATTTTTCGATCTCCTGTTCCTACATGGCAGGATAAAAACAGCATCACAGAGATCACCGCGCCATAGAACCTTTCTGCAAACAATTAAATCGCAGAATCACAGAATGATATGGGGTTGGAAGGGACCTCTGGAGATCATCTAGTCCAACCCCCCAATACTTGCTGTGGAAGCAGAGACTCTCCCTGCTTTGTGAGTAGAGGCCAATGTTTGCCTCTAACTGCTCAGGAGGCTATTCTAAACTTAAGTCATAACTGAGACTATTTGTGTTCTTCAGCTCTCTTCCTAACATTGTCTTCAAATATTGTTGTTTGTTTACACTCTTTATGACATTAAATGAACCAGAACATAGTAATGGTAGGTATTGTAAGATTTCAGGAGAAAACTTAAAATGCAGTCTTTCGAGACCAGCAAGGAGGAGATAGTGGGAAATCAGCCGTATTTTTGGATGGGTTATCTTGTGTTTCACACTTGTTTTCTGAATTATCAAGCTTTTGAAGAGAATTGTGGAGACCTCTCTTTTAATCCTAAAATGGGCATAGTACTACTAGCCAACAATAATACTGAGATATGATCAGGGTGGTGCTGACATGCATTACTTTAGCCACTTAGATAAGAGGAGATAAGAGGCGTTTTAAAAAGGCGTAGAGTTAACATCAATGACATAAATTTTATTATTTTATTTAAATGTTTCTTGTCATTGCCAACAAGGTCAAATTAAGCTAGATTCTAAGAACTGTTTAATGTATTTTCAGACTACACTGTTACTGGATTTGGTACATTTGTACATCCAGGCCCTGTCTGCATTTTTGAAGGCCTTAGCCTTATGATCCATATCATAAACACACACTTTGTGTACAGAGTCTAGTGAACAAGATACCGTTCTTCAAGAACTGTAGTGTATGTAGTTGGTATCTGACCTTAGATATTGAAATAATTTTCTGCTTTCCAGTTGAGTTGTATAAATAGAACCATTGCTTACTCTTGCTGAATCTGTGAGGTCAAGTAATTTGGCATATTTACAGCAGATCAATCTATTCAAGCAGTCATGAGTGCTTCGTTATGTGTGATTTGGAATATTTATTTCAGATTAGATTTAGTCTGGTCTCAGACTAAAGCAACTTTACTGTCCTTGTGGTCTTAAGTTTTCTGAAGTGAAAAAGTAATTATTGCGTTCTGGAGATGCATGTACCGATTAAACCTATTGTACCTCTTGAGCATTAGAATTTTTTTGGATATGGAGCTTCCAGTTGCACATGTAATGTTCAGATGAAAAAAATAGTCAAACTTTCAATTTCAGATTCTATTTGGTTGTTTTTTTCTGTCACAGTATTCCCATCCTTAATGAATGTGAGCCATTTGATCCACTTGAAAATGTGAAGACACAAAAGTGAAGCCCCAGGACCCTAGATGTGCTTCAGAATGCTTTAGCAGCAGATGTGTATGTTAACAGACTGACCTTGGGGTCCAGGCACAGTAAAATTAGTCTTCTGTGTTACGGCCATGTGCTTGCAATTGAATTCAGTGTCTTGAGGCTCCTGAATGGTTAAGACAGATATATTCTAACCCAGGCAGAAATGAGTGCTGCTGACTGAATTGTGTTCGATCAAATGAAGAAAAAGTCCTAAGCCTTGCACTCACCTTCAATATATGTTTTCCAGTTTCCAGTGGGATGTATATATTATGATGAAGTTAATTGTCTCCTTCACTCTTAAATGCTAGTAACATAGCCACTTCAAAACACTTGAGCAACAAGCTTCTTTAATAAGCCCTTTGTAGAGTAGAGGTCTCAAAAATTGAATAGTTATCTTTACTTTGATAAGACGATAGCCAGCAATGGTCTGTTTCTATTTCAGCTCTTTATTGCTGCTATATTGCTGGAGATTAGCTTGATTTCGTACACCTTAAATTGGTGCTGTGCATGGGAGAGCTGCAAGTCCCATTTATAGTAACTTTCCTTAGAACAAAAACAATGTGAGAGAAATTGTTTTGCTGTCAGAGGTATCAATATAAGATGCATGCTTTATATTTTTAATCCTTTTTTATTAGCTGTTATTAGTTGATATCTTTAAGGCCATCTTTTCACATGATTACTTTTCCTGGATGGCTTTACTTTTTCCATTGTAACAAGAATAAAACCTTTTTTCTCTGAAGCAATTCTCTAGCCAGCAAGAAAACATTCAATGTCTTAGTGAAAGGGTCTTTATATGTCTTTATGTGAGTAGCTTTTTTTTCATGAAACTGCTGCATATCTAGATACTATAAATGTCATCTGGATTCTTAAGGTTGTGAAAAATGAATAGTTTGTTTCTTGCTGTCTGAATTTTTTCTGACAAAATGAAGTTCAACATAAAGCACAGATAGGTAATGAAAACAGCTATTGTGCAGGTAGAAAATCTGTGATTAATTAAGTGGGCAGCATCTGGATGTGACCAGAATCTGTTTGTGAAGGGCTGTAAATAGCATCAAAGATTTGTGAGCATTAGGTCTGTGGACAGCAGGAAATATTTGAAAGCCAAAGTAGGATCAAATGTTTGGGTAAAAATTATGGTTATAGCTAACCACAAATCAAGCGAGAGCCATTAGAATGTTGTTTGTTATCCTGTGGTTGAATGTAAATTCTCAACATTGCTCCTTTGATTTGTAAAGCAAATGAGGGTTAGGCTGCAACCCTGAAGACACGTGAGACGTTAAAGGCAGGCAGGCAGGCTATACTGTATCAAAATACACTGTATTTGTTGTGCTCCACCTTTGTAAGTTTTCTGAAGGTATCTCTTGCTCTACAAGTATAGGCATGGCTCCTCACTGTTGAACACTCCATTTATTTTGTTTCCACTGAAGGATTTGCACCACTGGACCTTGCACTTTTGTTTGTACATGTTAAGTACCTCATACAGCAAAATGCTTAAAAAGCTGGCGGTGTGGTGTAATTTGCTTGCTGTTCTGTTAGAATGCTATGAAGCACATTTTGGCTCCCTCAGGGATCAGGAAAGATGAAAGCAATTCCTGGAAATCTGTATTGTTCTTATCATTAACAAATAGCTCCGATGAATGAAGTGTATATTTGGTGGGAATGCTACCAGGAGAGGGGATGTACTGGTACATGCCAGCTGTTACTCTCAAGCAGTCATAAAATCTTCATTGGTATCTTGTTTTATACCTGTCACAGATGGATAGCAATGAAATGAATAATACTCATCCAACTGTAGAGAGTTAAATCTATGAGTTCATACATGGAGCTCAAAGGTTTTAACAGTGGCCAGAGGAAACCAGTATTGTTATGCTCAGCTTCTTCACATGTTGAGGAGAGTGCCATCCAGCCAATCTCTAGGTGGCCTTACTTGGGTTTAGGGAAAAAAAACAAACAAACAAACCAGAAAAAAATAGGATGCTCCCTAGTGGAAAGGAGAAAGGTATATCAAAGACAAGAAACAAGGGGTGCAAGTGTTAGAAACTGCCTGTCTGGGAAAGGAATGTAAGTCCACTAATGCAAACTGTAATTCCAAAAGATGAGGAGCCAAAGCTTTCAGATGCCAAAGCAATATATGCTTTCTTGTCACTAATCTAATGTACCTCCTACCTAGAGGGAAAGGATTAAATGATGAGCACTTCTTTGTTCTGGTGCATGGAGTTACTCTGTGATGCAGGACTTTGTGTTTGAACTTTGTGTGGTTTCTGTCTGTCGATTTCTCCAGCCTGTCAAAGTCCCTCTAAGCAGCAGTCCTGCTTCTAATATCTTGACTACTCCCCAAAATTTGGTATCATCTGTACATTTGCTGACAGCACACTCTTATCTTATTGTCCATGTCCTTAAAGAAATGTTAAACAGTACTGACTCCAGTAGGCCTCCCAGAGGGAGGTCACTGGTAACTGCCCGACAGTTGGATTTTGGAGCAGTAATCACTACCCTTTAAGTCTGGCAATCCAGCTGGTTTCTTACCCACCTTATTGTTACTTACCCAGCCTGTATTTCTCCAGTTTGGCTTTAAGAATACTGTGGGAGATTATGTTGAAGGCCTTGCTAAAGTCAAGGTAGACAACACCACTGTTTTCCATTTAATCACAGAAAACAGTAGCTTGTTCAGGCATGACTTGACCTTGGTAAATCCATGATGGTTGCTCCAAATAATTTTTTTTGTCCTTCATGTGCTTGGAAATGACTTTCAGGAGGATTGGCTCTGCAGTCTTTCTGAGGGCTGGGATTAGGACAACCAACCTGCAGCTGAGCCTCAGGTGCTCCTTCTTGCCCTTAGTGAAAATGGATCTGGCACCTGCTTTTTCCAGTCATTGGGCATTGCCACCAATCACCACAACCTTACTGTGATATCATCGGACTCTACTGGCACTCTTGGTTGCATCCCCTCTGGTCCCAAAGATTTGTGTATTTGAAATTTCCTCAGGTGTTCTCTAATTTGATTTTTCTCTACTCATTTCCACTCAATGGGAGTGATTTAATTTTATACAAAAAGACAAGCAAGTGGAAAAAATGGAATATATACTTCTGTTTTATACACTTGAAACCACAAGTAATTTAAACCTGTTAGTAAATTTTGGATTGTGAAGACCATGGAAATGACATAATTCTGCCTTGTCAAATTTATAAAGAGGCTGACTCCTGTGACTTGGCAAATTTCCAGTTGATGTCAACTTTGAAGTCAATGAGGATTCCTTTTGAGGAAAGACAGCAGGTTATGAATTAAAATACTTATTTATGATTGATAAATTAAGTCCACCTGGTCTCCAAAAAAGGACAGCAGATGATACAAGAAAAATCAGTGTGAGAGATTCTTCTTTGATTCAGTTTTGTGTAACATTTTATTTCAGGTTAAAATATCTTCCAAACCAAATGAATTTGGATTGACTGATACATTTTAAGAACATACTGCTGATAACAAAGTAGCAGTATTTGAAAAGAAGAGCAATACAAACTTTGTGTTTACGTGTAAGAAATTAACTTTTTATTGTGTGGGCCTTCTACGTTTTGATTTCACAAGGATTTTAAGTGCCACCTTGTGGACAACATAACTAATCTTGTTTCTTGTTATAGGACACAAGTTGGTGAGGTAGGGTAGCAAAATTCAGTTTCAAATTCTGTGACAGAAATTAGATAGATTTTCTATGTAAGTAAAGATTTGAGGATTTTGATTTATTGTATTTTCCAGTATTGTTAGTTGACGTTCTGAGGCATTATCTTCTTAATTAGTATATGAGTATTCTGTAAGAAATCTCTGAAGTAAAAAAACATATTACTGTTGGCTTCAATGGCTGTGAATAAAGCCAAACTTTACTAGTCTTACTGTGATGTCTTACTACCTCATGATTTTTGAAGCTCTTGCTGAAATTCCTTTGTTGGTCACTCTTGAATCCTGAATGCTACTGGTGTGGATCACAGATCTGGTTCAAATGGCAATTTGTTATGTGACATGTAGAACTTTACGTGATATCTAGAACTTTACTAAGGACTGTAAGTTGCAGAAAAACAGGACTTTTTATTAGTAAGTTTTCCTTTTTCTTAGCTACCCAAGCTTCAGTTCTCTTCAGATCCCCTCTAATAGTGACCAGATAGCGCCTCCCCCTGCGCCCCCCTGCCCCCGTTTGAGAGGGGACCAAGCATTTGTTCCCAGTAGTATTAAATAATACAGCCTTTTGTTTAGTAATTTAAAATCTTTCAAGGAATATTTTGTTGTAAAATATTTTAATATCCCTAGCTTAATAAGAAAAAAACCCAGTGTTTCTCCATAGCTTTAAAAAGAATGTAGGAACATGCAGGAACAGATGTATTCTATGTTTATTTTCTTCTTATGACACATTACTAAGAGCTTCAAGACTGTTTAGGTTTTGAACCACTGCTGGTTCAAAACCAGCGGTTTTACATCATGACATACAGTTAAATATAGGTAACAACTGCACAGTGCAAGCTCCAACTGATTAGAGGGAAAATTAAAGTTGTGTATTTTCTGCTTATTTTGATTCAGAGAGTTTTAGCTTATCTAGAGCAATATAAATTTGCTTATTTTGGGTTTCTTTTTTCTATTCAATAAGAAAGCTGCCTTCCTTAAAGCAGGAGATCTTTTTCCTTTAACTGGAACTTGGGTAGGGGGTATTTTGACAGCCAGAGGAAAAAGAAATATGAATTTTGTCAGTCTCATCTACAATGTCAGGAGCAACAAGAACATGCTAATCCATAGCAGAAGGTGAACCTGGAGCTAAGAATCACAGCAAACCAAGCAGATGGTGGCCTTGGCAAAAAGGGTGCATGTCCTCAGGCCCAGAGCAAGTAGGGCAGGTCTGCTGATGGGTGCCAGACTCAACCAATAGTCTAGGTGTCAAGGCCTGTCCCTAGTGATGAGTGAGATCCTACGTCAAGCCAGAAAATCAAGCCAGCAGGTCAGGACCAGGGTCAGAATCGGTGTGGTGCAAGGTCTGGCACAGCTGTACCTGCACAGAGAGACCACTGGTGAGACCCTGGCCTTAGAAGTACCTCCTCAGAAAAAGTAGGGCAGGAGGCATCTCAGCTCTTTGGTTCAAGGCTGGATGGCTGCATTACGAAAGTTAGCCTTGAGCCTGGGCAGCTAACCTGCCAAGAGTGATACATGGCATCTGAAACAGGGAATAAATGAAACTCAGCTTTGCCCAGTTTAGAGCCTGGGAAACCAGACTAAAGAGGCTTTATCCTGCAACTGCCAAGTTCTGGTTGTAG
This sequence comes from Tringa solitaria, assembly GCA_026413425.1. Taxonomy (NCBI): domain Eukaryota; kingdom Metazoa; phylum Chordata; class Aves; order Charadriiformes; family Scolopacidae; genus Tringa; species Tringa solitaria. The sequence goes on from JAOXJM010000071.1 coordinate 26,119,181, forward strand.
TGTTTCTGGACATCTTCCTAGGGGGTGCAATGCCAGAATCTCTAGCCAGTCCTGCTCTGACTAGCAGATGCAGATGCAGCTCTGAAGTCTCTGAGGTGTTCACACTGTGTTTAGGAAGCAGAAAAAAGAACCCATTTGCCTTCCTGGCCAAAGCCTCCTTTTGTAAGCCTGCTTGCACCATATGATCCTTATATGTCTCTCATGTGTTGCAATGTGGGCTGAGTTACCAAACCATTTTACCCAAATTCTATGAGACTGATGTTAATTTATCTGGAACCGAACCTAAGCAACGTCAGGCCCAGAACTGGAAACCTGAAATGAGCCAAAACCCATTCTGGTTTCACTTTCTGCTTCTCTGGTCTTTTATGTTTAGTTTCACAAGACTATATTCAACCTAATTATTTGCCAGATTTTCCCATTTTCAGTTGCAGTGGAATTGAGTCTTGATGTTGGGCATGATTGCCCATTCTCTTCCCATTCACACTGACAGTTGTTCTTAGCTTTCACTGTTTTGTTCCAGTCTGTATGTTAAACGACATCAATATTTTCTGTGTTGCATCGGGGACCAAGAAAACTTGGTGCCTGTTTGTGGGATCAGTGAAGAGCGAATTGATTCAAAATGGGTCTGATAAAATGACTTTCTTGTAAATTGTTTTGTCAAAAGGCTAAGCTGGATTATAGGTGTGCATCTAGATGTTGTCTTACCCAAATGGATATTTGATAGATGAATAGCAGCTTGAAAGCAGCAAAGCTGGTGTTCAGATTTCATACTTTATTAAAGGTGGGGTTGTGTTTGCTAAATCAGTTTAAATCTTCTATCAGTTCTTAGAGACCCCTGAGATAAATCCTGTAGTTATAGTTCTGTTTATGTGGGAGAGAATGTTGTAAATAACAAATAAAGGAGTCAGTATGCACTTTGGCCTCAGGAGCATATGTGCAAACTTCAGACTATGCACATATGTGCAATTTCAGAAATGGCAAATAACTTCTGTGAATACAAGACTGAAAGGGGAAGTGATATCATCACTAAAAATGCATGTGCAAGCTGCTCAGACTTACTGGAGAAAGCATAGGTAATCTCTGAGACAGCAACAGTGGTGTGATCTTAAAGCTTTGAAGGCAAGGTCTTAATGAGGGAACTAGTGTGTAAGAGAACTCCCCAAAAGATAAATACTTACAGCTTTAGCTTGAAGCCTGTGTCAGACAGGAAAAAAGTTTGTTGTGCATTATAGACAACAATATTTGCATACTAAATGCTTTGCTAAAAAGTCAGTAACAGTGTTTGTAGGTGTGAATTTAACATTGAGGAGGGTAAACCTGTTAGATAAATTGGGGTTGATAAAATAAATCTTCTGATTCTGGCTGCAGTGGCAAAGATAATTTCCAGTGGCAAATGTCTGAAAGAGATTGAAGTATCAGTGAAGCAATCACCAAGTGAGAAAAGCTATCCATGATAGTGTTAGAATCTTAGTTCTTTATATCATCTAGCTTTTTGTAGATGTCTTGGTGGGCTTGAGGTTTGTTTAGTTTAAGATGAAATTTGAGGACTAAACAGTAGAATCATAAACCAACTGAGAAAAAGAAAAACACTATATTCCTTCAGAGTTCAAGACCTTTGTAAGACTAGATGCAGACAGAGTCCCCCTGGAGACCTCCTAAGTTACTGTCGGAGGTCAAGGGGGCTCTGAAAGGCCGTTAATCATGCTGCATTTGTGGAACCATGAACCCTACAAATTTAAGTTGAAAATCCTCCACACTTAAAAAAGGCCATGAAGTAAATTGTGATTTCAGCAAGTTATTCCTGGTGAATCAAAAATAGTAAATTATACTTTTGTAGCTTTTGTAGATGGTGTTTCACTGGAGACTAGAGATAATTCCTGACTCCTACTGATTTCGAAGGGAGCCTTTCCACTGATTTCAGTGGGATTTGGATCAAGAGTAACTAATGTAATACATTTCTCCATGAAATAGATATTGTTGGCCAAATTGTGGAATATCTGACCACTTGCTGCACATATAAAGTTAAGTCCAGCTGGGGTCCAGTCACGAGTGGTGTCCCGCAGGGCTTGGTACTGGGGCCAATTCTCTTTA
>JAOXJM010000071.1:26121371-26136462 GCA_026413425.1 Tringa solitaria
AAGATGATCTTTAAGGTCCCTTCCAACCTAGAAGATTCTGTGATTCTGTGATATACTATGGTTATTAAATGGGGGGCGGAGAGGGGGAGAGGGATTAGAAGAGATTCAGAAGAAAACATTCTTACTAATCTTTTTAAAGCCCCCCCCATATTGGCTCAAGAACCCACTCCATTCACTCAGCTGCATGTCTTTAGGCCATGGTCACTGAATGAGACATTTTACATAAAGGTAGTGCACTATCTTTTAACACAACTGCACTACAAAGAACCTAAAAAAAAAAAAGGTGTAGCGTCCACTAGATGTTACATCCTGAGGAGGTCTGGAATATTCGAGGGAAGCAGAGTTGGACACTGTATGCAACTGACTGCTGGTGAGAAAATGAAACACCAGCTTTTGGAGCTGAGCAGATTTATGCTGTGACTGACTTCATCCCTGCATGGTTTTTGAATGGGAAGGAGAAAGAAGAATCCATTTAGGGACTGAGGATGAAAACTAAGGAATTCCTGTAAAGGTGGAGGGCAGAGTACTTTCCAAATGTATAACAAAGCAGACTTGTTTGAAAATGGCTTCATAACAATAATTCATGCAGTGTCATGAAGTAGCACATGTAATTTTTAATTGTCAGCAGTTATGTTACCTGTATACACTTTTTCTTTTAAGAGCTCCAACTTCTGTCATGCTCCTGCCCAAAGGCTTTTGAATTCTGAACGATAGTCTGCCTGCCAGCAAAGGAGTGCCTCAGAAAACGCACAGGGTTCTTTTGCATCAGGTGCGTCAGAGAGGTGGAATTTCAGAACTGGATACTGCATGACAACATTTCAGTGTTGAGCTGAAATATGTAAAGCAGAGCTCTCTGTTCAAATGAACTAACCTTGCTGCTCAGAATTCGCCACTAGGTGTGAGAAGACAGAAAAACCGATACTTCCCAAGGCCAGTAAATAAAATTCAATTATGGCAATGCAATAAAAGCTTTGCAGTGTACGTTCTTAGAATCATGGTGCAGTGGACATTGCAAAGTTCAGTTGTTGAATTCAGTCATTTTAATTTCCTCTATTATGGGCCTTCCAAATAATTTCAGTTTTAAAAATTACGGCACCCCTAAGTAATACCAAAATGCTGTTAACTAAAAATGAAAGTGAAGATTTAACAAGACAATAAATGCCTTGTCCATCTTGAACAAAATGCACAAAGGAAACAAATAGTATGTTTAGGAAAAGTAATGACTTTTAAATGGTTCCATTGATCTACTCAAGCATTTAAGGTGAAGAATTAAAATAAAACAAAACCAAAACACATCCAACTGTGATTACTTCACCAATATATTAAGTTGAACAAATATTAGGAGAATTACATTCACAAAGAAGAAACTGCAGTGTAATTAGCATGTGTCTGGACTCTCTTTTACATTTTTTCTCTTTGTCTTTCTTTACCTCAGCCATCTCTCTAACCATTTGCAGTCAATTTGAATGGTGGGATTCAAGTATTTTCTGTAAACACAAATGACCATGTACACGTTCAAAAACAGTAGTAAGCTGTGATTACTAAATCAGCCTGTATTCTGTATCCATTTGAAATTAAGCGTATGTTAGCAGCCAAAAGAAAAGAAAAAAATGCTGTTGAGTCATTAGTGCCCTCAAGAATGTAAGTAGAATATCAACCAGCAGCAGCAGGAGGGAGGTGGTAGTGGTAGTAGAAAGGGATAACTAAGATTGAATCGATTCTGCTCCCCCCTCCCCTGATGCAGCAAGAAACAAGATGTTGCTTATAGCATAAAAAGTGGCAAAATAAATAATACTACAAGTATGCAATGACATGTTCTCAGCATCATGAGAGCACCTAGAGGAGAAGCTATATGGATGTTAAATGACTGTTCATCCTAAGGCGTCTTTCAGCTGCAAATATTCCTACAGATTTCAGTGAACTTAGTTGAAATCTGTATAGTGTATTCTGAAATATAAATACTTGAAGGAGAGCTTTCTAGAAAGTATTTGTCAAATTTTTTTTTGATAATTTATAACAGAGAAATTTGCATTGTTCATTGTATGTTTGTAGAAGCAGAAAATATGAGTTATTAAAAGGGCATTAGAAATGCAGTTGAGCTGGTATTGAAGTGTCATTCCTACAGGTCATTGTTCTACAAATGGAGTCTAGTTACAGAATTCAGTTGATGTACAAACCAGAAAGAAATTAGTCTCACGTTCCTGTAGTTGTGTTGGCCCTGCAGTGCTAGGGAAAATGAGACTTTTGTCCTGGTTTCTGCATCAACAGAGTTTCTAACTTGGTTCCACTTGCAAAACAATTTTCTTGAGGAGTGACACGTCAATAGTAGCTTTAAGTTTGAATATGGGAAATCAGGTAGAAATAGTGGTATAATGGAATCATGGTCTGGGACTTAGTCTGGAAGGAGTTTGTAGCTCCCCAAAGACCTCCAGTATGATTGTAGGTTGTTCAAGCAACCTTATCTTTCCAGATTTAAAAAATATCTGAAAAGGCAACTGCTTATTCACCCCCTTCTCCTGACTGTGTCCATGGGTGACTGATCTGTGGCTATTCAATGAATAGCTCAATCATCTTCCCTATGTTTGTTGGGACTATGTTGTGAGTGATGGTGGACTGTGGTGTTCAGAGGGTGGCTTGATAGTCTGCATCTGAATGTGTGGGTTGTAAGTTTTCTTTGCCATACATCCTGTCCTGTGTTTCTGGCAGGAAATTTTACTCTGAGGAATACAGAGGTTCTAGTTACATGTAGTTACTTTTCTGCTTTTTAATTACTTAAAGATAGTGCTATCCAATTCAAGATATATTATCTGTTGCTTATCTTAAAAGTGTCTCTTGAGGATCTGGAGATTCCCCTCTAGCCAACTCAAATTCAAGGCTGTATTCTAGAAGCAAATACCATGCAGTTTTTCTGTACGCTGTTTAGCTGCCAACCATTTCAACTGCTTGTGCACACGCAGTCACAAATTCCTACTTATCTCCTGGCTATACTTAGACCATAACCAGTATGAAAATTCCAGTACATCAAATCTCTTCCTTGGCTTGCTGATGAAGTGCTTCGTATGTTGTCCCAAAACAGAAGCTGATTTCTCTTATAGATAAGTAGTTATTTAATGAAACTGTTACAAAAATATACAGCAGCACTGCTTTTATAAAGATACAGTTATATTCCTGGTCAGTGAGGAGTCACTAAGTAGCATCTCAGCTCTTGGGAAGCTGTTTTACATCTTGTACAAATGGTTACCTCACTTAATGTCTCCTGGGAACTAATGTGTAAGTTCAATCGTGTCCATTTCGTTACTGGATGAATGACAAGGTAACATCTTCCCATTTCTGTTTGAAAGGCTTGGGAGGTACAAACATCAGACTATATATGGAGAAGATATCTGACATGGCAAGAGAAGCTCACTCTACCTTACAAATTTGGCTAGAATATAAGAAGCTGTTTATTAAAATGGGGATGAAAGAAGGTCTGAGATGATTCTCTTAATAGCAGAACCATGAACAATGTAGACCAAGGATTAGTTAAAAAGTTAAAGCTCCAGCACTTGGTAGAAAAGACCAAGAATGATGGAAGAGTTGTCTTGTTTACATGCTTTTATCACCTTTCAACTTTACCCGAAGTTGCTCTAATACTCCCTTTGTTTATCTGTTAAGATTCTTAACTTTTTCCTTTTTTCTGTTAAATATTCGCAGTATATCCAGCTTATTATGACATCTTTCCTGACTTTCAGCTTTAGCTTTAGCTTCATCTAAATAATTTTGGGAATTATTTCTTTGTGCTTGAATGAAGCATTTTGGTTTTTTTTTTGCTAGACCTAATAAATATGTTCAGGAAATTTTCGAGTTTCGGGAAAAGCCAAATGAAACTAACTTTAAAAACATTTGTAATATTCCCCCCTTTTTACAGTTATTTTGTTCCTTCATTGTTCTCAAAGATGGCATAGTTTATTTCATTTATTTTGAAAGGAGGGATTAGGTAAATGTAGAAATGTTTTCTTCTACGTACTTCAGTTAGGCATGTGTCTAGGGACCTTGGAGGTCTTGCTTCAGAGAGAAATCAAGAGAGGAAGAGGCAGTTTCAACTCTCACTGTTATGGACCACTGGAACTTCAGTTTCTCTGACAAATTCTAAATTAAGCTAGTGTCAACTGAAAGCACTAAATTGTTGTTGTATAGCACCACACAGCCAACAGAACCTAAGAAGATAGTGCAGTATTAATTAGTAACATGGTTCTGTGGGAAAATTGTATTGGTTGGTTTAAAGTGACGTTCCTTTATAGTGTAGTATATGCCGATTTACAATATGAATGCTGGAAATGCCAGACTCCTGAAATTTGGATGAGAGTCTGTGATACCTAATTAAAAGTGATATATAGTTAGAATCTATTCATCCCTTCTTCCTTATCTGAATGTCAATGAGAAGCTAAATATAAATTTTGCAAAATCCTAAATGAGTCTTCTCCTCAAAAATTCATTATCATTCTGAATTTTGTGGATGGCTTGTTTTAAATGAAGTCTGGCAAGAGTAATTTCATGGAGAGTTTGAATGGTAGTGTTACTGCCTCAATATTTCTTTTTGTAGATATTCCAGGAAAAAAAGGCAAGAAAAAAATAATTTTACTGGAAGGGTGATAATGCCAGCTAGATGATGTATATGATAGTACTGCCTTTATGAATTATCAGCTGGTATTCCTACATCAAAACCCTCAAATCTCATCTGATAGAATTTCAGAATAATTTATCAAATGGTCTTTGTTAAAGGCATAAGAACGTGGGCAGTCTACTTCATTTCTTGCAGGCACTGTTAGGAGAACATGTGCCCTTTGTGTCATGTTATCCTGGTTTGGATCTTAATCCTTCCTTCTTAATTTGAAGTCCTTGTGAGGTACCTGTGAAAAGTTTCAGAAGAGTATTTTACCTTCTGGGTATCTAAAGAATCTGTTGTGCTTCTTCCTTGCTCTTCATATATACATCTAAGGACAATATATTCTCTTAGGTGGCAGACTGCATAAAAATAATTCTTATACTGTTAACGCTTGAATCTCATTCTCTGTATGCTGCGCAGTCAGCATTCTGGATCTCTTTTCAGATTTAAATAATGTATTATTAAGGCTAATCTATTTAATTTTATATCTGCTAGCAGTACAAATGAAACTAGATAACAGCAAGTGAGAGCTAAATATTAATAGAGAGGCATCTAGACATACTTACAGGATGTCTTTTTTCTTTTAAATCTGTCTTTCTATTTTCAACATGAAGTACTGTGACAGGATATGTGTGCTAAAGTTAATTGTTCCATGTGTTGGTAATGTTTCATGAATTACCTGTTTGCTTAGGTAGTTTTATGTCAATATGCAGATTTTCTTACCCTGACATAGTATTCTTCTAATATAAACCATTGAGTATTTGTATTGGTTTCTGCTCAGGTACCTGGAAAATTACAAGACAAAGAGGCTGAAAACAGCTAATGTGAGATTTGGAGGATCTTCCTTTTCTTATTCCTTAAATGCAGCAAATAATTAATCCTTAGCATTAGATACAGTGTTTTTTATGTAATATTTCCTTGCAGTATAATATTGAATAATTCATATAATCCTGCTTCTCTGTAGAAGCTACATGGTATTAAACAGCTTAAATCCTAATATGTTAAAAATATGTTTTTCAATAATTTGATAGTTTATAGAAGGAAAAAAGGGAAATATTTTAACTGCAACTTAGAATACTGAAAATATATTATCAGCTGGCAAAGCTAGTCTTAATCGTCATGGTATTTCATGATTTTTTTCACTTAATTAGCAGTAGCCTCAGCAATTTGTAGAACTAGGATTTATTGATAATGTATGGTGGTAAAACAGGTGTCCTATTTGTAGCCAGATATTCTTCTGCTACCCACTTAACTTCTTTAGTCATGTGCCTTGCTTGATTACTCTTCTCACATTACCCTGCCTAACATTTCTTTAGCAGCTAGATCAGCTGTGGCACATCCATACCTGTCTCTGACCCATTTCATAGAGTTTTTGACTTACACTTGAGTATGACTTCTAGTAAGCATTTTATTTTTCTGCCTTCTAGCCCTGTGGATGCCCAAATGCCAAATTATTTATGTATTGGAACTTTTAGCTAACTACTTGTCAATCTGACTGATTTTTGAAGTTAATGGTGTTAATATACTCAACTCATAACTGTGACTTTCCTACTTTTCCTAATACAATGCAGCTAAAACAATGGAAGCAAGTTATTGTCATGTTGTATTATTTATGCTACTCTGCCACATAGATTGCAATTTTTAATAGAATCATTTAGTATTGGGATTGTAACATCTGTTTCCCATTTCAAGGATCAGCACTTCATGATTTCAAATGCCTGGCACCAGCCCCATTCTATTGTTTATACATTCTTAAATCCCTATTAAGTCTACCACTGAATATTTCATCCATATTGTCCCTTGTTTCTCTCAAGGGTTTTTATTTAAATTAATTTTGGCATACAGTTGGCTGTAATTCTTGAACAGAGTCCTTCATGCTAACTTATAACTTAAAAGAGTTTCTTGAACCACTTTGCAAAAATAGTTGAGCAATAGAGAAGATGTGTAGATAGTGCAAGTCGAAAGTACCTCTTCTAAGAAACAGTACTTCGCAAGATAATGTATTAAGGGACAGATATTTTCCAGACCTCGTCATGTTGACAGCCAATATGCCAATATGCTTGCAGTAGTCCTGTCCAAAATCCTTTTGGTGGGCAGAATGCATTTACCTTTGTCTTCTCATTCATCTTGTGTTCACAGTGCTAGTATTCCTACGTTCATAGCAGGAATGTTGTGTGTGAGTGGCTCGAAAAGCGACATCTGCTTTTGGATTCCTTAAATGTGTACTACATGATGAAAAACAGCTGTGAATTCTTCATTGTCTGAGGCCACCTTTCACCATTGTGAGAGTGTACTGGGCTGTTAAGTTGGGTGTTAATGTATTTGGCACCCACTTTACATCTCAGACTTCCAGGGTTGTACAAGGAGACTATCTGAGATTTCAGGCCTACCTGCTTTTCTAGCAAAACTTCTGATCTTCATATTTATTCACATAGTTAAGACTTATTCATGTTCCCACAGCAGATACCAGAAGGAACACTCACAGTGGATTCCAGGTTGTATCACTTCTTTACTTAGCACCTTTTTTTCTTGCTGATTTATCACAGTGTATTAGGCAATGTGATAATGTGATTTATGTTTGCTCTGTATACAAGTGCTTAAATGTAATGAATACCACAGCCTGAGAGAAGTTAGAAGTTGGTTCATATTTTTATATGAATGTATGTTAGCCAAGTAGTAATGTTGTACTTCTTAAATTTATAGTCATAACAGGGGAAAAAAATAAAAAATGCTGAATTACCTGTTCACTACAGTTATATGGATTATATATTTTTGTTTAATTTGCATGAATTCTGTTCACTAGCCCAGTTCTACAAGGATGATTACCATTACAAATCTCAGCGCAGCTTCCAGCAGCTGTTTAAAAGCAGAAAGAAAACAGGATCAGCTGCCAGAAAGGTGTTTCTTTCATCTTCCCAAAATTACTCTGGACCAAGGGCCAGGACATCTTGAGTTGTGGACCAGGACAGATCCAATATGTCATGACCTGTCGGTGCTAGAATTCTATGCTTTATACAGTTAGAAAGGGAGAGTCCCATAGAACACGTGGGTTGCAGGCTGGCTATATGATATTCTTGCTGGATCTGGAAATATTGGAGAGTACATAGTCGTATTTTTATGCCTGCTAAACTGTATTAACCAAAAGTCAAGGTTTTCTAGAACGTATTAGTTATAACTGGCCTCTTCTTCTGAAACCTGTGCAATATTCATCCTTAAGGGACACTATTTCCATGGAAGTCTCGGTAGACACCCCATAAAAATTTTTAATTTTTTGTTGTAAAATTGTGATTTGTTGCTAATTACCTACTGTGTTGGTATGTAAAATGCATATATGAATTCACTCTGCAAAATATATATCGTTTGTTTATTGTATTTATTATCTTACTTATCTTGTGTTATTTATTTATTATGTTCTTATTTATCTTATTTATATACTTGAGATTCTATGACTTTTTCCTCATTGTCAGTTCCTGGTTTCAAATTATTAGGTCTTTGTCTCCAATAATTAATTCTGAATATCTTTCTCAGTCATTTCTGTGAAAGAGCATTTAACCATTACAGGCGCTTTTTGTGACAGAAGCTCCTTTTACCCTATATGGGAAGAATTCCAAATAGTACAGCCAAAGATTGACAGCTGTTTTGTATGTCAGTCAACATTTGACTAAGAATGACATATGAGTTTAAAACAGGTTTGATATTTATTCCTTGCAAAGGAATCCCATCTGTACTGATGGGTTGCGTTTCTTCTGTGAAATGTAGTTCTATTCAGACTGACCTGCAGTAGTTCTGCATTGCGGTCTCAATGAAAAAACCACACTTTTCTCCATTCTGTTTTATTTGCTAAGAGGAAGAAAATTGTATTAACCTATCTGGGACTGAGTAGTGATGGAGAACACCATTAAACATTTAGACTAGCAATTCATATTGTATAACACCTCATACTTGAAAGGATTCCCTCCATAAAACAACTTGCTGGCAGTGGAAATTTCCTGAAAATGACTGTAGAACATAGACTGATGCTAAGTACTGTGACATTTCTATCCAGAAAATATATGGTAGAGAAAGTGTAAATACTCTCAGCAAAAGATCCTTCAAGGGGTACTGGTATGGAGATTAATCAGTTGTTGGGCACAACTGTCTTAAATTTAGGTTGCTCACATTTTTCAGATTGCTTTAGCAGGTCTGAAATCATACTGTATGATTTGGTACAGTGACACTTGTAATTTCTGTGTTTAAGCAAAAGTACTACTTTGTTAGTAATAAAACATATTTTGAGGTAAAACACAAAAATTGAACTCATATATGATTTTAAGGTTTCCATCAAGCAATGCAAATGCAAGATGTTAAACCAAGTATTTCTATTTGAATCCAAAATCTCTTTGAAATCACGCAACAATCTGCTCACACTAGATTTGATGGGATGGAGCAGATTTTTAGCTACCATGTTATTCCACACTGAAACACAGAGAGCTCAGGAATCTTCCTCATTTTCTTGCTTCGTGACTACAAACAGGTATCATTGTGAAGCTCCATATGATCCTGGCAGTGATGAGTTAGATGATTTTATCTGTGTTTCTTGGATAGTCATGAAAAAAGATGTTGGGTGTTAAATATTTATATTGGAACTAAGCAGACTCTGGCTTGCAGTTTAGAACATTTTTCACGGCAAGATCCAAGCGTTCTTATTGGGAATAGGAAAGAAATACAGTGATGCCAAGGCTGAAGATACTCCCTATGTTGTAAGTTGGTGGTATCAAAAAATTCTTTTTCTTCCCCTTCTTACTTGGATGTTTGCTTCCAGGAGAGACCATAAAACAATAATTGAATATTTTTTCAACAAGAATTTTGCAAGTATTTTTGAAAATTTGAAATAATAGAACAATGTCATTTATTTTGTACATTTTCCATCAAATTACTACACTTCATAAAATATGTGGTAGGCTTCTGTTCTACTGGCTCATGTAATATTTCATTCTTAACTGAATGAGAAGTTCTTTTTTGCACATGCCAGTTAATTATATAGGTATATGATATGTGTTCATCATAAATGTTATTTAAAGTCTGTAAATACAAAAAAGCAACGTCAAAGAACAGAAACGTTTCTGTAAGAGAGGAGATAGTCCCTGCAGTATGTGCACTTCTAAAGTTCAGTCAGTTGAAATGATAATTTTTTCTGGTTTGTGTCAATTTTTTAACATTTTTTCTGCCTTTTAATTTACACTCTTTTAAACTATTCATTTTTTTAAACTATCCTGTCCAAGTGGATGTTACTGAGTGGATTGAAGATTTTCTGCTCAGTGAACGGGGGGCGATGCCTCCGTAACTGTCTAGATGCAGTATAAAGACTTTAGAAAGCCATTTTGGTGAGAACAGGCTCAGTGCTCAATTTTAGAGGAGATTAAGAAGACGCTTTATATATATAGTGTTGCTTTTGTAAAAAGCCCATTTTGGATCATGACAAAATCATAGCTCTTCCCCTCTTTTCTCACTAGCAGCTACAGGAAAACTATGTTGTTAAGAGATTCTTTTCTTTCAGCCAAGGAAGGTGAAATCAGCAATGATCTGTTAGTGTTCTTTAGTATATTCTTGTATTTCTGGTAACACACTGTAAAAACCTGTCAGCTAACTTGAAATCCTGAAGTCTGTGAACCCTCTGTTTTTTATTGCCTTTTTGCATGCAGAGGAACAAGGGAAGAAATTGCTGAAATGCTAATGCACAAACTCTTTTCAGGACTGAATGTTCTCTGAAAGTCTTGCTGTCCTTGGTTGTTATGTCCAAAGTCTGCAGTTATAAGATCTTGGAAAAATAAATCTTATTCTATTTTGCAGAGCATTGGCTGTGACGACTATCTGGGTTCAGACAAGGTGATTGACAAGTGTGGAATATGTGGAGGGGACAACACTGCTTGCAAGGTTGTGTCTGGAGTTTTCAAACACACGCTAACAAATCTCGGCTACCACAAGATAGTGGAAATTCCTGAAGGAGCTACTAAAATCAACATCACTGAGATGTCAAAGAGCAACAACTATTTGGGTAAGTTGCACCTCAGTGAATGAAGAGTTGTTTGTGCGCTAGTGCATTTGGGTAGAGGTTTTGCCAGGAAAGGCCACCTAAACAGTGTGAAATAGATGCCAAGAACGAGAGAGGAGAAGAGAGGGGGAAAAAATCATTAAACAGGCATTTTGGTCAGAACTAACTGGCAGTTGATAATTCTGGCTTGATCTCGCATGACAAACACTATAGACCTGTTACCGTCTGTTTTCCTGTCCATCTAACTTGGCTTTGATGGTTTCTATTAGTTTTTCCACTGTGGTGATTACGATTCTCACATCGTTAACCTTCTCTGAGCGGTCAAGAATCCAGCCAAGCAGTATGCTCATTTATGTAAATTCTGTTGAGGCTGCTTGAAGAGAAAAGAGCATCTTCTGATTGCCTAAAAAAGTCCGTTTTGTTAAAGTGTATCAAAATTGTATTGAGATAATGCGATGTTGAGGTGGTATTTGTGGACTGCAAGGTCATTTATACAATTGTTAATTCTGAACCAGGTCCTTAGTTCAAAAACAGAGAGGATCCTGGAATATTCATATTGGTGTCATAACCTCTTGTGGTATATTTCTAGATCTGTCTAGTGTGCTGCAAATTAGAGAAGATGTAGTATTTCTGCAGATCTACAGCTGTCTTGTGTACATTTGTGCACTGTCCTATTCCCTGTTGTAACCTCTCATGTTCCCAGGTTACAAAGCCCTTGGTTTGCCTGCCTTTGTGCTTCTGTTTTGGAGCCAATTCTGGTGAGTGGACTGGAACGAGGAGAGTCAATTCAGATTTGTAAAACCTGTCCCTTGGCCTTTAATTTTTCTTCACCTGTCAATCCATCCTTAGATCTGTCTTTAAAATTACCATAGCAAACAACAAAAATGGAGCTACTGTGTCCTTTCTTTCTAGCTTGGTGTAATTGCTACTAGAACTGGAAGTTTCAAATCCCAAAACTCTTGTTTGACCACTGCCTGATCTCACTTCTGGCTACTCAGCTACTGCTCCAGCAAGAAAGGAAAGTGCTCCTTATCAAATTGCTGGTGCTTCTCAACTCCTGCTGGAGCTGTAACTAGTTCTGCAGAAACACCTGCCTCTAGATTGGAGTTTCTTATGGGGAACTGAACTGTAATGTGAACTCCATAATTTTACCAAAAAGTGACCCTTCAAAAGTAAAGAAATAGTATAAGCTACCCACAGTCCAAATAAACCAAATGTTCTGGACCTCTTCTAGGGTGATCTTAGCAATTCTAATTTGTCCTGGTTTCGTCCAGATTTATTTTTGACACATTATACACACCTAGCATTCATTTTTTCATGTGAACAGTTTGTACAGCATCCATCAACACTAATTTGCTTGATGATGAAATAAACTAATAGTTCTATCTAAAGAGCTTCCATAGATACTTGCACATTCTGTATAAAATGGGTGAGAACACAGCTTACTTGGCAGAACAGTGGAAGCAGCCACATTACTAATATATAAAATCATAGAGTTGAATAATTTTTTTCTGTCAGATTTACATGCCAGCATTTGAAAACAGCTGGCAGAAAAATTCCCTTAAATATGTTAAAATGTCCTGAGCCCCTTGAACATTTTTGGAATGGGCAGGACAGAAAAAGAGTAACATTTTTTTTCGTTAAAAATAACTAGGCTGATGGCATGTATGGGAAAGTGGCAAAGTTTTCCTTTCCCATGCTACTCCTTATCTCCTTATCCCCTGAGCTCTTGGTTTATGCTATCATCGTTTCTTTCTTTTTTTTTTTTTTTTTTATCCATTTCATATGTTTCATTTTAAAGCTGCTGGTATGGATTTAGTCTGCTAAATTTGCCAGCTCCCTCCCCTGTTAGGAATTCTTGAGGCTGTAGTTCCAGCTAGAAGGACTCCAGCCTCTCTGCTTACACTGTTACATGATAAACTCGGTTTATTGTGGCAGGTGAGTTGCACCGGGACAGGAATGAACATGTTCTAACAGATCAGAAAACTGAAACTAGAGAAAGGTTTATCAACCAATTTATTGGACAAGTGAAAAGGTAATTGGGAGATGTTTTTTGGCATATTGGTGGTCATAAATTTCTCACTGATAAAACAGCATTCAAAATTTAGACATGCACATTTTTATAGAGCACATAACACTGGTAGAGCTGGGAAGCTTGAAAACTCAGCTCTGGTATGTGCTAGTTTCTTCGTACTTATGGTAATAAACAAAAACCTTGAACTTTAAATAAAAAAAAATTTAAAGTCATTCTTGTGCTGCAGCAGCAACATGATAAACAACCCGGCAGCCATTCCTTTAAGCACGTAGTTGAGTGCTTTGCCAAATGGGGGTTTCAGGTCCCTGTTCTGTCATAGTCCAACTGCAGCCATCAGAGCTGCTCGGAAGCATCAGTGCTCTTGTTGCAAGGACTCTAAGTTGCTGTTGGTTTTCCTTTCACTTTGCACATTTCATGGTTGCCTCAATGCAAAATCATAAGTCAGCTCAGAGTCACTAAAATTTTTTTAAAAGATGACAGCAGATGTTTCTGGGAATCTGACTAACCCTGCTTGTCTCTGTTCAGGAGACTGTATTGGGTTCCACGTGGCTTCATTAAACAATTTTTACAAAACTCCACACCTTTTCACTGCTTTGTCAAAAACACTGAGCAAATTAGCAATCAGGAAAGTGTGTTTTCACAAAGGGGTATTTCTGTAAATAAAGGAGGTACTGAAAAGCAGGCAAGACTTTCTTACCCAAAGAGTTTCAAACTTGGCTAAAAGTCATCCAAACATTTGAAAGTTCTTCCATGCTGCTTTTGTAAACTTTTTTGGTGATGTATTGCTCATGGTTGCAAAACCTGTGACCCTTATAAAAAGCGTAGGGCTCATGATGCTGCTGAATACAATGGTAGTTTATGAAGGTTTACTAATTTTAAGTACTGCATGTTTAGTTTTCACACACAAGTTGGAGTGATAGCAGAATGAAATTTGTAAGTTCTTGCTGCTTGAAAACAACAACTTTAGTTAAAACAAAAAACATGACAGTGGTATATGAACCTTTTAGTATTTCTGGAATATGTTATTATCTGAGTAGTCAGAATATTCAGATTAAAGGAGGTAGGCTATTTCAGTGGTCGCTCAACTGGTTGTTCATGTAACTTTAAAATTAACTTTTCACAAAAACTACAAAATCATAGATTTCTTGTGCATCTAATGATTTATATTATTTTATTTCTGTATTCCTTAAAAGCTTTCAACAACATTGTTTCTGTTTTCTGTTTTCTTCTGCTTATATGTACTTGGTTTGGATGAATTGCACAAACGTAATCTTTTCTTCTCCCTGCCCCTCTACTCTCCTAGTGCTAAAAATCCTTTTAGGTTTTCCATTTCTTGAAGATCTTCACTGTAGGAAGAGTGTTGATCTGATAAAGGCAAATATTTTAACAGTCAAAATGAGAATGGCCTGCAACATTAACAGGTGTTTCTTAGTGAGCCAAAATGAACTACCCCTAACAGACCCATAAGGCAGGTCAGAAATTCCCAAGAAAGCATCTTGTACTTTTTCATGTGTGTATTTGGAAAGAAAATAATGCAGTTTTGGGCTGCTAAATAATAGCTATTAATAAACATTAATAATGTATTAATCAATCTGTATACTTTTTTTACTTTACAGTTTAAAGCAAAAGCCGTGTATTACAATTTAGGTTTAGACTCTATAAACTGTAAACAAGGCTACAGGCTGTACAGTCCTGAGCTATGTACAGAATGACTTGCTTCTCAAAGTACTCTTCAGCAATATTTTCTTACTGGCTGATACGTTAGACCTTTCGGCAACTGAACTGCTGACCTCGGACAGACTTTTCCATTGGCAAAGCACTTGTGTCACATGGCAGTCTTGTACAGGAGAGACAAAGACATACTTTCTATCCCACGGGTAATCATCAGCTGGCCGGTTCTTTAACACTGAAATGGGAAGCTTGCCACTGAGTTAAGTACAACCATAATACCTTAAGTGGGACCGGTTCATTACAGCACTTATGCTGCAAAACATGTGGGTTTGAGAATAAATACTTTAGCATCTTTGGGACTGGGATTTGGGATAGTGGCAGAAATTTAAAGCTAAATGACACGAATCCAAAGTGATTCTTCGGAAGGTGCTTTTTTGCATTTTGGGTCTGGAGACCCTAATTCAAAGCAGCTGGTTGTTACCCATATCCATAGCCTCAACGCAGGAGAATCTGATGGTAAAGAGGTATCAATAGTAAAAATTAAAATTTAGCTTAATTCAAGAGTGAAAGATACAATGGTTGAAAATGCATTAATTTTGAAATACACTTACCATGTGTAATGAAATTATTCTAATTGGAAGTAATCTGGTAATGTCCTGTCACTTAAGCAACAGTTTATTTCTAGAGCAGTTATGTGAATCTGGAGTCG
>JAOXJM010000071.1:26136562-26149741 GCA_026413425.1 Tringa solitaria
GTGAATCTGGAGTCGTGCAACTTTGAGATTCAGTTCTGCAAACAGAAGCAGACATACTGCCTGCCATCGTCAGCAGTAAAGGTTTATGAGATATCTTATGAAAGGGAAAGTATATACATTAGAGTTTTGGCAAGTCTCATAACATTTTGTGCCTTACCTGAATACCATTTACTATAAAGAAGATTCACAGGGGAATTTATTTCATTGCCACTTGTAAAGCTCTTTACAGATCCTTCAGGGAATATATTATGTATTTCAATTTTGTTCTTCATAGAATTAAATCCTTTCAGCCACTAAATGAGATAGGGAGATGTTTGGATCTAATCCATTTTTCCTGCTTTCTGTAAAACGATACTCTGCTATTGTAGCATCTTCTATTAGCACATGCCAAGATACATTATTTGTGATTAAAATAAGTTACACATTACTTTATTAGATAAAAGTCCAAGAGATATTAATCGCATTCTTGTGAATATTGGTGTGCCTGAACATGAATAGGGATTTAAGGAATTTGTCATGTGAAAACAACAGTGGCTGATACTAAGGGTGCTGTGAAAAGATTCTCTAAAAATATCCTGATTCCATATTCCCTGCAGCTGATAACATTCAAACAGTGTCTCTCATGATGAAATACTCTTAGCAGCTATTGAGCTTAAAATAACATTTTGAAATCAGTTTAGAGACTCAAATTTACAGCAAATAAAGGAGTTAGATGAGAACACTGGCACAGAATTTAGGAGATAAACATTGTTAGAGGCACTGCTATGTCATATGATGGTACGAAGTTTTCTAATTTATTGATTAGCAATTAACTCATTGATTTCCTTCATGTGGTGCTAATTAGGTCAATTAATACACTTCTAGATATAAATTTTTAAATTACTTTTATTGATTTTAATTATTTTTAAATTTTTATACAAGATTAAAGATTTCTGTGCAAAAAACATTTCAACAGATACTACATAGTAGTATGGAGAAGAGAGGCTGTGGGCTTGAAGTTTCAGGGCTTGGAATGAACATGCAAGAATATGCCGGGGAGGAGAGTTTTTCTGTTTTTTCAGTTTCTTTATATGCAAAGGATCTGTTACAGTGCTTAGGTGTGCGCTGGGTTCTATGTCTGTCCCAACTAAGCAGTGAGAGCTATTAGTGCAACATGGAGAATTCTTACATTTCTATTCCGAAACAAAATCTGCAATTTTTTCATTTGAGTTTACAAAGTGCTGCAACCCAAAGCTATGCTGTTATGAATGTTTATTGTGATGGACTTGTGAAACCTCAACAAAGCCTTCGACATTGTATTTCTTATGCTGTATGTTATTCATTGAGTCCATCCCTATATGTGTCAGTCTATGCATTAGAGTTGGAGTGTCTTCTCGCATGTATTCAGCTTACTGTTATAAACTAGGTAATTACAATATCCAGATTAGAATAACTGTTTTTTTTACCTTTTGTCCTTGGTTGTCTTGCCTGTTCTCTGCTGGAGTTAAACAACAAAGACGTTTCTTCATACAGACGATGATGCGCTCCAAACTGTGCAGAAAAGATTTAAGGAATCACTTTTTAAATAAACTGTAATTAATCACAGTAAGTTCAAACCATAAGGAAATTTCAGAGTAAATTATTACTATCTGAAGAGGCAGTTACAATCTCTGTGGAAACTTAACCAGAACATTTTGAATAATATTCCTAAATTATGCTTTTTATGATTAGGAATCCTAGCAAATCCATTGTATAGATATTTCCTGAATGCTGAACTGAAGTCAGGAAATACTACGCAGAAAGAGAAACAACTTGGTTTTTTGGAAAATGTTTGCAAAATCCAGCATTCCTATGAAAACATGGCAATATCAGTTGATAACTCCTGCTTTTTTGCTTCTGCCTTATATCCTTGTCTCCACTCTCAGTCTTTTCCTGCCATGCTTCAGATTTTACTTTTGGTTGGGTACTTTCTCACTCTACAAAATTGACCACTAATAGAAGCTTAACCAATTTTGGCCACCTCAAAAGATTCAATTCTATGTCAGTTTTAGAAGAGACCTGATGAACAGAGGAGATTCTAATTTTTTCTGCTTCACTTAATTCAGTTTAGTTAGCATTGGTTGCTTCGTTGCAGATATTTTGGTTATCTGAATTGATAATAATTTGAATTAATTGCTCTCTGCGTGGCCATGCTTTAATTCAAAACTAACACAGGACTACTAAGACCATTGTCTTTCTCACCATGGATTTAAAAACAGCCTCTGCGGTGTCTAATGCTGCCCTGTCCAGGAAAATGCTTTTCCATAATGGTTGCTTTATGCACAGAATCTCAGTCTGATCAGACAAACAACGCGCGTTTTAGCAGCTACCCAGTCCAATGCATGTGAGTTAATATTACACTAATTGCTGACATGCTCACTTCAGGATTTACTTTTTGACTGCTTATGCTGTCCTGAGAGTTTCTGTGGGTTGCATTTCCATAAGCTGAAAAGTAAGTGCAGTGTTGTGGTTAGTTGGCTATGGCAAAACTTGTTTAGATGGGTGATTTTTGATCATTTCATGGTCTTCCTCTGCAAACTATAGTTTCACTGGGTGTGGGGCCTACAAGCTACTCTTTTTTGGGTGATGATAGTTACCTTTAATGTAGCCAGTCTGGCTACCACATTCTGGTTGGGGGATTCAAGACAATAGTGAAGAGTCATGGTTTATGGCTTGTGCCTGGAGATGACAGAAATCTTAGAAGCATATTCTATCAAGAGTTTTTGGGTCCACCTGAGTTTAGATCTTGCCTTCTGTGGTCATATTCCTGCCACAATGAGCGTGAAATGTGCAACAGCCGTGTTCCTAACACTTATTACCTAATGTTTGTCACTAAGATGTCTGGTTCTTCATGTGCACACAGCTACATTTACATATCCTCTGAATTACTGTCCTTAAAATAGTTTCAAATTGATTTTCTGCAGGGAGAGTTTCTTTCACTAAATAAATATTCATCTTATCCTAGCCAACATGTATTACTTGGCTAGGGTGATCACTTACTAAAGCCCTTGAAGTTGTTAAGACTTTGGATGAAGTTCAACCCTAGTGTTAATGAATTCAACTCCACTGAATTCAAGTTGCACAAGAGTCTTACCTAGTCTAATGACCTGTAGCTGAACCAGAATGTATCTAGGACATTATTCTTTGCTGACCGTATATTTTTTCAAATACGGTGTTCCTTAAATAATTACATTTTAGAGTTTCTGGCAAGGTTATCCTATTATAGTAAATTCCAAGGTGACCTTTTCCCTTCTGGCTTCATTAAACAGCCAGCTAATATCTAACACTCTGTGTAATGGTCTGTAGGGTTCCAGGCACATTTTGAAAACATACAAAAGAAATGCTCAAAAAAAATTTCTCAAAAGCTGGGTTATTCTTTTTTATATCTTAAGTGGCAGATCTTAAAAAAAAGGCAGAGCATGTTATTCATCTGGGTGATGGGAAGTACTCTTTCCCCTGGCCTCAGGAAAGTGGTTAAGTCTTAATGGCTGGGTTAACCTCTGTATCACAGCTTTCCACCACTGTCTTACAAAACAGTCATCTGCGTGTCACTTGCCATCCATGTTTCACTTGTGAGCTTCTAAATGAGTTTCTCCTTGCTTGCTGATTGTGGGAAATCTGCTGAGAGATAGCCTGAAGTCGGGGTGCAGAACAAGAAACCTGGGTGCCTGGTCTGGGAGACTGGTGGCTTTCTACCTGGCCTGAATCTCAAGGAGAGTTCTCCAGGTTGCTGCTTTTCCAGGTAAAGGGCTTCCTGGCATATTTCCTCTTCTCCCTCTGCATCTTGAAGAATATTTCTTTCCAGCACCCATTGGCTGGGCTTTTTGCCTCATACATGCTCAATGATGACAGTGGTTATGACCAGTTTTGGAACTCATAGAAATCATGTTTTCGTTTCCTGTGTTTCCTAGTTCTGTCATCATTTGACAGAAGTGTTGGTGGGTTTGGGGATTTTTTTACCATTTGTTTGTAAGTGATGTTCTTATAAAACCAGCTATCACTACAGCAGTGCACCAGCTGAAGCCTGCTGTTGCTTTGATGATCTGCCCTGCAAATACATCATCTGAACAACAGCCAGCAGCAATGAGTCCCACTGAGGTGCTTGTTTCATAAGTTCTGTATTAAAGGAATGTTTTTTCCTTTTCTTGAAATTTGGAAAGGTTGTTTTGAAAGGAAGGCTAAGGGATCCAGAGAACTATGCAAATTAGTGAAAGGAAACTCAGAAAGACTGGTTGTTCAGTTTGACTCGTAAAGCACCCAGCAGTTCCCCTTGGCCTGGAAGTCTCCGGAGAACTGACGCTTCAAGATTTTCAGTATTTTCTGCTTCTTGTCAGACCCCAAAATTTTCAGTTTCAGCCTTTCTCACAGTGTTTTGATTATACTTCTGTTTCCAGTTAAAGAGAAACAAGGAACTTGAATGCAAAATTTCAAAGAAAATGCATGTAAAAAATGAAAGGGATTGGCTGTTTCAACAGTTTTTCATTAATCTGAACCTAATTAATGTGAACTTATTAGATCTCAAAACTCTAGATTGTCTTCTAATTGATGACCAAAGCATCAAGTATTTTCAATGAAAATACTTGCTTGAATATTGGTTTTAGCGCACGGTGTTTGGCATATCAACATATGGTTTTTTCAAGTCTTCTTAAAAACTCTGACCTCTTCTGAAGAGTGTGTGTTAATTGAGCATCTTGCGATGCATACATTTCATGGTACTGACCAATATTCACTTACATGGATTCTCCTCTCACTAATGCAACTGAGTGTAAGATTTTGGAAATATTATGTACTCCTTGGAAGTCATTAGCTTTGTCAGTTGATTAAAGTCCCTCATAATGTAATCTGTTGCGCAGTTGTCTTTTTACCTGGAACAATCACTACCTTGACTAAGAATGCTCTTTTTTTAAAGCTATGATCAAGATGTAGTTATTTTACATTGCTAGTCATGGGTCTGACACAATACTTCTCTTCTTACAAATTTTCATTCAAAATTAATTTTGTACTCTGACTTACTTAGCTATACATAAAAAATGATCAATGTCAGTCCAAATTCATAAACTATCCATAGGCAAATTCCCAAATCACATGAAGACACTTTTCTTGCCAAGAGGAGAGGTTGTTACTAATTTAAATAGTTGTTCGAATGCTACACAACAAAACTTAAGAAAAAATAGATGGGAACCTGGTTTCAATTGTCATAGATATTTCTGTACAGCATTCTTTGATTCTCTAATCTTATTTTATTCTGAGTGGAATTCCCTTTTGGATAGTGAAAAACTTTTCTTTGTTCCTTAATTGTCCCTTGATCTAGTCTGATAAAATGTGTTTTTGCATCTTTGATTCTGTAAAAGAAACATTTTTTTATCTTTTTTGTGGTATTTTTTCTGTTGCTTCTCTTATTTCCCTTTGAACTTCTCCATTTCAACTGTTTTGTTTCTTACCCTTTTTAAAATCTCTTTTAGTAAAATAATCACCCAGTAGAATTTTTACATGATTAGCGGCTTCATAGTTGGATCCAATAAAGAGATTTCATCTGCAGAGAATATTTTTATATTGCAGAATTAAATTCCAAAAGAAATCCAAGTCTTTTCTAATACACAATATATTTGGGGATTTAAAACTTGATTTATAGACTGTGTGATTAGGTTAGTCAAGGGAGATCAAACTTTATCCTTTACTTCTTAACTTGCCAAGTGTCTTTGTTTTTTATTGAATATTACTTCAAACACTTTACATCAGAAAAAATTTGGGTGCTTAGAAGCCTTACAGAGCCAGTCTTCCTTTCATATTTCTATCCAGGGCAGCAGTAGTTACCGCATGGCTGTGGCTCCATTTATTTTATACATTTGTGAGGTAATCGAACTGCTGTAATTCTGAAAATGTTGGTAGTGTGGCTGTGAGTTCGGGGTCAGGTGATGTCTGCTGTGAGACTGTGGTCTTGATTTTAGTGAGCTACTTAGCAAATGTTGCCAGCTTGCACTGCTCATCTGGACGTGGCTTAGGGACCCTGAGATAGAATACTGAGTATCTGTGAACCACTGGTAATCAAAAAAAATGCTAATAAAGGGATTTATTAAGGGCATGATAGTCCCGCTGCAGCTAATCTGCGTTACGAGGTTAATAGCTCAGTCCAACTCACTTACCTACACCAGCACTTCTACCAAAAAAATAACAGGCAGCTTTGAGTCAGCATGCAGTCAGCTGGGTACGCGATTGCCATGGCTCGAGGCTGCAGCTGTTTCCTCTGCACCTATAAAACTCATTATCTGGTACAGAGCATGGAACATCCACATGTAACTTAAAATAAGGGTTCTGTGTAGCAGTTTCTCTGAAATGATGGCAGGTAATCCTTGGGGAGGAGCAAGAGCAGGGCTGGTCTGTTGAGCAGGAAGGCTCTAACCAAAGCATGAAAATATTTAATGATAAGCAATATGAAAGTATTTTCAAAACTAGGGAAAGAGATATATTTTTACAGGCAAAAAGAGGCCCCCTCATTTGTCTTGTAAATTGCTTGTAAGGACCTAAGGCTACAACGTCCTAGTGCATAATGTGTCTGCAGATGTTCAGTCAGACTGCAGAATAAAGATTCCTTCAGTAAGTGGAATTATAAGTTTACTGTTGAATTTCTGTCATAACACTTCATCACTCTGTTTTAGGTTTGTATTCCAGAGGGCTGGGGGGATTGATTTTTCTAAAGTGTCTGGCAGGACTAGAAGAGGTTGTTACATATCCAGAATGATAGTTCCCTCTGATTTTTTTTGTTGTTCTTACCAAGTACTTTTTCTTTCCTTCCCCAAGCCTAATTAATGCAGGGGAAGGCCAAGCCATGGGGATTGGTTTGAGCTTAAGTTTACATTATAAACAGATAATACGTTTCTTCAGTTGACTTCTGCCAATAAAAAAGAAATGAGAAGCATGGTGCAGTCTTAAATGTGTGTTTAGAGATTGTAACTTTCCAACATCATCATTTTCTGTTGCATTTTTAACAAAGTGGGCTTTTGAAAGAATGTCTCCAATGTGTCAGCTGAAAAAAGCATTAACTAATCTTAAGAATTTAGTGTTTTCTTCAGACTGTATTGATAGCTGTCAATATTATATCTATCTACTGATATAGTAAGAAATTAATTTTTTGTATAATCCATGTCTCTCTTAAGAGCACATCATAGTTCATTCCTAAAGCCTTTCAGTTTCTAGTTCAAAACATTTCTTCGTGGATTATTTTGAAACTGTTGGTACAGTCCTAATGAGCAACAGACCTTGTTTATTGTTAACTACCTGTGGTTAGCTCTATTAGAGGGAGAGATATTGTGCATTGAAACCGCAAAGTTTGTCAGTTATTTATAAATAAAGGTTCCCTGGTTTAAGAACAAAACCGTGGGTTCCTTCCCTCTGCCTCCAAGCGTGGCCTCAATTCTCACGAATTTTGCAGAAAACAGATTTTGGAGAACTGCAAAGGCAAATACAGGATTTTATTCCATTCTGTTAGTTTATGAAGAAGTGTCTCATGTTTGTAATTTAGTATGTTGCCATGAACCTTGTAGCTAGTTTAATTTAAAAGGATAAACATGGGAAATTCTCTTAATGTGTTCAGATTAACCTTGAATTACCTTGTACTGGTGGTGTCCCTTTGGAGTGCTGCTTTATAACAAGCTGTGTGTGGTAGCTCATGTGTCAGGAGAGGCGTGTGCCCAGAACCCGGGGAGAAGCGTGTCCCATGACCATTCCACAAACAGAAGTGGTGTTTTCACAAGCTGTTTCAGACGGTGCGGCTCGCATCTTTGTTCTTTGCCTTTATTTGTCTTCAGTTAATAGACTGTGAAATGAGCATACTAATAAGTAGAGCACAATGTTATTGTAAAAATTAAACCAGACAATTATTGCAGAGACTCAAACATTTAACAAAACAGCAATGTGACTTTCTATATGCACCTTGGAAGATGAGAGTTATTTTGTATTTATTGAGAATCAGGTGAGTCTGATGCCTTAGGATGTTTGATACTCTCCTGCCAGAGTCATATTCCCGAGAAAGATTCTGTTGGCTAAAGCTGAAAGTTGAACTGAGAAACAAAGCCAATAAGGATTCTTAAAATTCACTGTTCTCTGTTGTTTTTCAGTTTA
This sequence comes from Tringa solitaria, assembly GCA_026413425.1. Lineage (NCBI taxonomy): Eukaryota > Metazoa > Chordata > Aves > Charadriiformes > Scolopacidae > Tringa > Tringa solitaria. The sequence continues at coordinate 26,144,699 of JAOXJM010000071.1, forward strand.
GAATGTGTGCTGTGTCTTTGGCATGTCCATCTCCACTGCATACTCTTTGGAAGCAAAGGTGAAATCAAATGGAATGATTTTGTTCCCACTGTGGAATGTCTCTAAAGATTCAGGAGGAAGAAACAGGGAGTGTGGAATGGGATGTAAGCATCTGCGTTTTATTTCCGTATCATCCCTATGCAGATGAAGCAATAGCAATTTAACACTTTTCTGGAGGTGAATTGATGAAGGCTTTTTTGGGGCTGTTAGCTTCATCGCTTCTTTCAAGCAGAGAGCAATGATAATATGGTCAGGATCCCTATGGAGTCCAACCAAAATCAGGAATCCAGCTAAGCCTCAGAATTAGTTAAATGTATCTCCATCGGTCTGAATTCTGCAGGTGCTGATGAGAACTCTTTAAAGAAGCTTAGATACCCTCAACTTTCCTTAGTATTAAAGAATTAATAAATTATCTGTTAGATTGTAAGGTAATAATCTAAAACTGAGAATGCTGCATATTAAAACAAAGGAACACAGTGACAGAGCAGATGTAACATTACTGTGTAATGAAGTCTAAAATTTTCTTTAGTATTTCGTTAATGTATTTTGTGTATACATTTGAGGATGCAGAGTTGCCTGGTGAATTTAGTGCTTTCTTTTCACTTGATTGAATTGTGCCTTTGTCATTTACTATCTTTCAATTTTCATCATGTCTTAGAGGTAGAATGAATTAACAAGACTGAACAATAAGCACTGACTATACTCTCTGCTTATTTGCGAGTCATCTCTTGCCCCCTCATTCTGTATACCTATGTCTTAAAACTGGTAGAATATTGTGTATGTAGAGTTGAATTCCTGTTGGATTTAGTTTTTAAGAACTGATAACTGTTATGCATTGCCACCTTCTTGTGCTTTTTTCCCCCCTCTTCCAGTATAAAGCAACCATCCTATGGCTTTCTTCTCTTGGAAACTGAAAAACAGCCTTTAATGTCCGAGTTGCAGTTCTCACCTCTTGTTCTTCTCTTCTTCTAAGGCAGTTCAGTACCACCACTTGCAAGGGTAAAATGTCTACTGTCCCTAATGGTGCAGAATATTGGAATAGTAGAATTCTTTAGGCCTGCATATGTGCTGACTCTGGCAACTTAAAACCTTATAAATCCACTATGTAGATGAGGTTTTCAAGGAAATGTTTAATGTTAATGGTAATGTGTTTGATTGGTCTAAGGTACTTAAGAGTCTGAAGTACAGATTCTATTTTGACATGTTGTGCATCAGATAAATTATACTAATCTTTTGCAAAGTTCTGGGTTTCACAATGGAGATGAAAGTGAGGGTGCTACCAAAGGTGTTGCATATTTGCATCCCCAACAGAAATGACAGTGAATTCAAGTTAAATATTTATTTTGAACCTCTTGACTGTCATGTTGCCCAGAGAAGCTGTGGATGCCTTATCCTTTGGAGGTGTTCAAGGCCAGGTTGGATGGGGCTTTGAGCAACCTAGTCTAGTGAGAGGAGTTCGGGCCCATAGCAGAGGGGGTGGAACTAGATCTTTAAGGTCCCTTCCAACTCTAACCATTCCATGATGACCCGGCTTTCTCAGAGTCCAAATCAATGTATGAAAAATCCTAGAACTGGTCTTTTGAGGGAATGCAGCACCGGGCTAGACCTTTCATCTTGTGCGTGGTTTTGCATCCATCGTGCCTATGAGTATAAGCAGACCCGCCTAGGTTTCTTGTTCTTTGAAAGGCTCCCAGATTTTAATAGAGCATGTCTTAAGATGTTCCAAAAGCATTTCAAGACAGTCTTTTTAATAAATAGCTTTTATTTATGAAATAAATTTAATAAATAGTGTGGCTGTTTAGTGCTTAAAATCCATTCAGCACGGTAAATAGTTGCAGAGGGAAGGTGGGAACAGGGACAGCTATGCAAGACTGCCCTTCTTCACCTTCTCTCCGTGGTGTTTGCTGCTGCAGTCCACCAGTGTATGAGTTTGTATTTCATGCCTCCATCCAGAATTTGGCAGTTGAAACAAAAGCTCCTTGGTTCTTTGAGAAAATCATCACAGAAAGTGCTTCTTATCTTCAAAGTGTTTTTCTGACAGTAATTAATTGGATCCTCACAACCCTGTGAGCAGGATAAGGAACAGCCTGAAAATGCCCATTAAGCACTCGTACTGCAATGAACTGTATTAAACACTTTTGGAGTCTAGCTGGATAAAGTGTTTTTTCTACTGCCTGAGTAACTTTAAAACTGTTTGAAAAGAAGTGCACAAAAATTAAAAAAGCTTTTGAACTTTCAGCAGACTTTTATGCCTACGTGCTGGTGGACATAGAAAAGCTGCTGTTCAAACAAGCAGGGGCAGATCCTCAGTGGCTTGGGAATTACAATGGTGCCATTGATTCCTTGGAACTGGGCTGCCTGAGACGAGCTGAAAGGCCTGCCTCTTTGCTTGGGAAGTAAAGCAATATGGAATAACACCTGATTTGAATAAAGAGCTTTAAAACCTAATAATAATAATAGTAACAATACCTCAAATGAAGATATACTTGCGAACACATGGAATAGATTTTGTGTGAGGCATAGTCAAGAGAAAGATGCATTAAATGAGTGGAAAAGAAAGGCAAAACAAAATAAAGTCATGGGTATTTGTGGATATATCCTGGTATGAAAATGGAAAATACTTTATCTCTCTACTGAATTACCAAAAATTCCTTTCTCTCTCAAGTGACCGATATCCTAAACTGTATCTGACAGTAAGTCATTGTAAGGGGAACCAATTTGTGTTTTGGTATTTAGGGTGGGGTTTGTTTCTGTCTTCGCTGAAGTTAATCAGGAAAGGCTGTTAACCACTGAAGTTACTGGGTGGATTTTTGATAGGATTATAAATAAATAATATGCAACATTGAAACTCACTGGACTTGGACTATATGCATATCAATATCACCCAGAAAGATCTTTAATACTTAGTTCACATTGTCGGTTTGCGGTCAGATATTTTCCGTAGGAGGTATGGTCCTTAAAGAATGTAAGTGTTTATATTTAGTTTGAAAGTAAAATAATTGTTAATTAAGCAGGCTCTGAACTTGGAAGCACTGAAACAGAAATTGATTGAAAGAAGACAGATACATATGTCATACTGAAGACTATGAATAGTATTTTAGTCTGCCAGTTTAAGTGAGAAATATCTCCAATGTATTGGATTTATGGTACCTTCGTATTTAGTGTAGACAGAAATGAACCTAAGAGATAGGAGAAGAGGTCTTGAATAAATCATTAATCTGTCTCATTTGGTATGTTACGTAAAGCTGAGGTTGCAGTAACATACTGTCTTTTTTGGTCATTGGCAACCAGGGTGACAGTGCGGATGTCTGTAGACAGCTCAGAGTGCAGCAATATCCTTGTCTTTGAACAGGTTTTACTGTGGATATGTTGGTGGCTCCCAGGCCTGTATGTACATATGCAGAAACACAAATTAAGAGAATACAGCTCTTGGGCAATAGGTACAGAACGTCTTCATTCTTTAGACTTTTAATGCTATTGTGTGTTGCCCGTTTTCTGCTGTTGTAATGTTCCTACCCTGCCTGAGTAAGCATTGGAAACCATTATTGCACTGAAGATCTGTAGTTTACAGCATCAGCTGCTGGATAGAGTGTTGAGCTTCCTGCCACACTCCAGACCGAGAGTGATGATAGATGCTGTGGCCCAGCGTGATCAATATCTAGTTCAGTTCTGATGAGGTGCCTAGTGTCGATCTTTTCTACAATGTAATAACTGAAAAATTGTGTTACAAAGCATTACAGCTTTTCTCATCATGATGCATTTAGAAGTGGGAAGAAACTGTGTTGACATCATATATTTAAGAAAAGTATTGAACAACTCCTTTGACAAAAAAGAAAACTCCGTTAGCTGGTCAGTGGGGCAGCAATAGTGAACAACAGAGAGTTTCCCTGGTCAGACAACAGTATTTGCTGCTTTTTGGCTGGATGTGTTACTGAAAGCCACTGAAATCCTTTATGTGTGTTGCTCAGCCACTATATTAGTTATATTGCAGTGGCTTGCAGTATTATTCCATGTCTTTTTTACCTTTAGTTGTTTTTTTTTTTTGTTAGATGGTTCGTTGCTTATTTGTTTGTTTGGAGTTTGCGTTGTGGTTTGGGGGTTTGTTGAGCAGAAGAGACTGTCAATGCAGATGTATGCAGGCTTGAGTGGAAGAGACATTGTTGGATCAACTGGTTATGGTTTCTTTGGATGAGGTGGGCAGGGTTTGTGTCTTAGTTTAGAATTTTTTTGACAGCTAATATAGAAACAAAAAATAAATAAATAGAAAAGAAATTGAATTGGTGGAGAAAGTAAAGGAAAGGAGATGCTAATTGAATGGGACTATAATGGGAAATACCAAAACCCATTCAAACAAAAACTTGCTCTACCAATGGGTTCTTTAAAACGCTAGGTAGAGTTTTAGTCTGGATTTATATATCTATCTAAAGTCATCAAAGATGTATCTTTGGATTGCTGTTTACGTGAATTGGTAATAATCATATCTGATAAAGATTTTTTGGTTCAGTTTATTTGTTTAAACTTTTTTTGTGCATTTTTTAAATGTAGGTGACTCAATAGTTTTATTGAACGATTGTTTCTCAAATTGAGTTGCTTTATGTTATATAATAACTATACAAGCTCTGCAAACTTTGGCAGTTGCTCCCAGTCCTGCTGTGCAGTATATAGGACAGTTGCATACCTTGTGCTTAGCCTCTAAAGGATCCTAAAGCCTCTCCTAAGTTTTTTTCTTTCTTCTCTCTCAAAAAACATGTTCTTAGTTTGTTGGTCAGTAGTTAGGCCATTTCTGTATTTCATTGTCGAGGATAAGAGGTAAATTGGAAGATGCATCATATGCTTGTAGTTTAACAGTTGAAATTAAACAAAGACTACACAAAGAGCTTGGTTGGTGAAGTAAGAGCCATAAAGTACAGTCTTAAAAAGGTTGGTTTAGTTTACTCGAGCTTTTAGCTCCTGGTTGTCAACAAGTTTTCAGTGGTGTTTTGTCATTAATATTGACAGTATAAT
>JAOXJM010000071.1:26166093-26202601 GCA_026413425.1 Tringa solitaria
CCTCCTTTCAGGTACTTGTAGAGAGCGATAAGGTCTCCCCTCAGTCTCCTCTTCCTGCAGACTTTTTTTTCCATTACTTTCCCTTTTTTTTTTTTTTTTTTGAATTGGCATTATTGATTTTTAATCCATATATCTATATTTGTCTGCATCTTTATCTGTAACTATGAAATTTTCTCAATACAGAAGGTTTTGTTTCAATGGGGGGGCATTCAAAGAAGAGAAATAATGTGATTGATGTGGTTTCTAAAATGTGGCAATAATATTGCATTTTAAATCACTAATTTATATAAAAGAGCAATGATGTTTGCAGTGTGGTTTTCTGTTGCTTTTTTTTTAATCTTAACATAATGCACCTTTGTATTGACATTTTATGACTGTTTCTCATCACGCAGTCACACTGATGTGCTTCACTGAGAGGTCTGCAGCAAAAGCAGAAAGACTGCTTCTGTTGATTAATTCAGTTAATTCAGATGTCTGGAATATGTAAGAACAATTTAAGTTTCTTCTCTGATGTGTATTACTTTGGAATTAATGGCATAAATTTAATTTCCCGTCATTTAGGCCCTGCACATAGGCTTTTTAATTTTTTCCCAGAAGCATAAATAGTTGTATATAACGCTGAGAGCATTTTAACTGACTATTGCAGTTGTTGTGACAGGACAAAGAAACAGTCTCTGGAACAACTGGGTCTTCTACCCAAAATTTTTATATGTTCAAAGCTTGTACCTTGAATTTGCATTAAAAGGTAAATAACCAGGCAGTATACAGCCAAGGATATTAGATTTTGGTGTCTGTTTTAAAGTCTGTATTTAAAAGCAAATTCTTTTGTAATAAAATTGAAAAACTTTGAGTAGGGCATTTAGAGGATAGGTCATGTCTTTCCTGTGTACTTAAACAATGTCTGATTTGATTTCAGCCTCAAGATACTAATATATTTTGAAATCTGTAACTGTAATATTGCATAAAATTATGCAGATGTGTGTATGTGGCGGGAGTTTCTGACCGTAAGGACTTAAAATTATAGTCACATAGACAGATAAAGGACAAGAAAGAACAGAGGCATGTAGAAATCAGTGACTTGCCTATGATGACAAAGGCAATGCACTGCACAACTGGATATTAAATCTGTATTTCATCCTTCCCTGGCTAGTGTCTGATTTGCAGAGTCACTTTTCCTTACGCAAGAGATCCTACTGGCATTTTCAGAGAGCTCGTCATTCCAAACAGTGCAGCAGAACAGGGCTCTGCAGATGTTCTGGCAAAAAAATCGTGTTCTGAAAAGGAAGTGGAGGGAGTAGCCAAATGGCTTCATGAAGAATAACTGGAATATTTGGCAACCCAGAGTATTCATGTGTCCCTAAATTTTTTGGTGCTTCTGCATTATATAATGTACTGATTTTCTGTATCTGCCTCTGTATTTTGTTCTGTCTAAATCACAAAATAGTCGATTCTGTGTGAAGGAAGTGGAGGAAAACCACTTCCTTGGCATCTGTGTGTGTTCAGTGTATGCCGCTGGTTGGCTGAGAGTCCCAAGAGAAACTGTCGAAAAAGGTGTCCAAGCTATCTTTGATTTTTCTTTCTTTTTTTTTGCAGCATAAACAATGTGTTTGGACAAAGTGTTCTAAACTTGGTGGTTTTTTTGCAAAACTACTAGTATAACTCTGTTCTTTTCAGCAACCACAGAGCTCTGTCCGCTGGTCTCAGAGAACACCCAGCAGTGTAATGTGCCTTGGAGGGTTTGGTTGGGCGCCAGTAGGTAAAGGTAATTTCTTCTGATCAAAGTCCTTATGTTTCTGTCCCCGACCCCTACAGCATTGCGGAGTCGATCAGGACGGTCCATCATCAATGGAAATTGGGCAATTGATCGACCTGGGAGATATGAAGGTGGTGGGACAATGTTCACTTATAAACGCCCAAATGAAATCTCCAGCACTGCAGGGGAGTCGTTTTTAGCTGATGGTCCAACAAATGAAGTCCTTGATGTCTATGTAAGTTTCTGGTATTTAAATTAATCTTCCTGATGGAAATAAAAATATTCAGTTCATTAACGTGCAACACTAAAGTTTAATTTATTACCAATACTTACTGTTTTGTTCCTTTAATTTTGAAACATTATTTTTTATATTTTACTATTGCTTGCTGTTGCTCCCATCTTGCTCCAGATCATAGGAAATCAACTAACAATGAAGCCTTTTTCTCTCAGACTTTACTGATCCAGAAAAACCAATTTTGCTTGTTCAGTAAAATAAAGATAAAGCATCCAAATTTCCAGGGTTTTTTTGTGAACTGGAATTCCTCTGGATAGTTTACTACTCAAGCAAATTTGGCCTAGTTTGATTTTAGAGTGAACTGAAGCAAATACCTAAATAAGATAAGGTTATAATTAGCAAGATAAAAAGACGTAAGTTTTGTCCAAGTGTGAAGTAGACATTGCTACAAAGAGTTAAGTCCACTAACTCAAAGCAAGACTATTGTATAATTCCAGGTATTTTACTGCAGGAAATCTGCGCAATATATTCATAGGGACTCCATCATTAAGCTCTTTATAACATGTGCTTGTCAGTTGTTTTGAGAAATGTGCTGTAGAAACCATGGGAACCATTGGAAAGCTGTTCCTGGAACCATCTTAAGAAGAGTGTCTTGGTTCTGGAAGGTGGGGGTTTCTCTTTCACTGAAGTCACCTTCATGGTGCTCAGGTCTCTCAGGACCAATCATGAAAAGGGTGTTATTTTTTGGATAACAAAGTGACATGGGAAGGACCAACCCTTACAAAAAATGTTACAGGCAATGCATTATTAGATGGTTCAAAAAAGTGAATGATCTCTGAGGGACAGAGTTTAGAGGAACAGCTATTATATTTGGCAAGGAAAAAAGTGAATTTGACACAAGGAAAAACAAAGGTCTGAATCCCTAGTTTGTTTTAATTGGTGTGACTAATTTAGTGAAACCTTGAAGCATAAGTGTGCTGTGCTGGGTCATAAAACCATTGGCATAGCGTGTCTTTTTTTCTTTTTGGCCCGTGTGTTTTCAGAACCTAAGAGTTAGTGCAAACTCTGGTGGTGGTTTTGGGTTGGTTTGGTTTTTTAAAAAATGCTACTTTAAGTTAAAATGTAATCTGAGGCTTCTATCAGACCAATCCCCGCAAAGAGTCCAGGACTTTTACAGTAGTAGTGTCAGTAGAAGCAGTACTGGAGCTAGCTAAACTAGTGAAATTAGCAGCTGATGGCATCTCTGCCTTTCTAGCATGAGTATGCTTAGGCTCTCGGCAGCAGCAACGTAACACAAGCCAGTTGAGTGTGGAGTGTGCTGCTCGCAGTTTTAAAAAGCTTTCATAAAGTCCTATCTTGCTCAGGTCTTATTATGCCTAACTGCTTAAACGAGCAGACAAGAAGTGACACTGACTTTCTGAGGCGTGCTCATGTCAGCTCGCTCGGGCTTGTGCAGCAATGGTCTGAAAACACTGGCTTTCATTTTCACATTTGAAGGAGAAAAGCTTATGGTTCACACCTGTGTTTCATGAAGAACACTTTGGAAGGGATGTTGTGGCTAGCTGTAAAGCAGCGGGAGTCTGGCTGCACTTACATTACATCTTCACCCAGTTGAAAATTAGCATGGAAGGATGCAGGAGGGTTGCACTGGCGTTCTTCAGCTGCTGTGACAAGTCTGTGGGCCTTTGTAACCTCCTCACTTGATCTTCACTGAGCATTGCTTATGGTGAGAGCAGCCTAGTGATAGTAATTTTAGCTAGTTGATTGTTGAGTCTGTTGAGTGGTTCAAGGCCAAGCAACCTGGTCTATTTGAAGGAGTCCCTGCCCCATGGCAGGGGAGTTGTAACTAGATCATCTTTAAGGTCCCTTCTAACCCAAACCATTCTGTGATTCTGTGGTGCAGAGGTAGCGACATGGTGACACAAGGAACAGTTTGATTTGTGAGATGGTACACAAAGAACAACATGTATGTTCTGTCTGCACGTGCTCCCTTCAAGTACAACTGACAAACCTTAAAAATGCTGTTGGCTAGATTTGTAGATTGGGGTCTCTGCTTTATTTCTTACTCGCTTGTGTTTCCTCAGGCATCTGTCACACTTCTTCTGCTTGAGGATGCTTTGGTGACCATAAGACTTGCTGAGCCCCTGCTGTCTGTGCTGGGCCCCGAGCATGGCAGGTTTAGGTTTCCCAAAGAAGATTTAGAGAAGCAGTTTCTCTACCATCAAAAGCTAGCTCAGTAACCTGTATTTTCTTGTTTTTTCCTGAAAGAAATCTCTTTTTTTTGTATTTTTTGGATACAGTCATTAACTCTTGTTTCTGTTCTGACCAATGATAAATAATATTACATAGTTGATCAATTCAATTACATATTTAAGTATTAGTCGTATAACAAATGAAAGAAGTGAATGTATGGCTGTTTTTCTTTTTAGATGATACATCAGCAGCCTAACCCAGGTATACATTATGAGTATATCATTCCAGGAGACAATGTCATTAGTCCTCAGTTGCTTGCTCACAGGAGGCCAGGTAAAATGCCACTATTTCCTAATATTAAACATGTTTTGTTACCCATTAAGCTAATGGAGAGATTCATACCATTAAATTCAGTGTAAATGCTGCTATTGATGTGGGAGAGGCCCAGAATTTCACCGTATGTCTTGAAAGATAAATCTGCATAGATTTGTTAAATTCAGGCATTACTGGTAACTGGCAGGGATTATTTATACTGTATCAGGGAATCTGGTCACATGTATCTACTTTCAGTAACAATTTTGTCCTTAAAATGTTAACCATGGCTTTGCATGAGCTGGAGTGTTGTAACCATGTCTCAGAAGTGAAATAGATCCTGATTTTTCTCTTCAGAGTTTGAGATAATTTAAAACGACCCTTTGCTGTATCTCTTTCCCAACTGGAGAGGATCAAACACAACTGTTGCCTTCCCAAGGTAGAATCTGGACTGCTCGTGCTTGTGCCTGAGCTGTGGATATGTGCTGTGTGTACTGGTATAAGGTTCTGAAGGACAGTAGAAAATTTGCAGGCAAGTTTGGTCCTGCTTTTAATGTTCATGGCTTGCCTTGACAAGTTTCCAAGTGTGTTTGTAGTCTGTTTGTAATGAGGAGCAGCTGTGCTGCGACTTGGGGAGGCACAGAACACAGAGCATGGTACACCAAAAAAAAAGGCTTTGGGAAATTTTGACAATGGATGCATTAAGTCTACAATATTTGTGGAAGTTCTTCAGGTCTTAATGTATTTGCTGGCTGAGACTTGGTTATCTTAGTTTAAAACAACACAGTCTTTGCAGGACACTATTAGGAGGTCTCTGCATAGCAGATTAAAGCTGCTTTCATCTTAATGATGCTCCAGTTGTGATTATTAACGGATGAAAACAATGACTGATATTTGCAAGTGAGCCTCATTATTTTACTTTTTTGTTATTGTCCGTCGTCAGGGGAGCCCTTGAATGGTCAGCTAGGAATGCCAGAAAGTACAAATCATGAGGATGAGGATTTGCACAGGGAGACAGACACTCTCACTGGACAGTCAGCTGGAACATTTCCAGTTATTCAGCCAGGAAGATTTCCTTCTCATCAGCCAGAGAACCAGGTGCCTGCTGTGCAACCACCAAGACAAAACCGAGAATACAACTGGAAACAGATTGGAAAAACCGAGTGCAGTACTACATGTGGGAAAGGTAAGTGCACAGAAGATAGATGACACACGGGAGGGTTTCAGTGTGGGAAAGGAGAAGCATGGAGGGAAGCAGCAGCGTGACTGTTCAGGAGCTCTTGTACACACAAAACATTGCTGAACTTTTCTGCTATCTTACAAGCGAAAGACCCATCATTGCTATTATGTGTGCTTACATTGAAATCAGTAGAAACAAAATTAAAAATATGAAAGTGTGTAAATTAAAAAGGAATATGTGGCATTTGCCTCTGAAAGGAAATATTTCCGGATTTTATGGCAAGCTGCTCTCTCTTGCACCCATGATACACAGCTGCTTTCCTCAGCATTCTTTGGCATTCTTTCTCCTTCCATTTGGCCTCTCCAGCTTTGTCAGATACACCCTCAGTGCTTCTTGTGTCTTTGTCAACAGTTTTCTGATCTTTATGGGAACATTTCACAGGGACTCCATCAATCATATCTTTGCCTTATTGGATGTTGCTCTTACAGCAATAACGTGACTTCAGAAAACAGATTTTCATAGGGGAGAAGTGGGAAGGAAGGATGGAGAGGGACTTGTAATTAGTGAGCTTTTGAGATGTGATGGATACACTACTTGGAGCTTGCTGGATTAATCTTTCCTGTAAGACATTCACAGTGACCACAGATTCAATGACGTACAGCGCAAGCAATTACTTGGAAGAATAAGGTTCTGTGATAGTAAAAGTGAAATCTTTTGTACTATACATAGCCACCCATCACCATACCTACAAAATCGCAGAGCTTTGTTAGTAAAGATGTGCCAGTCCGTACACATTGAGAACATTTGCTTCCTAATTAGTTTGAGAGGACACTTTGTGAATTTGGTCCAAGGCCAGATGAGTGTCTGAGTTATAGCTACAGATAAAGCTAAAAAAAAAATCCAGCAATATTGATACCAGTCAAAATTTCTTCCTAGAATATTGAGAAAACTTTTTTCCTTGGAGAAATTGCTGCAAAAATGTTAGACCTAAAATACAGCATATAAAAGTTAGAAGACTTTTGGAAGTCAGCCTTTTTGTGGAGAAAAGAAGGGAATGTAACCAGAATTATTTTGGTTGGCATTTAAATGCACTATGTGTCTTTAATACAAGACATATGGGCAGAATCCTTAATTGCATCTGATTATTGCTTAGCAGCAATCAGTGAGTATCACCTGCTGAGAGTCTGGACTATCATATACGTGCTGAATTCTAGTACACGGATCAGGTAATTCATGATGCAGTTGCAGGAACTCATCAGGGTAAATGTATTCTTCCTTTACACCTTAGAAGTTTTGGTTGTATTTCCTATGGACCTTATGGACATTTGAACATAGTTCGCATCCGTTTCTTCAGAGGTCTGGTAGTGGTAGTGGTATTAATAAAATCTGAGTAAAAATGATGATAGCAGAATTGTAGGAAAACAGAAATTAAAGGACATCTTTTAGCCTCCTATACAGCTTAAATTTACGCCATGAAATTTAGCAAGAGATCTGTTAGAAATAAATATCTCTTTTCCTGTTATTTGGAGATGTGTGCATGTTCTGGTCCAGTTCAGTTCAAAAGAAACTGGACCTTGAGAGCAGGATCCTGCCACTGTTGAGACTTTATGAATATTCCTTGTGATCTTGGTGTGAGAAGCCCATGTGAATGTCTGGTGCCTCTAAGGCATTTCAAGTCAAAGTAGGTTATATAGGCTGACAGAAAATGGAGTTAAAAAAAAAAACACGGAAAGAAGTCTTGTACTATTTAAGGCCTTACTTTCATTTTGTATGATTCGATTTAGGACACTTCCTTCCTTTTTCTTTTTTCCATGTTTTCCTTTTTTCTGCCACTTTATTTCTTCATGCAGAAATGTAGATGATACATGGTCTTTAATTTTCTTTTTTTTTTTTTTTTTCAAAATTAACCTGGTAAAAGCTAAATAACATTAGGAAACTTTAAGTTGGAAGAAGAAAGAAAGAAAAATTATTATGCTACCCCAAGGAAAAGGGAAGGATAAATTAACGGTTTTGATGAAAAGCTGTGAGATTTCAAAGCATTTTTCAGTAAAACTTTGGCTTGGGAAAAAAAAGATTATTATCAGGTTTTTTAGAAGTTAAAACGCTTCCCATGACAACTGCCACCAAGTCATGTCCCAGATTTCCATTTAAGATGACTGAGCAAATAGATCTGCTAGAATTTGGACAGTGTGGAAACTGCTACTGCATCCCATCCGGGAAGTGAAAAAACCCTCAATCACCTGTCAGGAAACGTGTTCATGTACTCCAACTTTTCACTTACCAAATACAAGTAGGGACGTTACCACCTTGCTCCTTGTCATCATTTTGGTAGTCAATTTGCAGTAGTAATAGACGTAGAGTTCTGTTTTTCTTCTCTAGCTTGAAAATTATTTAAAGACCAAGCGTTAAATATGGAGAGTAGTAATTTTTAGGGAGTCTGTAGTCTACAGGAATGCTTAACCTGTAAGCTTTATCTTTTCAAAAAACAGGTAAAATGGATTCTCATGTGTTTGCTCACCACATAACTCTAAAGTCATGAGGCTCAGTCTCTGTCCAGAAGCACAACAGAATGACTACTAAATTTTTCCTCCTCCCAAGGCTGTGTTGTGACTGCTTGCCTTAATTTTTTTAAAATCGCCTGAATACTTAATGTTTGTACTCTCGGCACTATAAAGATGTCATGCAAACCAAGGAGCAAATTTTCTCAGCCTTGCCTACAATGGCATGCTGTACTTTCTATATACTAAGGATTTCCCTCAATACTACAATGTAAACAGTATAGCATTCAGCTCTCGCTTACATTTGAATTTAGGGATAAAACCTTAGTCTGTATTTCCTGTTGTTAAATTACACTTTTCCTTTCTGCATCAGTGTTGGATGCTACTGTTGTGGCTTGCATTGCAGAAGACTCTGCAGTGTATCACCTTATTTTCTTCTCCATTTCAGGGTCACAGTACCCAGTTTTCCACTGCGTCAACAGAATCACTCACGAGGAGGTATCTGAGAGTTACTGTGACAGCAGCACCAAACCTATTCCAGAAGAGGAGGCCTGCAACCTCTTCCCATGTCCAGCTTTGTAAGATATTACGATTTAATTGAAGTGAAATAAGCATATGTCATTGAGGTTTTGCATGCGAAAGAGATTAGTCTAAGTAGGAAACTAGTTTGAACTTCTAAGTGATATGCACTTGTGTGGTCAAATGTAGTAGATGTTTTTTCCTTAGTTGTTGGTGGCCACCTTCCCCTTCACAGGAAGCAATAGCCTTCATGGAAGACAAAAGGGAAGTTGGCAGCAAGCGACTGTAGTAATTTCTCAGAATTGGTGTGGTTCTTCAGGCATGCACACTATACATGGTCTTTCTATGGGTATGTTTTTTCAAGTGACAGGCTCAAACCACAACAGCCTGTCTAAAGAAGAGGCTCTGTAGGTTGTATCACTCCATGTTGGATCAGTGTGCTGTAGGACCCACGTGCTTATTCCATGGTGTTGTATTTGAAGATGAGATTAGGCAGATACCGCTCACAACAGCCCCCTCATAATCACCTCTCTTTCTGGAAATTCAGTAGTGCAACTCAAAGACTGGATTCTAAGTGGTAGTCCTTGTTTCCAGCACACTAATACAACCAGCTCTGGTGTGATTTCCTTCTGAAAAGACACTTGCCATCAGGAGACTATGACATACAATTGGCTAAGCGACTTCTTTGAAATAGTCAAAGAAAAAAGAAAAAGGTCAGTTCATCCAGGGTGTATACCAAGACGAGAAAAAGGTTAAACCCAGTTGCCATTATAGAAACTTTATTTCAGGTCAGCAGCTGTATTTTCCGTCTCTCTTGTGGTTACATTCTTCAGTTCTCTTCTGAGCATCAAGAGGCCACTCCTTATCCCACGGAAGTCTCTAATGGTGTAAATGCTGTTACAGTGGGAGAGATGCCTGACAAGCAGTTCCCTAGTGCATATTAGATACTCAGAACTTCTGAAGCCACTTAGTTGGAGATGTCTTCTCTCACCAAGCATTTTTTGCACCTTTTTCTTTCTGACATCTCTTATTTATTTAGCTTCATTTGTTTACACAGGATAATCTCGATATTATAAACAAAGATATGTAAATATTTATTTAAAAAAATACAGAGATTTTGCTTGCTCTCCACAAGAGCTCTGAAATAAAATGTGTGAACAGTTCAGATAATTCCCTAATTTGTGTACATCTTCATGCTTGAAATGAAAACTGAAAGGGGGAAATGACATGTTTATACAATACTGATTAAATGAATACAGTGAAATGTTAGAATGAGAAGAATATATCTAGGGCTTTTTTCCTTCTCTAAAATTAGATGTATTTTTTTCATTGCTTATAATTTGCTATTTCAGTTTTACTGGTGAATGAATGCCTGTATGCATTATGTGGTTCTTCTGATATTGTCATTTTTTAGAGCCTTTGCTGCAAAAAAATTTTATGGCAAGTGTACATAGAGCAGTAATTTATATTATAGACAGATCCTTTAAAAAACAAACAGCTATTAGTGGCCTAATTAATGTTTGCAATATGTCTTGAAACCATGAATTGTGCAATCTGTATGAGTGCTTGTTTTTATAAACCACTACAGGTAGATTGGTTACAAGTATATAATGTCATCTGTATAAAGGATCAAATTATGCCTGTGGAGGCATGCACTTAAAAAAAGTGTTACTTTTTAGATTGTGTACGAGCATTAGAATCATGTCCTTTGAGCTCTGTTAAGACCAGTATTAGAGAAATCTTTACTGAAAAAATACTTCCTCTCTTTTCTTCTCCCTTTAGCTGGGATATAGGGGAGTGGTCTGAGTGCAGCAAAACGTGTGGCCTTGGTATGCAGCATCGACAGATCTTGTGCCGGCAGATGTACGCCAACCGTACCCTCACGGTTCAGCAGTACCGTTGTCATCACCTGGAAAAACCAGAAACAACCAGCACGTGCCAGCTGAAGATCTGCAGTGAATGGCAGATTAGGACAGAGTGGACTTCAGTAAGTATGATTCGTTAATGTGGGGCATAAAACCTCAGAAAAGAATAAGAATTTTCTTCCAGGTATTACTAATCAAATGTGAAATTTGTTTTTGCTTAAAACAGGGAAGGTGGAATATTAAAAGCCTTGGAAATATGTGAATCTTAGTTCAAGAAAACCCCCCTGAATTCTGACCATTGAAGTTTACTGTTTGTAACCAGAAAGAAGCTGAAAAAGAGCGACTGAATAGTACAAAACACACGGATGTGTGTGTACAGAAGCACACAAGCATTCGGAGCAATGCTATTTTTCTTAAATACTGTATGAAGCAAAGTTGGGAGAGTTCTGACAGGTTTGCTGTGGTGGCAAACTTACTGCTCTTTCTCATAGCATGTAGAGCTTAGTTCCAGGACTTACTTAACCTTATGTATGTATTAAGGGTAGAGTCAGCAGTTGCTGTTACTGTAGTTGGTTTGAGGCTATGCCAAGACTTCAGATAAATGCGAACAGTACAGATTTGAGCTTTAATTTCTGTGTTCCTTACACAAGGTTTGGCCAACCTGACAACCATCCTAGAAACTTGCATGGCCAATGCATGAAAGAGAAAATATCCTGGTGTTTTAGGTATAGTGATAAACAAATCTCTTTCAGTTAGCCAAACAAATGCATTAGAAATTGTAGCTAGTTGAATACAAGTGTAATTCCAATAAAATTATGTGATTAATTTCCTTTTGGAAGTAAACTTCTTGGTATGACGAAGATCCATCATAAAGAAAGGAGCAATTGAGTTTGCAAACTTGTTTCAGTAGAACATTTATTTGTGTTTGTGCTTACTGAAGTACAGTTAGGTTTTCAGTTTGGAGACACGTCTGTGATCTAAAAGTAAGCCCATCTTAAGATTTTAATACATTTACCATTTTTTCTGACATACAAATGTCAAAAACATTGATCTCAATCTGATTAGAAAAAATGGCATTGTGGTAATTTAAAGTTTGGAGTCAGCAGGCTAGCCTTCAAGAGTAACTCTGGAAAAATCACCCCCTTTATGACATAAGGAATAGGGTATTCATTTTCACTAGTAGTTTGCTGTTTAATGATCTCACACACGTAGTCTGGGTTTTGGCCAGCATTCTAGAGTGATCAATTGAAGAAATAGCTGCAGTCTGAGATTAAGCCTGTGAGATATCTAGCTGTAGGGACTATATTTTACCTGATAAATAACTTTGACATAGAAATATAGCAGACATAATTGAGCATTGGAAGCAAGGGAAAAACAATGAGGCTGCCTTTGAAAGCTCTGCTAGGTACCCTTGTGTGCAGGTACTACAACCTTTAGTCTTCAAATTCCCAGGGATTTTCCCTTTGACTTCTAGACTGTTCACAGGACTCATCAAAACATTTCATGTGTACACAGCAGAAAATTATGTTGCCATCTTGCTTCATTATCTGGATGCTTCACATCATCAGGCAGAGATATCAATAGCTGTGAGCATTCTCTGAGGTTGAAGAAAAGAGAGTGGAAGAAGGTAGCCTTTACTTGTACGAGGCATTCAGAAGTTGTGTTTCTTTGCATTTCTCTTGCATCATATGAGCTTAATAGTCAAGGTCAAACTTCTGCAGAACATGCCAGCCTGCTGTTCAAGTAGTTCATTTTGATAAGGTCAGTATGGCCTGTTGAAGATATGATTTAACTTTATGTTTTCCAAATGTGTCTGCATAGTATAATGTAGCATGCTACAGACAGAATATGATTTAAAACTACTAATGCATTTTTATTCCCTATTCCTAGCAATCTAAAGTAGTTCTATAGCTTCAGAGGATGTCTTAGCAGGAATGAATGAGCTGTTCCCAGCTCCCTGATGAACCACTGCTGTTCTTGCACAGAGTCCTGATGCAGCCTCCCTTTCGTTACAGTGCTCGGTGCCTTGTGGAGTGGGGCAGAGGACTCGAGATGTGAAATGCGTCAGCAACCTTGGGGACATTGTTGATGATGAGGAATGTAACATGAAGCTGCGACCAAATGACATTGAGAACTGCGACATGGGTCCCTGTGCTAAGAGCTGGTTCCTTACAGAGTGGAGCGACAGGGTAAGGCTTCTCATTATCTTTGTGCTGCCAAATCTTCTAAAACAACAATTAAAAAATATACATCTGTACAGCCATAAAAGGAGTGACCTTATTTTCTTTGTTTATCCTTGATCTGTTAAACAGGCAAGAGCAAACAAAAAAATAATGATCCCAAAGGCATCTTGAGTTTGTGTTAGATACAAGCATGCATGGAAAGGGCAAGCGTGTGGGTATACAGCCAAACATCTGGATTTAGAATTGGCTCTGTGTCTGAAATTCCCAAAATATTGAGTGTGCTGAGATTTATTATTCTGCCTTGCATAGCCCTGAGTCTCAAGATTCAGACTCTAAAAGTTTCCCTACTGTTTTTTTAAGGGATGGAAGTTTGTGGCCTGGTGTCCGGGTTTAAGTTCAAGCCATAAAACAATTATCCTATAGCTGTGAAAAGAGGGGAACAACTTCATAAACTCAGCCAAGGTTGATTCAGGTTTTTTTGCTTTTGTACTTTGTGAACGTGGATGTATTTTTTATTCCAGTGAGTCAGATTCTCTGCATGAGAGCAGTAGAACCCGTGGTGATTTACCTTGTTTCATCATTGGGCCCAGAGTTGTTGTTCAGTTGTGATATTTACATACTTTCAGTAAAAGGCTGACAAACGTAGGCTAAGAAAAGCCTGGTATTTTGGTCCCTCTTGTGGATGCTTGCATATCAGTTTCATCCGTAGACAAGTTGAGCCTTCAGTATGTAAAATCCCAATTGCATCTCCCTTTTCTTTGACTTGTTGTTTTGGCAGACAAATAATATGATTTATTGTTGAAGCTGTAAGATTACATCCATAACTTCACAGATTCATTATTTAGATAATTTTGTGGTAGTATCTCTGAAGGCTAGGAACATCTGGTTCATTGGTTATGTATTAGTTTGGACACTCAGAAGATTTTCCACATGTTTTAGATGCAGAGAAGGAGGAACTTCACAAGTAGGATAGGTACCTGGTATGTCACATCATTTTAAAAAGGCTGATCAGACTCATGCTACAATTACAGGCCTGCAAAATTTTCAGGTCCAGATGACTCAAATAGATTTTTAGAAAGAAAAAAAAATATACAATAATAAATCCTTGTTGTTTTAATTTGAACAATTAAGTTAGTTGTTATTCACTCAGTGTACACTCTGGCGTAGCATGGACAGAAAGATATCAAGTAGAGGTATTAATGCAAATGGCAAAGTTTTTGCTGTAGGGGTAGTGGCAGTGCCTGTTTTGTTTTTTTGTTTTGTTTTAACTTATAGACCTGTTCTTTTTACAGTGCTAGTAAAGTGATATTTTACAAGAGAGAAAAATGCATTCTACCCTCAAAGACATCTTTCTTGAAAAAGCTGGCCCAGCAACTATCAGCTGGTACAGTTCCACCACATAAAGCACATACATTCCAGTGAAGACTCTAGCATCAGTGTTTTCTTCATTACTCTAGATTGATATTTTGTCCTCTGCAGAATTAAAAGTAGCTTTTGTAGTTGAAGGTTATGACTGTAGAATGTTATTATGCTTATTTATATGTATTAAATGACACATAAAAGTGAAGCAGGTAATATGGAAAATGTTGGAGTTTTTTCTTACCACAAATATTTTAGGGTCAGAGAGTAAAGAATGGATTTTGTTACCTTCTCAGATTATATAAGTGTACAAATTAATTTCTTCCAAATGCTTGCTACTGTAGTTGGCATTATCCACCAACGCTTCTGCCAGCAGTGGGTTTGGAGTTTGACTCTCAAAGAGAATGGAAGGAACAGCTTATTTCAGGAAAAAAGTAGATTCGGACTAGAATGTGCAAAATCTCCTAAGGTTCACCCATACCTTATAACTGGGATGTTCAGAGGCGTTCAGTGGCAGAGATTCCAGTGGAAGTCAGTGGAATGCAGGGGTAGTCCATAGCTTTGCAAATCCAGCCTTTGGCCGTTAGCTTTCTCATTGTGCCTTTCAAGGGCTGTCTTTCAGGATCAGAAGTCTCTCTTTCTCTGTTGAGGAGTGTGTTTCTGTTGAAAGACAAGAGGAGAATTCTGTCACGGAATGGAAATGGGCACTCCCAGGTGTATGGACTTTGTGTGTGTAATTTCCCCAAACAATTCTTTAAAAATTACTTTAAGCCAAGCCACACTTCAGCAATAAGCATAGATCAGCGATGGGCAGCCACAAATGGTTCAGATAAGCAGCCAAAAGTTCAAATGCTAAAAGAAAGCTTGTTCAAACCTCTTGAGTCTGCAAAACTGTGGTGGAAATCTCACAAGAACAGACCTTCTTTGTGAGATTTATTACATGCCTACTTCAAGTCCCAGATGGAAATACCACAGAACAGTCTTTCCCATTGTATTCTGACATTTCGGCCATGGCTAGAAATAAGAGGTAAAAGAACTTATCATAACTTTTGAGAACGTTGGAACTTTGAAATGGTTGAGTTCAAACTTGGTTACAGCTGTAAGAGAAGGCCTGGCCTGCACTTTTCTGAACCCATTTTGCAAACACTTCACGTGCACTCTTGCACATGCCGCAAGTAGAGATTTCCAGAGGCCTGTCAGAGATCAGTTAGGCACATAGTTTCCCTTTCAGCAAGGGATATATCAAACTTCCATGTCCAGATTTATGTGAGGCATGGGGCATTACAATATAGCCTTGGTTAATTAGCGAAACATCAAGAAAAAGTGCAGTAACAGAAAAATTACAATTGTCTTTGCTGCCAACAGATGTTAAATTTCAGGATTTGACAACTGTGATAAATATTTGTGCAGAATTTGACAAGGGTATTCTTTAACACAGGGAGAAAAAGAGATTAATAGTCACATCTGAGTTTTAAGAAAAGGACAAGATCTAATTTAGGATTGGTGGAAAGATTTGGGGTTTTCTTATTTTACTGAAACCTTGCAAAGTTTTAAATTATGCAAAATCATGCTAGTTGCCTTCATTTTCATTAATGGTTTCTGTGGTTCGGAATTTGAAGATTATGTCATTAAATATCCCTAAATGTAACTTCTGCAATACAACATATGTGCACTTAATAACCTGCAGAGTGCACGGAGAGTTGTGTGTAGTAGTGCCTCCTTCCCAGGGTGGGCTCTATGTAGCTTTACTCCATAAATAGCACTTGGCTGCCTTCTCACCATGTTCTCCCGCCTTATTTTCCCACAACATGTGTTTGTGTATTTTATGGCCCACCTGTTTTCTTCCATGGCATTGACCTTCTTGGATTCAGTTTCTGTGCAGACCAATTCTTTATATATATAATGAATCCGAAGTAGTTTTAAAAACTTCCATGTTTCTAAAACAGTACAGTTCTTGATTTGAGTTAATGTGATAAACAGGTATCAGAGTTCATTGCATGTATGTTACACACACGCAAAGCTTTTACCTGCAAAGCTTCTGAGTTGTACAGCTGCCACGCTCACACCGGTGGAACTTGTGAAGGAAGGAAAGAAGGAAGGAAAGCAATTCATCCTTAAGAAACAAACCTTTATTTTCTGAAAAGTATACCCTCTTTGTCTTTGAAGTAGATCTAACCACCATATTCTGATATGCCCCAGGCTCAATCTGGAGAGAAAGAAATGGGAAAGATTACAGGTTACAAGTCTCTAGCAGCAAAGTGGGACTCATCTTACTTAGTATATGCCTGTCTTTACATTTATTGCTCTATCTTGAGTATAAATGAGAGAATTAAGTTTCATGGCTTTGTCTTCTACATGATCTTTAACGCCGTTTGAAGATAGAGAGTCTGGACAAACTTTTGTGGTATTTTTACATGCGTTTGTAGAAAGATTGCTTCCTGTCTCATAATTCTCCTAAAATGTCATACTGTGTTAAAATGGTAGAATTCCACCAAACTGCATCCATTAATCAGTAGAGTAAAGCTGGTGAACCTTACTGAACTTAGCAACAAACTTGGATTGATGGGAGCAGATGAGATTCTTGCAAACATTTCACATGACTGATTCTTTGACAGCTCTAATTGCTGGAAAGTTTACTTCTCCTGTGGGTCAGAAGCGGGAAACTGCTTTCTCCTGATTTACAGCAATGGGAGACCCGCCAGTGTTTCCTTCCAGCTAACTGGAGCATTCCCTTCTTGCATTTTTGTTTATTCCTCATTGCCATCTCCTCTGCTCATTTGTTTCTCGTTTTATGTTTTAGAGCATACGCAGAAAAGAAGCCAAAATACAAACAATTCTTAGATGTTAATGAGATTCTGAGGCCAAAAATAAAATCTTGGGAGGAAAATAAAAATGCTGCCTATAGGGGAACAAAATCAAACAGATCAAACACATGCTCTGAATTTCACTATTCATTAAAAGGAGTAACAGTGATGCTTCTGTAATATCTTCCATTAGGGAACTGTAATACGCTTTGTAAAAACTAATGTTTTATTCCTCACAATCCTGAAGCATTACCCAACAGGTACAAGTGGGTTTGTTGACCAGTTAAATGTGGAAGCACTAATGAGTATTGTAACTCACACTCTTCTTTCACTGTTTTTTATTTAAATCTGGATAGCTCACATAAAATCCCTGGGTCCTGAAACAACAAAAAAAGGAAAAGAGACCACCACGGAGCTTGTGCAGCCGTTTCGTTATTTTTGGTTATCACTGTTTATTTGTTTTCAGTATAAAATTAAAACAAGATAAAATACCCCTTTGTATTGTTTTCATGTGGGAATCATATGGAAATAGAAGTTTTGTGTTCTTTATGTATAATATGTAACTCACTTCATGATTTGCAATGAAACATACAGCCAGGACAGTTTTGAAAGAGACGGTGATAGAAGGGTCGCCAAGTCCTACAGAGATTTCTGTCTTCTTCTGTAGAGCTGATCTGTCTTTGCCACAATTCAGCTGCTTTAGATGAAAATCAGCATATAAAAATCTGCATGGCAGGGAGGAGACTCGCCAGTTGGGGCCAACAGCATCCCAGTTTGGTCAGGAGGGCAGGCTCATAGGTGGCAGGCAGGGGCAAACGAGAGTCCAGATTATCAGGCAGGATCATGGTGACGAGGCAGGTCCAAGGCCAAGCTCAGTTCTGGTGATAGTACCCAGGGTTGGACACAGTGCAGTGATCCTGGGGCAGGTCCATGGCGATGAGGCAGGGTCAGGGTCAAGCTGGGAAGTGAGTCCAAGAGAGAGGGAATAATGAGGGCCATGCCCAGGCTGTGGGCACATCTCTGACCAGGGTTGAATGGAGACCCTGGGCCATGGGCCGGGGTATGGGTGGAGGCCCCAGGTGTGGCTGGTGGTGGCCAGTAAAGGCAGATGGGTGCATTCAGGCCCTGAGAAGTCCTTACAGCTCTCAAGGGAAGTGTTATTTATTGTATGAGCCAGAGTAGTGACGAAGTCTGTTCCCTAATGTTACTTACTTCAGAGAGCATTAGTAATATGTAAGTGCCAGCAGAGTTACCAATACATATACAAGAAGTAACAGTGCGTATGTAGAAGCAATCAAGACCCAGCTGAAGTGTCCAGAAATTCTAAGACTATATTTCAAAACTTTTGTTACTTTGGAAGGATACAATGGATCTGCCAGAATAAATATAGGGATGGTTTGACTTCTGATCCAGCACCTACTGTATGCATAGATGCACTCTAAAGGGAAATAACTTAAATGCAGATATCAGAAAGTGTTTTGGCGATACATAAGGATATTTCTAACCTACACCGCCCATGCCCCCCCTTTCTTTTTCCTTCTTCCTTTTTTTTTTTTTTTTTTAAGAAATCAAGGCTGCTCTCAACAGTTTTAGGTCCTTTGAAAATCTGCCCCCAATCTTGGAACTGCAGCAGAAGTGAGCTTCTGAAATACAATTCTTCATTTATTATTGGGAAAACAAAGGTTACATAATCCTTCTAAAATCCTTTCTGAAAGGGATTTTCTTAGAGTAGGTGAAATACTCCTTAGGAGTTTCATAAATGTATTTCAAAAAATAAATCTTCATTTTTATTTTTTGCACTAGTGTAACATCAGGAGGATGACTCATTAAAAACTTTACTGTCTTGGGGGGAATAATTAAAGGGAGGAAGGTTAAAATGTGATGGACAGAAATCCTGCACAAATGGGGGCATTTTACTGGAACTCACTTGGCTGTTATTTTGGAATTTAATTGATGCTGAGACCCAGGTGAAAGGCGTCCAGGGTTCTGGTAGCTTTCCTGTTGCTCCAGTTGAGGGCAGTGGGTAGGGCTGGCACGTTACTGAAAGGGTCACTGTCAAGGGGGGTTTGCTGTGCCGTGTCCTGCAGCTGTGACAAAGATCCAGGCTTCCACTTGTAGTTTCCCAAGTTTGCAGGAACCAGCCTTATTTTCCTGGACTGGTGTTACAGTTGTTTTCTGATAACTACCAGAGCACTGGATTAGGGGTGTTTTAAATTTTATTTTTAGTTTTTAATGGGAATGGAAAGCTTCTGAATCTGAACTCATGAGGGAAGGCCCTCAGGAAGAGGAGAAATGGCAGACTCCTTAAAACTAGGGAGGGTGTTCCACAGGCTAAGGTTTCTGAGGAAGTTCTGCCAATTAAAACAAGACAGTGAAACAAAATATCTTTAATAATAGGACCAGAACAGAGAAGTTGCAGCTTGTGAAAGTTCCTGATGTTAGGTTATGGCAGTTACTATGTATTAACACAACAAATCAATGGCACGAAATTGAAAGTAGTGGGTGTGTCAGTTGGGAAAACCAACAGGAGAGGATTCATTATCCAAACACTCCCTACTCCCTGCCTTGGGATTTGGAAATCATGGCTTTCACATGGAAGATTTTTACTGAAAGGAAGAAAAAAAAAAAGAAAACCCAAATACTTAATGCAGAAACATTTGGGTTTAAGTTTGCTTTGTAAATCCTTTGAGGGTAGTTAATCTGTAGTAAAATCTTGCAGCAGAGGGTGGGACAACCCTATACCTTCCCATTTGGTATTTCCTTTGTTATTTGATATGTATGCCTAGTTCATGCATAATCATTTAAAACATAAGACTGTGGAGATTTTCTGGATGACTTTATAGACTAAGCTTGTTCCCAGCTCTGGTTTGCAAAGCAGAAAAGCAAATTAGATTGTCAAATGAAAATTACTTCAAAATAAGAAAAGTATTTGCAGAGAATATGCATAGTTCTCTATGCATAATATAATTGAACATCCTTGCTGAGGATAAAATATGAACAGCCACAAAATTTATTTCTATACAGTGGGTTTGAAAGGAAGCCATTTTGTGGGGCTCAGTTAAACAGTCAGTTTAGATAGACTGAACTGTTTGAAATGGGTTGGATTTAGTTTAGTTTTAGTTTACATAAACAGGAAAATATTTACTACTAGCACAATTTACACCATTCTTGTATTTTCAAGATTTTGCCAGTTTACTTTAAAAAGACCTCCTTAGCCACCAAATCTGCTGTGCTGAGGAGGTAAGTATATTTTATGTATCTGTGTGAAAGTGCACAATTTTGTTGTGCACCATCAACAAAAAATAGTTCATTATGTTTCTTATACATGTGACTTAAGAGAAGCTTAATTATTTGATCTTGCAGATGGGGAAAGAAACCATTCCAAAATACGAATATTTTTTCCTTACTCCTGTGGAGTACATAAGCATCTCTTTACATTCTGAAATTCTAGTTATTCCAACATTGTATTTTGTTTGTTAAAAAAATGACTTGTGAAAAGTTAAATCACCTTTTCAGTTTTCTAGGGATTCCATTTCAGTAAAGCTTTGCCCTCCTATTTGAACATCTTCTGAAAGAAAAGTTTTTCTGTATTGTACCTATGGAATAAATATGATGACTATATGTTTCACACAAATAACCCAGTATCCTTCAGTGCAAGTGAGTAAAGAGGAGTTTGCAACCAACTGTACATTCAGTCACTGGTCTCCCTCTGGAGATGATGAACAGTTAATCCCGTTATTAATAGGGGTGCTATCGGGGCATCTGCTGTTCCGTAGTTGAACTACTGGATGTGAACCCTTACATTACTATTGATGGGAGCCACATCAAACTAGTGGTCAACTCTGTGTCTCATCACCAATTCTTTGAATCTTTGAGTTCTTACTTTTATTCAATAAAATTTAAAAAAATGTTCTGATACAGAGTTACATAGATGCAGACGGAATGTACTGTTCATTGTGGAAGTAATACACAGTTTCTTCTAACTAATTACACTGTATGTTAAAAATAAAATCTGAAATAGCAATGAAATGGATCTTTTTCTCCCATATACTACATCCTTATTTGAGATTTTCTTTGCATGTGTAATATAATTGTTTGCGATTGTTTAAATTCAATTACATACAAGCCTTTCAGCGAGCTGCACTTGGATTTTTCTTTAATGGTCTAGACATGAAATGCCAAATGCATTTTAAAAGAAAAAGAAAGAAATGGAAGATTAAGAAAGAATTAAGAAACCAAAAAACAGTCTAACCTAAGAATTGATTATTTCCCTGGCATGTTTCTGTTTTTAATTGTCAATAGTACGGTGCTGCCTGGAACAGTAGAATATCAGAGACTTTCCCAGTGAAGTAGAGGACTGGACAAACTGTAAAGGCATAAATGGAATTTATCCTGTGTGATTTATGGATGACATGTACTGTCTCCAAATATTTGACCCAAGAATCTTCATACCACTATTTATTAAGAGCTTTCAGAATTTAGCAGTGAAAAGTTGCGAATGGTGAATGTTAGTTACTGGGAAGTCATATCATTAGAAAGAAACATTGAATTTACATAAATTTCTATGGCCACCTCTTCTGCTAAAACTAATTAGCAACTTTCAGTTGAAACAGGTTGGGCAATAATTAGTGAAAGTTACAGTTATTTGCTAAGGATTTACCTGAATCTTTTGAAGCCACTTGTTAAAAAATTTTATATTTTTCTACTTCATTGTGCTCTGTCAACTCGTTACATGGAAGAGTTCCAGGACACACTATGCAGTCATTGTACTATCAATGTCACAGCCCTCAGGGTCTCCCTGCCCTCGTCCTTGTAACCAGTGTAAGAGCTCACCTGCCTGATAGCTTGAATGGTTGAAGGAGAAACGCATAGAACAATTCAAAGGCTGAAATATGACTGCTGTCTGAAAAGCTGCTTATTGAAATTATCCCTTCGCCGTTCTATTAATTGGTATGCAAAAAGATGAATAAAATGAAAACAGAAAGAGATTACAGACATGAAGAAGGAAGGAAGTAAAAGTAAGAAAGCTAATAAAAAGCTATAAAAAATAGATTTCTTCCCTAATCCTTCCATTTCTTTCATTTGTGACTGTAAAGGACAGGTACTACTTGTAGTGTATTCAAATTATGAAGCTGTAACATGATGTTCTACAGCTGAATTACAGGTAAAAATAATGGACTTTGCATAAACTAATTGACTTTTCGTGATTGTTGCTTCTCATTTCATTGTGGAGTCTGGAGGGTGAACTAGTGAACATGTTCTGTCTTTTGGTCCCCAGTGTTCTGCAGAATGTGGTGACGGCGTCCGTACGCGCTCCGTGGTTTGTATGACGAACCACGTGAGCAGTTTGCCTCTGGAAGGCTGTGGCAATAACAGACCCTCTGAAACGACTTCCTGCAATAATGGGCCCTGTGCTGGTAAAGTGGAGTGGTTTGCTGGGGCCTGGACACAGGTAAGCTCTATGTCTAACATACGTATTTGTTTCCTGCTGGCACTTTAATTTAAAAAAATGTATTTTTGTGCAATGAAGATGTGTGCCTACAGGTATTTCTACCTCTCTGTGGAATGTTTGGATAATTTTTTTTCTGTATTTTGCTAAGTTGCTGCTCAATAATTTTCAGCAGCTGCTGTTTTTATACTTTGATGAAAATAAGACTATTTTCTTCTTTTCCTCTGGGCCTTCATTTTTCTTTCTCATTTATTGACCCAGTGTATTTATAAAATGAAAGATAACAGAAAGCTGCTTACCATATTCAGGTGAACGCTAAAGCAACACATTTGCAGTAGAGTCTTTTAAAGTAGAGTCTTTGTGATCATGCTTACCTGCAGGGAGATATAAGTATATCTATAGGGAATTTCCAGAAAATGAATAAGAAGAGCAATGGCTAAACCCAAAAGTTAGCTTCAGTATTGTTGTGCTGAAATTCTTGATTATAGGTGAAAAGAACAAAATTTGTTTTGTGACTGTATATCTTGATGCTCTTTCCTCAAGGTGAATTCTTCTCTTGATCTGCATCTCAGTAGTCCTTCTAATTTTAAATAAACATTTCTCTTGTCAGGAACAAGGGCATTTCAGAAGCTGGTGCCCAGACATTTATGTCCTTTTGTGTGGGCTCCCATACAGCCTGGAGAGACTTTCTGACTGCTGGTACCAGCACGTCATCGAGTTGCGAGGGAAAAGTCTCTTGGCTGTGCCATTAACTCCCTGCGTTTTAGATTCCAAGATCCTACCAGGTGATAAAGAGTTGGAAATTAAACTGGTACGGTTGAGTTGGAGATTACAGGGCTACTGCTATGCCAATGCTTTCAAGCACATGTGGTAATTATTTGTATTGTATAAGAGTAATAACAAATTCAGATTTAAAACACACTTAGTTGTAGTTCTAATACGGGTAAAGTCTGGGCCTTGTTACTTAACACCACTCCACGCAGGTGAACAGGAACTTTGTACCATTCTTGCTGCCACAGAGGGAAGTGTTCAGTAAGGTCATCCTAACCCTCCCCATTCTGTTCCGAATAAGAAAGTTTACATCCTTTACAATTTCCTGTTCTTTTAAGCTAATTCACCTTCTTTCTTTGCATGAGATTGAATTGGTTGATGCATATCAAAGGTACAAGGTCTTTGCTCTATGTTATCTGAAAGAAGTGTCTGACAACATCTGTTCTGCTGGCCAAACCCAAGCTGAAAGCAGCCGGTCAGTAGATCAGAACAGGAGGGAGCATTGGTGGATGACCTTCTGTATTCTGCTCTGCTGGAGCTAAGGCTGAATGCTAAGATTCTGTCTTTTGGAGAAACCATTAAAAGACAGCAGTGATGGAAATGTTCAGTGTTAAAGAAAGTGCAGTTACATTATTTCCTGTATAATTTTTCAGCTCAAGCTTCTTAATTCAGCTCAAGGCTTTTGTGGGTGTCTGGTAAAGGGATCATAAATTCCACCCAAAATATAAACAAAATCCCCTCTTTTAATAACATTTGATTGGTTTAAGCTAGAAAAAGCCTTTGAAAATCATAGTCCTTTATGCAACATAGAAACCAATATGTTGCTGGAATCATCTTCTAAAAACCTTTTTACAAGTGCCAGGAACAGTACTATGTGTGTATTTAACCTTTAAATGGGCAGTAAGAGTCCATGTGAGTCAAATTTGCTTTTCAGAACTGGAACGAACACTGCATCACATAGATACTTGCAAACATGAAAAGAACACCCTGGCAGATCAAGGCATTTTCTAAAAACCACACAGAATGTGGGGATTTGTAAAGATGCAAAACTGTGCTCTAACCTTGTAACCCTACCGTGCAGTGCATACAATCCTGCTTCAACACGAAGCAGTAACACTGCTTATGGAGAAAGTAAGTTATGCTTCCCTTTTTATTAGAAAAATAAATACCAATTTCTTTTTGTAGCTACAGGTAAAACTACAGTTTTAGATTTCTCCAAAAGCACATTTACACTCATACATCTTCTTCTTCATAAAAATAATTAGAAATATGTTTTGAGCCTGTGGTCCCATGTGGAATAAAAATTCACAGAAGTACACTTTTAACTGCTGTAACCATTTTTAAGACTAAAAATTAAATATGTAATTCCTGACACTTATAGTCAGTAGTCACTTGATAACTTAAGTCATTACTAAGTCATTACTATACCCTTCAGCAT
Source organism: Tringa solitaria (assembly GCA_026413425.1). Taxonomy (NCBI): domain Eukaryota; kingdom Metazoa; phylum Chordata; class Aves; order Charadriiformes; family Scolopacidae; genus Tringa; species Tringa solitaria. The sequence continues at coordinate 26,190,653 of JAOXJM010000071.1, forward strand.
ATTCTTGTCCTGGTTCCTAACTGGGACTGCTGGCTACTATGTTAGTACTACATACAAATAATCATAATGATAACCCAAGGCTTATCTAGGCTGCTGTTCTGGTTCCGAGAGGTAAAAACCCCACTGCAGGAACTTAAGGAATACTTTACCCTTTTCCTTTCTCTTCAAGTCAGATATATGCCAGTGATGGAAGAAAAGATATAGTTAAGTTCATTTTACTGAGGAAAGAACCTATAAAATTAAGGAAACGGATTTTGGATGTTATTGTCTAGGTATGTGTCCAAGAATAGGGAATAAGCAAAACTGTACAAATTTTCCTGTTTGAATATTAATTTAAAATGCAAACATGTGCGTGTATGTGTGTGTATTTTATTTCAGAAACAAATAATGTGGAGATGTTACTTTGGAAACAAGTTGAAGGACATAAGTGGAATAAAAATTCCACCACTTTTTTTTGTTCTTTGATACAGTGCTCTACTGAATGTGGCAGTGGAACTCAACAGAGAGAAGTAATTTGTGTTAGGAAAACTGAAGGTAATTTTGATGTTTTGAACCCCTATGAATGTTCATATTTGGAAAAACCTCCCAGCCAGCAATCCTGCTACCTCAAACCCTGTGGATCTAAGTGGTTTCATACTGAATGGAGCACAGTAAGTCTATCATGCTTTTCAAAATCTACTTTTGTTTGATACGTCTTTTTCTGTGTGTATTGAAAGGGAACACCGTTTGGATAAAACTATTGATCATGAACTTGACTTAATCTCGCACAGAATAATGCTAAAAAGAAAGTGCACTGTTTAGTACCCAGTGGAGCTTAGGAAAGTTTGGAAATGTCTTCACCAGAAGGAGACGCTGCATAGTTGTCTTTTCATCACTGATCTCTTTTTCTGGTTTATAAAGTTGGTTTCCCCTTTAATGAGACTACGTAGCACACTAAGAAGTTCTTTTCAGACCTTGAGTTTCATTAAAATTAAGGAGCATTTAATAAAGAATGAGGGATGTATTCGGTTTTTAAAGTCATTTTTAGCATAATGTTTTACTGTAAACTCGTCACTGTAATACTTAGAACTTTACCAAAAGAAAACTTAGTATAGAGCTTCATGTATCTTCAGTTTCCCCTGGAAGTGGCCCAGCTACATTCACCAGTGCCACAAAATGCTTCGGTTTCATCTATCTATCCATCATTTCCTATACTCAACAAAGCTTATTGGACTTCTACAAAAAATCAACATTTTTCTCCTAAATGAAAATCAGGAAGTCCATTGTTGTCTTAAAATGAAAAATGGTGTGAAAACTACTTAGATTACATCATACCTAATGTAGTAAGTTACACTCTTCCTTGAGCCATATATCAAATTCAGAATGACAACTCTGAAATATGGAAGCACCTCAGATGCCTTCAGTTTGAGTTCCTTTAGTAAGGAACCTTTGGAAATACCTCATCCACATGGCATGAGAAAGAGAAATTATTTTGCTTTTCCCTTTTATTAAATGCTCAATTATTTGACTGCCCTACTGGCAGCACTGGAAAGCAGAAAAGAAAGTAGAATGGTTTTAACAAAATAAATTAGCTGAAGGGAATCCTGATTTTTCTTCCTTAATTGCAGGTATAGATGTTTATTTGAAAACAACATCCAAGTTAACCACATAATACAGCCACATAGAATGAAGTGTGTTCTTTGATGTTGCTGGAAATTCGTTGGATTCTTTACTGAGCTGTTAGATTAGATTACATAACTTCCCCTTAGCAAACCCGTTAGCGAACCTGTTTTCAAATTTAAACTGGCAGGCACGTAGCCACAAGAGATACAGCTGTCCACATCCATAGAATGCAGCAGATAGACTTCTGAAAGTGAAAATATATTCTCTCTTTGGCAGACACAGAAGCAACAAGGTACTAAGACTCAGAATCTGATGAGTATTTAGTTACTGTTTAAGTGCCTGCTTCGTAAGAATTGGTGTCTAAAAATCCTTCGACGTCTAAGCCTTTGTGACCATCTTCACTGTAGGAGCAAATACGTATGTTAGCTGACGTTTTACAAGATCGTATTCTAAGCTTTTTTCATTTCTTCTTCTGATATTGTTAGTTATCCACAGAGTATGCAATATTTCTTACTGTTAGACCTGAAGAGAAAGGATTATGGGGTGAGCTGTGAGCAGAATAGCGGGTTCAAAGCCCCTGCACTAGGTTTTGAAACTGTCCAGTTCAAAGCCTCAACAGAGTTTTGATATGACCCAGGATAAATGGCGTGGCCTCTCAGTCATGGGGATTAAATGGCTGGCTAATGCAGAATACTGGGCTTTGCGTGTAGTGTGTTGTACGTAACATCTAAGTTCTGTCTTGGTTCCATTTTAAGTGCTTAAGGTTTCTACAAACCTGAAGTTCTTATTGTTGGTTGTGGGCTAATTACAGTATTCTATACAGGCAGGTAACAAGCGTAATTATTTAAAAAACTGTAAGTGTTCAATTATTGTCGCCACAGGGCTATGGCTTTTATAGTGTGCGGAGAGGCTGTACTTAAAGATGAATGGACAATTCCAGAATACATTATTGAGAGTATTTTACTTAGTTTGCTACAATATCTGATTTTGTGATAGTGATAAGTTGGTTTTGCAATGTTAGGAAAAGAAATAATTATGCCAAAAACTAAGAAAGAAAACATTCTTGCTAGTTTGGGGCTATTAGGGTTTTGATCATTGTAAACGACCCAGGTTTAATTAAGTTTGTGAGCATTCAGGTCAAACTGGACAGCGAGCCAAATCTCAAAGACCTCACTCAGGCAAAATTCTTGAAGTCAACAGGGGATTTGCTTCAGCATGGGCAGAGATGTGTAATAATTGGCTTTAAAAACACCATGACAAGCAAGTACAAAAGCCTCTGGCTTCATAACAGACTTTGAAGGAGCACAGAAACATTTTCTTTAGAAATTCAAAGAAACCTATTATGCTTGGTAAAATTGTTGTGCTGCAAGAAGTGAAAAATTAATTGAGTCTAGGAAAAAAACAATTAAAGTTATTCCCGATTGTATATAAATGGAGGCAAAAGGGCAGTGGGGGGCAGTGCAGTCAAATACTAAAGTGTGGTGCAGTAAGAACTGTGAACACTGTGGCAAGAGTAGATTTGGATGGGCTGGGTCGATGGGCTGAGGCCAATGGTATGAGGTGGTTCAACAAGGCCAAGTGCTGGGCCCTGCACTTGGGTCACAGCAACCCCATGCAGCGCTACAGGCCTGGGGGAGGGTGGCTGGAGTTGCCCTGCGGAAAAGGACCTGGGGGTGCTGGTCAACAGTCGGTTGAATATGAGCCAGCAGTGTGCCCAGGTGGCCAAGAAGGCCAACAACATCCTGGCCTGTATCAGGAATAGTGTGGCCAGCAGGACTGGGGAAGTGATTGTACCTCTGTATTGGGCACTGGTGAGGCCCCACCTTGACCGCTGTGTTCAGTTTTGGGACATAGAGGTGCTGGAGCGTGTCCAAAGAACAAAGGATTTCGTGAGGGGTCTGGAGCCCAAGTCTTATGAGGAGATGCTGAGGGAGTTGTTCAACCTGGAGAAAAGGAGGCCGGGGGGAGACCTTCTCACTCTCTACAACTACCTGAAAGGAGCTTGTACCAAGGTGGGGGATGGTCTTTTCTCCCAACTAACAAGTGATAGGACAAGAGGAAATGGCCTCAAGTTGTGCCAGGGGAGGTTTAGGATGGATATTAGGGAAAAATGCTTCACCTAAAGGGTGAATTGGAACAGCCTGCCCAGGTAAGTGGTTGAGTCACCATCTCTGGAGGTATTTAAAAGATGTGGACTTAGTACTGAGGGACATGGTTTAGTGGTGGGTTTGGCACCGTTAGCTTAACAGTTGGACTCAATGATCTTAAAGGTCTTTTCCAACCTAGATGATTCTATGATTTGGGAGATATATATAAATAAGCAAAGAAAAACAAGACTAATTAGAGAAGCAAGAACCTAATAAAGTCAGAAAAGGAAATATTCTAGCGTGCTTTCATTTGCTCAGTGTCTACCACGTCTACTTGTCCAGTTGTTGCCCTGTGGTCAAAAATGCTTTTGAACCTTTAATGGAGTTGCACCTGTATGTTATGGACTTTATAGTTAGAAAACAAAAAGCAACAGAAGTGGTGACGTTGATAAAGGCTAGTGCAATACCTGGGTCTGGCTTCAAGGTTCCCATTTTTTTCTTTTTGTATTTGCACATTTTGTATGGTCTTCATGAACTTCAACTTTTGTGTTTCAGTGTTCCAAATCCTGTGAAGGAGGATTTCGGGTTCGAGAGGTACGATGTCTGTCGGATGACATGACAGCTAGTACTCAGTGTGATCCACAGCTTAAACCTGAAGAAAAAGAACCATGTAACACACACGATTGTATCCCTGAAATAGGTAGGAAGCTTCTGTTTTAACTGTGGAACTCCACCTAGTGGAGAACACATTTAATAATCTTGCAGAGGTTTTAGAGTATATTTTCTTTATCAAGTTCAGGGTTTTATTTTTACATTACTCTGTGGTGTAAAAGTAGGTTTTCATTTCTGATTAAAAATGTTTTCCTTGCAAGAACATGTAAGAAACTGGCTTACTTTTAAAGTTGCTGAGAATGTCAGAATCTGCTTCTGTGAAAATGGTACATATAGGGTGTTTTTAGGCAGCCTCCTTGCATTATCAAAGGTTTCATTTGGTAGAGTCTTTAAAACAAAAAAGGATCATGTACAATATACTGTATTTGGTAAAAGGTTCTATAAGAACCAGTAACATTAAACTAAGACATTAAGGGCAATTAAGCAATTTTCTTTTATGCATAGTAAATATACACATACACATAACTTGGCATTGGCCTTAGTCCTTCATCTCATACAGATTTGATTTTAATAGTAATAAGAATGACTAGGGAAAGGAAGATGCAGGTATTTACAAAAAGTTTTGACTCTTACATTCTACAACAATTTTCAGTTGAGAATTATTCTTCGACAGAATTTAAGATAACTATATTAAAAAACAGTATACCAATATTATTTTAAAAATTTATTGTATTTGTGTTGTTATTTCTTTATTTAAAACAGGTCTGTACAGAATTGCTAATTTTTTCATCTGGTATTACTGTTTTGTAATTCAGTCTTTTTTAACACCTCAGTTTCTGTGATCACATACACGATCAGACAAAACTCTTAGTTGGCACTTAAAAAGTATTTCTAACTCTGTTGGTTGTAAAGGAAAACTTCCAAATGTGAACAGACCACATCCCAACAGCTTAGATGAATGGGGAAAGCTAAGAGCAGCAACTTTTGTCTTTTTTAATCTAGTTATTTTAAACCATTTGTAATATTTGTAAGGAAGGAGATGGTTTACTATTTTCCAATATTTAGATTCATCAGTACTTGAAAATAACATTTGCAGGTTCTGCTGCCACAAGAGATTAGTACCTGTGAATCTAAAAATTAAGTGGACGGGTACCTAAGTGAAGAATACTAGAGACTTTCCTATCATCTTCATGCAAGACAAATTTTGTGTTTAAAACAAACAGCAACAAAACCCCACAACAGTATAAATGGGGATAGGTACATTTCTTTCACAGTTTCATGTATCTTTATATTAAATGTATAAAATCTTGATTAATCTAAGTTATTTGCATAGGTAGCCTATTTTAACCTGACAATGAATGTTTAAATACACCAAGGGATTTTACATGGTAAAAAGAAAGGGGGTTGGTTATTTTTTGCTCTAATACTGCATTTTTCGGTTTCTTCTCTCTTCCTTTTTCTCCACAGATGAGAACTGCAAAGATAAGTACTACAATTGCAATGTGGTGGTTCAGGCCCGGCTCTGTGTCTACACCTATTACAAAACAGCCTGCTGTGCATCCTGTACCCGTGTGGCAAACAGGCAACCAGGGTTTCTAGGACGCAGATAACAAATACTCTTCTACTCAAAGCGGCAAAATCAGTCTTCGGATGGAGCTTGAACAGTGTTACTGTTTTGATTACAGCAGGTTTTAGCTTCTTAGAGATGCGTTTTCTTTATATTGCTGAGTACATCAAGTCTATGGTTAAATCTCACACCCTTTCAGTTACTGTGCAGTTATCTTCTTTAAAATGTTTGTTGTAAAACCATGATCTTTTTAAAGCATTAATTTTTAATGATACTATTCTTTGCACCTGCTCATCAGATAATTATTTAAAGAACATATCAGCCTTAGTATTGTGAAATCAATGAGAATGAAATCAATCACAGGCAATTACTGGAGATACCTGACCAGCACAGATGCAGCTGCTGCATTATTTTCTGAGTGCTTACTTTTACTTGGTATTTTGGACTGCCTTAAATTAGACAACTAAATCAATGAAACATGCATATGAGAAAAAACACTTCACAAAGAAACAGACCCTTGAAGACCCATTTATCATCAGTTTCTTAGCACTCTAACGTATATTTTTAATTACTTCAGTCCATTCATAATAAATGAGAGTCACTGTTAAGCTATCTCAGTTGTACCTTTAACTAACTTCTTGTCCTCAGGCAGCAAATATATATACACTTGACTGCCAATAAGTGCCTTTATATTTAATTCATAAACTCTTGAATTTACACTTTTCTAATTTTGTATGGATTTTAAAATACATTGCCTACCAGAGTGCCACTAGTGTCTAGCCCTTTAAGTCAGCTGTCAATGAGACAGGTTTACCAGAAAGGTGAAGACTTTTTTACACTTTGCTGGTGTAAAAAAAGTGATTGTTTCCATTGGCAGGGTCTCTCTGCTGTAGGGCAGTTATTTCAGTGAACTGGTATCTTGCCTAATGTCTTGTCTCTGCACTATTGCTTAATAACTACCGCACCAAAGTACTTTGTCACCACTTTCTGAAACAACCACCAAAGGATGAAGGATGCAGGCCTCTGTGCTTTATAGTAGTCTGTTACTCTTGGTATCAGGCAGCAGTATGAGTGTAGTAGCTGAGTAGCTGTAAAAGGGAGATCTTAGCTATTGACATTCTTTGGGTTTTGATCAGTTATTACAACATACTTGTCTTTTTTCAGTCAGTGTTTCATTCCACAGATCTAGTCATATCATCCTTTTCTACTACTCAAGAATGGCTTCAGACTTAGAGCTGAATTCAGGTGGTGATTTTTCATTTCTGCAATTAATGTTCTCAGCCTTGGGACTTGCTAAACGCAAATAGAACGTGCTGTGCAGTGCAGATGAAAGTTTTTGCATGATCTGCACAATCTCTAGCCTTCACCTCAAATGTGTAAATAAGGCTGAGGGAAAAAATAAACACCTCTCCTTATCCAGCTGTTTATTACAGCATATTGCCAGTAAATCAGTGATACCCAACTATGCAACTGTTTCTGAGGTGCCTGTTGTCTGAGTTGAAAAACAGTTTTAACAATCTGTGTTAAGTCACTCCCAGTGATGTGATATAACAGTGATTAAGGTGTCCTGCTACTGATAAAGAGCCTTGTTTGAGCCTCGTTCTGTATTCTTTTCTTCTTACTGCTTTGGTGGAGAGGACATAGAAGAGAGAATGGGGCGCTGGGAAGCAAAGGTTGCTGGTGGGTTCACATTGGTTTGTGTTCTGGAAGCCACAGGAAGGTGAAAGTCTTGTGGTCTAAAAGCTGCCTTAGATTGTTGAGACAAACCTTAGATTTTTTGATTTGAAGTTACTCTTTGTGACTATGACCCAATAATGTCATTCACTGTTTCTGTCCAGCTTGATTTGGGTTTTTTTCACTGTAATTAATTGATATAAAGCTGTTAGAAACAGAAATGCTAATTAGAAAACCTTCCATTCAAGTTCATGAATCTTTTACAGTCCTGTTCCCTTGTATTATGAAGATTTATCCATGAAGGTAACTTACAGATTTGTGATCATATCATATTCCTCAGATTCTTGACCAAAGAATGACATAGAGAAGGGCAGCATAAACAACTCTGGAATCCAGTATTTGTAATACAGATTTTCATCTGAATATCTCATTGCAGCAAATCTTAATATACAGTATATAATTTTTGCTGTTGTCTCTTTTGTCCCAAGGAAGTGTATCCTGTCAGCTTGAGGGAAATACCTGATCCATAAAAAGGCTTTCTGAAAACCACAAGGTGAATGAAATGCAGAGGTAATCAGGTTTGCCATCACTTAATAGAAAATAAATCTGCTTGCACACACTTTTGGCTGTGAGATAGGCAGCAACTCAGCACATAGCCAGGCAATCCTGGTGTTTTATAGAATGTGTTAATTTTGCTCTGGAATATATGGCCATTGGGTTATATTACAAAGTTGATCATGTTGTAGGCACCATTAAGCTGCCACTAAAGTAAACAGACTTCATGGGAGCTAAATATCAAAGAATATATGCATACACATGGAAGTATAACCCTGTATTATGGCTACAGTACACAGCTTTGTGAATTGAATGCAGTGAGTTATAGTTATACAAATTGTACTTTTTTTTAATAAAGGGACAGTTTTCAGATGTACCAGATAAAACAAAAAAAGATCGCTTCACCTAATTAAACCTCTGATAATAAGGAAACTGCCAGAATGTTGCTAAACTTAATCATTTGTCATCTATTCTTGTATATCAGCATAATCAAATTAGTTGTTCCTGCAAAATTAAACCCTTCTTTTCAGCACTTTGATGTATTAATATTGCCTACACAAAGTTGTATCCTAAGATTTCACCATCATATAAAATGCACTTTTGAAATGGGACTATAGCAAGTGTTTGTTTTAATAGAGCAGTGCACCAATTTAAGATGATGCCTGCAGAGGGCCTGATTTTACTTTCACTGTAAATCAGAGGGGGCCTTAATGAATGCAGTAGACTTAGAGCAGGTGTACAATCAATATAAGTAAGAAATTATGCAGGCTTCTGAGTTTGAATGCTTTAATTCCTTTTTCTGATATTTTAACATCAGTCAAAATCCCACTGAATGGTGGAAAAAAATGCTTCCTTGCCTTAAAGATTTTCACCTTACACAAACCAGTAAGACGAGAGTAAATGTAAGAATACTGCTGTTGATTGTATTATCAAGTTATCAGGGGTCCATGAGGGTTTTCCAGCTCCTGTGCAATTTCAGATCCAAGCATATGTTGTTAGTTAGATCCCACTTCTATGACAATATGGTGCAGTTCAGAGTTTGGTCCCTTTATACAGAAAAAGCCCAATGTGTTGCAGAGCACGTTAAGTTATTGACATGTCAATATAAAGGCATACATTTTAGGTTATTTGTTCATAGACTTGATAAAGGTGGTCAGCATAGCCCTGACTCAAGTGAGTACATGAAACTCGCAGAAGAGAAGTCCAGATGGGGCAGCAGTATTGCCAGGACCTGGCTACTTTGCTTATGTTTGAGTTCAGTGCCAGCGGTCACCACCAAAGGAGGAAGGAGGCAGATCCTGGAAAAAGGGGGAGGTTATGCGTTCTGGTAGGAAATACTTTGCTTCTACTCTTTACAATCTATACCACCATTAGTAAAACGTGCTTTTCAGGGTTTTGCTTTCCTTCATCCTCATCCTGACCTGTCTCCCTTTTACACCCACAAGTGTTCTTCTTGTCCTCTTATCTTGCCTCCATCCCTTTGTCCTTTGGATGACAATATTCAATTTTGCCAGGATTACTGAAAATCCTGAACTGGTCATTTAGTTGATAAGAATCTGTGTTAGAAATAAGCCAGGCTATTAAAAAAGGTATATTCCTGCCAGTCCATTTATTATTTGTGTGTGTCCATGTTGGCTAGTTTAAAATGCATGGTATTAAACTACCTACTGAATGAACTCCTGTGCAACGAACCCGTGATTGCACAGCTATTGAAGTATGTAGTGACCCTTCGTTCTCACATCTAACATTTATTGCATTAAAGAGATAATTATCCTCTTCACACTCAAAAAGGAGAAACTGTGTATCTACCTGGTTTTCTTGAGACTTACACTTAGTGTCTCTGACTTCTCTTAGAGCTGTTCTGTGTATTGAGCAGATAATTTATGTGCATGTTTGTAATTGGAGCACAAAACATGACATTTTGAAGACTGAAAGTTAACATTTGGTATTCCTAAGCTTACAGAATGTTTGTGGGGAATATATTAGCTGTTGTTTAGAAAATGGAACAAAATAATTATTTCCATGTCAGAAATGAAAAATCATCCACAAAGCATTTTCAATATATTTTAAAGCAAACTTATCATCATTATAGTATCTCAGTAGTGCGGGTGAAATTCAGACCTGGTGAAAGGGAGAAAATTCCATTTAAGAGAAGTCACACCAGACCAGAACCTCAGCTTTTTGGTTCTCAGCTTTTAGGAACCAGAAGTTCTTAAGAATGTGAGTTCCCAGTCTTCTATATCCCCATTTACTATAATGGGTTATAGATAACTTACCACTGTATCTGGAGAGGAGGGGAGCTTAACTTTGAGAAATCATTGGCCTTCCAGCGACAGCCTGTCATTGCTGCTTGCCCTGAACGGGTCTGTCCATGCTGTGTTCGGTTCTCTTGAGACCAGTGGCCTTGGCAGGGGCTGGGTACGTACGAGCTTGTGAAGTCCCATCGTAGTCACTCAGGATCTACATAGAGGATCAGGAAGGACTGGAGACAAAAGAAACCCTAACTTTTTAATATGTATAAAATTGTCTACTTGACCCTCATAATTGATTTTGGCAGAAGGATATACTTTATTATAACTTATTTTGTTGTTATTTGTAAATACAAGATGTCTATGGGAAATATGTAATTCTGAGCTGTGTCGATGGTACAAGCCACTGCACCAAATATTTAGAATAGGCAGATTTTTTTATTAAAAGGGACCTAATATGTATTTATTTACATATACCATTCAAATTTTGTCCAGCTTTTTCATTATACTAACCCAGCTTTTTAGGGAATTTTATAGCAGAGGTATTACATATATATTTTTGTATATATGTCATACTGTAAATCCATAATACAATTTTCTAAACTTTCTGATTAGCCAGTTCCTTGAGTGAATTAAAGGAGGAGAGTATAGGCAAATTGCTTTCTGACTCGTTCAGGAATCTGTATCCATGGCAATGCACCTGAACCAGAACTGTACAGCATCATTTTCATATTGTATACATTTTCTCTTTGATGAAAAAATGTTAACTATTTTTGTTTATGACTAATTTATTTTTTATTATTGTGAAAAATAAAGTAATTCAAGATGAGTTTCTGCGATGCAATTTATTTCTCATTTTCGGTTGATTTGTTCTCCCAGAGTTTCTTGAGAATTAAGTACGATTCTCAGCGTGGGTACCGCAGGCTAAGGGAATCCCTGCTCACATTTAGGCGCGAGTAGGATATAACCACGCTGCAGAAGGCGGCGTAGCCTGCGTTACAGCCTCACACAAGGGTAAGCAGCAGCCTGACAGACTGACGGAGGGCAACCAGGCCCCGGGGAAGGGTGGCCATTTCCCAGCAGTCTGTCGGGGCTGGTGCGTTGCCCATGATGGCTTGTGCCCAGTGTACCCCCAGCGTTATTGTCACTTGGCAGCGTCAGGCGCTGTCACTGCCCCATGGAGGCCGGGCGGAGGAAGCCGTCTGGATTTTCGGAAAGATGGATATAACCCCCTGGAGCAGCAGCGCCTGCTGGGCCTCGGCTGGGCTGGCATTCTGAGTTTTGGCATCTTACAATTCTTTGTTTGTAATTAATCTGTTTTTCAGGCAAGTGCTTTGCCTGTGAAAAAATGAGCAGTGTAACAGCAGAGTCGTCGCGGCGTGGCTGGGGGTGACGTGCGTTGTCACCTCAGGACACTGTTTCACACTGCCAGGGCTCCCAGGGCAGGGCGGGGGCGTCACCAGAAGCTCTGCACAGCTGGGAAGGTACCGCTATTTGGAATTCCGCGTTTTATTCCAAAATTCGGGGTCAGATGTGCGTTGACCAGGCCAAATGCACGTGACAAGGCCGCGAGGGCCTCGCGCCTGCGCGGAAGGGGGGGTGG
>JAOXJM010000071.1:26202874-26239593 GCA_026413425.1 Tringa solitaria
TTTGAGTAATGCATAGAAAAGTAAATATTTAAAGTGCATATATTGTGAAATTAACGTAATGCACCTGCACTGAAATTACAATTACTAGGATATATGTATACAAATGAATCAGAGAAGCATATCAGTAATTACCAAGAAAATCACATTGTGTGCTTTCAGTTTAGTTGGTGTCCAGCAGCTCTAAAATCATTAGTGATTTGGTGCACAGGTAATCTTTCTCCAATGTCATAGGTAAACTGGAATCTGAAAGTTGTATCTACAAACTGTGCCTTTGGAAATTCATTTGCTAAATAAATGCAAATAATAAATTCTGCAGCATTCCAGTTTGGTAGTAGCTATTGTCTATATTGCTCAGGGGCTGGTAATGGTAAACACCTGCAATAAGTTCCTCCTTCCTATCTCAAGTTACTAGCTAGCTTTTGTATTGTCATGTGTCAATGTGGTGTGATGCTGAAAGAAAGCACAGAGTTTGGCATGGAGAAACAATGGGTTTGGTTATTGTGTTCTCTTGGAGCTTTGTCAAGGTGTCCTTCCTTACTCTGGAAGACTCTGAGATTGGTAATAAGAGTTTACAGGACCATGAGTGTGGTAGTTGGAGAGTAAATTGGCAACATTCCACTCAAACTAAGGGAGCTGTCTCAGACTGCAATACTAGGCAGTCGCTGGTGAAAAACGTTTCTGTTATATGAATGGATCTGCTATTACCTGCAAGAGAATGCTAAACCCAAATTAAAAGTGCGTTGCCCTGGGAAGCATACTGAACTGTATATTCTTTCCCTTAGGACATGACTGGCTGTTGTTTCAGCTTTGCATAAGCCTTGGAAGGGTGGACCTTCTGACTTCAGAGTGAAATGGGAAGAAGCATGCTGGTGGAAGAAAATGTTACTGGAGCCGAAGAAGCTGCCTTGGAGCAAGTCTGAGGTATCCTCTGTTTTTTTTTTCTTAAGGACTGTTCACTTCGTTACATCTGCAGAACTTTAAAGTTGTATAAGTTCCGGACAGTCTTCTCCATCTCTGTTGCAGCTCTTCGCCTACACTTTGTGACAGAACTAGTGCTGCTGGTCTCGGCAACCAGTTGAAATATCCGTTGCTAGTTCTAATTTACAGTCAGGTGGTGTAAGACTGCAGACGGTACTTCAGATAGAGAGATGAAAAGTCCTACTTAGTTAAAATCAAAAAACGGGTAACAAAAAAAAGTATCATGTTGCTTATTCTCCAAGAAGCATCCAATGTGCTTTTCTCACTGGGCGGTAATTTGTTTTTACAAGCAGTGGAGATGAGCAAAGGGCTAGAATCATCACATACTGTATTTCCCCCACTAGGATGTTTGCTTTGAACCAGATTTTCTGCTGTCTGAAAAAGTCTCTTGATTTTTTTGCTGTTTTGTGGAAAGAATGCCTTTTTTTTTTTAACGGTTAAATAAAGGTTAACTTTTCTTGGAAGTGGTTGCTATTGCCCTGCAGTATGCTAAGGATACAGGCTGAAGAAGTAGCAGGAATGTGGCTTGCTTAAAAAGACTGTCATAAATTCACTAGGTCAGATGGGGTCTGAGTGAATGCTGTTTGGCTGCCACAGAATAAAGAGAAACAGTTTGTAAAATCTAGTCCAGCTTAATTACAGAGAATCATCTGCCTGAAAAATTGTTTTTGCTTGGTAACTGAACCAACTTGCTCAGCACTGCATTTTGGCTACGTCTGGAGAATAAAATGTACTAATACTTTATAGTTTCATCCTAGAGATTGGTGAGCGATGAGCTCACCTGTATAGATGCACAAGTATCCAGTCAGACTTTTCTGATGTATTTTGACTCAAAAATGTGAGGAATTGGAAGTCTGTAGCAACAGTAAACCTTTATGCTATTTTAACAATGAAGTAGTGAAGGAGAGAACAAGTTAAAACATACATGCAAATGTTCTACTAACTCTTTTATAGTTGTTAGTAGATAACCTTGGGAAAAGGTGTTTATTTGAAAGATTGCTTCCAAAAAAAGGAGAAATTCTGTGCATACTTCACATTCTAACAATTACGTATCCATTTTTAATTTAAAATGTCAGTAGTGTGCAAGGTAGTGTTTTTCATTAAAACATCACTTTTTTTACACTAAACTAATAATTGGATTCTCCTCCAACACTGGGCATATGACACTGGGCATAATCTTCCTTAGCATACAAAAAAAAAAAAACTAAAAATGCCTGACTGGCCCTATCTTTTCTTGACGTAAATAGGTAAGTTATGCTGTTGTACCAGGTCAGTAAGTACAATTTGTGAGACTCAGATACAGAGCATAAAATACTTCTTATGTTATTAACATAAGTAAAGAATGAGGGCAACAGATAATATGTGTGTGCAAGATGTGCAGACAGTGGATCAGATTCTTAACTTCTTAATTCTTGCTGATGTATACTTACATGAATACATATGCTATTTCCATGTTTTATGCAAGCACTTCTAAGCATAAGATTAGAAAGCCAAGTTGTGAACAGCAACTGTAATCTGAAATCAATAAAATGAAATAAAATAGAGAAAGGTTACATTATAAAATACTGCATTTGGAATGTAAAATCAAATGATTAAATGCAAATTGGAGAATAACTGCATTACAAAAAATCCCTCTGAATGAATAATTACAGGTAGCACTTCCAGCAGTGACTTTTTATTATCAGCCCGAGTTCATGTGAGAGTAATCATTTCTCTCTCACTAGGATTAACAAGATCTATATTGAAATCCCATGTCACATGCAAAGCATTACTGGTGAATTGAAAAGAGTTTGGAAAAGGGAAACCAAAGTAAATATTTGCCTCTATCCACTGTGAGGTATTTTTAAATGAATTAGGTTTGTTTATTGTAGAAGAGGAAGCCTGGGCATGGATTTAACAGTCCACAGTGTGAATAATTTTTTTTAATGTAATTATTTTGATCATTAGGATGCTAATGCACAATAAGAGTTTTGCAAGAATAGAGGGGAAAAATCAATTTAATTTTCAAGAAGGAAGATGGCATTTACCATGTGTAAAGGACAGAATTATTTTCTGACTAGAGGGGATATGGTGTCATTCTTGTAGGATAAGGATAGTTTAGAGAGCTATTTTTGAATCTTGCCTCAGGACATGAAGATGGACTAAGCAGTTTTGAAACTTCTGTTTGTGACTGTACAGCACTGCAATAATGGTAAGAGTAATAAAGTGATTCTATTTGTCTTGGATGTTCTATATCCTGTGAAACAGGGAATAAGCTGTGCTTAATTTTGGGAAATAGGCATATTTGGAGTTGGGAGGATGCTGACAGAAAAGACTATTGTTTTGATTGGGCATATGGCAGGAATGGGTAAGTAGATGAAAATTGTATAAACGCCCCTTGCTTGTGAGAATCCAATTTATTTTTATTTTAATGATCTCTGAACTGAGTACTTGTTTCTTTGCTACAGAACAATAGTTTAATCGTCATTCAGCTAGATTCATATCCCATGATAACTAGGAATCATATTAGTAACCTTCTCCTTTGTTTTTATTTTATTTTTCAACATAAGCTAGCATTTAGCTGTGCTTGAGAAGTAGCATATGTTTTCTTTGTAGAGTGCTTTTCATTTTCAGAAGATTGCGGTATGCTTTCCAAAAATTGGAAAGTTGAATGCATAAATTCTTTAACAGTACCTTGCCCATTTCGTAATGAAGAGACTTCACAGGGAGCTCAGTAGGAGTAGTGGAAGAGACCTCTTCTTCTCTTGAAGGGCTGTGGGAATACTGAATCTCCCAAGAAACCTTTCCCTGCCACTAACCCAGATCATTTGTGCTTGGTGAAGGTTCTAAGCAGGGGTATGGATCAGATGGTTGATTTCTATTTTCTCCTAATACAGAGATAATGAAGAGAATATAACACTTTTCTTTGACACAGAAATCTGAAGTATAGCATGTTTGCCGAGGGTACATAAATAATTTCATTAATCTGATTCACATTTGTAACACTGCAATGTCACATCCTCTCCCTCGCTTCCCCCTCCCCCCCCAAAAAAAAAATCTCAGAGGTGCTCTCCCTTTCACAAGGTTTTCACAGGAATGATTACATATTCTGTCTCACAAATTCCTGCCTCCTGGCTATTGTGTTACAAATGGTGAGAACACTGTTTGAAAACTAAATGAAAAATAATTGGTTTTGAAGCTGCGAACAGAAATGCTCAGAAGACGTAATGGTTCAGGGACAAGAACTTGCAGCCTTATACATTGCTTTGTTGGAGCTTAACTCAGTTTCCAGATTGTACAGAGGAAAATTCTGCTATGTGTCCAGCACCCACACACTCCATGGGAAGCCTCTGACTAAGACTTAAGGGCTGGGCTTTTGCATGCAGCTGTCTTTCACCACAGCAAATGATCTAAAGAGCAACTCCTATAAATACTGTAATTTCCAACTGCAGAGGTTTCTTGTCCTTCCCTGTGGATTCATTGCCAACCGTTTTCTCAGTTCTAAAATCGAGAATGTTCTGTAGCCAGCGTGCACTTGAGTGGTCCTTTGGGAGCTATATTGGATTTTAGTTGGCTTTTGTTTGAACTTTTAAGCTGACAAATTATTTTAGCAACATTTGTAGAGAAGCATTGCCTCTTAGTGCTGCTTGTTCTTTTCCATTGTTATAACATCATAGTGAAACCAATTTGTGGCTGATCCGATGTCTAGTCTAATTTTATACTAAGATTATTGCGTCACTATGCAGCATTGTTTTAAACAATGTCTCCTTTACCTTGGAGCACAAAGGACAATGGCTCAGCAGATCTTTTTGAACAAAAGGGATATATACTTATTTGTAGATTTCCCAACACAAGTTTTGTCCCTTCTTGTTTCTGAAGAAATTGTATTAAGAAAATGCTAATTTATCTTTCTATCAGATGATGATGTTGAAACTGAAGTGTAGTTAATGGTCGTCAATCAGAAGTGGGCAAAGTTCCACTCAGAGGATTGTGTTTAACAGAATAATTGTGCTTTGACAATTTTCAAATATTAAATAGCTTATTGGAGACTACTTCAGAGATTAACAAGGGGAAATGTTTATTTAAAAATGAGGGATGCAAAGATACAGCTGGTTTAACAAAAATCAAGTTTAATCAAGTAGTTGATTCTGGCAAATAGGTCAAAGTATTGCTACAGCATCTCTGCACTTTTGAGGAACGTTAATGCAAGTTGGGGTGTTTCACTGTTCCCTTTTTCTCATAGGTATTTTCATATTCTTTCTTAATGAAGTGTATTATTGCAAAATCACTTAATGGATAATGTGATCATACCACTAATTTCAGCTGGCTTCTGCCAGGACATCTTAAAATTAGAGTTATAAGTGCATACCTTAGAATGCTTAGCATTTTTGTAATTTCTTGAAGAATTTTGTATAAAGAGACTATTCTTCAGTGAGATTAGAGACTGTTAGTAGATCTATTTCCATTACAAGGTGGCTGTGGTGCAATGGTAAGAGAAAATACTGGGCCCTGGAAGTTCTCCAGCAAGAGAATGATTATTCTTCCTTTTGTTTATAGTAAGTATTTGGACACTGTTTGAGGCAAACACTACAGTTTGGTAATGTAATTCCTAACACGTTGCAGGTACAGTGAGGTACAGCAAATGTATGAATTTAAGGAATTCAAATGGTTTCTTTCTCTAGGTTTTGGAGAATTCAAAGTACAGAGCTTTTATTTTTTTTACAGGATTTTTTTCATGATGTTTTTATTAAGTTTTAAGAATCAGCTGCAATTGGTGGCAAGTATCAGAATGAGCTCACAATGATATTCCTAAAGTACTATCTCAAGCTAATTATATATTCATTCCAACATGCTACCTACTGGTGATGAGTTTACTCCCAAACATAATGCCTGCATTTTCAGACTGGTATGAGTTGCAGCTGTGTTATTGTCCACAGAGTTAAAAGGGCATTGTTGTGATCTTCCTTTGCAAATGAAGAGCAATAATGATAATAGACCTTATCATTGTTATTTTCATTTAGAGAAAGGAAAGCTGAAGTAACACCTTTAGGATTTTAAACTAGTAAAATACATATTGTCCCTAGTATATCTAGGGACATCCATCTGGCCATTAGAGGCTTGCAGTTTTTTATGCAAAGGGTTTAGCATCTGTAAGTCATTCATAATAAAGTCTAATCCCTTATGTGCCATGGAAAGCAGAAAGCAAAGATAGTTGCAACTAAGCAACCAATAGATTGATAGTTGCAGTTAAGGTTGATTTAACTAAGCATTTAATGTCAGCTGCTGGACGGGATTCAGGGTTTGGTTCCATTGCAGCCTAACCCAGCTGCACCCGGTTGAAATTCATAGTCTTTATTTCTTCTGAAGGATTAACTATAAATCACCTCAGTGAATTTTTTCTTGCCTCTGTCTACAGCCATTTAAGCATAAACATTCCGCTGGGCTTTAACTGGATAGAACTAGGGCAGAAAGTTGCCAGCAAAAAGATAGTGTTCAAGTTCCTTCCCTCGAGAACAAAGTATACCTGAGCTTGGCTAAAAGCAGAACTTTTCTTACAGCAGTAGCTAAATGTCACAGTAATGACTGTGGGAACAATATAGTACTGTGAGAACAAGGAGAAAGTAAGTTATATTGTGGGAGGACAGGAAAATAAAAGTGTGCAGTTGTCTATCTGGGGAGGAGAAAGAGTGAGCAGATTCTTTGCTCTCTTCTTTATGCCTTCTCCTTTAGCTTTTATGCCTTCCTCTTTAGCTTTTATGTGTATGTTAACTGTTCAGACTTCTGATTTCCTTCATCAAAACAACACAAATATTCTGTCAAAAATAATACTGCTTTATGAGATACTTGGGAAAAAAAAAAAAAGACCCATCCTTCAAATCAGTATTTTCTCCCAAAAGCTACTTCAGTCTAGATTCTGCTCTGGAAGCTCTATGAATACATCAGTTGGAGATTGAGGCTGTAAGTGCCTTTCTAGTGTTCTGTACTTTCATAAAAGGATTGGCTTTGGTCCCAGTACACTGTATGATGTGAGAAGATTATTAGGATGCTGAGTGTTGAATTAACTGAAATGAACTCTGGAAATGTATGCATGATATTTGGCAAAGTGGTGTGAAAAATAACATGAAACATCACAAACTGATATGCAACTGCCTACTGTTTTATAGAGTGTTATTTTCTGTGTGGCAAATGTTTTAGACTAGCCAACCTGTGTGCTAAAGTATTCTAAACACACAGCCTTGTCAAACAGAACTTTCTGTACCAAACAGAAATCACCTTAATAGAAACAGTAAGTAATAAAAATCAATTATAAGACAATTCAGTGCTCAGTTCTGTTTGCTGGAAATATTTTGAGCAATGGTTGCTTTAATTAGTTTCCAAAATAACAAGTAGACATTACTGCTTATAAATTTGTATTTCTTTTAAATAATGAAACCTACTAATCTTTTTTTTTTTTAATATTCTGAATAAAATTTGTCAAGTCCAGCTTATATGTATTGTAGCAAGTGAGTTCTCCATCCCCACCCTCCCATGTACCATTTATATAAAGGTTCAGTGGCTGGCCAGACAGAAGTGTTCATTTTGTGCTTAGCTGTTCAAGAGTCAAATCTGGTAGCTGCTATGAGGCTTAAATTCAGACTGCTGTTACCACTGGAGTTTTATACTTTTTTAGTACCTCTCAGCACAAATGTTACTTCTTCTTGGATGCACAATTCTGTAGGTGCTTGTGTTGCTTTAGAGACCTAGGCCCTGGAGGCATGCCACTACCCTAGAACTTCAGCTTAAAGTACGAGTTTCTGACTCTCATGACTGGGAAATTCAGAGGGGATAGTGAATAAGTAAATTTCCCACCTTCTGCTAAGGTGCAGAAGTTGGGAAAAGTGAACTCAAGCATTGGTGCATGTTCAGAATGTGACTGAGACTTTTAATACCTAGAGAGAGTAACACTGACATCTGTTACTTAATATTTGTTTGATTGCAAGCCTTGTTATGCACTGTAAAATTGACATCCATAGGTATATTAGTAATTAGATAACGGCATCATTCATTCCATGTTATTGTTTATGGGGAAGTGAATAATGAGAAAGAGCAGAAACTGTGCACTAGTAACGTGTTTCCTTAAGCCAGGGCTTAAAAATTACCTATCAGATAGAAATATTTAATTTCAAATATTGCTTAAAGAATGGCATTGTATTACAAATCTAATTAAAATGAATCATATCAGGAGAGGAAACTAGACAGTAAAATGAAGTTCCATTGAGACTTGTGTAATGTCTAAAGAAATCTTGTGGTTACAATCTAAAAAGTGTTATTACATGTAGTAGAGTCCAGACTGCTCTAGGTGAACCTGCTTTGGCAGGGGCTTGGACTAGGTGATCTTCAAAGGTCCCTTCCAGCCCCTACAGTTCTGTGATTCTGTGATAGGGTGCTTGATGAACCAGAAGTTTAGTTGCTAGAATCATGTACCTGTAATATTTTAAAAATTATTCAGAAAGATACATTTTGTGGCACGTCTTCTTAATAACTGTTCCTATTTCCTCTTGAATGTAACACTAATAATTTGTGGCAAGAGTTACTGATTTAGTATTATTGCTTTTGTTTTGCATTTATTTTTCCTTTTTTTTTTTCTTTTCAGAGATTTGCATTTATCTTCAAGCTTCAGGTTCCTACACATCTGCTTTAACAACTCTAAATGTCTGATACTTGCATAATCACTGGGGAGGGGGTAAAGTGCGCAGGCAAGCTTCTTCAAATTTTATTTAATGATGTGCTTCACTGGTGAAATGGAGAGTCTAGTTTTCTTAAACACATTAAAAAATTCATTTTAGAACTTTTAAATTGCAATGGAAAGAGGTAAAAGAATAAAGACTCAACCTTATTGAATAGATTCAGCCTTAAGTTGAATAAATTCTTATATTTAGCAATAATCAGGTTCTTCCCCAAAAGCCAATGTCCTGAACCTTTCTGTCACTGAATTGAAGCAGGAAAGATGTTAATTCAAAAAAGACTGCATAAGGGCCCAGATCTTGGGAATTCATTGGAAGTGTGTATTATTAGTTCACGCATTCTTATAAATGTGAATTCTAAGAAAGCCCATAGCTATTCACCACTATCAAAATGTGTATTTACCTTAAATTTGCTTCGAGCAAAGCAAACCTTTGCTGCATGCCTTGTGCATAAAATGGCTAAAGACTAATGCAAGTTCACGAACTCTCAGTTGTACTGAAACAATTGCAGAGTCATTTTGCTGTAAATGGCTCTCCTAAAGTTAGAGTTTTAACAGATTCAGCTGCCCACAAATTTGGGATTGCTGATTTAACATGCTTTGTATCCTTTTCAAGACATTTCAACCTAACTGAATTAAGAAGATATTAATCACTTTACAGGATATTCATTTGATGGGGATGGATGGTGTAGAGTAGATGTATCTCTGGCAAGTTCACAATTTTTTAAGAGTCTCATATCCCAGTTCTTAGGGCAGTTTATCAGTGGTAGGTTTTTATTTCTCAAGCAGGCATCCTTAAATGGATACTATTTATTTACACTAGCCATTGTATTGGTCCTTTTTACATGTTTGGTTTGAAGGCTGTTCATTAGAAAACATGCATGGTGTCATGAATACATATTCTTATATATTGTAGCCCTCAGTTGTGGTAGCTAGAACTAGGCATGGTAGAGTACTTGTGTTCAACAGAAAACAAAACTGTTGACTACCCAAATCTAGACTAAATAAAAAAAGATTGAGAACATACTGTGTACATGAGCTGGAATCCAGGCACCTAAATGCAAAACTTTAATATTTAGGTGTTCATTCAGCTGTTGTCTGGTCTACAGCATAGGTTCTCCCCACCCTTCTTCCCCGCCGAAAAAAAAAGTTTTCCCTGTACTTGGTAAATTTTGCTTCTGCATGTGTTGGAGGCTTGAGTTTTATTCCCTTGTCTTTGAAAGCAGGCTTACCCTGGCATTTTGTGGTACAGGTGTGTTCTCTTCCCCTTAATGAATCTGTTCTGGTCTAGAGCAAATGAGTCAAAAAGAAACCATTAAAGAGTATCACCTTCATCTAGTGGTTATGATCCTCAGTTGGAAGAACTCATCCTTATTGCGGGTACTGTTGTTTAGTGATTCAGAGGCTGTTTAATATCATCTGGCGTTTACAGCGTGTGGCCTTTCTCCAGGTCAGAAACCTTGCCCCTTCTCTGTTTTCTTGGGTCTTAAAACTGTGTATGTAAACTACAATGGCTTCAATCCGTGAATTTCACAACTGGCAACTGCCTGGTTGTGGAGCATGCTCTTGGGGGACAGGTGTGGTAAATCAAGGTGTAAGAGGGAATTAAACCTTATCAGGCTCCTAGAAGAAGGAGCTAATGGGGAGAGGAGAAGGATGGTAGTGGCAGCCTTCCTTCCCTGGCATACTTTAAAACAAGAATGGTTTTAAATATTTTTCTTCAGGAGAGGTTACCAGGTTGTTCTTACCAACTAGGAGGAAGAAATCCCTAATAGCACTGAGTGATGTGTTAAAAGTAAAGATAAATCCATATGCTACTAGGGTTTCCTGCTGACCATCCTATGAAGCTCCTGATATCAATTGGCAGGGAATTTCCTTTCTGCCTTATTTTAGTTTTCTCTCAGTATTACAGATGGATGAAGTTAGACACCTGTAGTCCAAAGCCATATGTCCCACTTATGAGATTTGAAGGAATTGCCTAGTGCTGAGATAAAAAATTTCTCTTTGGAGCTGCACTGTGAATTCTTTGGAGCCCCTGTTAAAGGTAAGAATTTAATGTAGCATTGAAGTATGCACAGAAAACTCTGCTGTGATAGTTGCAAAATTGCTTTATTTTCTTAAGTCTTGCAGGAAGGTTATTTTCATAGGCCAATTTAAAACACTGTCTTATTCTAATTGTGCAGTCTGAATGGTTAGATAACTTTGATTCTGACTGAAAATGTTACAAGGCGCTGTTAGGGGCTTTTTTACTTTATGTGTTGCCTAAGTTAGCCAATTCAGGGGGGTAGCTGATCTAACTTGAATTTGTCATCTGTGGTTGTGCTTCTTAGATGCTGCAACTGGTTCCAGTCAAGTTGATTTTACAAGTCCTGGTTGAACAGTATTTTTGTGCAAAAAAATTTATTATGATTCATGACAAAAATGATAGACCATTTTATTTCATCGTTCATACTTGAGTATTTTTTATCTCAGATATCTTTTTTTTCCTTTTCTGTGTTGGAGTAATTTGTGGAAAAAATGTTCCTGGCACACTGTGCCAACTGTGACTTCTCCACCAGTATTGTTAATTTCTGTAGGGCTCATGGAAGCTGAATCCACATATCTCATCCATGAATGGCTTTGTCTTTAGTAAATTTGCTTTAGTCCTTGAATCAGCTACAATGTAAAGCTCAGACAAGCCCTTGGGACTAGAGTAGTTCTGTGAATATTGCCATAGGTTCATAAGGAAGGACAGTTTGTCTTGTAGAATTTTGAAAGTACATTAGTGACTGAAATCAAAGGCTATATAGAATACACTATATGTGTAAGAGGCTTAGTAAAGGAGTGAAAGTTTAATCAGAAGTGTTGATTATACTAAATAAATTTATACTATCAAGGCTGAAGAGTTCCAGAAACTGGATGCTAAAATGTGAGATTATGTTGAGCTACATTGAAATTGAAGTGATCCACATGGATGGAGAAACTCTAATGTTGCATATGAAGCAATGAGCTGAATGTTAACTCCTCAGGAGTAACATTAGTTCTGCAGAAACATCATGGTATGGTAAAAAAACAATGTAAACGTCCAGAATTGTTGGGAAAAGATCAGAGAACAACTTGATAGTTGTACTGAACTGGAAAGGTTGGAAAAGAGATGACTAAGATGAGATGTTGATACAGGTCTGTAAAATACTGGAAAGAGCATGTAATTGGTATTTTTTATAACAGAACATACAATAAGGTGGTAAGCTCAAAAAGGAGAAGGTACTTTTTCAATGATGTGTAAGCTATGAAACTCCTTCCCCAAAGCATGTCGAAATGCTAAAAATCTGCTTAAGGTTAAGTAAACTTATGCAAAATAAATTTATTGAGTGATTTTTAAGATCAGAGACTGGTTGATAAAGTCTTGGACTTCCAAACAGTTGGAACTGGACCCTGGCTCAGAAAGACTTGGTGTCAACCTGTGTCATCTTAGGCTGCTTTACATGGCTCCTTTTCATTCTGGTTTGCCTTCAGTGTGTTCTTTTCTAATGTAGGCAAAGGGGACTGGGGGCAGGGAGTAGGAGCAAAGCAGAGTTTGTGAAAATGATACTGGGCTGCAGGCACCATTTGGTGTGGCTCAGTGTGTTCCTATTGGAAGAGCGCGAGATGAAGTCTGAAAGGAGCAATGTGTCTGTTCTACTTGTTAAGTGAGACCAGAAAATTATGGTTTGCTACTGTGCTTAATCAAAAGGTATATAAAAGTATATATTTAAACATGTTTTTTTAAAAAAGTCTTAAATACCCCTTTGAAATGTTTCCCTTATTGGATTTTCAACAATAAGTCCAAAATTTAAAAAAATTGCTCTGACAGAGCAAAATTAAAAAAAAGAAAAGAAGCAAAAAAGCTTCAACAGCTGTTTTCTTTGAGAGGATGTGAAATACAGTTGCTTATCTATGACTAGATTCTGCTCAGACTTGCATGCAGCACAAGGGAAATTGATGAGAGGAGTCAGGGAAAAACATCAGTCAACAAACAACATCAATGTGTGTGTTAGGAAATCTAATTATCTGATTATTGCTGGAGCACCACAAAAGCAGGGCTACAAGTCATAGAATAGCTATGTGATTAGTAAGCTTTGACTGTGGCAGTTTCCCTGGAAAGGAAAGGTGAAAAGCTTTATGCTCAAGCCGAGGACTGTCAGCGTGTACCATCTTTTTGTTCTGCTTTCTTTTCCTGCAGTGTGGAATTGTGGACTGGTATAAAACTAATTAATTTCACATGCATATACGAGTACCTTCTGTGGTCAGCTAAGCAGAAGCACTGGTACAGTGAACATACAACAAAATCCAAACCGCTGCATAGAGGAAATGCCTCTTCTGTATCCACAGTAAACTAATTAGGAATGGTATAATTTTTGCCATTTACACAGGGAGTATAGGGGACTTCTAGAGCGTGAGTGGGTCAGGAGATGAGCTTCAGTTTGTGAGGGTTTATAGGATGTGTGCTAGGCATAGAGCCTGGTAGAATACAGATGCTGAAGGAAGAGCTGCTCTTTGTAGTGCTTTTCCCTTGCACTCAGAAGCACTAACAATCAGAAGAATCCTTTTTACCTTTATTACATAGCTATTGAAAAGGCTCTTATCCCTTGTAGGCTGCTGGTGATGTGGCCCAGAAAATGGTGGGGAGGAATGAATTGGTATAAAATGTGTGTAGTAACAGATCTGTGAATCCAAGAACTTACTGCAAAAGGAAGATTTTGTGAGTATTTATGTGGTATGTTCCTTTAACAGAAAATGGGTAAATAAGAGCTGTTTGAAATTAGAATTTGGAATTAAGGAATGGGGGACTCTTGTATATAGAGGCCTGCTTCATTCTTTTGTCAGTAGGATTTTAGGCATTGCTGTCCTTGGCAGGGCAGATGGGCTGGAACCAAGTCAGAGAACGTGGCTTATATCAGTGAAGGGCGCCTGGATGTAGGCAGGGAGAGCCAAGAGAATAAATAGGGCTGGCTCTAGATGCAAGTTCCTCTTCCAAGATTCCAACCAATAATCATACAGATTAACTATTGCAAAGGCAGGAAGGAAGAGGGACTGTGGCATGCGGGTAACCCATACCAGGGCAGGTACTGACCCTTAAGGGACCAAGTGCAACCTGCAAGGTTGACAAGGGAGTGGAGACTGGAGGGGCCTAAGGGATTGAAAATGTGTCTGGAGTGAAGTTGAGCTTGGGAAAGGGGGAGAAAAAGTGTTTTCCATGTGTGTTTATTTAACTGTTTGTCATCTTTGTTTCTGAATAACATTTTAATTACCAATTCAGGTAATGGACGTAAAATTAAATTCCCCAAGTTAAGTCCATTTTTTTTGTAACAGTAATTGGTGAGTGATTTTTATTCCCCCCCACCCCCACCCCGTTCTCCTCCATCATTGTTTTGACCCTCAGGTTCTTTCCCTCTTCTTCCTGTTTTCACTCTTTTCTTTTAGTGGAGGAGTGTGAGTGACTAGCTGTGTGGGTACTTGGGACCGAGACACCACATTTTCATATGTTCTTTTTAAAATTCATGAATTCATTGTATCTTTCTCTTTAAAAAAATAAAAATTTGCAGAATTACAATATGAATAATGGAACACAGTCTGATGTATCTCCTCTTTTTTAATGACAGACTTACTTATGCTAATAAACATATTGCTGTAAAGTAGAAGTTCTAATTAGCTTTCTTAGAGCTCTTAGTTGGAAACAGCAGCATAGGAGTAATCTCAATGAGACTTTGGCATTCTTAAGCCTTGTTACCCTGTACTTCCTCAGGAATTTGGAACAGGTGAGGTTGATAGAAGATGCATGGAGTAGCAGACTCCAATTGCAGCTGGCTAAGCACCTTGTAGAATAAATCTCTCCATTTTGTTGGGGGTAGCTTTTAACTATTCAGGCTATTATGTATTTAAAATTATTACATTCCTTAAATCTGAGGTTATGTCAATATGTAGTGAAATAATGTGTAATCAATTTGCTGAGTGGGTGCACGTGCCTGCTTTCTGAGAATAAAATGCGAAGTGATCCCTACATAACAAGACAACTTTAAAAATAAGAAGTCAGAATGCCCTTTTCAGAGTACTGGGTGTGTGAGTAGATAATGGAAATTTCTTTCAAATTACTGTTCTAGAAATTAAAACTGAAGGCAGAATGAAGTCATAGCAAAAGGCAGTTAGTGCAGATGAACATTTGAGATGAGGATTGGCTCCTGTCTTTGCCTCTGGCAAATTTGCAAGGAGAAAAAGAATTTCATTATTTTAAGTGGCATGATAACGGCTATATAAGTAATTTATGAACCTGAGGTATGCTCCCCTGGAACTGATTATCTGGACTGAAAGTACTGGGGTGTCTAGTCCCAAACCAGTGGAAGGCAAGTATTGTTAAAAATGGTCTAAGTTCTGAACTTTTGTTTTCCTCTTGTACTGGTGTAGCACCAGTTGATTTTGGCAGATAGATAATCAGTTACTAGGTTGAGTGACGATAATCCTTTGTTCCTTGTTTTTTTTAACTGCCATGATCTAAGTCTGGGTATGTGATGATAACCCAAGTTCAATGCTTTTTCATCTTTATTCCTTCTATGTATTGGAACCTAATTTTCTTCAACACTTGTAGGAAAACAAATTTAGGTTTGGGCATTATGGGATTCTAGAAGTTTTAAAGACTAAAGTTTCCCACTTTTTTGGGTATAAAAATATTCTGATTACTGTCAGTTTTATCAATGTGATCACAGCGTTAAATGTCATTACTGCAGGTACAAAAGCATATCTTAGTATCTGCCAAAGAGACCAGATTATAACTATTTCTAGGGTAAACAAACCTTTTGCAGAAGGAATTCTCTTTTCACATGCATCACCTTGTACCCTTTTTATTTTGTCAGCAGGGTGCTTTAACAGAAACCAGGTATTTTAAATATGAATTGTTTGCCCTTTACACTGAGACAAGATTTAGAAGTCTGTTGTGACTCTTAGTTTAAAAGACTGAGTTTTATTTGACTATAGAGAAACCCCAGCTTTGTTTCTGTTGGTGATGGAGCAATGCTGTGCAGCAGGTCTGTTGCATGCTTTGAGGTCACTATTAGGAGAGTTAATCTTTACTTGAGAGAACTCAGTTAGGTTTTACATGCAATGATACTGAATTGAGTAGTTTTGTACAACTATTCTGGTCGATACAACTGTCTGATTGTGTATCAGATATATGTCCTTGTATAGTTCTTGATATTTGCAGTTTTTGTGTGTCTCCTCTTAGTAACTTGAGGACTAAATTGTTACTGCAGTCTGGGGAAGTGATTTCCAATCTGTGTTAGTTCTGCTGATACTAAGCCTAAGTACATGTGGAAGCTGTGGGCTGCTTTGTGATTTACCATCGTGCTGTGCTTCTCTCTGTCACCTGGAATAATTATACATGAAGGTGTGATTTTGCAAGATGCTTGCATTGTCCCCAGCCTTTGCACAGCTGGCTGCACATCAGCAGAAAGATTTTTAAGGAGAGAAACTTACTGTTTCCTTCTGTGGCTGAAAAATACTCTGGTGTGAAAGATACTACTTTTATTTTGATTGGGTTAGAGGACAGCTATATTAGAAATACTAAAAGAATTTTAAGTTTGGTACAGACTGGTTTGGCAGCAGATTCCAACAGTGCATACACACCCAATTCCAATTCAGAGGATCTTGGAGGATGGTCCATGTGAAACTGGTGTGTCTGTGCACAGCTACTTTCTTCTGTGCACTGTCTGGCCCAACCCAAGGAATTTTACATTGGATTTTTAAATTGTAAACACTGCTAGGGAAATTTCACAGTTTGAAAACATTTAGACTTAGACATCTAAGGAAGCCATCAACAGTTGATGAAAGCCTCTATACTCATATTGAGGCATGTAAGAATGTTATCTGAGATGCAGAACATGTTTATGTATTCAGATCTATTGAGTACAGATTGTTTTTGAAGCTCCCTCATGAGTGTAAGCTATGTGTGGCAGGGGAAAGGAGAGGCAGGGGGTCACAGAAGATGGTGTGCCAGTGATAACTTTAAATTGCTTTTTTAAGATGTGATGAAGGGTATAGTTTGCTAATGCCACCTAGTCCTACCGTACATTTCAGTTGGATTTCATTTCTCTGGAGAGTGACATGTGTTTGTACAACCTGAGCTCCCATGTAAAAAAAAAAACTTCCCATGTAAAAAAAAAAAGTAAAATGTTGGGTGCCATATAGATCTTAGGGAAGGTGTTAGACCATACTTCCAGGATCCAGAAGCTGGGATTCTGCATATTCCCATGGATGATTTTCCCTTTTTTCTGTTCAGTCAGGTTTTCTGCAATGTGCAAAGATTAAATATATTTTTATTGGTATATAGCTGTATTTTTTTAATACACGATAGGTGACAGGAATTGTGTTTGTACAGTTCTAGCTTATTTGCTATACTTGATTTCCTTGCACTTTGCCATCAAATCCTGTTTGAAGAAAATCTGTTATGATTTAAGAAAATAAACAAAAGCCTGAGAAGTTGAGAAATGCATTTATAGTGACAAACGCATTTATCTAAAAGTCCTTGTGACATGCAAAACAAATGGTATCAACAAGGTTGTTCTTGTTTCTTCATCAGAAATTATGGAAAACCGGCAAATGTCTTATGTGAAAGAATGGCTATCCTGAAGGGTGAAAAAGTAACCAAAATGCTAAAAGCAGTATAAGCTTTTAATTGCATATTTAATGTATATGCAATTAGTCATTTAAGTTTATATACTTCTATACTGCTTAAAATTCTAAATTTTGAAAAAATCCTGGCCCAAACCTCCATAGTATTTGTAACAGAGTATGGGGTGAGTATTCTGTGCAGGCTTTAGTGATAAAGCAGGCCGTAATGAGTCTTGGGAGGATGACACAGCAGGCCAGGGTGAATGGTTACAAGGGTTTTTCATCTTATTCCAGATGACTGTTACAACACTGCCTTTATGCTAGAATTAGTTACACATCTCTATCTGCAGGCTGCATAACATATAGTTTGGCTGAATCTGAGTATGTTGTTTCATCTCTATTACAAATTAATCTTTTTCAGGTAATTTAGTGGCTTTTTTTTTTCTTTCTTTCTTAGTCAGGCCTATTGACTAAGATGAATAAACAATGAAAATTGAGTCCTAAGAGTGAAGAGTTTGAGTGTTGAAGGATGACCTTTTTTTTCCCATCGTATCAATATGAGTAAGCTCAAAGAACAATGTGTTAATCTACATACTACAGGAGCTTAACTCACCTGAAAGGAATCAATCTGAAACCTCTTAATGTGTTGTGTTTTTCATATGAGACGCATTTTCAAATGAGAAAACGTAAGGACTCAGAATTTGAAATAGCATCTCTGAAGGTATATATGGAGGCAGTGGTCAGCTGTGCAAGCAAACTGAAATCGGAATAAACAGGATTTTATCTATGAAAGAAACTTTCTTGCTTTAGCAACTGCAGAAACACATAGTTCACAAAAAATATGGGTGGGTTTTTTGTGTCTGCTGTGTGTGAAAGGAAACATAATTAGCCACCTCATTTTTGTTAATTTGGATATTTTTGTCTCTGGACTCCTAAGATGTGCATACGAAAGTGAGTAGCAGTCTTACATTTGGGAACTATAAGACTAGATTTCCATCCCTCGAAACTCAGTACTTAATAGAGTAAATTAGGTGACTCTGCAACGTCTTCTGAAGTAGGTGATGATTGGAAAACATTACATTGAATATTCTATCCTAAATTAAATGAACATTTACATAAATCTTAGATCACATGTTGCCTTTAAGCCATGTTTGTGCAGATAGAGCACAAAGCTTTTCAAAGCTCCTGAGGAGAGCATTTCTGGAGGTGCTGCAGGTGATTTTCTTTGGCAGGAGTCTACCCCAGTGGCTGAAAAATCTCATCCTTTCATTTGTAGAGATTAATGGTGCAATTAAGGTCAATCCTTTATATTATTCCAAAAATAAAAATATGCTTTCTTTTAAATTCTGTCCAGACTTGTGAGCAGGGCTGTGCTGATAACTACCTTCAAAGCTTAACCCTTGAACAGAAAGTAACAGAATTTTATCAACGAGCAGTAGGCCAGAGTTCTCTACTAGAATAGATTAGCCCTGTTGTAATGCAAGCAGCTGATTTAAACTGATTTGTTCAGTGTAGGAATCATGCTTTGTAGAATATCAAATGCACCTGTCTTGAGTAATGAATTCTTAAAACAGAAAAACAAGCAGATGGCTCAACATTCTTTTTTCTAGTATAGCCTCCAGGCTTCCAGGAGGCAGTGACTTAGGACCTGCATGGGCCATTATTTCCATGTGAACAAGAAGATGATAAAAGAACTCTTTTTGATTAAGATACTACAGTGAAACTAGGGAAATTTCTGTTCACTATTTCATTACTTAATTTCTTTGTACTGTTTCTATTCTTGTTCTAGAAGTTGTAGCGATGGAGATGGTGGTATGGGAAATGCAATATCTTCCCTCTACTTTTCCTAGTTTTTAGCTGTCAAATGGCAGAGACTGACTTGCTACTTGTAGAGTGCCTTTCTTAAGTGTCAATGGAGTCCCAAACAGTGATAGAAGTGTTTTGAAATAAAACAGGTTCCAGCAGGAAACTGCACAAGTCCTAAATAGTGGGTGAGCCAGGATTCTGTTTTCAAAACTGGCATTCAGGGTAACTGAAGATCAAGCTTCAAGGCCTTCCATTAAAAGGATGCTTTCAGACTTGAAAATGAAGGGGTTAGTTACCCTGTAAATGATGCAGTGTTAGTTAAGAGCAGAATAGTATGGGAGAATGTAATAATGAGACACAGTTTCCTTCTATCCACATTTTTCCTGATCTGCTACAGAGATTTTTACTAGCTGTTTGTTACTACTATAGCAAGCATTGAACCTTCCTATTCACCCATTGGGGGACTTTGTTGAAAGGCAAGCATGAAAGACTTCAATTTCTTTTTAGAATTTTTAAGTAAAGAAAGATGGATGTGTAGGGGATAACAATGGGAGATTTTCATATTTTCTAAGGCAGAACATGTTGAATTCATGCTAAAAATAATATTTGAGAGGTTCATCTAAGACACAGTGGACCTCTGACTATGATTAAAGGCAGATTTGTGAAGATGCTTTGAAATCTGTGATTGTTTACAGTTGATGAAACAGTCATAAGTGAACTCACTGGAAAGGTGTCAGTGAAGTAACCGTAACATGGGAAAGATGTGAGGAAAAAATGAATCTTCCAGAAGAACTGGGGGGAGAAAAACCCCCCAAAACATAAAAAAAAACCCACAAACAAACAAAAGAAATCCCTGTCTAAAAAACTAACTAGACATGCTCACTCTAATGTGAATTCTGGAGAGCTGTATTTCACCCTTTAATTGAAATGAATCAAAAGCCCAACATTACAGTGTTCTATTTTAAGTTCTTTGCAGGAGGAATATGTGGATTAGTCTTTGTGTTTGCAGCCTTCATTTGGACTTCCAATTTGATTGCAAACCATTTAAATTAAACTAATGATGTAGTGGGAAGTTTTAAAACAACCTGATATTAAATTGGATTTCTTGTGCCAAGATACCTACTTCTGAATTCTGGTAACATCCTCCTCATTAAACTTTGATATCATTAATGTTTCTGCAGATGTTTTTGCTATTATATGATATATTTGCACTATTTATTATGAGTCTGTTCCCTTGCATCCATGTTACTAGGTTGTACTTTCAGAACTTGGGAACTGCCAAGAAAATTGATTCTGTACACGTGGGGTTTGTGAATGTTGGACAGTAACATTCAGTTTCAATTGTAGGATCTTACTTTTCTGGCCCCCTCTTCCCTCCTCCCCATTCTAAACCTTTGTGTACTAAATATTAATGCTGTCTTCGTTTTCTGTACCACATAATTACGCCAAAGGGTTGTTTCATTTGGAGAGTTCAAACATCTTGATGAGGCATACAGTAAATAAAAATACAGGGAGTAAATGTCATGCATCTCAAAAACTTCAAAAGGTAGAATCTTGCTTTAGTTCATTTGAATTTCTGTGTTACATTAAAAATATTTCCTGAAGCCTAAATTTGAAGAAATAATTTTTTTTTTCTGGTAGTAGTTATAAAGTATAACATTTACTTCCCAGTGTTGTGTAAAAATTTGATGAAAGCGACTCTACTTTCATCTGCACCCCTATATTTACACTGAGTGTAGAAAAGCATAGTTTGTTTTCTTAATTAAGCCTTAGGTTTCTTTGTTCTTTTGAATTCTGAGCTTTACTGTCATCAATGGACACATTGCTTTGTGAAAACTTCTTTACTGCAATGTTCTTGTTTTTTCTGGTTTGCCTTCAGTCTATTTTGCTACTTGTTTTTCTTTGTTGTACAAAGATCTTTTCTGCTCCAAGTTTTTTGTGATTCCTTGCACATCAGGATCCTGATTTATGGCTGAAGTTCCTTGCAAGGCACATGTTAATGCTAATAGTAAATGCAAACCCAAATAATTTACCAAGGCCAAAACATTTTAAAATCACTTCCCAGATTTCTGGTTTCTTCGTATTGTCATCCTAATGATTATTCTTAGCTGTGTATTGACATGAAAACTGTGCATAAGATGATGCACAGTGCCTCTTTGTGTCTCAGGACGAAAAAAACACTTGAATTTTGAAAATTCAAACTATTACCTTTTTTTTTTAATATTATATTTTTTATTCAGGTGAATGGTAATAGTTCAGTCCCAAAGATTTATTTAGTTTTAGTGAAAATTCTGAAGGCAAGTGACTGCTAACATAACAGAAGTTTAATGGGTGATAAAAGTTCTTTTATAGTTATGGCATTATTTGGAATTGTGTAGTTTTTTCTCAAACAGCAAGATAAATGTTACAATTACGGTAAAAATGTGTGCAGAGGTTAAGGGGAGACTCTTCTCTTAACTTATTTCAGCTTTCCAGTGTGACTTAACTGGCTTCAAGACAGCAATTTTTATCTAAATCAATAATTTGTAAGATTGCTTTAGCCAGGGTGATTTCCTTTATTATTTTATTTGTACAGGTAGAAGGTCTATTGGAAGTTAAAGGACTCAAAAACCATCAAGGGTCTTTCTAAGTTTGGTTATAATTTTAAGTGTTCATCTCTCCTGTGTATAAATGCCTCAGTGAGCAAGTAATGATGGATGCCACTTAATGTCTCTGCAGAATGTGACTAAAATAGAAAGATCTTTCACATTCAAAAATTAGAAATTATACAAGATGGATATTTCATGTGCTTCAGAAATAATGTATGCCCTTCTTGCTAGGAAGTATAAATTGCAATGGAAAAATATGCATGTGGGTTTTTTCAGTGTGAACTTCTTCAGAGAACATTATTTTGCTGTCTCTGATGCATCTTTTCAAACTGATTTGTACCTTACTCAGCGTCTTCAATGCCATGTAGGAAATAAGTCCTTTTTCATTCTGAAAGCAGATACTCAGTGTCAGAGGGTATCGAGTCAGCATCAGGGTGAATCATCAACTTCCATTTGGCCTGTCTGTTTTCTATTTGAGTAATTATCTAGATATATTGATAATTTAAAAAACAAAACAAAAACCCAAACAAATAAACAACAAGCAAAAAACCTCAATCTAGCTTTTGCATAAAAGTCATTTGTTCACGTTGAATCAGCCGTGAACATAGAAAGGAAAATATTTCATATTGGCTGTTCTGTAGGATTATTTTCTCATTAAGAACCCAAGTATCAGTGATATGGCTTGAAATTGAAATTAATTAGTTTCTTTAGGAGGCATTTATTAATTCTTACAGATATAAGAATTATTAATTCTTATAAATACTTGGGGAACATGATCCAATGAAACAGAAAATCTGATGATCAGTGAAATTATACAATAATGACTTCATGTTATTATTATTATGAAGTCGTCGTACACTTCACAGTTCTTTAGAACAGTGATTAATTAGATAATTTTGACTTGCATCAAAGCACTTACAAATATTAGCAAGTATGTGGTTCTTATTTTTCATATCTAGATCTCAGAAGTATTTTATCTATGACTTGCCTAATTTTACACAGTACTGTAGGGTTTGAGGGGGTTTTTTGATGCTACCAAAGCCTGTGACTCTGAAGTTGCTTCTTGGGCTCTGCTATGATAGGTCTGGCACTCAGGAGAAATGTATTTAAAAAGGGAAAAATATAAATGGGGGCTTTGCCAGCCAAGGTAGGTGGGACCGGACTGGGGATAGTGGCCATGTTCAACCAGAAGTCCAGGTCGCTAAAGAAGTTTGTGGTGATCTGCAAGGTCAAGCTAGAAAGTTGATTGGTATGTTGGGATCAGGCCCAGTGACGATCACTGGAGTCAGACACAGCCCAGTCATTACCAGACAGTTCCATGGTGATAAGGTTGAGTCAAGTTCCAGCTAGGAGATTGGTCCACAGCCCTGATCCAGTTCAGTGGTTTCATGGCCAGGCACAGGTATGGCAGTGGTAGAGCTGGAGATGGGCACTACTGTGAGAGCTCAGGTGGGGACAAGCTGAAATGGAGCCCCTAGGTCCATCTGCAGGGGGTGTGGAGGCCCCAGGTGAGGCTCTTAGTACACTCGTGGACCGGATAACCATTCCTCATATCTGTGCACAGTTTTGAAGATGCTTTTCCAAAAGAAAAAGGGAAAATAATATCCTGAGGAACAGAGAACTATTGACAGTCTTACATGAGATCTTTATGTAAATGTAATATGTCACATACAATAACTACAAGTACTGGTTAAGGAGAGTTCCGCAGTACAAGCAGCTGCTGCCAGTGGGGGAATGCACAAGATGACAGCAGTCAGTTACTGTGGCAGTGGTGACCACAGGTTTCCCCAAACAAGACTGGAGAGCCTCAATAGATAACAGACACCACTGGAGAAGATTTTTCATGTCCACTGACAGCTGGCCATAAATACAGTAAGTGTGAAAATCTAAGTCTCTGTTTCATCATGAAGTGGAAACAGGATTCTATCTGCAGGACCTGCTTGCCTTTTCTAATGGATCTTCTATTCCTGACAGTAAAGGAGAACTTTTACAAATATACCTGATAAATATATTTGATATTAATGTGAAATGGATTTTATGCAACAGATGACTACTGAGGCCTTGTGAGAGTGCATTCCTGAAATGGGAGAAGAGCACAATTACTGCCAAGTGCTTTGGCCAAAAGCTTGATATCATTGTGACTACAGTAAAAGCTATTTTATCCATTGTCAAATCAATTTTACAGTTATTAAATAAATTCCACTTTATATATATGATATTTAATAATGTGCTTGATTTTTACAGGTTTGTGTCTTTTGTAGGGCACTTGTGGCAATTCCAAAAGAGTTTTTGGGGTGTTCTGTGTGACCTGAGTGTGAGGAAAAGGACAGGAGTGATTTACAGTATTGCTATGCTTGAGAAGTGTTGATTAGGCAGTCTTTAAACACAGCAGAAAGATGTAAGTTTTGATTGCAAATCTGAGTTACAATCAGCTTGTCTGCTTGTCTCTAGAAGGGTGAAATGCTTCTAAGATTAATTTATTCTTGTCAATATTTCTATGACGTGGCAAGGGCTTGCATTGCTTTGGCAGGGTCTGCGTGCTGGTACTTAGGGAGTCATGGGAGGGGCACTCATTCAGAAATTTCTTTACTTGACAATATTTGACAGGCAAAAACGCAAGGAGTAAATAGTCAGGTTCAGTTCAAGGAATCTGTGATATGTTGAAGGCCAAAGCTGTTGTACTGGGCTAAACGGAAAGGGTTTGGTAGCAGGGGGTGTGGCAGGGGTAATCTCTGTGGGAGGAACTTGATGGCTGCCCTGTGCCAGTCGCAGTTGCTGCAGATATTTAAATTTGTGTGTGTTTATATATATGCACACACACATACCTATTATTAAGATGCACATCAGTCAACTCCTTTTTTTGTTTGCTTTCTTCAATAAAAGCATGTTGTTTTTTTCCTCTAGCAAAGTGAGATCAAGTTACATCCGAAGAGAATATTTTGTTTACCTGTGCAATGTTGTGTTTGAATGTCTACTCTCTTCTGGGAGGAAAAACAGCTTGCAGTCATACGCTTCAATCAATAAACCCCTGTTAATTTAACGAGGAACATGGTGCGTTAGCAATATTTATTAAGTTTATCAAAAGAGTACAGCACTTCAGTAAATGAATGTACTAGAATTCATAGTGCTTTTACAGTTTTGAGAAAGTGTAGTGATATGAGTGTGCTTGTAGGTCTTCATCATTTGCTGTTCATCTGTGTTAATAGTCACCAATAGGAGGTTTCAATGTTTCAGGAAAAAAATCTGATTGGCACTTATAGAGAAACACTAGAGAAGGAAGTCCTTTCTTATATAAATATACACATTATTATATATGGGTTGATTTCCCATTTATTTTTCAGAAGCAAGGCTCCTTTTAGCAGTTTCTCAAGTATTATAAAAGAGTATGAATGCTGCGTAAGTTTGTTATTACAGAGGTGCTCTCATTACTACAGATAGAACTCTTTTGCTACCATAAAAATGTTGTGACGCTTGCAAAATTATTTATTTCAATGACAGCAATAGTAAGAACTGATGCCTTTGAGGTCTGAATGCCAACTTTGAAATACGAAGTCTTTCTGGAGCTTCAGATTGAAGTCCCAGGAGGGATGATTCAAACCTCTATCTCTTGGCTGCTAATTTAAGGGAGGTTTCAGTTTATTGTGGCAGATGTGTTGGCTGAGACCTTGCAAAGTAAAGTGCCATCTGGTCTCTTTTGGACATGAGCATTCTTTGTCACAATGTGGAAGTATTCATTTTCCTTGCTCTTTCCAGTTACGGATAAATAGCTTTATCTTCTTATAATGCCTTTCCAATTTGTGTGCCTAGATTCCAGTAACACGGGCTTTATATGAATCAAGTTAATTTCTTCCACTAGTGAAAAGATCATACAGTGTGAGAAGGAGCTCTCCAAACATTACAGGGTTGCAAAGTAGTTGTTCTGCTGCCCAGCAACTTCCATTCTTAAAAAGCTTACTTTGTGCCGGAAGCGTGCAAGATGAGCTACACTAGCGCTCAATAATGGATCAACTTAGCATGGGGTTTTCTTCCCCTAAATACATTTTGGGCAATAAATCAGAGATCCTGTAATTCTAGTGGTGAATGCTCAATGAAATCTTGTTTATTGTTGCAAAAGGAAAAACAGATGACGCCCTTTCTTCCTCTGTGTGACTTGTCATGTGAACCCTCTTGGCATTAGTTTTACCTAAGTCTTAGTATGCCTGAGCTTTTGTTTTATAAAGATGCTTACATCTTGACAGTACAGAATGTTACCATTAAACTAGATTTTTAATTACTAGAATCGTAATCAAAAGTAAAGTTTTAACAAGAAACTCTAGTGCTCTTTCAAGAAAATAGTGACTTAATGTTCTGAAGGTCTAGGTGTGTTTCCAGTGTTAACTCCAGAACACTAATTATCAGGGCTGTTCAATTATCTGGTATCAATAGTACTGAATGTTTGATATATTCAGAGTAAAATACAGTAGCTAATATTTTGGCATAGTACAAGAAATTTTTCTTGATCTCAGGTTAGTTAACTACGTGTGCTTATTTAACTATTGGTCTTATGCTATTTCAATATATGACAGGATACTTTTGGCAGAGATTAAGATGGAAAGTTATTGCAAATCATTAATAACAAAAGGTGGTATTAGGAGAGGCTATGGATTGTCCCAGGCTAGACAATATTATAATTAAACAAAGAGAAGAAACCTAGTTTAATATCCATAAAAATATACCTGTATACTGCTGTAGCTTCAGATATAGGAGATCTTTAGTGGTATGGAATTAATTTTGTATGGTACT
The DNA here is from genome assembly GCA_026413425.1 of Tringa solitaria. Lineage (NCBI taxonomy): Eukaryota > Metazoa > Chordata > Aves > Charadriiformes > Scolopacidae > Tringa > Tringa solitaria. The sequence goes on from JAOXJM010000071.1 coordinate 26,229,350, forward strand.
GTGTGTAGAGCTGGTACCTCTCTTTTTCCAAATGTGTGTGTATGTGTTTAAGTATCTATCTAGTATATGTAAAATGATTAAGTGTATGGTAACTGTCATAGGATATAGATCCATGTATGTTATGTCTAAAGCAAAGTATTAATGGTCCCCATTTCTCATGAAAGTACTTTCTGTACAGAAGGTAGAAGATGACTGAGATACTGGGTATTTTTTGTGTGTAATAGCTTCATTGGAAGTGGAGAATGGAGAGAGAAGGTTGAAATTATCTGAAAGACATGTGTAAGTTTTGTCTCTGAATTACACAGGAAATCATTTTGTTTCCAAAAGATAGGTCCTAGGAAAGCATAAAATAGATGAATTCTGCAGGAGATGTTAAAAGCAAGAGAAGTCATTGGTAATAAAACAATTGTCTCATTTACTAAAAATATAAATGAGCAGGGAGTCTTTTATTTTGAAATTACAAACAGCTGCTAGTAATCTTCTAAAAATTGTTACAGCTAAGACTAGTCACTGCAGTAATAATGAATTTCCTTCCTTAGTAAAAGGGAATGCTCTTAGGGAATTAAATAATTTTAAAATGCTTAATATACCTGTAATTTGGAACATATATCCATATGTCCATATATCTTGCTCATCCAGACTAAAAGCCTGTTGGATTTACAGTCACAACTTACAGTGTGGGGACTCTGACCTGTGATGGTAGCAGCATACAATATTTTCTGGTTATTTCTGTACTTGTTGCTGGCATGCTTTCTTTTTTCCGGAGTTACACAGCTCTGGTCTGGTGTTTCAAAAGGTAACAGACTAATGTGTGTATTTGCGGAAGCTTTGGATTGCCAGTATTTTGGAATTTTGGTGCAAGTTCTACACTGTTTAAGCTGTTGCTTTTTTTCTGGAACAACAATTAAAAATTGTTGAATAGAATTAGAATAGAATAAAACTTTAAAAAAGCAAAATGTTGCTTGTAGATCAAAACACTGTAATTTAATTATATTTACCAATAATTAAATGACAAAGTCTTTTTTTAATAGTCTTTCAGTTTATATTGCCCCTCTACCTCAAACATACCGTTAGAAAAGATCATGTACCCTCAGCCAGAGAAGAAATCATTGTGCAAATATGGCTGTAAATGTTGAAGGCTACATTAAGGAAAAACAAAACAAAAACATTGTGTGCAAGACACAGTAAATTGAGAATTGAGGGTTGCTCAAAAAAAAAAAAAAAATGGAAATTATAATAGTTAAGGTAGCTAAATATATGTTGCTACAGAAATCTGTAGCATAATAAAAGAGGTTCTAGGCTGCTTCCTGCGGTTTGAAATATGAAAATGGAAAAATTTGTCACTGAGGGCATTATTATATGTGAACTATATTTTATAATAAAAGAAATTAGCTGCTGCATTTTACATGAATATTACTGCATTTTTATAAAATGCAAATAATAAATTAGCTACTGCATTTTACATGAATACTGCATCTTCACTGTATGTGAGGATGATGATTATCATGTGCATCTGTGCATAAAATGAGTGCTTGCTAGAACAGACTCTAAGAAAATTCCTGCAGAGTTTTGAATATAAAAGCAATATATTGGTGTTAGGTTAGTATTACTTTTAGATGCATGGCAGCAGATATTCTGTTTTGTGATCCCAGGCAAAGTATGCTAGAGCATTCCCTTGTGTGTCTCAGCATTTACATTCCTAATGAGATTTTCCAGTTGCTCATAACTTTCCTAAACTTCCTCGGGCAGTGAGCCATTGAGAAAAGAAATGGCAGAATCTTCGTGCACGTGCACGTAACTATGGTGAGAGCAGTATATTATGTAAATAGGTCTAGTGAGGATGTTGATGCAATTTCTGCTGACACTAAAGAGATACATAATACATATTTGTTGTGCATTATTACTGAATCTATTTTGGTTGAGTACAGGTGTTTGAGCTGATTTTCATAAATGATCTCGAGTTAAGGTTAATAGCTCTATTTTGCTAGTGCTGATATGTGAGAATATAGCCGTGTTATCAGATGTCCTATTAAAAATCAAGGATTTGTATGTGTGGATTCACCTCTGCAAAGTAGTTCTACGTACAATTTATATATTGAAGTGTGTTTCTAATATAACACAGTCATGGCAGTCATCAGTAAACGTCTAGTAAATGTGACTTCTATACAGGAAATTATTTACGGTTTCCATCTATTTGATTTTAGATTTCAGAATGAGTCTTGCAGTGCTGAAAAGTTGAGAGTAATTCTAAGGGCTGATGTGTTCCCCATATTGCTTGGCTCACTTACTGCTCAAGTTGATGTAAAATAATATTCACAGTACAGAGAGAGAAAACAACTGCAACTCCTCGTGACAGTCATTAAAGATAGGGAACCAAGCTTTAATGTGGCAAGTTGTAAGCTTGGCCTATGGTCTGCCAAATCTGGGGTGAGTCCGCTAATGACCAAATTGCTGTCTCTAGTGGTAAGAAGTTCCATAGGAATGCAAGCCTGTGTGGGTTTTTATTTTTAGTTGAAAATCTGAAACAGTAGAGGTTTTAAAGTTGCAAGGTAAGGGGTAAATAACCAAACTGTTCTCTTTCATGCTTCTTTTCTTATCACTATGCTGATTATCAGGTAGGTTTTGGAAACTGTTAGAAAAATGTGTTAAGTTCAGTTTGCTGGTTAGCCTGAGCTGTGTGTGGACTGTGGCCAAAAGGGATTGTTAGTGCTATCTGTTTGCTGATTCCTTCCTGAAGTCAGGATGATGGCTCTTGTAGCTCCATAGCAAAGAGGAGCTGATTAGCTGAAGATTAAACAGAATGACCTTTTTCAGTGACAGCCCTCATTTGGATTTAGTGTACATCAGTGCCCAGATTTCAAGAGACCTGTGGGGAAATTCACTGCAGATTGCATGACTACTGCCAAAGATTTATTTCCCAAAGCTGTTTTTCTAAATGCCTTGTCATTCCATGGGAGGAGGTGGGGGCTGATTGTCTTGCACTGCTCTCTCTTCACTTCTTTGTGCAAGTTGTCTGTCCTGCATCTTATTGCACGTATATACCTGGCCTGGCATTTCTAATCTTGAAAATTTTAAGAAGCAGATTAAGTTAGTTCTCTGCATTGAAACAGTGCCTTAGCTATGGAATATTGTGTTGCCAGAAGTGAAGGAAAGAGGTGCAGTAATTTCACTAGAAACCCCTCAACTGCACAGTCTGGTTGTACCGTTTAAATTTTAGAAATAACTAACTTTAAAGCTATTAGCATGATTATGTAATACGGCATTAGCAAATGTCAGCTGTAGTTATGATTGCTCAGTTGTGGTTCTAAATTCCTTCTGTCGGTTTGATTTGCTGATTGATTGATTATCTTGTGGAGTTTATATTGCAACAAAGAAATGAAAACCTAAACAAACCCCCAGCCCTTCAAGACTCCGCACAGGATAGCGAAACTAGCTTTGAGAAAGAAATCAAAGTTCCTCAGGCTGGTTCATGATAATATAATGAAGATAAAGCTTTTAAAAATAGATCTATGCAAGTAATTTATGGTTAAATGTCACTTTAGAAACTGATGCCCCTAGATGGTGCTGTTACTCAAATCCTGGTTTGCTAGGAAGGCATTTTGCTGATCAATTTTTCTTGGCTGAGATGATGCATGAGGCGCACAACAAAGTTAATGTAAGCTGTATTGTTTTAAATCAGAGCAGAATTAAGCATAGGAAACTAACACAGATGTAACATTGCTGATTGTGAGGTCTCTTTAACATACGGAAGGAGCAAATTGTACACTTAAGAGGGCTTTGGAGTGGAGTGGTTTTTTGTAAATAAGCAAATTATACCTTACCAGGATAGAGGGCCATAACGATCTGTCAGCCACATCTGTATATACACAGCATGATGGCTTTGCAGCATTATTGTACCTTAGATGAATAACTAAGGATTGTTTGCATTTATTTAATATATAGGTAAAGTTAATTTTTGATTAACAAACTGAGTTTTTCAAGAAAAATGTATAGTATTTTAACGATGCCATTATTTTAATTTTAGGTATGTATGAACATTGCAACATCGATTTATCCCAAGGGTAGTGGTGAAACCAAGCCATAAGCCTTGTATTCTAATTGGACTCTGAAATCTGATTATGTGGTCCTGTTACATTTCCTTCATGCAAATGGGTATTTTACTAGATAATAAACTTTCTGCTTATTTTGCATCAATTAGATAGAAATAATTATCAAATTCTTTTTCCTAAGCAGTGCTCTGAACACATTTTCTGTAATAATACATTTCTGGTGCAATAGATTTGCTTTTAATTTTTTGTTGCTTGAATAAGCAAAAGCAAAATGCGATAAAAATGGAAGTACAGTGACATAAATAGAATTAGAGAGACATTCTGACTAGATATCACAAATAGATATCAAACAATAACGCTCAGATATTTTCAGCCTTTTTTTAAATTGGAGTTTTCTACATGTCGAAACTCTTGACATCTCTCTTGGGACCTTTGTAAATGGTCTTTTTCACACAGGTCAATTGCTGCCATTTAACATTGCTAAGCAGTTGAAGGGATTGAATAGTATCTGCAAAGAAAACCGATTAAATACCTCTATATGTAATGCTGGGATCAATAAGTTGGCTTCATCAATTACGTCTTAATCAGTCCCAATTCCTAAAAGCTATAGAATTTTTTATTGTAAATAAAATTTAGTTTCCAAACATAGATGCTGTGTGCTTAATTGTGTGTAAATAAAAGATAATTAAGAATACATGAGATAAACAGCCTTTAAATGAAGGTAACCATCCAAAGTGATTCTGAAAACCTCCCAAATCAACTCCACTAATTTTCAAGTATAGTAACGTTTGGATGTCATCAGCTTTGTAAAGTTTGTTTAGAATCCTATTAAGATATGCTTCCTGGTCATTGGGGAGGGGAGGAATATTTGGGAATCTAAAGATAGACCAGTTACATGCAAAGACGACTAGAAATAGCTCCTCCTAATGCACCCAAAGGTGTGAAGGAACACCATGCAAGGAGTCATCATAAAATCTGCATCCTAACTAAAGCTGCAGCAGCAGCTGTGGCCGGAGGGAGGACTGGCACAAGAGGGGGTGATACATCACCTGGCAGAAGTAGCAGCTGTCTCTTATTGTGATGTCACCCACTTTCCTGTTCTAAGACTTCGACACGCAGCCCTGAGCCTCCACTGGCTCCCTTTGGCCAGTTCTGTGTAATCCCTCCATGACCCTTTTTGTCATTGTGAGAGTGCAAGGACTATTCCTTGGGCATTCTAAATATTTTTATTATTTTTTTCTAATATATCTTCATATTCTTTTTTGATCAAACACTGGAGGAGCAGGACAGCTGAGTGTGAGTGAAATGCAGGTCTTTTCCTGTGGCTTTATCCATGAGATAAAGGTTTTTATACTCCTGCCCCGTTACACTTGTCAAGTTTGTCATCAGTAACAAGCTGCTGAGATGTTACTGAGGTTGTAATTTGACCTGTAAATCTTTATTACTTTTGATAATGCATGAGAAGGAAGGAATGTGGCTTGGCTTTAGGAGTTTTCAGAACAGCTGGAAAACAGAAAGAAAAAAGTCTGACTTTAGACTGAACAAGCAGAACTACAAGTATTGAGAAGTGGTCATCATAGAACCTCACAATCGCGTGTTCAGAGAAATTATCTGAGTGATAAACACAGTTCTTTGAACTATTTCCTTATTTTAAAAGGATCATTAATTCTTACCTCTCTGGAAATGAAGGCTAATACGCAAAAAGGGGGAAAATTAACTTAAAACCAACTAGCCCATAAGGGTCACTAGACCTATGATATGCATATTAAGTATCTACTTGCACAAACTTCAGCAAAGTTCTTGAGCCTTTTGGTTATTTGTCAAGTTATGTCAGAGGCTCTGATCAATGAAGAAGCTGTTAGCCTCAAAGCCACTTCCAGCAGGATGACTTTCTAGGAATATCTATTAATTTTGTGTGGGTGGGATTTTGTGTCTGTGTGTGTACATGCACATAAATTGACTCGTACTGATTCCTTAAATCTAGAGACTTAGCATTTTTAAGCTGAAACATGCTTCCAGGTTTTTTAGGTTTTTTTTTTTTGCTTGAGTAGTTAAAAACTGGCACTTAATATTGCCTGCCATTTTAAAGTATTGCTGCATAAGCTTTGCAATCTGGGTGTGCCAGGCACACTGCACTAGGCTGTAGGCAAGTTCTTGTAGCACAATGCTGTGCCCATAGAGAACACGTTCCGTGAATGTTGTCTTCCTTTCATAACAAAACCCTATGACTTTACTGCTGCGCAGTCCTGCTTGTCCAAGTCTAGCTAATAGAACTGGTGCTGAGAGAGTGTTTTTTCTCTTTGTGAAGGAAACCCTGAGGGCAACTATGTTTTAGTGTTTATTATAATAGTGGGAGTAGGGAGGCAAATAAGGACAAATATGTTGTGCAAATGAAGATATTGATGATAATGATTTGCAATCATGAATGCCATGAATGCCAGGTAGCTCTGTCCTTCACCAAAATGTATAGTTTGATAAACTATAGAAAACCTGCAACGAGTGAGTTTAGATTTACTACTGCCATTAGTTTCAGTATAATAGAATTAAACTGAAAATAGAGTGTATTTGTGTGCCTGTTTGCTTAAGACCAGTCATTATCATTTGGTACACTGATGCAAGTGAGCTGGGGTAAACTGGTATTAGTTGATGTAAATCCAAATTAATGTAATAACCTTCCTATTCTGGATGAGTCAACAGAATTAACAAATGGCATAATCTCATTTATTCTTCCATGGTTCATGCAAGTAGTTCATAAATAGCAAAATCAAACGGTATGTCATGACTGCCTCTGATAAAAGAAGGAAGGGATAAGCATGCTTTATTCTCATCTACAAATCTTCCTGTTTCAAGTATGTCTTCTAATTTGAGGAAAAAAAAAATTATAGTCTTATGTGGCTATTTAAGACCCTGTTATGGATTGCTTACTCTTTGAAGAGAAATATTTAAGAAGGCGTTTACCTTGCTTTAACACCCAAATAGCAGAATAAATATAAGGGAGACACACTTGAAAGCTAAGGGATTTCTTGACTCATTATTTCCACTGGGAGTAAGTGAAAAGCTGGAGCCTGCTCCTAGAGAGACCTGTGTACACAGCTACTGCTTAGCTGCCTAACTCAATGATTTTTGTGTCTACTTTAAGACCTGGGCTTTATCAGAGTGAATTACATGTTGAGGTGATATTTCTCTCTTAAAATTTGCTTCCCACAAGGTGTTTGCAAATATCATCGCAAGAAGCTAGTTGTTTCTTAATGTCTTCAGTGGGGAACCAAGTCCTGATTTTGTTTGCTGTGACTTGTATGTGGTTGCTCAGGTTTCTTTGCTACTTAAAAGACAACATTCCAGAGTGCCTTGGTTCTGGGCCAAGGAAATATATAGGAGACATTTGTGTTGAGGTGGCTTATCTTTCTGTCGCATTCCAGTGAGAAAGGATATCAACTGTTGTAAGCAGTGCTCCTGCTTGGTTGTTTCAGAGAAATGCTGTAATCAGAATGCGAAGGATAAATGTGTTTTCCTGTCTGAAATTCTGGTGGAAATGAGAATACACAGCTGAGCTGAGCTTCCTGGTGTGATGCAGAGCTTTGCTTCAGAAACAGCTGTTGAAGATGACAATGTGTTTCTGCACCTTACTTTCACCTATTTAGAAGAAGGAACATGAAAGAAGTGGCAGACATGGTGTCTTTCTCTACAAATTACTCCATGAGTTGCCTCTGCCTGCATTTTTGTTTAAAAGGTAGCTGCTGAATTAGGAAGTGTCAGGCGAGAATTATGGGTAACTAAGGAAAGCAGTCAAAAATTCCATATATTTTTTTCTTCAAACTATTTCCAAGTTTATCTCCTATTTAAAAATAAGACTTTTTGTGTTTCAATTTTGCAGTTTAATTAGATGCAGATTTCCCTTACAGACTATTCACAAAATGAAAGTTTCGTCTTTTTGTGTGTGTGTCCAACTCTTTCTGACCTTTCCTTTTTCCTCCTTTTTTTGTCCTTTTAGGTATTATGCCAATTTAAAATTTTTAGGTAGCATTGTAATGGAACATTTCCATTCATAGCTGATATTTTTGAAACACAATTCACATACATTCAAAATATAATTTTAACAGCACTGATTCTGATGTAATCAGTAAAGATAATTATCTTTTAGATTAATCCCCCTCCATTTAACTCCCAAATGTTACCGTTAATAACAAGAAAGGAAGATTGCTGTCTTCACCAACAGAATTTTCAAGAGGTGTCAGACTCATACCTAATAGATGCTTTTGGTAGCAATGGGTATTTAGCTCTCTTTGAGATTAATATTGCTGAGCCCCCACTGAAAGGCAGATTTCCCCAATGAGAATGTACCATTGTCACAGTGCAGAAGGCAAAGAGTGAACAGCGTTAATTTATTAGCCTATTAATCAGGTCAAATTAGGCTCGCACCACTGGTGTATATCTGATTCATGATGATGCTCTTGGAGTGCAAGAATTGCAGAATCACAGAATTGTAGGGGTTAAAAGGGACCCTCAGAGATCATCTAGTGCAACCCCTCCCAAAGCAGGGTCGCCCAGAGCAGGTTGCACAGGAATTACAAGGAAGTTAGAAGGCAGCCTGCCTTGTGCTCTAGTGTGGAGCTGTGTCCTGGAAGACAGAGTAGTGGATGATGGTGGTGAGATGTGAAGCAGATGCTTCCTGCGTACAGAACTGAATCATCATTCTTCCTTGCTTGTAACACCTCTAGTGATCGTTGGTACAGGTTATGTACCACGTAGGGAGAGAAATGCATATGGACATGTATGGATAGAAAGTGTTCTGGAATGGTCAGTAACATCTCATCTGAAAGCTGTTGTTAGAAATGTATGCTGTTCGGTTCATGCTATTATTTTAATTTTAATGGAAATGCATCTTGCATTTTATATAGGCAAATCTCGTGAGTAAAAGTACAGATTAAATGCTGTATACTTTATCTGCAACAAGAAAAGATGTAGGGGGCTCAGTGTAAATGATGTAAGCTCAGAAGAATAGAAATAGCCAAATGGTCAAATCCTTCTTACAGTGCTATAACAGGTCTACAATTGATAGAACTACATTGCAAATGTCTTCTGTGTTCTGGAATAGCTCTGAAGACCAGCAGTTTCAGTGGTTTGGAATACCAGCTTAGTATAGGAGAAACAACAGGAGCTCGAAATGTTTTACTCTTCAACTCTGATGGATTTGGAAAGTATGTTTAATTTTGGTCTTTCTGTAGATGAGTTGCTGTAGCATATAGCTATAAATAAAGTAGCTATAAATTAAATTCTTATACTATAGTCTTGTACAAACAGGAAATAACTTTAAAGTCTCTTGAAAATACTGTGCATATTCTAGAGAATGAGATGAGGGATGTGTCCAAAATGTGATTAGATTATTTTGATGTCTGAGTATCAGCTGACTCCTAAGATTGCAGTAGTGGCTTACATATTGCTAAAGGAGGGAGTACTGGAAAGCAAACCAGGGGAGCTGTGAAGCACAAACGAAATCACATCAGACAAAGAATATCTGTGATGTAGAACTAGCTTAAGCAGGCGTTTTTGAACCTATTTGTATTGATTCCACTGTCTCTGGATAGGATCACTAGAAACACTGTAGAATAGGAAGGCCGAACAGCTTAAATAGGCATAAGGCTGATAAACTAGGGAAATCAAGGATGTGTTACAGGAAGAACCTTTAGAAACCATCACTCTGCAACTTCAATGTACGTTTGAAGTTTGCCAGCAAGTCTCTGGGAGAAGGAGTTAATTTCTTCATCCTTGTGGAGTTCCTGACATAAAATGCAATTATCTTGGCTCCCTGAGAGGTGGATGAATTTTACCATCATTTTGTGCAGGTGGCTGTCAGAATCTTCAGATGTCAAAAAGTAATTTTTATGTGACTTTCAAAGTTGCCTTTACAGGTGCCACGTTTTCAATCCATCACAAGATTTACTGTCTCATCTCTCAAGGCTTCACTGAAAAACTTTTATTCACTTGTTTCAGGACTATATGAATCTTTACTGCAATTTACGTGTCTTCTCAGTTTCAGGCCTTATATGGTACATTGATATTTATTTACTGATTAAACCATTGATCTTTCCTTAAGGTGTAGAAAAAAGAGCTCTATTTAAAAAAAAAAAAAATTAGCAGCTTCTCTCAAATGGACCTGAATTTGTACAGAGCAACATATGTATGTGCCTTCTTTCA
>JAOXJM010000071.1:26242252-26257251 GCA_026413425.1 Tringa solitaria
TTATTTGATAATATAAAAAAACTGCAGCTTGTGATTATTGCATTTCAGCCTTTTGTGGTGCACTTCCAATAATAGTCTTTTCTGTAACCTCTTGGGTGGCCGAAGACAGCGAGCAGGTTACATGGCATTCCCTGCCACTGCCGTGCTTTTCTCAAGGTGAGGCCAGCCCTTACTCCCCTGTTCTCCCCTTGCATGTCGGTTTTCATCACGGTAGAATCACTGAACCTGGGAGTAGAACCTCAAGAAACAAGGAATTTGCCTGCAGGCATCTGTTGGTGCTACTTTTGATACAGTATTATAAAACCACATTATTCTGGATTCTTAAAGATTGTACTGAGAGACAGTAGATGCTAAAAACTGGTAGCTCAAAACACAGGTCATCTGAACGGAATCAGGTGTGTGTGTATCTATATATACACACTCACACATATATGTATCTATATACATTAGTGCTGTTTTTATGACCACATCCAACCTCTACATTTGACATAATTCTGAGCTTCACTGTCAGGCAGGGTCGTGCCTTAATAGGTAAAGCTGTGCCTTTGCCTTGCTGGTTAAGGGCAGTTATTGCGAGTAATATTCTGCTTTGTATTAGAGTCCAGCTTCCTGCCAGGCGTGCCCGTAGTCTCTTATGTCTGTGTTTGTTTTCGTCAGACTACTTAGAAGTAGCAGCTGTATCGCAACATTAAATAATTCTCATTTTCTGTCTTGGCCAGCGTGACAGCTTCAAGTGACACGATGTTGCAAACATCATGTCTCAGGGTAGTTGGATTTTTTCATCCAAACATGAACATATGTTACGTGTTTTCTTGGTACAACTGTTCTTTGTAGCTTTGTTGGGCAGCACTTATCTTTCTGCTGTGGATGGGAAAATGCAGCAACCAAGAATCTTGCTAAATTACAATGAAGTTGTTCTGTGTAAGGATGGCAGTTATATGCTTTGCTTTAGAGTATGGAAATGCATTTACTGACATGGAAATTCTTTAACTGGTATTCATTTATCCCATTGCACTTGAAAAATTTCTGAGGCTGCCTGGCCTGTCACCTTGTTGCTTGTATTTATCACTACCTAGTTGTTTTGTCATACTTTCAGTTTGCTATACTGACAGCAGAGGCGTATTAATAGCTTGATGTGGAGGGATTATACAAAAACGTGTTTTTGACTAAAAAGTTCTCTCCCCCCCCCCCCCCCAGTATAAAGCTTGTCTCATCAAGAAAAGATGTCTTTGCTATCTTCTCCTTTTACTAAAGAACCCATGCTGGATTTGTTTCTTACATTAAGAAGCATTTGTGTGGTTTGAGCTTTGGCAGTAGGAGTCAATCCAATACCACCTCTGAGGGCCAATTTCTAGTTGCTCTCAGTTTCTTTTACAGAGACGGTGTTTTTATTAATTTGTTTTTCCATACTCAACTGTTGGGTTTTTTTAATCTTTCAGTTGGTAGCTTTAGCCAGTAGATTTCTAAGCAGCCTGACAGTTTTCAAAGCCTTTCCTCCTGTTTCTCTGCATTTCTCCCAAATACAATCAGGTCACTGAAATAAGCTGTTGTAGCAATTTAACATAAGCTGTAAGCTCTCATATGAGAGGAAATATTGGTTCAATCTTCTTCCTGCTTTAATGTCTTACACGGTTGCAATTGGAAGGGTCTTTTGCTCCTGAGCAAACAAACAAACAAAAAAACTCATGCGGGTGATAGTGGGGCAACCACAGTGTGTCTGTTATATGATAACACTATACATTCTTACATTCCTTTTTTCTTCCCTGCTGGTGCTATGATAAGCGCTGTAATTCAGTAAGAACGCCACCACTTTCACTGATTCTGGAAACAACTTTCTAGTTGTTTTAGACTACTTTATCAGTCATAATTCCTTGGTCTTGTCTCACAGTATGGTTGGAAGATTACTTTCCATGTGATAGGGTTTTGAAGCTTTTGATTTCTTTTGTCTGTAACACTCCATGTGCTATTGCAAGTGGAAGAGGGGGATACTGCTGAGTTCTTTGTCTCATTCCTGACTCAGAAGAAGGGGAGGATCAGAGTCAACCTCTTGTGCTGTACTGTTATAGCAAGGGTCTGCAGACAGCTGGTAAACAGTAAATACATATACTGGTATATACCACTGGTATACAGTATTCTGTGTATCCTTTTTTATTCCCAATTTTATTGAAATTAGGAAGATGAATGGGATATAAAAAAGAATTGCCACAGAAAGAAGCTGCCTGAATTTTAATCAGGGTCAAATCATTGAACACAGCTGTGACAGATGAATGCAAAATTTAGTAAAGTATCTATTGTGAGACTGTAAATTAGATGTCTCAAATAATAGACGGATTACTTGGCAATGTAATCAATCTGGGCTAAAGAGTTGCACATAAATTATTTTTGCAAACTGTTCCCTGAGATACAGCTGATGCATTATAATTATCAAAGAGATAAGTGTTCTCTCCTTGCTGTTCATGTTTGAAAGCGGTTAAAAAACACTTGTTTGTGGCACTAACTACTAAGAGAGTTTTTGCTTTGAAGGAGTTATTACTAGATTAGAAGCTGCACAGTTCCATAGAGTTTTGAAGCACCTTTCCTGCTTTGTTTCTGTAGCAATTCAATGGTAGCGATTTCAAAAGAAAGTATGGTCTGTGACCTAGGAGAACAGTTTAAAAAGGAGGGAAAGAAGAAAAATATTTGAAGATTTATGTGTTTCAGAACCCTTTTAATTAGGGCTAGTGTCTACTCAGCTTTCATAATGCAGACAGACACACCAAACTTCTAAACTTCTGGAACTTGGCACTTTGTATGCCAGTAGGAATTTTCTGGAATGTGTTTGTAATTGAAATGTATATTACTCAGAATATACAGCAAATAGCATGGTGCAGTGCTGGCCATAAGAGTAAACCATATTGGCAGAGTCTTAAAAAAGAACTCAATTCTAGGGAACATCCCAACACAGCATATGAAACGACTAGGGAATACAGAAGCGATAGCTACAGATACACAAGTCGCACGGAGCGTCACTGTGTGGTTGCGGGCTGGTGTGGTAAATGTGCTCTGTCCCACCCCCAGCACTAAGTGACTTGGCAGAGAGTGGGACTTGCTGACAACATCTATAGCCAGCTACATGACTCACGGAGGCATTTACAATTAGATGAGAATATTTGATAAAAGCTGGATATAAAACCTGCTACAGAAGCATCATAAAGATGCCAAGCTGAATATAAGTCATATGTTAAACATGAATGATAAGGAAGCATGAAATTGTCCTCTGTTTTATACTAGTGTTATGTGCAGAGAAAAATATGGATAGCTGCTGCTGCAGTTTAACATAAGCATGGCAGCAAATCTTGGAGAGTTTGGAATAAGAGGATTTGGGAGCCTGTGCAAATCAGCAGAGAACAGGGTATTGTGTGTGTTTCTAAATAAAGTACGAGATTAGAACATTGCAGGAGAACAAAATTATTAGACACAAGAAATAAACACTAGAATAGGCAATCAGTCCTACTACTGTAAATCTTAATATTTTGGAAAGTAGAGAGGAAAATAATGGGCAGAATTTAAATTATTGCCATCGTATGATAGGTCATATGATGATTCATCTGGAAACAGACCTCAAAATGTCAGTCCTGTGTCCTGATGAATTTTATTTCCTAAGTATTTCCAATAGGCACTAAATACAAAAAGGAGACTTTTGCCTACATAAGCACAGAAAAAATAAAATAGAGGTTAGAGAAAAGTATTGAAAACCAGTTTATCTTGCTACTTTTTGTATAACGGCAGAAGACTAAAGATAGTACCAGATGTGAAGCTGGCTAGGTGTGTGAAAATCATTAGTCTAACTGTTTTTACCTGCTCTTGCTTCCCCCCCGCTCCCCCCACCTTCCTGGAGAGTCATTTGGGTTTGTAAATAACGTATTTCTGTAAACCTTTTCTTTTGCTCATTGTTATCCGTAAGAGATTGTTTTCAGGTCTAGTGGTGTTTGTTGTTGGGGTGTTTTTTTTTTTTTTTAAAAAAACAAAAGAAACCAAACCTAAAAAGCCAAAATAAAACTTTTCTTCATGGGAAAATTGAAGAAATACTGTTTGGGAAAGTGTTTCTCCTTTCTCATTTGGTGAAATTAAAATATTAGTACTGAATCAACATTTCATTCAATTTGGGGGGGGAAACTTAGAGGGATGAAGGGTTATTAAACAAGGGCCTCCTTAAAGCAATTATAGAAAGGTAAATTTAAACAAAATTTGTCATTAGTATCAACAGTAAAGGTTTTTTCCTCCCCCTGTGAAGGCCAACTTTTGGCTATGAGAATTTATTTCCAGTTAATTCTGTGACTCTCTAATAGTTACGAGAAAAAATTATCAGCTGGTTGCCTTTAGGGAAGTCCAGGAAAATCAAACTGAGAGGGAGGAAACAGGGTCTACAGGCACATACTTGATAGAAAATGTAGCACTAATTGAATACAGAATGTGCCATTCATATTTCACCTCTGTGCCATTTAGCAGTTCTACTGACGTATGTTTGCTTAAATCATTAGTGTACCTGCCACAGGGTAACTGCAACTAATGACCTGCATTAGGAAGCATCTTGGGGTGCTTGGAGAGCAGCCTAATGGTGACATCTACATGCAGAATTGGCAGAGGTAGGGCAGCAGGTAGCTGGGAGCAAAGACGCTGAATCCCAGTTAGGTAGGGCTGCTTTTGCATCTGATTTTGCTTACCACATAGAAGATTTGGAGTTTCACAGTGGCTTTCTGATAGCAGAGCTAGGAGATGTGGCAGTGGTTGAGAAGTGCCTGGATTAAAAAAAAAAGGCATGTGGCTAGGCTCTTGCAGTGCTGCTTCACCCTTTTGCACTTCTGTGTATGTATCTCCATATGTGATAGATTACAATCCAGGTGGAGAGTAGGTCTCTAGGTATGTCTAGGTGACCACAACAGAAGTCGTCCTAGCTTTGCTCATTGCTACTTAATCATCTAATTAGTACTGTACACAAATGTAACCATGATGGTCTTGGTTCACACAGTAAAAATGTACCCATCAGTATGTTCTCCACTTGCCTGTATCACTGCATCCATAGCCCTCATGTGCAGTGCTGCTCAGGTCTTCTACTGAATTTGCTTTAGTTTATATAAATGAGACATCATTGTCATTTATGCCTTCTAACATTAAGGCCTTCTATTCCTGTTATAAGAAGAGAAGCTCTGGTGTTTGGTCTTGGGGAATGCATTCCCATAAAATTAAAATGCATATGAGCAATAAAACCCCATGGGGTTCTACAATGTCACGAAAGGAAGGTAGTTTTCCCAGAGAATGAAAACTGCCAAAGGACTGTTACAATACAATTGTCTTGATTTAGGTATTCTTCTGCCATAACATAATGACTTTCTGTCTTTTGATGTGTTCTGGTAAGATCCCTTAGTCTTTTAAATTTATGCTGAAATTGCAGGCAAACAAAAAATTTAATAATGTCAGTTATTAGTGGTGTAACTCGCTATCTGTGTCCCCACTGGGACCTCTTGTCTGTCAGCTTCAATAGGAAATAACCAGGTATTTTCTGGTGTTAACCTTGCTGTTGATGAGCCTTTTGTAATGCAATTAGTTGTAAATTATCTGTCAGAAACAGTAGGACTTAAAAATTTCCCAAACTTCCATTGTTAGCTTTCAGTGTCTTCAAAATCTTCCAGATTATAAGTAAGGTTTAATTGTGTTTATTTTTTTGTATTCCTTCAGCCTTCTTGCTGATATGAGGGGATAGGAGGAGAGCAGGCTTAAACTGTTAGAAATAAAATATTGAAATTCAGGAAATAATTCAAAACTGGTTGTTACTGCTCACAGAATTAAGTTGACTTACACATCTCAAGGAAAGGGTGTATGGAAAGATATTTATTAAATATTTGGATATCTGAGAATAGATACTAATAGCCTGATATTCCATCACATCTGTCATGTTTGAGTCATATTGTAGCTATTAATGTTATGGCCTTTCCGCTGATAGACAGGCTTGAGTCTTCCCCTGTGAGGGCATTGTCCCGTGGCAATGCACAGGACCAACCCTGGGTTCTTCTGGTGAGGTTTTGACTATGTCTTGATTTTCATAAGAGGTGTTAACGCTGAAGCTACTGAAAATGTGTATCTGCAGAAACAAAGCTGGTATTTTAATTTGCTTTCTTTGCCTTTATAACGGTTTATATAGCTTTATAAGTGTTTTTATAACTTCAAAAACTGTCATTTTTATTTAGAGTTAGGAAATGGGTGTCTGCTATGGTTGTCTATGCAGAGGTAAGCTCTATGAATTTTGATCCCTTTTACATAGATTTCCAGTAATGCAAATGAAACCAATATTGCGGTGCAGTAAAGGCATTAGTGACATGCCATCTTAACCTTGGCAGAACTGATGGTCTCTCTGGTAGCAGATCAAACTGGTAGTCCAGTTGTAGCATCTATATTCAGCTTCACTTTTAACTTGAACATGTGGAAATGGTTCTTTGATATTTACAAAGCTTCAACAACACGTAAAGCTTAAAAGCTTTACTGGTTTTAAACTCAATAAAAGGAAGAGTTAAAATAATTTTTCCTGCAGTCATTCAGAAACTATCATTCTTGACCCATTGTACCGAACATTTCCTCTACCTGTTTCTTATGCTTGAATACTTTGCTTCATGCAAATACTTTGCTTTGTTTCTGACCAAAACATTGCCTGGGATTTTGACCTAAGCTTTATCTCCTGCGCAGCGCTCTGTCCATGGACTGTATCTGGCCTTCCTTCAGGATCAATCCTCCTTCCCTAAACTCTGCCCTGATCCGGGTCAACAAGTCTTTATTCCCCTCTAATAATGCATATCTTGACCCAGGTGCTTTCCTCTCTATCACTTACACTATTTTCTTTTTCCTTTCTCTCATCCTCCCTCCTGTGTAGATATTTGATGGTGTAAGAGTTGCTGGAGACCTTACCTTCAATTTAAAGTGATACTAATTTGCTTTGTGAAGGGGATTATGGTCCTTTTGTTCAGTATCTTTCTAATCTTTTTGGAGGCTGAAGCAGATGATTTCTTAGGTTGCCCGTCTGTCTCCCTTATCAACTCTCTTCTTGTTCCATTACGTGTGCCCATTATTATGTTGTTTCAGTCAGAGATTGTTTAAGTGCTACCCATATCAACTTGTCTTCTGTCATCCATCCTTGCTTACCATTCTTTTCCTAAGTTAAGTTAACCCTACAGCAGGACTCCTAATTCACATTTGATGCCTATGTGTGTTGAAGTTTGACCTTCTGAATATGCTGTTCACGGATCTGACTCATTAGTTACATCCTGCTATCATTTCTTTCTCAGTCTTCTGAATTACATCTATTCTCAAACTGATGGTGTTGGGAAGATTGAAACATTCCTCTAGACCAAAAAAGTTGTCTGTGTTGACACCTGATATTTTTACTGCTGGTAATTTGCTAAAGCTCATGAGAATGGGAATTCTCCTTAAATTTTATGGACTGAAAGTTTGAAGATGAAAATATTTTGGAAGGCTTTTTTACATATGTGGATAAAATAATAAATGAAAAGATAAAACAATTATGGGAAAATGAAATAAAACTTAGAATCATTGAAGTTCGTCAGGTGTTTTCTGGTCAGGCAATTTGGTGGACTTGGCAGTACTAGGTTGACTGTTGGGCCTGATGATTTTAAAGATCTTTTCCAACCTAAACAATTCTATGATTCTATGATATTAAAGGCAAATGTTTCTTTTCTAGTTTTCTTTAATCCCCCATTTTATTTAATGACTCGGATATAGCTGGAAATTTTATAAATAAATGAGAGGTCTCTGGAGAGTTATTGACAGATGGCATGTATGGAAGTTCTGTAAAAAAAATTACTGGCAGTCTGTCTTCAGCAAAGACAGGTTGCAGTGTTCCTGTGCCAAGAATATAGAAACAAACTTTTTTTTTTTAATTGTAGCTCCTTGCGTTTCAGAGTAAGAGCTGTTAGGAGAGATTTGTATGAATGCTTTCTATATAGTTCTGTAAAACATGCCTCACCAAGCAGAGTACAATCTGACTAATCAGTCATTCCCAATTTAGCAGTGTAATTTTGCTAAGACAAGTATGTTCTGTTATTACTGATTTTGTTTGCCATTTTCACAGTTGAAGTACAGCTGAGCATCTGATGACTTGTGTCCACATTACAGGCTCCTGCAACAGCTAATGATGAATGTCATGGCCTGGGGCAGACAGTTTGTGTCCAGCTCATAGTGGTGTAATTTTGTAGTACTGATGCACTCCAGCAAACTGTTTGCTGTTTGTAGAGGTTTCTCCTGCACAAAGCTTAGCAAAGCAAAATTTGGATAGTTCTTCCGTAGGGCTTAACTTTTATCAACGAAAATCTGAAATATCTTTGACCTGATGCTCACCTGGGGCAGGGGGATGAGAATTGACAGAAGGAAGGACAAAAACTTCATTGAACACTTATATGACTACCTTAGCTACATTTTGAGGCTTTGCACAATTTGTATATTCAGGTATGCTTCTTTCAAGTGTATGTATATTTCAAGAGAAATAAAGAGAAACCAATGAAACTATTTTGACACAATTAAATAAAATCCTAATGCAGTAGTTAAAGCCTACTTTTAGATTCAGAGCTTCATCACTGTTAAGTCTATAATACTCAAATGCAACAAAATGTGTCTGAATACATCTGGGATTCAGACTTCCAAAAATGGGTGTTTTGGTTTGCCCATGTTAAAATAGATTCCAGTTTTCTGCATATTCTAAATCTCTAAAGTGCCTTAATAGAGAAAATGTGTATAGCAAGGCTTACATTAAACTTTTTAGACTGAGGACTGAATCTTCGCTGCAGAGTTCTTGTGTACCACAGCTTTCCATTTGGAAAAAGGGAGGAACAGATGTAGTGTGAGGGTAAATATATTCAAGGTTATGCTCTGTTCAGTGACTGTTTAATGGGTGCATGAATTTTTAATCACCAGAATAGTAGATGCTCCTTAGAATATTATGAAATATCCTTGGTGAACCTTTAAATGAATGGCCCAAATTCAGCCCATGTATCCTTATATAATCTGTATGTGTGTATATGTGTACCAAGTTCTCATTGATTTCTCCCTTGTGTAAGACAGAATTGTATGTCTTGTTTGTCAGAAATACAGGCACCCTGAGCACCTAATGAGCTTAATGTGTTCATTAGTGTGCTAATTTTCCCCAAGAAGGCTAACTTGAAAAACACATGCTGTTGCCTTTGGTGTCACAATTTAAAACAGAGAAATCTACTGATCAAGACACATATTGCTTACCTCTGATATTAAATTGCATGCCCATGCTGTGAGGAACTGAGAGAGAAAAAATCCTACTTTAGACAAGATATCTTGGTTCAGGGGCTGCTGAGCAGCATCAGCTCATCTTCATGTTTGAGATGATTTATTTTCATGTCCTTTTCATTATTCTGTTCTGGTGCTGCTTGATCCATTATCTATCAGTAAATTTGCATCTTCTGATTTTAATCTCACGATGTCAACTCGCCTCTGCAAACCTGTAGTAACAGCAATATCTAGAATCATATTCGTCAGCTTGAGAAACCTCTAATGGTAGCTGAAGAACATGGAGTTAGTGATCTGGCTCTGTGTAGTTCACAAATAATATGCCTGAACAGAATTTCTGCTGGCTGGATTTATCTGTTTTGCAGCCTGAATAGTAAGTAGAATAAAATCAAAATAGTGATGCCCCTAAACAGATGTTCTTGAGGATTTAAGACAGATCAATTTTCATTCTTTGGAAGAAATTTATGTCACAGAGTATTGAGGCCTGACATGTTTGTTTTTCTGCTGCACAATAGTCATTCCTAAATTAAAATGGACCTGGCTACATGCAGTCAAATCACAAACCTACTTGCTCATCAGAGGCTGCTCCTTTTGATATGTTCTTCCCATTACGCTCCCTTCCTGCTCTCGTGGGAATCTTCACTTCACTGCTGAGTGAATAGAAGAAATATTCACAAGCCAGAAATGCATCAGTAGATTGATCTGTAGCACTCAATAGCTGTCCAAAGCAGATTATCACTCAGCAGGTGCGTTACAATATTATTTACCACAGCTTCAAGTAAGCAAAGAAAAGAAGCTTCCCTTATTCAATGTTTTCAAGTAAAAAATAATGCACTTTTCTGCGGGGAAATTAGTTTAGCTGTGTTCCCATCAATAAGTGAAAGCTTCCTGCCTAAGGGACCGTACTAAGGTAGGGAGAGGAGGAGGAAGGGGAAGAAATCTATGGACAGCAAGTCTGTTATATAGTGATACCTTTATGTTGTTACCTTCTTTTTATTGCAAAGTTGTTATCAAACTAAATAAATACTCTGCAGAAGAAAAACTGTTGTCCCTAAAGCACGTACACTACAATTCCATAACTGCCATTTCTAAAGCGTTTGGGTACTAAAGGATTTTGAATTCAAATGTGTAACTTCAGTATATGTTGAAAACATTAATAAATTACTTTGCCGGGGTCTAGCAAAATATACTTCTGTAGTGAAGCAGAGATTTCTGATAATATCCAGCTATAAGTTACTGTCTTACAGTCCTTACACCCTACAAAATTGCAGTATCAAAATTTAATAGGATTCTTATGCTCTGAAAATAGAGGAGCCTTCAAATTCAAGACTTGACTTTTCTATTAAAAGCTAATGGAAAGAAACAAGTCTTTCCTTTTATCTGGTTCTGCATTCAGTGCTTTGAAATTTACGTATGAAACAATCATCTGAAATGTTTTAAAGTATCAGCAATTACAGTAGTGTTTTACATTTATCAAATCTTTTGCTGACGTATTTAATCTCTTGTTATATAATATTATCATTATTAAGCAAAAAAGAAGTAGAAAGACTTTGTGTATTCTGTGCTGATACACTCTGTTGTTTTCCAGCTGCTACATGCACTCTTTTGACTGGGAGTGAATGAAGTTGAATAGGGTGGTCTGTGTCTGCATGACACTGTACATCTACTGTGGTATAAATGGCACAATTACTGCAGTGTTGAGATGTGTTCCATGAAAGATCTCACAAGGGCTTCATCACATTCTCTTCTACCAGTGATTAGTTTTATTTTTCACATGTATACAAACTCCATGTAGTGTTGAACATTAGCTAGCTTTATATTGCTTAAATTCATCATTCAAAATGTGATTTTGCACTTTTCACCCCTTAAAGCAAAAAAAATGGCTGAATGAATGAGAACATTTCTGGCTAATTAATGAGTTTTCCATGTCACCTAGCTGAAGAAAGGATATAAAAAGTGGATTAAATGTGCCTGTCTTCATCCATCATTACCAGATGTGTTTGTGCCAGTGTTTGTCACTTTGTCCTTATCTGCAGACTTGCCACTGGGAATAAAGAAATATGAGACTTGTCATACTGGGTCGTGGAGCTGTGTATAAGAGCCAGTGCCAGCCTCTCAAAGACAGAGGTAGGGGTTTTCAAAAGACTAGAAATACAGGCACAGAGTGTTTGCTAAAAACAGCAGAAGATGCGTCCAAATTCTGGAAGGCATGAACAGGCTTCAGGGTACCTCTGTATAACAGAATGAGCAGTGACTCATTCTGGATCAAGTTTGAAGGGTCTAGTGGAGGTAAGAATGAATTCTTAGGAAATTGGCACGTATGTTTTGATGGAAGAGTGAGAAATTTTTCATATGCCAAATATGTTTTCCCAACTTGCCACAAGCAGAATTCAGATTGTTTAGGAATCATTAGGAATGATTCATTGGGAAGAGTGTTGAAAATACTGGATCCGTAAGAAATGCAGGAGCCAGACTTACTGAACAGAAGTCGTTCTCTTAACAATAAGTGACTTAATCTTTTCCAGGGGCTTGGTTCTTTTCCTTTTTATTTGGCTTTGCTGCTTTGTGGCACACATCAGCACTGAATTGATACAACTGCCTATTCAGAGACATTTTTTTTCAGTAACATATCTGGTTAACTGCGGCAGTCAGGCACGGACTCCGCCGAGTTGTGAGACAAGGACAAAGACAATTATTGTTTTTCTTTTACGGCATATATAGTTTCTGTTCTTTGATCACACGCTGTGCTCTCTACACAGATAGGTTGTAGGTGAATGTCCATACACCGTTGGACTGATACAATTGGCTGCATTTAAACGTTTATCCCACCTAGGCTAATTAGTCATTGTTATTTGTTTTGGTATATTGTTATCTATTTGTTAGCTTGGTATCTATTTCATATGACCATACAAGGACATAGTTTACTGTTCTCAAGGCTTCCTTCCCATCACTGCAAGAACACCTGCCGAGCTCTCACTTGGCAGCGCATCTCCACAATTCCTCACTCCCAACAGTTAGCTATAGTGTAAACCCCAAGATTTTATTTTAAAAATAAAAAAAAGTCACAGCTCTGAGTGCCTATTGATTGAGGATAACAGTGCCATATTACTGTGGGTGAGTTACCACAGGAGATGTCCCTGATTTAGTCCACTAGTCTCTTCTAAAATGCTCTCTCATGGCAGGACATGTTGGGTATTCTTGCCTCCTCAGGTCTTTGAAAGTCCTGATTTGGAAGGAAAGGAAATCTTCGCCTCAAGCACTTCTCTCTTCTGGACCTAAAACAGAGAGTAGGACATTTGTTCAGATACCTTGAGTCTTTACGTGGGCTATTGGGTTTCTAACTGCACCTTCTCATATTAAATGCTGAACTTTCTGTCCAGCACTGACTCCCATCCCTTATCTCTGGAGCACAGGGTACTGTGCATCAAGAACATGCTCTTTTCTTAAGAAAATGAAGGCAAACAGTGTGGCTGTGCTGAGTAGCTGTTCTGTCCTAGTGACTTAAACTGTCAGATGAAAAAAATGGGACAGGAGTTAGAGGTCTGACTAAGAATACCTGCTAATGTATCTTCACTTCCTTGTAAGTATGAATCTGCAAATATTTAAATGGGCCCCACAACAAGGAATGTTAGGGACTACCTAGATGTTACAGTGTAAATGAAACACAGTGCCAATGAGTAAGTGCAGTCGTTATTTCTGCACTCTCTTATTGATCCAACAGCAATGATTGTCATGGAAATAGGCATGTGGGTTATCATAATCAAAGCAATTATGTGCAAACTTTAGCTAGGTATTTCTTAAGTAATCAATGTTTCTGCACTTAGTAATGCCTCTTCCCAAGAGTTACAGAACCCTTGTGAATGAAACAACAGTCTCAGTCATAACTATGTGCTCCAAATGTGGTATCAGATCTCTATTAACTGTCCTTGCACTGTAGACAAATCAGTTATAATATTATAATCTTTCCTTTTGATATATAGGCAAATATTCTTTTGTAAGGTGTTAGTACTGCTTTGAAATGTATTTTCTAGTATGATTTTTTGAAGAAATGTTGAAATCAATAATGGTTACTTTTTCAGATGGAGGATTTTTCTTGAAACTTAAAACTTGAATTTATAGAAGTATACTTCTCTTGCACTAAATAGGCTGTTTTCCCCAACATGTTCTGTTTCCAAATCCTTAGCTTACTTAACTGTTTTACTGTTAAGAAGATAATAAATTAATACGTGTTAATAAGTAAAATCTAGGTTATTATGTTGTAGTATGGCAGCAGTGGAGGAAAGACTGTAATTTTCCTGAAAATTACTGGTGACTAGCACTGATGAACGATAAGAGAAAGTCTGTCAAGTTTAGTGGTTTTGATGTATTATTTAATTTAAATAATTTTATCCCGACAGGTAGATAGTTTTCTGACAAGAACAGCTAGTCTGTGCAGTCACTTTTCCATTGATTTTTACTTGGAAGCATCAATGTGGCTTTGCTGAAACAAGCAAAACTTGCTCATTAGCTTCCTTGTTCTTTCCAATTCATCACTCAGAGGCAGCCTTGTCCTTTTATTGTTTAATAAATCTTAACACATTATCCTTAAGGCTCTGAGCACTCTAGGCTGCACTGTATCTACTAGCCTTGGATCTATTTATTGGGACAAGCATAAGCACGTTGTAGTCAAGGGCTGCAAACTTAGACATAGCTCCTCACCTGTCTATAAGAATAGAGGACTACTGATCTAATTTTGAAAACCACATTTTCTCTGGTATACCTTATTGGAGCTTTAAATTAGAATTTTATCAGGTTCTGGGTTCTCTTACCTTAGGCACCAAATTATTTGTTTTTATCACAACATAGTGGTTGCTCAGAAGTATGTTTCAAAATATTCACCACCTATTGTAGTAGATGTTATTATTTTTCTACACATAAATATTTGAGCTATTGAATCTGAATTACAAATATGCATAATAACCGTAATTTAATTAGCTTGTGCTCATTGTTGTTCCTTGATCTCCTTCCTCCCTAGAGCTCTGCAGTACTTAACTGTTAAGAGCTTCAAGCAGTAATGAGGTGTTGAGACTGCTTCATGGAGGTGACAGGTTTGTTCTCTCTCTGTAATAGTAATTCACTGGTGACATTGCAGGTTCAAGCTGTGATGCTCAAGATAAGAGGAGATGTTGAGTATTCTTGCCTCCTCAGGTCTTTGAAAGTCAATTTGGTAGTAGGAAAGTGAATGGAAAATGAAACCAAAACAAGAAACCAACTAAACAATCCTGTAAGCTAGATCAGAGGAAAAATCAGATTTAATAAAGTAAATGTAATGTATTCTTATAAATATGTTGAAAACAAGAAATAAATTATGACTGATGGAGGTGAGGCACTAAATATAATTTTAAAACTCTTTCCAAATATATCATGGAGAAAAAGAATGTTTTCACTAAATGAAGACAATGAAATTATCTCCAAATAGCTTAAAAAACAGAATCCCATCTCACAGGGGCATATAAATAGATACTTGATACTAATGTTTAAATGCTGAAATAAACTTACATCAAGCTTAACGTTTGTGATTTAACTAAGGACAGTCACAAGAAGCATAGAATGATTTTTGCATCCCAGAGCTGCACGTTATTTGGAATATATAGATCATATCCATAATCACAGAATCACAGAATTGTGGTGGCTGGAAGGGACCTCAGAGATCATCGAGT
>JAOXJM010000071.1:26260461-26292851 GCA_026413425.1 Tringa solitaria
CTCCCCTGGCGTAACTTGAGGCCATTTCCTCTAGTCCTGTCGCCCATGACTTGGGCCCGTCACTTTCTAGTTCATGCAAGTTGGACAGTCTTGCCAAGCTATGCTAAGAATGTCTGCTTGCTTCTTTACAGATTGTCTGGTTTGCTGTGAATGTTCAGTGGTTTGCACTACTCAGCCCATGGTTATGGCCTCAGCACCCTGTTACATTTATTTATTTTAAAAAGGAAATAGAGTTCTTGGGATATAGAATATCCTTTCTGTAATAAAATATACTGAGCTGTGCTCCCTAGAATGTGTGATTATAAGTTTCACTGGGTTGGGAGGAAGCTGATTGTTTTGCTTCTCACATACATCAGCCCAATTAATTGTAATAATTCTATACATTCAAAAATTTGTTTAAACAATTAATAAACAAAAAGTAGAAAATTAAGGAGAAGGGAAGCTTCTGCATTATTAATGGATGCAAAAAGGTAGAGTAAGTGATTAAATAGCATTAAAACTACAATCTGCACAGTGAATATTGTGCAATTTGTAGAGAAAGCCCATTGTCTCTCCACTGTCATAAATTTCAATGTTGATGGAATAATACTGGTGTATGAATGCCCCCTTTCTGATTTCAATTGTGTGATTTAAAATCCATCCCCTCGATTGTGTGCTGGTATCCAGTTGAACACTGTAATGTGCTATAAAAGTCAGTATTTAAAATTAGTCATCAGCCTTGAGTGTGTAAAGCAAATAAACTTGAACCGCTGGTTAAAGTAACATCAGTGTTGTCACAGGTTATGTCATTAAGTCTTAACTCACAAGGAGAAACCTTGAAATGCCTTCCTGGATCATCTGTTGTCATTTTCTTGACTTAGAATGAGCTCTACAAATGCCATGATCTTTGTACTGGATTTATGTTCTCAATGCTGAGGTCTTTCAGAGCGTATATTTATTATATGTAGCATGATAATTTAAATAGTCTGTTATTACTAACTTGTTTTAAAGTTTGTAACATCAGTGCTTAAATTATATTTCATAACTGAGAAAGTGTGAAGAGTTTTTGAGATATAATATACTGGCTGTTTCAATAAAATAAAAAATTAAGATGCAAATTCAAATGTCTGTATTCATATTAGCTGTGACAGTCAAGAACCAGCTCGTTCCATCGTGTCAAATACATCTATTTAAAATGCATTATTTATGCTTAAGTGGATCCTGGTCTTGAAATATCTTTCCTGGAAACACTGTCCATAAATAAGCAGAGTCACACTGTAAGTGTAATATGTGTTAGCCTATAGCTGTGTAAATGACATATGAATATACTAATTTCCACTCAAATAGAGAATTGATTACTTTTAATACTGAAAAGCATCCAGTATGTACTATTAAGGTTTTCTTTGAAAATACTAATGTAACTAAACTGCAGAAAAAGCTGTTTGAATACTCCAGAAGTCAACAGTTATTTCAGAAGAATACAGTTATTCTAATATTATGCAGATATAAAAAACAAGAGCAACAGCATACATTTTTAACATAGGTCTTGTGTGGGATTATTGACAAAACCAGTTGTTTTTACTTTAAAAAATACACAGATTTAAAGAGCCTCTGACTGAAAAACCTTTAGCTCCAAAGCTGGATGCTACACACAGCAAATAATTCAGCAGTTTGAAATTTGGCATATAAATCTAACCTTGAACTCTTACTATTGTTGTTCCAGATCACCTGAGCTCATGAGAACAAGATCTCTTCTCAGGATGTATCATTGCATAGTAATGTGGACCAATTCCTAGGGAAATAAGAATCTACATCCCAGCAAAGATAGAGGTAGGTGGAAGGTTTTTCCTTCTGTTTTTTCTATTTCCTTTGTCCCGTCTTCCCAACCCCTCCAGTAATTTTGGAAAGTATATTTAATATCCTGTAGCTGCAGGTGTATGATTTTTCATATGCATGTTCTCCTGGTGTCTAAGTATTGCTGTTTTCGTTTACTGTCACAGCAGTCTGGTCAGTTCAACTTCTTAATTTAGTTGAAAAGAATATGACAAATTTATTCTGATTGGTAGACTGATACTTGGTTATCAAGTTGTGAGCTGGGTATTGTATGGACTAGGTGCTAATTATTATGATCAAGAGCATCGATATTTACCCACTAGTGGCAGTAGATGACCGATGAATATGAAAATGTAACATTTACTTGCACTTTAATTTGTATGGTTTTGATTTTCAAAGAAAGGAACTGAACTTTCAGTAGAACAACATAACACAGAATATGCATTATGGAGATGGAAGTGCAAGTACAAGGGCAAGCTTTGTTTTTGAATAAATCAATAAATGCCTGATTAATTTGAACAGTAGGAACATGACAGCATTGACTCTACAGAGAGTGTAAGAAAAAGCTTGGCCATTACGTACTTTCCATAGTGGTGTACTGTGTTGCTTATAATGCTGTGACATTAGTAATAATTCAGAAATAGCTTTCTCTGGACTCCTATATGGACCAAGTACCCTGAGCATTATTTTGAGTTAGGGTATCCAAGTTGCGTCTTGATTACAGGTAGATCTTCATTCTATTCATGTTTTAAATAACCAGCACAGACAAAACCTTTAACTATTTGCTCTTCTCAAGTACAAATTAAGTCTAGGTGTTATGTTTTAACTTTCTAAAAGTCTGTTAATCAAGCTTTTTTCAAAGTAACCTTGACTTTGGATTTCTTTTTTATAATCTCAAATGCTTTACAACTGTAGCAACAGGATGAGTTCCAATGAGTTTCACTTCCCACCCTTTCATGTACTAGTATCCTGAGAGCCTTTAAAGTTAATAATAGGTGGCAGCTGTGGACCTAATGCAGTTTTGGCCCTTGCTGCAGTTGTGTGTCCTAGAGCATATAGAAAATTTTAGGGCTGTATGAGAACCTAATTATTTCTGTTTCACTCTTCAATTAATGACTACTTGGTATAAATTGTAAATGGAGCATAAATTACATCTGTCCTTGACAAGACATACTGTATGTATCTTACGGAGTATATTTGTCGTCTTTTCTCACACCGTCAAGTTAATCCTTTCTTATTGGAATTTTCCATCTAACCACAGTACATCCCATTTTCCTGCTGAATAATTATACGCTTCTTGTGTAAACTGTGGCCATAATATTTAATCGATTATTAGGAAAGATGTGTTATATCTAAATACCAGCTTTCTCTTGTGATTTATCTATTTGTTGGGGATAGTAGCTGGGGAAAGCTTGTCCAACTTTCAGGAGAGTATTTGAAAGATTGAGAAGAGGGCTAGTCATCCGTGCCCTTTCTGATACTGAATGCCATCCTGGGTTGAGAGTGTGCATCCAGTGTTTCAATGATGTGTTACTTCTCTTCATTGAAGTGTATTAGTATATAGGTTCCCATTAATCTGTGAACAGGTCTCTTTGGAAATCAGCTATTTTTACTCTGCACCTGCAGCACAGACCGCTCTTAAAATCACCAAATAATAGTTTGTCTAATAACGAGATTAATGCTGCTTTTTTTTGGAACCAGTGACAAAAACTTCAGTGTGCAAGGTGGAAGCTACATCTGGTTGGCTGCAGTGGATTCGAAATTAATATGCTCTGCCTCAGATTTACTGCTGCAAATCTTAAAAAAATTCACCGCTTTTAGTAATATAAAAGCACACAGATAATGTGGAAATTGTGAACATAATACACATGCTCTGCATAAATCCCAGATTTCATTTTCTCATAGACTTAATATGCATAAAGAGAGTTTGAAGATTTTCTGTTTATTTTGTCACCTGTCCACCAGTACATTCTAGTTGAATTGATTTATTATTTTTTTTTAGAGATACTGCAAACCTGAGGTGAGGGCCTTAAGTGACAAAAAAAAAATACCATTTTTCTTGATGCATTTTCCCACAGGTTAGTTAAATATATTTAAATTAACTCCATTCTAGCTCATTTTTCCTCTCATGCAGTGTCTTTAGTCTTTCCCAGATCAAGTAAGATCCAGCCACAGTCTGGCTTTGATTTTTCAGTCAAAATACAATCTTTTAGTTCTTAATTAAATCTTCTTAATTAAATCCAAAACACTTAAACAGGTTTGCAACTTTTGATCACAGAGGTGTTCTTTAAATTTGTTTTTAACAGACTAACTGAAAAAGTAGTATATGACTTACTCGTACTCTTACAGATCATAATCTGTTATATTCTGCTCTCTCCTGACACTGAATTCACAGAAAACGTTAGATGCATGGGACGTGGGTTTAAAACAAAAAAAGAAAAGCCCGTCAAACAAAAATATTTTTTCATGCCTGTTTGTATGCCACTGTCTGAAAGTGATAGGTCCTGAGAATAAGAGTTATATCGTGTGATTCAAACTAGCACCATATGGTTAATGTAGCTCAGTGTCTCATGATGCAATGGAATCATTGCAACTTGATGGAATTAAAAATGACAAGCAGAACATAAAAAGTCTTCTTTTTTTTAATGTTATAATTCCCAGTTCCAAAATAAAATGCTAATCCGATATTTTCCTCTGTTTAAGATGTTTTTATTCTGTTTGTGTAGTTAGAAAGTTCTGCTTTCAGATGCATCTGTTTTTCAGCAAGGTCTTGCTTTTGGTTATTTTCTGAATGACCCAATTAGAGTATAGCAAGACAGCTGGTTTGCTCCAAAGTCCAAGTGGTGTAGTTAAAATATGGTTAACTCTAAAAGGTGCCGGAGTCCAGAAGTGACCCAAAGACTTTACCCCAAAATTTAATTTGGCAACAGTACATCCATCACATCAGTAGAGCTGTGTTCTCTTGTGTGACCTGCAGGAGGTCAAGGCAATATAACACATACTATATGCCTTTCTGGTTTTTTGGGGTTGGTTTGTTGGTGGGTTTTTTTTCTGGATCTAGCAGTTCTAGTGTTGGGAACTGTCCAATGCAGTTCTCACATTGTGTTTCCATCATGTGTGTGCTGAGTGGCTATAGCTATGGAAGCGTACACAACTGTATGGGCTGGGAAAAGCCTGTGTAAAAGCATAAAAGAAATGGTAAAATCTTTACTGTGCTTGTAAGTATAGCAGAAAATCAGGGAAGATTCCGGATTATGTACAGAGTATATACTGATTTGCAGGGTGATGATTAATTGTGTTCCTTTTCTTCCTTGTGATAAAATTCTTACTTATTAGGGATTATTGTCTGTATAAGTACTGTGGCATATGCTTCTTTATATGGTGATTAATCTTCTATACAGTTCACAAAAAGGCTCGTGTTCAGGTTATTTCTGAAATAGTGTTTAAAATATGTAATTGGAAAGTAATGTAGTTCCGAGAACCTTCCAAAGAGTCAGTAGCTGACCTGTTGTCACGGGACGACTTCTCTCTAGTTTATTCAATTGTCTGTCAACTTTCCATTATACTTAACTGGCTTTTCACTTAAGGTTTTCTGTGCCTTGTGCATTTGAAGACATCTGTACATACGTTATTTCAAAAAGAATTTTGGGAAGTTGCTTTGAAACAGGATGATCATTTTTATTATAAAGATTTCATGCTCGATCAACTATAGGCTTAGTAGACTGATAATTCTTCAGACATGAAGCCTCTTCTGTTTTAGATACAAATAATATATCTAAAATAATGTTGAATACAGTGATCTATTCCTGAGAGATCATATTTAATGTCTTTACAGCTATGAATTAACTGAATTAGTGCCAACAAAACAGCATTTGCCAACAAAGGTCTGAATTTTGATTCTAGCATTAAAACACTTTATAGCCAGACCTGCCTTAGCAGAGGAAGCAGAATTTACAAGACGCACAGAAGCAGGCAAAGGAGGAACAGGTTTTGTAATAGATGCGGCTCTGACAGCATTTCAGATATTTTAATTCATATTAAGACTAATGATGAGGAATCAGGGAAGTTGTGCAATGCGGATCTGCCAGCCGTTGACTTCTGTGCACAGAACTGCCCAGCCAGAGCGCCCTGTTCTTCCTGGTGCTGCGGTGGGAAGGCAGGCAGCTTTGGGCAGTTCTGTGCTAAATCTGCTTGTCTGGGCTTTGTTTCAAAGTGCGGGGTTTCTTGTTCAACAAAAGTGTATCCATCAAACTGAAAGCCTTAGGAAAGGTATTTCAGCCTTTTTGTTTTCACAGTGGAAAAGAACCCTATTTATAGCAACAATTCAAAACATTTAATACACTTACCAATTAATAGAACTACTTAGTCATCTCTCAATTGTCCAAGGTGATAGGAGATAAGAATGGTAGAGAAATTCAGTGTACTACAAACTGTATGTAAATTAGGCATATAAGAATGTATTCAGTAAGATGATTTTTGAAAAGTCTGTAAGCAGTTTTCTGTGGACAGTAGGTATGGGCTGCTTTAAACAGCAGAAAGCCGAACAGAGCATGATGCAAGCAGCTCCCCTGGTGTGACTGGGAGCAGGGAGAGAAGCAGCACAAAGGAAGGACCTTCCCCTTCCAAAGGGGAAGCTTCATCCCCTTGACTAGTACTGAACCGTGCATTGCTGAGAATGGACTGTACATTCAACTACAACATCAGACAGGCAAAGGTAGTGATAAGTTTTAAGTATTACTGAGGAACTAAATCAAGCACAGAGGATTAAAGCAAATGAAAAAGTGAAGAGAGCTTCCTAATTATAAAGCTGTTGCTGTAACTACCACAACAGAATCAGAATCTGTGTCAGTTATGTGCCATTATGTCTGCTCCACTGCTGTTCTGACTATAACATGCACCAAAGGCATGCTTCTGTCTTTTAAGTGCATTATAGGAAAGGTTAGAAAGCTCAAAACTGCATGCTGATTTTTTTTTTCTTTTCCCCCCTTTTCTATTGCTTAGGAACAAACACTACATACTCCCCACATGAGACTTTTACATGAAGGATCACATATTTTCTTCCTCAAGTATGCAGAAAATCCATTAACTGTTCAGTAAAATATATTGAGAAAGTCCAGAGGTGCAAGAGAAGCCATCTATTTCATCATCAGGGGATTTCGTTGCTGTCAGGATGTGTGTTAAAGGCCACATTTTATCTTCACACGCAGTGTCTCCTCACTGGAATCAAGGGACAATATAATAGATGAGGCAGTGCTTTCACTTAAAATGCCTAGTACTGAGCATACAATTAAAAAAGCGTTGAATAAACAAGTGATTGAGCTGTGCTGGGAATCACTGACATTGATAATTATCACCTTTGTCTATGTTCTTTGTAATAACTAGTCTGACATGTTTGTTGACAGATTGCACAGTATCTTCCTATTTAACTTGGTGTGCTACATCATCTTGAAAATACTCGAATATAAACATCATGTGCTTTCTCACTCAGATATCTGCAGAGTAATACGAACTAAATGCTTCATTGCACTTACAAAGTGTCATTTTCTGTTTTCTTTTTTGCAAGAAATATCCCTTTCAATATACATCTGAGGTGAATGCCACTTTTTCTTAGTGATTTAATCTTTCTGAGAGAGGCTTAAAGCATTATGCTTTGTCATCCCAGTTTCTTCTGTTAAACATCAGTGAAGCTGAAGCAGCATGTCACAATAGATCATGGTGTCACTACAAGCAGCTGCAAATTGGGTGCCCCGTAAGCATGCAACCTACTACATGGGTATATACCATTTTCTGAATAACAAATAAGAAAGGGAAATAATTATCTCCTAGTGTTCCAAATGAGTCAAAGTGTGTTTTTAATGTACATACTTGCTCTATGGATAATACTACTCACAATTAGGTCTTGTAGCAGTGCATTTTGCGTCACTGTGGTGGTGATTTACAGGCCACAGCAGCAATCTCTCAGAATGTATCAGTACCATTTATAGATGAACCTGTGTTAGGCAGCTGTGCATCATTGTCTACCTACCAGAAGTTCTTCTGGTGGTGAATGTCTTGTATTACGCTTTTAGTGATTAGTTTAGATCCGTATGTACGTGACCTTAGGCAGCAAACGGGTTTTGCCATGTTCATATTTAAGGAGTTGAGTAGCCTGACTGGCCTAGGAATGCAAGCATAGAGTGTAACTCCACACTTAAGGAGATCAAACAGCAGGAAATAATAAGCTGAATGGCTTATATTTTAGGTCACTGCAGTAACAACAAATGTCCACCATTTGTAGTCACTGAACAATGAGAAATAAGTATTTAAAGTGAATTAAAATGGTACTTGTGTCTTGAGAAAATGTGAGTTTTGGAAATGTTCAATTTACAAACACACATTTAATTGGAGTTATTTAATTATTTTAAATTATTATTAAATTAATTTAAAAATTTGGGAATTTTAGTGGTTGTGGAACAGCTGAAAACAATAGTGCTCAACCAAAAACAACAAAAAAACCCAACCCCACCCCAAATCCTACAACCATACTCTAGCATATTGGTGCCCCTGTTTATTCTCTCAAAACCAACTGTGTTGTATAAACTTATAGCAACCAGTTTTTGTATTGTTTTTTCCACTTCAAATTTTATGAAAATAAAAATTTAAAATTTAAAATTTAACCAAAAGGATTTCTGAGCATTCATTAATTGTATCAGACAATGTATAAAGGAACAAAAAAAAACACTCTCAGGTTTTTTCCACCAATTGAAAGAATTCATACATAGACCAATTTTCAGGTGATTGAAAGGAGGTAAGAAGAATTCTGGATATACTAATCTCAGATTTAAAATATTTCTGACATCATAAAGTTTTCTTTTCACAAAAATAGAGATTTTGAAGCATAAACCTGAACTTTTCATGAACCAGCTTTATCAAAACCAGCAAGCATGTTTCAGGCATTTGATTCAGACTAGTATAGTGTAGAAAATTAATGAATTATTGTGTTTAACCATAAAATTTTTTGAGATTATATTGTAGTTGTAGTTGACCAATGTTATGCATCACTTCAGTGTCAAAAGCATAGGAACTATAAAATATTCCATGTACTAATTTCCGGAATTTTTCTCTATCTCTTCCAAACCAAATTGTAGGATGTGTTGCCTACAAGGCTAAATCTATACAGCTAAATCACTCTTCTTCTTCTTTTTTTTTTTTTTAAATCTATTCTGTTAACTAGTAGGCAATGTTCTGACTTAACCCAGATCTATATCAGTGGCAATTAATTCAGTTGAGGTGTCTTTAGGTTTTCATTGGTGACTCCAGTCTGAATCTGCCCCATATTTAATATCTCTGTGGTAGTTTATGAAAAGTGGTTCCTTTGTCTTTAACTAAAATTAGTATACAGTTGTTTATAGCTTAACAAAAAAGCTCCAATACTCATTTCAGTATTTTTTCTGTCCCTCCCTTGTACAGGTTATTTGGAGTTACGGAAAAAAAAAAAGAGTGGATCTTTTAGGGGAGAGAATAAGTAGTTGCCCATTGGCACTTTGAAAATCCCATAGGAAAAAAAGCTTTTATTGCTGAATGTCTGCCCTGTTAGTGACGTATGGGCTGCTCAGCAGTACTTTGGCAAGGGTGTCCCAGGTATCATTTGTGTTAAAAGCAGCAGAGAACTGAACGCACTGACATGTAGCCTCTGCCCACTGACAACTGTCATCTATTCATCACCCCATGGAAGCATTTCCATAATGATCTTGCAGTCTGCAGAGATGAATATGTTGCAAAGGACCTTGGGATCTGAATAATAAATTGGTAGTAAACCCTTTTAATTAGAAAAATACATTGGGTATTCAGCTATAAAAACAATATTTGAATTTCTTTGAGAGTTAAGGAATGAGAACTCTGCAGTAATTAAAAATGCAGTTGTGGCTTTGCTGCCCTGCACGGCTCCATAGCTTTTCGTTTTTAATATTTCTCAGATTACAAGTGAAATAGAATAGTAAATGTTCCTGATGAATAGCAATTATTCTATAATTACTCATTTCATTTATAATTTGCATTTGTGTATCTTTAATTAAAACCCAGTATACTGCAATTAGGCTGTGTTCAGCTGGTAACACCATCTAATGCACACAAGGAAATGCAAATTTAAGGATTAGACTATACCTAATGTTATTAGGACTCCTTGAGGGTAATGTCCTTTCCATCCAGCTACCCTGGATGCCCTTTGTACTCTGTGTATGCTCTATACCTTGTAGGGACAGGGTTTTTTATTCTATATGTTAAATTAAATCATATTAATTCTGTTCATGTTAAGGGGTTTATAGTTCTGATAGGTAAAGGAGATCAATATCAGGCCCTTCATTTTCAGTTAGCAGCATTTTGCCTTCTAACAATGCCCGAGAGCCTGAAGAAAGGGCCTTGAGGAAAAGCAGGTGGGTAGGTAAATAGCTTTAAGTTTTGCTGGTCAGGAATTGAAATATATCTAGACTCTGTGTCTGCTTTATTAGAGAGCAGAAAAACCAGTTTTGTGACATGCTTTTACCATCAGTGGTCCCAATAAGTTTGAGTGGCTTTTTGAAGAGCATAGCTATGCTGTTAAACTCGAAGAAGTCATTTCTTTTTTATTTCCCAACCAAAAAAAGTATTGGAAAGAGCAAGATTGTGCTCCATGGATATTTTGTATGGACTCTTTCTCTTCTGAGAACCTGTAACTTTTTTTTTTGAGAGCATTGCTTTTCCTCTATTGTATTTGGAAGGGAGACTTCTGTGAAAGATCACCCTTACTCATCACCACTGAGGTTAACCTCTCTCTGTTAAGCTTTAGGATTAATAGGCAGACTTGATCTGAGCACAAGCAAAATAATCTCATTTGTGTTAGTTACTTGTATTTATTCTGTGTCTGATGGAACACTGATTATTTCTCTGAAACTGTTTATTTTGGTATCTAGTAAAGAATCGAGGTTATTCACAATATAGAAAGCCTTAAAGGAAGCATATGCATCTTATCATGTAGCTTAAAAGGTTGGTTGCTTCTCGCAGTAGTTTTTTTTTCTAATGAGAATGTACTGAATGATCCCTCTGTGAGGCTTTCAGACAACTGGAGATCACCAGAGCTCTGAAATCAATAGGAATGGAGATATTAAGCGCGGCAATTAAGTTTGTTACATAGTTATAATAGTGTTGTAACTGGGTATCAGGACTGTGTCTGTAGGCATACTCAGTGCATGTAAGTCATTAATGGTTATCCAGGGGATGCAGGAACTCCCTGATTCATCCTCTGTGTAGAGGAGATAATGGAGTAGCATGAGTAGGGTGATTGACAGGGCTCCCAGCCACCTTCAGTGAGGTATTTGACCGATGGCTTCAGGATCTTTATAGGTGGGAATTTCGGTTGGTTCTGAAGATTTCCCCTCCCAGCTCCTGCTGTGTCTAGTCTAATTTGTATGCTTAAATTATGGTGGAGACATATCTCTGGGACACTCCACACTGGGTTGAGCGTCCCAGAGAGTTCCTGCTGCAGAAGAGGTCAAATGGAATACAAGTAAGACATTTGTATATAGCCTATAGAAACTGTTCCTGTGCATGTGAAAATGGTCATATGTAGTTAAGATAAAAGCAATGGATTGTTCGTGTGCTAGAGGGTTTGTGTAGGCCATGGGCCAGCTGGATTGTGAGATTTGAGCAGAAGAATGGTCTGGGTAGTTTCTCACAATCCAGATGAAGATGATGCTGCAAGGATCCTGGCAACACGCACTCCCATTGCCTTCCAGACAGAAACTGGCCAACCTAGTAAAGAGATTTGATTCCCCGTGTGAGTGTTACCTGATGCCTGCGTCTTAAATAATTAAGTTTTTATTTTTAACGAACACCCTGTCCGTGGGTGTCAATGCAACAGTAAGCACCATTGAAAATCAGTGTTCTTTTTTGTCATGGCTAAATAAAATGGTAATGCTCTATTTTCTCTGTTTAGTTTAATTCACAGCTTGTTCATAAATTTACTTCTGCTGCAGTGCTTGTCCTCACTTCTGTCTTTCCCAGATGCTTGCAAGCTATCAGATCTGTCAGCTCAGCTGCCTAAAAGAACCCTGTCTGACTTGCTTCAGTTAAAACAAGCGGCTGAAATAGAAGATCAGAGGGAGCTTTAGCAATGAAGCAGCTTTTTCAGAGCAGTGATCAGTTAGTGTTTATTGGATTAATAATTAATGTATTCATATTCTTTTTATTGCTAATTCCGTTTTGGTAGTAATTAAAGGAGATTTATGTTTTGTCACAGTGAACAAACAAGACTCTTCATTTGACAATGTCTGCATTTTCCTTTGTTGACCATTCATTCAAAAAAAAATAGCTTGAAAAAACTATTAAAATAGATTCAAAAAATTTTTAAAGCTTGCTTTCATTTATATTTACTGTCACTTTTATGATGCAGTCTTAATAAATATCTCATTGCTTTCTTTGACTTAATTTGTTCCTAGTTCATAAATGACACTTTGAGGAATGATGATGGGAATCATCACCACTTGTGCAATGAAAGACTTCTGCTAGCTTGCTTTTTGTTTCTTCTCCTACCAACTTGGGTATGACAGCATTTTTAGATGCATCATAATGTGGCAGTGACTTAAATGTTACTACCAGTGTAGTGTTTCCTTAAACTATTTTTTTTGCACTACAAGACACCATGACCCCTTCTTGTTTGCCTGAAATGGAATTTCCCACTGAGCTGTAAAACCTGTTTCCAGCTTTCACTTAACAACTTTTGCTTGCGTTATTTATGGCTTAAACGGTAGTAATTTTTCAAGCGTAAACCAAGGATGCATCCCCTGTGATAGTTTAAGATGTTTTTCCACTGTGCAGTACTGTCTGTTGATTTATAATGGATTAATTATAAGCTATTTATATAACCATATTTATGCACATATAACCATGTTTCTATAACCATTATAACCATGTTCTGCAGAGGATGAAACAGAACATATGTTGCAGGTATGTGCTTTATGATTGTGCATCCAGAGTAATAGCAGAGAATAGGATAGTCTGGTGAACAGGAGAGAATACGAAATTGGGTGAGTGGCAGCTTTTTACAGCGAGCATCTACAGGGTGTTTGGAAGCTTATTTTACTAAGTGAAACTCCCTAGAAAAAGTGAATGGTACCATAAGTGAAAGTGTTGCTAAATCACGTAGGGTGCTCATGTCTTACAAGTGAAGGAGGTTGTCTTCAGAGCTTTTCTTCTTGCCTTTGCTCAGGCTGAAAAGGAAATAAACCAGTGAAAGACTTTCTATGAGGATCAAGATGGAGTAAGTCCAGAGGACATGAGTAGGGTGACCAGATATCCCAATTTAACGAGGGTAGTCCTGGAGTGAGAGCCACTATTTTATGCCAGACTTGCTTGTAATGTAGCAGTTTTTCCCCTTTTCAAACCTTAGTGGGCTTGGCACCGCCCTCCAGAGGTCACTTCTGGGATTTGTTTGTGCTCTGTGATCCTGAGCCATCAGCACCATTTCCAACATCTCACCAAGACAGATTTAAGATCCAGTAGCATGGCTTCTTTAGTCTGCTGATGGTGAGACTGTTGGTACTAAAAATCCTTGTTTCCCTAAGTCCCGTGCTCAAAGGTTGGATAATTTTAAACCACAGTGGAATCCCTGCAACTGAATTCGTGGAGTGGAACAAAGCTATACCACCTGCAGCATCATTTCTAGAGAGCAGCTAATGTGACAGCAAAAATATAGGGAAATGTGGATCTTCTCAGATGGTTCAGCAGCAACAGGCATTTTTTACAGCTACTAAATGCTCTGGCTTGAGTTGTTGTGAATCTTGTCTCTGTGGTAACCATCCAGAAGAAAACCCAGTATATGCTTCCTGCTTGCATTGGTTTCCAAGCTGGGTAGGCTTGAGTTGAGTTTCCAAACCAAATGCAAGAGATGCTTAAAGTGACAGCTGAACAGATGTAACTCCAAAAGGGAAATTTGCCTGATTCTGTATCCATATAGCATATGGCTATTAGGAAGAATAGGGCAAAAATATGTGATGTTTTGCCTGTGTGTATATGAGGAGAGAATCAACTGTAGGACCACTAACAAAATGCTGTTTTTCAACCAAGTTCTTTGTCTGGTTGGTTGTATGATATGCCTTACCTAGATGCAGAATTTAGAAAGTGATTGTTTTGTGTTCAAATGGGAAAATTTGAATATATATAAAAGAATTGAATTAGAATAAATACATCATAATTATTTTTTCTCTAGACATAATTAATGCCTATACTGTAATAATGTTGCTGATGTCTTCAGAGTTGCAAATGATTAACTAGAGCAGATGAAGACTATTCGGCACATCCTGATTTTAGTATAAGCTTATAGAATATTGGAAGACTGATAATTTTTGTAGTAGGAAAAGAAAATATTGCTTTTCACTCTTCTTGTGTTCCCTTAAAGCACGTTCTTGGCATAATGATAAAATGTTCTCTGTGCGCCTGTTTGTGCTGGTTGCTTACAAGGAATAGCAGCTTGAGGGGCTTATCAATATGAATGTACCTCTGCAACTCTGTAGCTCCTTTCATGTAATGAATGCTTACGATAAGAGGCTTGGATAAGAGGCTTGGATACAGGCTTCAAAAGAAATGTATTTAAATGCAGACAGACAAAAAGGGACAGTTAAGGGTAATGTCCAATGTATGTATGCGTATATATTGTTTTATATGTATACAGGCAGAATACATATACATACATGCATGTGTAAGTATATGTATTCATGTATATCTGTGGGACGTACAAATTTGTTCTTTGCTGTCAAAGTGTAAAGTTTAAAGCTCCAGAGCATGTTTCTTAAAAAACTAATGGAATTCTAGTGTTTCATGGGAAATTTATAAATTATGTTCATGTATACATCAATATCAGCTGAAGATTTAGCTCGTAGTCTTCAACAGAAATAATTGCAAAACGCTTCAATGATATTGTAAAACTGCTATTCAGCAGTGCTGACTGTATTATGGGGTTTCCTTTATGCTTAATTGTTTAGAAGGAGTTAATTTTGTTTTAATCGTCATCTCTGTCTTCACACCTATATGAAGTTTTGTGGGGTTTTCTGTTTGTTTTAACTCTCTTAGCTTTGGGAAAAGATTTCATGGACTTCTTCTTGGGCTCTGAGAGAGCCCATTGTAGCTGGTGAGTTTCTTGAAAGCACTAACTAAGAATTCTTTATGCCATTTGTGTGGACATGGTACAGAGGCAGGACAGTCACTTTTGTGGATCTAGTTGTATTTGTATTATGTATAGTTATTGCAGTCAAACAGGATACTTTAGAAACCAAGCACATTATTTGACAGGTCTCTGCCAAGTATTTTCAAGCAGTTTAACATAAAGAAGCTACAGTACTGCTCAAAGTTGTAGCTATCATAGAATGGTTTAGGTTGGAAGGGACCTTAAAGATCATCTAGTTTCAACCCCCCTGCCCTGGGCAGTGACACCTTCCACTAGACCAGGTTGCTCAAAGCCCCATCCAACCTGGTCTTGAACGCTTCCAGTTCAAGGAAGTTAGTTAGGGCAGTGAAGAAGCTGAGTACCTCAGTCTTGTGTATGTCCCGGGTCACCAGGTGTCCCATTTCCTTCTGGAGAGGGCCCACATTTTCCCTGTTCTTCCTTCTATCACTGATGTGCCTGTAGAAGCTTTTCTTGTTGCTCTTGATACCCCTGGTGAAATTTAATTCTGTCAGGGTTTTAGCTTTCATAACTTGATCCTTGGCTGCTTGGACTATTGTATTCCTCGCAGGCAACCTGTCCTTGCTTCCACCCTCTGTAGGCTTCTTTTTTTGTGTTTGAGTTTGTCCAGGAGCTCCTTGTTCATCCGTGCAGACCTCCTGGCATCTTTGCTCAACTTTCTCTTTGTTGGGATGCATAGCTCCTGAGCTTGGAGGAGTTGATCCTTGAATATTAACCAACTTTCTTGGGCCCCTCTTCCCTCCAGGGCTTTCTCCCATGGTACCCTGCCCAGCAGATTCCAAAAGAGGCCAAAGTCTATTCTCCTGAGCTCCAGGGTAGTCAGCTTGCTGTGCACCCTCCTTACTGCCCTAAGAGT
The DNA here is from genome assembly GCA_026413425.1 of Tringa solitaria. NCBI lineage: Eukaryota > Metazoa > Chordata > Aves > Charadriiformes > Scolopacidae > Tringa > Tringa solitaria. Next base: position 26,276,322 of record JAOXJM010000071.1, read on the forward strand.
TCAAGATCTCCACTGACTTATGGTCGCTGCAGCCAAGGTTGCCCTCGGGCTTCACTTTCCCAGCCAACCCCTCCTTGTTGGTGAGAACAAAGTTCAGCATAGGACCTCTGCTGGTTGGGTCGAGTTAATAGTATGGGATGAATTGTCTTGTACTGTTTGTGCTTTTGTCTTTCATCTCTAAAATTGTGGCCTGTTACTTTGGCCCTCAAAAACCAGGGGAAAAATTTGGTATAAGTAGCTAGGAAAAGGGCTACGTCCATGCCATTCATGTCTCTATGTAGAAGTGGTAATAAATGGAGGACATTTTACTGGTCTGTGTTGTAAAGCTGGTCTCCACAGCATCCCATAGAAACAGTAGAGAGTGACTCCTCCAAGGGACAGTTCCAAGTAGCCTGATGAGTCAGGCCCCTGTATTGAGCTCTCACTGCTGAACGATGTAAATCTCCCTGTGTCTATGGAATCTTCCATTCCGTGCAAAACAAGATACCCTTATTAGAAGGATGTTAGAAAGATTTCTCCATTGAGAGGTGTGCAGAAACCCAGATGAAAGAGAGACTGTCATTGAAATAAAAAATAATAAAATATTTCAGTGTTAGGAGTGTGAGTTTATGCAAATATGACCTTTATAGCTGCTTTAAGTACAGCTTACAAGCAGAATGCATGTTTGAGAGGCTGCAAACAGTAGGAGTCAGTTGGTTTGGTTTAAATCCGCATTCCTCCCTGCTGTGATAATTAGCAAAAAGATGACAGAAAAATTAAGATGAGGGGTTTGTTTCTTAAACACTACCTTTTGGGTGAAGCATAAATAATGAAGCAAAATATGTCCATAATTAATATTTTGTCATTCCTACGGTTCATTGAAGATTAGATCAAACTGCAGGAGCACCAGAATATTAAGTAGCTTGTTCTGCTCTTTAAGGAGCTGATACAAGATTTCTGATCACACTTCTTGTTTTTTGAGGCCATAATGCGGACCTATTTAGAAATGCATAAGTAGTGAAGAATTCAGGCTTGTGTAGTATTGGGAGTTAATTAAAAATTATCTGCTGTTCACAAACAGCCAATTTCAGAATTATCTGGCAGAAATTCAGATTAGATAGATACTTTTCATTGTAATAGTGAGGAATATGTCTTTTCTGTTGGCATTTTGAAATATGAGAGTCAAATTGTGTATTAAACTGTAGATGGTTGGACTCATTCTGTAATGGTGAAAATTGATCTGAACTGCAATTTTTTTATCAGAAAAAAATCTGAACTAGCTTTTTGAATTTGGAGAATGGGAAATAAATTCTCTTTTAAGTACTATCAGACATTGCATGGGAATGCTGAATGTAGATACACACTAAATATTTATAACATAAGTATATAAAGACCTAAAAGACTTCCTATGTAGTAGTAATTGCTAAATTTTAACTCATTTAGGAGCAAATTTTTGTAATTTCCAAGCATTTGTCAACTGATTAACTTTCTAGTGCATAAAATTCCTAGTAAGTAGTTAAAAAAAATGTGAGCACACGCACATATTTTCATGGATACATTTTCAATTTATGAATTCTATCCCTGGACTCTATAGAGGCACTATCTGCAGCTTGCTTTGGCCATACACATTCCTTGGTGAAACCTGCATGTTGCCTCCTGGTTCATATTAGCACTCTCCTTTGGATTCAAAAACCCATTCTTTTGATTCTCCCAAGCCATACCTGTTCCCTAAAAAACTGGGTCGAATATGGAAAAAAATCTGTTCCAAATCAGTAAATTAACTCGGTGAGAGTTTTTCAAAGAAGTTGTTGTCAGGACTGTGCTTGAACTTTAGATAGGTCATGGTTTTGTAATTCTGTCTACTTAACATAATTGGAAGGGGGATTTAAGTAAAGATAAGATTTATGTTCATTTGCAAATGGCAGCCCTCAAAAAAGTGGTTGTGAAAGTTTTATGTCTGCCTTTAGACATCACATGAAAGGAAGGCTGTGGGGATACCTGATCTCCTGAAAGTAACAAGTTAGGAGGACAGCGTGGTGGAGGTCAGAGGGGGCTGGTTAGTTGTTTTTTCCAGTCTAAAAGTAGAATTCTTTGCTAGGAAGAAGCTCCAGGGAAACCCCTTCTACTGTAGCTTCTGCTACCTTAGCAGCCTGTACAGTGTGCAACTGCCATTTGCAAGCAAGAGTTAGCAAATGTGGATTTCATAATATGCCATTAACACAAAAGCTTGAACTGTTTTTCTGCATTTAGTAATGCACAGACTAGGCAAAATTCTGATTAGGATAAACGATAACCTTCCACTTAATTCAAGACCACAAAATAATTTAGCTGTAAGAGTATTGAGTTGATTCTTGCAAGCTCAGTTGCCAAACTCATCAACCAAAATTCATTCTTATTGTACTTGTATAATATGGACAATATATAATCAAGTATAATATACTTGTATTTTGAGGATTTTAACTTCCTAGTGGCTATTTTTGTTGATTAATCTGTGGCCATCAAGAGTGTTACTCAGAAATTGATGGTATGTAGATACTCGTCACAGGGGAGGAACTTCAATTTAAATGGTTTAAGTCAAATCAGGATCAAAGTGTTTCATTGTCTTCATTAATGAAACAATTAGTCAACAATCAGGGAGCTGTAAATTCGGAATCAAAATGGTCTCTATGAAATCCCTAAACACAGGTGTGCTTTGAAAAGTTGCTTGTTAAAATGAGATGTCCAAATTACCTTGCATCTTGTTAAACAGCAGAAGAAATTTCCAGTGTTTGAAGTAAAATTATTTGGAGTAAGAGAAGCTGTTGGCGCTGAATACAGAGTCCTGCTTCCCACACCCTCACAGGCAGCAATGACCCTACAACCAGAAGTCAGCCAACGCTGCTATTGCTAATATGTTCATTCTGTCCTTACGACCGTGTGACGTGCTAGTCAGGAAAGGATCGGTCCTTTCTGTAGCCTAGTAACCAAAGGGGAGAGGATCCTGTTTGATCTCCAGCACGGAGGAAGATGATACAGAGACTTTAGAGGCTATGCAAGCAGCAACTTTAATTATCCTTTTTAGCTTCAAAATACAGCATTTGGGAATTGATAAATTAATTCTCAGGAAAAAAAAGAAAGTGGCACTACAGTGTTTCAGGGGCAACATAGCTGAGAAGTTTTATTTTATATTAATGTAATCTGGTAAACAAGTTTAAGCTCCTTGATAATTATATGGGACCCCATGCTGATCAAAAGTGGAATAGTCTGGTCATTTATTACAGCAGCGGCCTGTGTTGCTTTTTATAGTGTTTAGTATTTGGCGAGCTCAGGTCATTAAAAGAACATGATGACCTTGGATCAATATCTCCAGATTAATTTGTAGTAAGTGGGATGCTGTCTTGGAGAGCTTAGCTGCTTGAAATCTCTTGTAAGTGAAGAAACTTTAAAGTGAATTTCTCTTTATTCTCTTCAATTTTTAGATTGTGGTTTGCAGTTCCCATACCAAAGTGTATCAAACTGAATTGAATTCTTTCTAGCATAATGTCAAATTCAGTTTCATTTTTGTCTTGTGTAGGGTGAGGTGGTTGCTTTTGCAATAGCAAACTGAATGAAAGATGAGAGCTCTGAGACTCAAAGGTTCCAAGTACTGATATTGTGCATTAGCCTATCCATTTCTGGATACTTTGCCTGGGTAAATGCAAGAAGTGTGTGTTCTAGAGAAGAAATTTTTTTTTTTTTCATTTCCCGGTATTCCTTAAAATAATCTGCATGTGTTAGAGTTACTGAACGAGGGGTAGAGTGGGTTAAATGTCAGCTTACTCAGCTGGTTGAACTGACACTTTAGAAACATGCCTTCAAAGCCCTGTTAAAGGCATGCAACTTTTAGTGTTGTATTCTTATTGATTTTAGTTTCTTGCATGATAATAGCACCTATTGACTGGCCATGACTGGTTCTCATTAAATATGGTGTATGAGTAAGCTGACATTAGAACACAACACTTGGACTTCAGAATATATGGTATAATCAGAGGAGACAGAGGCTGGAAACACCTAGGAGTTGCAGTGATGCATCCAAAATGACTTAGTGAGCCACTGGCAGCACTGGAGAACAAGTTTAAGAGTTCTGCTTCCTGCTTGAGTGCCAAAGGTTGTTGGGTTTTTTGGTTTGTTTGTTTGTTGTTGTTTTTTTTTTTTTTGTCATGGCTAGTGCTTTTTTTGAACTTTTTTTTGAGGTGGGGAGGGGTGAGGCTGTTTAAAAAACTTGCTACAGGCTCTTATGGATAGAGGAAGGTGGAAAGCTCGCTCTGGTTCATCACTGCCAACTGCTGTGTACCCCACAGCAAGTCCATTGTACTCTGCAGGTAGCGTGGGCTGCACGGGCTGCCTCTCGCTGCTCTTACAAGGCTCACCCTCCAGGCAGCTGCCAGCCATTCTGACAGATAATCCCTTTTAGTTTTATTAATTATTAATGTCGTTACACTGACCACTATCTCAAAACAACATTTCTGATTAAGGGCAGAAATAGTAATTACAGGTTACATAATTGTAATTTCTACCTGAACTTCAGCTGCTTATTCTGATGAAGCTGTATTATAAATGTGGGATTGCATTAATTGTAAGCCTGTTCTTTAGGTAGTGGTAGATTAAAGATACGACAGGAAAATACAAAACTTTGGAGGGAGCTGAATCTTCAGCTAGATGTGAGGAGCAAGGACTTTGAGTGAAAGAATTGGTGTTATGATTACTTAGTAGTTACAAGACTTTTAATGTAATTCAGAATGATTTGGAGGTCTCCATAATAGCACTGACTTCTGGCATTCTCTAAAGACTGTAATGGCCACTTGATATTTGAAAGCAAAGGAACTCTTTCATAACAGCGTTCTGTCTTCTGTTATAGAATTCCACCCTAGGAGTAGTAGTCTTCTCTTTGGATGTACTGGTTTTATATTTTGGGAAACGTAGCTGTTCTGAGCAGAAGACTGCGACAGCAGACATGGAGACTCTTAGCGTGCTCGCAGTGGCTATGTCTAAAGTAGCAGTATGCTAATATTGCTTCTAGTGAAGCCAGCACTGATGAGGATTTGTTGATTGTGCTGTGTAATTTATACTTGAAGTTTATACCCTTCACTGTAATTTAAAAATGCAGCTTTTATTTTTCTGATGCTTTGTGTTATTTTTTCTTTATCAGGTTTTTAAATTTAGTAGGGTAAGTAGGAGGCCACCCCACGTACAGGAAGAATGCCAGAGAGCTGGAGTTTTTGGAGGAGACTGAAAATAGAAAAAAGCTGGGTTGAGGTGCTGAATAGCTTACTTCAGCAACGGTTCTTTTTCTTCTCATGAGAACATACCTTTCACTTTCCCTTTGACCTTCACACTAGTTTTCTGTAAACCTTCTTCTGGATGTAATGGAATTTTATTTTCTCTCTAAGGTTCTTTTGATCCTCTATTCACAGTTGCCATCTGACTTATCGGTCCTGTCAGATTGGGACAAAGAACTGCTCTCCTCCCCCTGCTGTTTTCTGCCACCTTCACTGGATCCTGAAAATCCTTGGGCTTTTCTTGCCCCTGCTATTCACTTACTGCAAAGCTGTTCCTTGAGTTCCTTTGTCGTAACCGCATTCTTTCTAGGCAAAAAAAGACCAAAGAACCTTGTGGAATACTTGCTGCCTTTACTCGCCGTTTCAAAGAGAGTTGTTCATCATCTTGATAAAGACCAGCTACATCTTCTTAAATGCTGGCAAAAGAGACAGATCATCTGCCTTGTTTCTGACTCCTTAATGGTGATGGCTGATGGCAGGCATATTGAGTAAGGAATTACTCAGAGGTTGACTGCCTTTAATCGTGTTGTGATAATATGGTGAAATTCCCAGAAGTGTAGTGATGAGATTAGGAGGTATGAGAACATTTTAGGGATGTTGTGAGTGTGAATACGTTCATGTTTATGAGGTGTTACCATCCTGTGGTGCTGGAAACCATATTGAGTCATATTAAACATTGGTATTTATAGTTTCATTATTTAGTCTTTTTATTCTGACATCTTTGCACAGGATTAGGGACATATTGGAATACATATGGCCATAAATCAGTCAAGGAAATGTTTGGATTCTGTTTTGTTTAATATGTGGTTAAGTTATTCTTGAACTTCTGCATTTGCTGAGCATCTTGCATTTGAATTTTGTGGATTTTTTTAAAGGCAACAAATCAATTTGAAGCTGAAGTGTACAGTATTTTATTTTATCTAGTGGCAGATTGTGCAGTAGCCTGCAGTCAGGTCAGGTTTTTTCACTGTGTAAAGATAGAAGTCCTTGTACTCTTGTTGGCTGTTTAGTCTCAGTGAGAATAGTATAAGATTTAAGTACCCTTGAAGATGAAATGCCAGACCTTACCCACAACTCAGATCTTTAACATAATTAAAGGAAGAAATTGTATCGTACTGTTTTATGAAGAGATTTGAACGCTAAGTGAAGAAAGCTTCAATCTTTTTCCTTTTACGTATGTTGTAGCATAAAGGTTAAATTAGACAAATTTTAAAATTCCTATGCTTATGGTTAATATTTCAGTTAGACATATTCCAGTTTATATGACTATTTAATGGTGTCAATTTTTTATATATTCTTTTATGTATGTACACATACACACACAGATATATCACTAACTTAAGACAGTTAAAATATTCAGCTTTATGATTTGTGGGAAATTGTTGCTTCACTGTTGGCAGCTTTGTAAAAAATGAGGAAATTGTTTATAGTTGACACTGCTGAGCACTGTAAAGCATGCAAAGATATGCATTATGTTACAACAACTGAGCTAGTGTTTTTTTCTTTCTGAACTTTAATCTTAGAAGCAGCGTAGGGTCTCAGGGACTGTATATGTGAATATATCCTGCAACCTCTCAGCAGGAAATGTGGAACGCCTCACTTTACATAGTTTCTTTTAAACTAGTGCAAAAAAGTTTCTGAAAATCTGTAGTACTAGTGAGTGAGAATGCTCTTCAGTCTCCTTTGTGTCACTTCTGCAGAGTAAACCAGTGCTTTGGCCATCTGGTACAGATTGAGGGGAGTGAGAAGGGGGAAGGTATTTAGCTAATTCAAAGTAAGATTATTTTGTTGCTAATTTTAGCTAAATATAAATATTTAGCAGGTCATACATATTAAGAATGAGATTAGTTAGATTTTGTGTGTAATTTTTGACTTTAATACAATTAATCGTCACACGCAGTAGAGATCATTAACAATAAGGTAAGTGTGAATTCTTCAGTATTAGTATAGGAGACTAGCAGTAGTTGCTTTAGCACTCAACAAGAGAAAGATTTCTGTAGATACTTGATGGTTTATTTAGAAAATGGGGTAAAAATCTTAGCTGGTTTCAGACATATCAAAAGAAGCATACTTTTTCCTCTTTTTCTTTAATAAAAACGAGTCTAAAAGGTCCTTATAATGACCACTTGGAAAACTTTTGGTCGCTTTTCTATTTGTAACAACTCTGTTCTATCCTCACATTCTAACTTGTCCTTTATGTTGACTATAAAAAGTCATTTCATTCAAGTGCAGACACTTCTGTGGTGGAACGATAATGTAGGAGAGGAAATGAAGAAAAACATCATTTCCAATTAAGGCTGCAGAGAGAATTTAGGTAGACAGAATGTAATTACATAGATTAGAATTTGTCCAGTGTTCTAGGTCTAACAGCTCTATAATGAAATAAAAATCTTTTGTTTACAAATATTTTATTCTTGTGAGCTCATCCTATGCTCAGTTCCAATCAATTTCAGTATTACCCAAAAGAAACAAAGGACAGCTTGGTGCTGTGAGTAGGAGTTGCATTGTAGGGGCACTCTTATTGATTTGTTCTGGGATTTTTACCTTCTGAACCATGAGATCTAATTTGTCAAATTCTATTTTTCTGTTTTTTTCATATTCATCCCCACAGGAGATGAAATCTTACTCTGCTGATCAAAAACAGTTGGTTCATCACAAGGCAGACAAGTCTGAATTAGTTGGGGTTTTTTATGTTGGTTTTTTTTTTATTCTCTCTTTCTCTCATAAGGGATATTAGGGAGACAGAAACACCAACAGTTTGGTCTTTGCCTTCTGTTGCAATAAACTAGTCTCGATTTAAATCAATTTCTCATTCCTTGCTGAGTTTCCCAAAATCTAATCCTGAAGGTCACTGTAACTGTTTTAGCTATTGAAATATTTCTGGTTAGTATATGGGGATCTTTTTCTGGAAAAGTAAGTGCGGTGTGGAGTTTTGGGGCAGAAATAAGAAATTAGAGTCATCATTATGTTTTAATGATATCAGTCTGTTCTTGAAGGAGATTCTTTCTTTATATTCTTGTGCATACAGCAGTGGGGGTGTGTGTGGGAGGAGTGTTTACTACGCTGATAGGGTGGTGAGAGTTCTCTGACTGTTGATACCCATTGAGTAAATAGCTTGATTATCCAGATAGTGTTTGTGATGGATGTGAACTCACTCTCAGTGCTTGAGATCAACCTAGTCTGAAGTGCTTTTGTCCAAATAGACCTTTCTTCAAGGAAACTGGCACTCAGACTTGATGATTAGTGTAACACCCTTAAAATGATCCAAATAAGAACACCATGTCTTTATTATTTTGCAGTGTGAATGGTGTGTTTAGGCAGCATTTTTGACAAATGTTTAAGTAAGCAGACACCAAGAATTCATTGACCTTTAGTAGCAGAGAAGCACCTAATTCTTTTAAGCAGATACAAAAATCAATTTATAACAAAACATTGCAAGAATGAAGTACATGTCCAACCTGGGTGGCTAAATCCAAAGCTTTAGCCTTGGAATATCAGTAAGGAAGGAAGCTTTCCATTTTCTAGATGGAAAATTTTCTGTCTTCAATGCGAAGGTTCCTGGACAAAATATAAATGGACTGTGACATACAGAAGGTAAGGCTGCATGGTTGGGTGACCTTTATGGCCTTAACACTGTGACTTGGAGGCTATCACTCTGATACTGCCGTTGTAATGCTGAATTGTGTGTATTTAAAAAAAAAAAAAAAAACACAAATAAATCTTCCTAACTACAGTTAGAAAGTTCCTTACAGTTCCTACAGCTCTTTATCTATCTCTAAAAGGAAAATGCAAGCAAACTTGTTTGTAATGCTGAAAATCCATTAATTCCAGGTATGCCTTCATCTTCCCAATTACAAGAAAATTGCAGCTTACTTAACTGCTGCAGAGAGGAGCTAGAGTCTGTTAAATATTTAAGTACCTGAAAAGAATGTTTTGCTGAAAATTATTCCATAGCTATAAAATGCATCATTTTTAATTTTCCATAGTAAGTAGTAGTCATGCAACAGATTCCTCTCATTTTTTAGTAGAGGCACTTGAGATTTTATAAAGGTAGCATAGTAGATTAGAGCTGAGTCACTGGTATTTTTTATAGCAATGGTATGTGGAAAAGAAACACTGCATGTGCCCCAAGCACTAAATGTGCTGTTCTAGTGAGGTCCTGAGATGCAGAGTTCAATACTCAGTTAACTCTGGAGACGCTTCTGATGGTTGGCTGCTTCGCTGATGCTGAAACATCAGTCCTTTAGGAAAGAAACACTTGCAGCGGGAAAAAAAGGTTAAGAGCGTGTTTTGTTTTCTTTTTTAAAAATAACCAGCGTAGCATATCTGCACTTAAAAGATATCAGTGTACCTCCATTAATACAGCCTTCATTTTACCCTCAAACCAGACTTTGTAGTAGGACTCCATCCACATCCAACTAGGAACTTGTAAGCATTGGCTCCCTTTGCTTTCAGTCAGGACAGATAGAGACAGGCTGGAGCTTGGGAGCTGTAAGATGTTTTCCATGGTTGACAGGTGTACAAAGAGGGGAGCAGAGCCTGTTGCTGTGGTGTCTTTATAATTATCCCTGATTTTGCTTTGTTGATTCAGTCAAAACGATGTTGTAATTTAAAGCATATGATTATTCTTAGTATTTCTTTCTCAGTCTTTTGACTATTTAATAAATGTACTTAGTCATGAATCTTCATAATATACTCTTCTATGTTTAGTATCCAAAAAGGTAAGGACTTTCATTCATTTGTGTGGAGTCTGGGTCTTCACAAACTGTTCACATTGCTGGTGTAAGAAGGAGAAAATAAATGTGACCCAATAGCAAACACTGCATTGCCAGCTCTCCAGTGGGCTGGTTTCCCATGCTCCATTTATGTGTTTAGATTAGCAAGCCTGCAAATACAGCAATAGGAAAGCAACAGGCACAGATAGGCTTCTTATCCACTTCTGCCTGCGGAAATATCTTCATATGAAGCCATCTGAACAAAAAAACCAAAAAAATCCCATTAATTGGTATACACCTTCATATAATTCTGTAAATAATCTTTCCAAGCTTCCAGGAGTCATGGAATAGCTAAGAAAGGAAGGTGGTGTTACATCATCTTTAATTTCTGTTTCCCTAATCATGAAAATCTGTATTTGCAGGTGGTGACTTAGTTCATTATCAGTGATAATTATTGTATGAACTTTATATTAGTTGCGAATAGTGTATAACCGTGTAGACTAGTGGACTGATGGCATCAGTAATTATCCTCATGATTAGTTAGAGCTGTTGGAGTGATCTTGTCTTTTTTTAATATACTGTTAAATGCCATCTTGAACATATATTCAAATGTTATTTTTCTGAAGGCACAATAAGTGCTGATGTCCCGGTGAAGTTAATATAAGGATCTACCCCTTTATTTAATTCAGTAGTATACATTCAGCCTGATATACAGTTCTGTAGATCTGCAGAATTCAGACCCCGGGTTTCGGTAGGATGTCGCTTCCATGTGTGTTCTTTCTTATTCTCTTTTGCTCATTGTTCCTTCTTCCAGTCCCTTAGTGTAGAAATTAAGTCTAAATGCAATATTCCTTGATAAGAGCTCTTCTCAGGAATGTTATCAGGATCATCAACCCTGCTTGGAAGACTGACAAAGAGAAGTATCAAGGAAAGGGAAGACATCACCCAAGCTCTGTGACACATGTTGGTAATAGGAAGATGGCAACGGAAAGCATTAAGTCCATGTTTAGTCATTCATAGGATCTCCACAGTAGATGTGCAATTGAATTACGTTTTTTTTCTGCCTACCAAACATAAAAATCTGATCAAACTGCATACTTTCTTGTTTATGTTCTCCACAGCAACTGCTGCATGAACAGACATTATAAGCCAACTTTTGCCTTCTTTCAGATGGCTGCAGTGGTTTCAACCATTGCATGCGCTCAGCATGAAGTTGTTGTGGAAGAAGTTGTGGAGGAGTCTTCAGCATCAGTGGCTTTAGCAAATGTAATCTCAAGCCCATAGTCAGTTTTCTAACCCTACTGCAGTTTTAAGTTCTGGTTTGTGCCCTCTAATCCTTTTACCAGTCTTATTCCTTATCTTTTAACTAACTTCCTTCTTCAAAGTGGGTCTGTCGCTTGAGAGTCACTGTAAGTTTTGTTTAAGCTGCTTGCAAAATTTTTAATTAGAATATTATAAGACCTGAATCCCTCCAAAGACTTCTACTTGGCTTGCTTTTTTTCGTGTGTTATTTAAGATTATGCAATTTTCCAGGGAAATATCCTTTTGGAAGACAGAATGAGGTTAGCAGTAAAAGTTTCATAGTGAGTTTAGAGAACATTTGCTAAAAAAACAAATTTCCAAAAAAGTCTCAAGATAATATTACTTTTAAACTACCCATCGTGGGTTTGAAAGATGGTAATTACTTTGTCTAGAAAGTTCCTGTAATGATACTGTGATACTGAAAACACGATAAAGTGTTGCCATTTTAATCGAAAAAATGCACATGTATATAGCTGTAGTCAGTTGATGTATAAGCTATGAAGAGAATTGCATGTGATTTTGGAATGGTATTTACAAATTCACAGAGCAGTGTGCAATATTGGTTCTTCAAAGAAGTGGCTATGTAGGTCTCTTTCTCATGCCCAAAATAATAATGCTTTTAAAGAAATTAAAACCTGCATCATTCCCTTCCTTCTTGCTGTTCCTAAGTGCAGACCAGTTCCAGGCTTAAGACTTTTCCTGTCAGGGCAGTTTTAACCTCACATATTTGATATAACTACATGTCCCTTCTTTTCCAATTGCCTGGAAAACTTCAGAGGCAGAACTTTTCAGAAAACCTAAAGAAGTCAAAGTCCATAGACAGTATAGTATTTTCACTCAGTTTTGGAATGAATTCTGAATTCTTCAATGGACCCTGTGGATGGGCATTTGTGATAAACTGCAAGCATTGGGTGCTTACAAGCTGATGAATTTGAACTTGAAAAGACACAAATTTTGGAAGGGAATTTTACATCCAAGGAATTCCGCATTTCACTAGGTATAAAACCCAGATATTACTGTGCAATGAATACTATAGGCATGGATACAAGAGGAGTATGTCAGAAGTTTTGCAAAACATACAAAGCTTGTTCAGGATCGTGTGAACAGCTTCAGTAAGCTATAGAATTATGTGACTATATTTGTGTCTCAGGTATTTTCACTTCATTTTTCTTACATGAGGAAAATAATAATGATGATAGGTTTTAAATTACCAGGTCATATAGGTACCATTTAACCAACAGTTAAATTGCCAGAACAGAAGACTCTCATTAAGACAGCAATGAAACAAACAGGACTGTAGACAGAATAATAGTGGCTTTTTTGAAGACTTGTCAGCTTCACAAGTTAACTTATTTATCACTGTCTTGTTGATTTGAAATAATTATTGGAGTGGGAGGGAGGGTTGGTTGTGGGCAAGGGGTTTTATAATAAGCTTGACAACCTACCCAAGAAGATTGTCTGCCTTACCTGCTGGTACCTCTCAGTCTTAAAGTTTGAGATCTTGTGGTTCAGGTTTTATCGAAGATCTATACTGACATCTTAATCCCGCTCCACAGTTTTGACATTAATTTTAGTAGAAGACCCTGATGTTTTCTTGGAAGGCAGCAGGCTAGATATAACTACAGGACTCAGCTAAGTCATAAGAAAATTCCTGCAATGATAAAAGAAGGAAAAGGAGAATCATGGGAGCAGATTGGGTCATTCTGTAGTGTTTAGTCTGACATTTAATTTGAAATTCATGTACTTTCCCAGCTTTTCTTTTTAACTTCCTTCATAACTTCTGCACACTAGCTCCAGGCATATCTTGTTGTATGCTGCCTATTTGGTTGTGCAATTCTTTTCTGAGAGCTGAAAGCTGAATTTGCTGTTTCAGTTGCTTCAATACCAGGAGTGCTTTGCAGATGTGCTACACCAGCAAGCACTGCTGGCAGCTGTGAATCATAAAAATTGATAATGCAGCTATAGGAGCAGGCAGAATTTTAAGCAGAGCAATAAAGTAATAGTTAATGTCCAAATAAAGTTCATATGTGCATAATAACAACTTTTTTATACTATAAATAATTCATATGTTAATTAAAAAAAAAAGCCTGTGTGTTTTAAGTATCTTCTTGATGCTAGTATTTCACATACATTTTCAGGTTAATAATACTTTACTTGTGCCATACTGTTCCACCCTTGTGATGTTTCTTTGGATGCAGTGTATTATATTCCACACAGAAATGATACAATCACATCACTTTTTAATGCACAGTCTGTGGTTTTACTCTGAGGTGTTTCAAAATACCCTCAACCTGGATCCTTTCCTGGTGAAATCAGCTGGTTTCCCCAAAATTTTTTTTGACTGAGTAAATTTCTGTTCAGGTATATAGCAATTTAGCTTACAGTAATAAATTACTATCATAAAGACAGCTATTTATAATGCAGTAGCATCTGGAAGCCAGTCAGTAATTGGTCTCTGCTAAATGTGTTATCCTGTATCTCTTCTCTGGAAGCAGAAGCAGTTCTACGCACTTACTCTTCCTGTAAACAAGGTGCTGAGAGTTCCAAGAGCCTTACATGAAGTCAGGCTCAATCCCTTTCTTTTGTATGATGGTATAGACACTCTGTTTTTATCAGTACACATAGTACATTTTATTAGGCTATTCTCATCAGAAATTAAAAGTGTTTTCCCAGAGAGAAAGTAGGAGGTTTGATAGTCCAGCAGCTACTATTTTAAATATAGATGCCAGTAACTCACACAGGAAATATGGGGAGCTAATAAATACTGCCAGGAACCATTTGTGGGTTTCTTACAAATCTGTTTGTAAGTACCAATCATGTTAGGCCATATAAGGGTATCAATTGCTGTGAAGCCACTGGAGGAAGAGGAGGTACACCAGCTTAGAGGATGAATCACTAGCATCTATGAAAAAGAGTTTGTCTGTGTTCACTGCAGGACTGTAAGGAGGGACAGGATGTATTTCTTCCCCAAAACCCACCAACACAAGGACTGACAACAGTTCTTTACAAACTGATAGCAAGTGTTGCTCAGGCTTGTAGTGCTTTTGCTCCTTAGTCATATCCCCCAGGAGGACATCTTTCTTGAGACCAATTTGTTGCCTCTGCAGAATCAGCAATCTGTCAGTTTGCCTTGCAAGTTAGACAAGCTTTTAAGTAAAATAAGAAAGAATAACTTAATTCATGAGTTTTAGGCACAGTCATATGGGCAATAATTGAAAAAAAATGTTGTGACTAAAAACCAAAAAGACCTTCTGATAGTTTCAGGGATTTTTTTTTTTCCCCAAAAAATGTGCTTGTTTTCATGGAGCAGTCCTGTCGTCCTATTCACAAGCTCAGTAGTAACTCTCCAGCAAGTTGTGATCATTGAGGTTGTTGGCTGAACATTTTTGCAGATACAATTTTTCAGGAGGTTGCATATCTGTTTCTAATTTTCAGATCTTTACTGTACTCCATTATCTTTCTCCCCTTTTCCTTCCTAGTAAGATGAACTCTTGGAAACCTATTGAGGTCTAGAAATCCATCATGTGCTCTTGAACATTTGGCCCATAATTGAGTATCAGTTTTGTCAAAGTTCTGGTGTTCACAGTATTGGCTTTGGTATAGTACTTAAAAGATTCCAAACATCACACTTGTCCTGCTCTCTCTAAGGGCAAACTGTCCCCTCAGTAGTTGATCCTTCTCATACTTCTAATTTCTAAGGACTTCTAAGTGACTCTTCACGTTCCCTGTGAAGTCACTTGTCTTTCCTAATGAGCACCACCTCATTTCCCTCTTTGCCCATTCTGCAGAGCAAAATATGCCCATTCTCACCTTGACCAGCTAGTTTTAGGCTTTCTTCATTTCAGAGCAATTCAGAAGAATAAGCAACCTTATGATGAGCAACTTTTTAAAACAAGGCTTTTTTGCCTTTTTATTTTTTTTTTTACATCTGTGGCAATCTGGAGTCTGTTTAGGGTAACTTGAGTAATGTGTGTACACTGTGTAAGTACTAGCTAGTCTTCCTCTATGCTCTACTTCCTATTCATTCCACTTCCTATTGAAGGCCAGTATCATGACCCTGGGGACTGATTTTTATTCAGTCCTGGGGCATTAGGAGGCATCATACTGCCTTTGCTAAAGTTCTGCCTGGTCTTTTCCTTTTCCTTGCGGATTATTGGCTTGTATCAAATGGCAATATGACTCACTTTGCCTGCGTGCAGATCAGCATTTCCACACTTGCACATCCTCAGCAGCTTTCTGACTCAGCAAGAGCTCATGCTGTGCTCTGCCAGAGAATAGCAGAGTGAGTCCTTCACAGTGTGGGAGCTGAAAACGTACTGCCTTACAGTTTCTTTGGAACTACTCTTGTGATGAAAAATACACCTTGCTTTACCAGATTCTTTAAGTACATCTGCTTCTCTAGTGTTTGTCTGGTGTCACATATGTTGAGTTCTAAGTACTCTGCGATTTCATCCTTTAGGCTAGAGAAGAGTTTAAAAACAAAAAAATCCTGTAATAACAATTACACTTTGGGCTATAATCTATTGCATTTGCTCATGCTAGAAAATTAAGCGAAGAAGATATGCTTGGGGCATAGATGTTTCTTTCTTAAAGTATTCTATTTTTTGTGAAGTGAATGGGAAAAATCAGAGCGCTGCTACTGTTTGGAGAAAAGTAGTATGGAGTACCTGTAACCTCATGATGCTCCCTAACACAGATCGTTTTTCCAAATCAATTACGCAGTTCATGGCATAATGTAAAGACTATTGAAGTTTCCATACTAACTCTATTCAAGAGAAACTTGACCACCCTCACTGGAGATGAAGGCTTCTTGCAAAAATTGTTGGTAATGAAAGCTCTTTGACCGAACGCACTGCATATTAACAAGAAAATTGAGACATGAAAAATGCCATCTCTGATATCTTAAAGAACTGAAGAATAAATTAAGCTATTTTTGAACCCGAATGTCTAAATTAGGTGTATCATTAGGTGTATCAAAGTTGACAAATATTGCGATTTGGCAAGTGCTCTAGTTTTAGGCAAAGAGTTCTAATGTTATTTAGCTCTGAGAAAACATCTTTCTATTGTTGTTATTACTTTGCCTGCTGTGCAAAGTCATGGTGCCACTAATCTTGGGGCCTTTGGAGCAAGCAGCAGAAGAGTTTGAACTTGCAGAAACTGCGAAATGAAGGTGTGTTTTGTATATAATCACAGAATCTTCTAGGTTGGAAGGGACCTTCAAGATCATCTTGTCCAAC
>JAOXJM010000071.1:26295901-26307029 GCA_026413425.1 Tringa solitaria
GATACTAGTGAAAGGCTTTCACTTTGTGGCTGTAGTCCTGCTAAGATCTTGGTTGATTACCAGGCTAGTTTTGCTGTAATGTGCATGTTGCGTTCACAGCCTTTTAAGATTTACTAGTATTTTCATATCATGAGGTTATGCTAAGAAATCAGTCTTGTTAAAGAGAAAATACGTTTTGATTGTTCTTACAGGATTAAAACTGGATGGCTGATACTGCTACTCTCAACAGCCACAAGACACAGTGCTCTGATGGACGTTGCCACCCGCTGGGCAATGACGTTGGATCTGCTCGTGTGTAAACTCCTACACCCTAGCAGTGCTCAGTCTGCATATTAATCCACCAGGTGCCTGAGAGTGGTAGCAGACAGCAGTCCAATTTTAATCCCCATTCACAAACACTTCAGAGGTGGAGTATGTGTGATGGTAGGTTCATACACAGCGCCAGGAAACTGCCTGGTGCGCGCTGAGCTAAACCTGCCTGACCACATAGAAGTAGGCCAGCAAGTCTGAGGTAAGATGCCCTGTACCTCAGTGCTCTAGAACAGAGGGCAGGCAAGCTGGCTGGGCAGAGAGCAGCCATCAGCAGGAGCCTCACTGGAGTATCTGACTTGGGACCTGTAGCAGCTCTTGGCTAAAGACAGGTTGGATTCAGTAACAACTACATGCTTGTATGACTTGGTGGCTTGACCTTGACCTTCTTCAGCTGTTCCTTAGAAGCTTGTGGAAGCAGTAAGAGAATAAAGTCTTGGGTTCATAAATCCTTGAGTTTTGGTGCTGGCACATGCTTAGCAGGGTGTTGTAAAGACAGAAAGCTTTTCAGGAAGCTGTGTCAGCATGTGGGCAGTACAGCTGGTCTGTCTGCAAGAAAACTACACTGATGTCTTTTTTCTGTCTGGGGGATATTCTGCTGATCAGATATTTTTTTCACCAGTAGCCAACAAACAAAATTTGCAGCTGACAAAATCAACAGTTTATTCAGCTGGTAGGGATTTGTTTTTTCTCTCTTGTTTCTCTCTTCTGTGTTAAACTACAAGTAAATCAATACTGGCATTGAGGCTAGTCCAAAACTTATATGGTATTTCAGTCCTACTCGGTTAACTTTGATCGCTTATGTAAGGCTGAAGCAATATATGTTTGGTGTGGGACTGGTTTTCTAGGAGGATATGAATATATTTTGAATTTTCTAAGACCTTTGACATCCCAGATTGATGTATCCAAAGACATTTTTCTTTCTTTTATGGCTATTCATGTTTTCTGCTTGAGTTTGTTTCCATCTTAGCAAAATGAGAAAGATTCAAAAGTCTCTTGATCTAAATCTTTTATTTTTACTGGACTGAAAAGGTATTGAATTGTTTATATGACAATCACTACCTGACAGATGTAACATCTCTTTCTAATGCCCTTTATGCAATGTTTCTTAATGTAAAAAATAGTATAACAAAAGGAAAGAAAATCTGGGACATTGGTTTACCTTCTCTTCATGTTAAAGAAGGTGAAAAGTTGAATTGTCACACATTAACTGAGATTACATCCTGCAGCTAGAGAGAATGTAAAGAGAATTTAAAGAAATCTTTAAAAAAAAGTCTTAGTATTATCAATTCCTATATAAAATAATTTAATATTTTAAGTACTGTTTAAATAATTTATCCGTATTTAAAACTAACCTTTTAAAATTTTATGTTTGGAACTTTTTTTGGTGTTAACACTTAAATAAAATTTTTAAATATTAAAAATTCTTCCAAATATTCAATACTATTCCATATAAAAACAGAAGAAGTAATATACATTGTTCACACATAGTATTGTACATGACAGCTGAGCTCTAGAGTGAGCTTTTGAATGTCAGACAAGTCATAGCTTAGTTGGGTTGAACCCCTTGCTTATCCTCTCTCTGGACTCAAGAGTGCAACAGATCCTTACCATCAATATGTAGTCTTTACTATTATATACACATAATGTATACAGTATTTAATTTCCATCTCTATGCCCAGAATTGTAAATAAATATTTTTTCCCAGCATTTAGATCAAAATAATGTTTAACGCATACACAAATATATTTAAGACACACACAGTTTGACAGGAAACATACCAATTTTGCTCAGCTCAGTTAGAGGAAAATTTAACTCACAGATGCAAAATAACGTAACTGAGAAGTTGTCACTGTTGTAGTTAAAATTTATAACAATCTTGTTACCAAATGTTTACAGGTTGTGTTAACAGTAGGAAAATGAGGATTCAGTTGTCCTCTTGGTGCATTTTTATTAATCTTGCCAACAATAAAGGCAGTAGTGTAGGCATGATGCTGGTGTCTTACAGCTACTTTGTCTAACCCCTGGTATTTGCTGACAGAATTACTTTGACAGCATTATAAACTCAGTGTTACAGACTTTGGCAGGACTTCACTAAAGGCCAAAGACCAGTCTCTAGTTTTTAAGCATAGGCATGTCTGTCATTGATAATTAGGTTTACTGTCAAATTGTAAATTGCTTTCTCCACCTTTCTGTGAAGAACTCCTGTATTTAGCAAGATGATTTCTACAGATACTGTAAATGGATTCTGGTGAAAGGAGGGGTACTCTCATGCTTCCTAAATTACATGCGTCATGTATTATGATTGCAATAGTTGTGTCCTATTGTACAAGGCAGGCCCCAAAAGCCTTCATTTCTTCTTGAAAAATTCTTCTCCAAGAGGACCCCAAAACTTTACAAAGACTAAATAGAACGCTCTATGTAGCTACTTAGGGATACTTGCAGAAGGAAAAAATACCAGTGGAAATCAACATTCACATCAGGAAGCCTAGTCTAGAAACATTAGTTGGAAGAGCAGCACATGCCACATGATATGTAGTTATTCACAAATGAACAAAACTCACATTTCAGATTTTGGACTCATAGTTTCCTATTCATACGCAATCTACAAACTATTTGCAGGAATTATTGCATGACTAATTCTTAATAATTGTTCCTGAAAATATAACTTCTTCATAGATAATTCTGAGACACAGTTTCAAGATGAGCTTTCAAGAAGGATTTGCATGCTTTGCTCATGTCTTTGGAGTGTGAGTTTCTGAATTAACTTTCAGGAAGACAGAATTCACAATCTGTGAGAAATATTGTGCCTTCCTTTCACTTCTCCAGCCGTTTTCTCTGGCATGAAGGTGCTTGAGCAAAGTGTTCGCTCAGGTGAGGGACTATAACCTGTGGTGACTCTGGGCTTCGTTTACAGGAAATTTGATTCTGCTGGGGAGCAAACTCTGTATTACCTAGGGAGATTAAGCATTTCAGTCACTTCATTTTAAATCAGCTTAAAAGACAAACCAAGGCCTTGATTGATTTCATAGTAAAAACATGGTACAACAATAGGCCACCATTTGTGTCTCTGAAGAGCTCAGTCAAAAAGTTGGGATAAAGCAAGCAGTCAATGCTAAAGAAATCATCGCCCAGATCTTTTACCACTCACATCACCGGTCAAGAATGTTAGTGTGCCAGCGAGAGACTAGTTCTCGGCTCTTTTGTATGCATGAAGTTTCAGGTCCTGATATTCTCAGTTCAGCCCTTTCCGTGAAGACATTGAAGCTGCATCAAAACTAACCATATTTTGATGGGAGAATTTCAGAATCAGAAATAACATAAAGGATGAACTATTTGGTTTACCTTTGCAAATGTCTGTCTGGACTTAAGAGAATTTGTATTTATGTCTTAACCTTTCCTTGGACATATATACAGTGTGTATATATAAAAATATATTTATACAGTTTGTAGTTTATATCAGACCTAAGAAGGCTTTATTATTCATTAGTGCTCTTTGGGTGATAAACTGAGCAGAAAAGGTGCAGTTTTCTGTTGTGGTGTTATGGTGATTCAACAGAAGGAGGTCTTTAAAAGGCTAAGCATACTACAGGTCAATTTTTAAATTAAAATCTTGATCTCAGAATTTAATGACTTCTTTTTGCTTTAGATTCTTCATTTATGCTTAAGCCTGTACAAGACACTGAGTTACTTTATCCACATTGGTATCCGGTTAACAATAGAGACAAGTGTGTGTAATTTTATTTATTTTTTTAAAACAAGTGAGAATAAAGGCATCATAAGTCCTTCATTTTCTTTTTGATAGTTAAAAAACTCTTTCAACTGATGACCTTATGGGGAGAAGAAAGAAGTAGTAAACACTGCAAAAATTGCTGCGAAGCCTGATTAAGAATTCAGGCCAAACTTCTAGGTCAAATCCAGAAAGAGCTAGAAGAACAAGTTATGTGGTGTAGCATATTAACTTCCAGGTTTCTAGTGTCTCAGAGAAATTCAGAATCCTGCAAAGTCCCATCTACTCTATGTAAAATGCACAGAAGGAGTTACGGGTCTGCCGGTTATGAGTGAGCTGGAGACCTCCATACCAAAACTCAGTAAGAAGTAGTAACTTGAAAAGCAAACCATTTCTCCCTTTTCTCTTTGCTGTTTGAGCTTCCACCTATTTGGATTTAATCCTCTCCTAAACATATGTTTGTGATCCCTCATTCAAATAGCTGAGATGGACTACCTTCTATCTTTTATAACAAAGTCTGGAAGAAGTGACATTTCTGGCATTGCCTCTTTTATTTTGTAATAGCCAGTTCAAAAACGTGTATGAGACAGTGGTGCAATACCCTGTCATTCTGAAGGGACTTGCAGCCACTTTGCATCTCCCACTGAAGAGTGCTCAGAGGAGCTGCACACAGGCAGCCCAGGGAGAAATCCTTGGCTTCCCTTCTGAAATGGTGCCACTGTCCCAAAAGGAACTCAGGACCAGAGAAGGGGGGCAAAAGAAAGCAGACAATGAGAAGCAATATACTTATTAAAGACAAGCAATCAAACAAAAAACACACTCTTATCTGCTACATATCATATCAGAGAATCAGATTGTAGTCAGTAGTTAAGCAAAATCTTTAGACACGGCCTCTACAAAGTTTGGTGCTGACATTAAAATACCAATTGTACAAATGATTGTGAAGACTGAAAACGCCATCAAGCAGAGCCGATCCACAACAGAGGCTGCAAACTTCCATTCATTGCAAACGGCTTCCTCTTCATCCTGGTCTCTGAATCTGTTTGCAATGTATCTGACCTCTTCCAAGATCTTAGCCAAATCTGGGTCACCTTCAGAGGGGTGGCCACTATGCAGCAGGTTTTCTTCATCTGTTGGTGAGCAAGTCATTCTCCCACAGATCACCCCTGAATCAGTGGTAGGTGTGCAGTGAACCCCTTCCAGCCCTCTAAACCCAATGTATAGCATATTCCCATTGCTAGATTGCTGTCCACTCACAGTGTTCATCTCCACGCTTGATAGGCTACATCGACGTTGTTTATGTTGACAGGCAGGACGCACTTTATCTTCCCCTGGTCTTTTCATCCTCAGAAACCAAGCACACCAGTTGAGAAGGATGATTCTTGTCTGAAAGAAAATTGTTGAGAATAAGCATCTCTTCATGCAGCCACTGTCTTTGGGCACTATTGGTATTTTTGCAGCCTGGGTGACTGGCTGGTTCATGGTCTCTGCTTAGTCTGCACAGCAGTTCTAGAAAATGGTGCCAGAGTTTTCCAGCTGATTAATTTGCCAGTCACTGAGCCTGCTTTCTTATTCTAGTAGTGCTGTTGATTGCCTCAGGCTGACTATCACTATTGGGAGTCCCTCCTCCTCTGATGAGAGTCTCCGTACTGTTGATTTTTCCTTACACTTGAACAGTGATATGTCAGCCTTTTTGAACTTTACTAGAAACCATGAATAAAAAAAAAAACCACTTATGAAAGAAGAGTTACTTTTTAAAAGTCTTAATAGCGCTGCTTTAGATTTTAGTCAATAAATTACAGTTCTTTCACTCATATTTGTTTTCTAAAATATTAAATTCCCATTACATTACTGTCTGGAGGGGGCTGCTAAAACAGATGCTAGACTGGACTGCACTGGACCACTAAGCTTTGCGATGTTTTGGCTCTGTTCTCACATTGCTTTTATGACAGTTGATTGTAGAGTTTAGAGTATAGCAGGGAGAAAAGATGGAAAAAATACTTTTAATTTAAAAAAATACTTTTTAAATTAAATCAGTGTGTATCATTTTATTGTTTTCCACATTGCCTTAATGCAGCCTTGCAGAAAAGCGCAAGCAGCCAGAGACTGTTCCACTTCAGATGCAAGCTTTTGTAATTTATTTCAATCAGACTTTAAGAGCTCATTCCAGTGTTTCTTTTCCAGAGCACTAATGAAATATTATTGTCTCATATAATAATCAAATCAAGCACTGTAATTAATATTAGATTTGGCCCATTTATTCTGACTGTGGATTGCCACTCAGAGTAGATATTATATCCAGGCATACATCACAAGCAGAGACGGATCTCGCCCTGTTATTCTATTTTCACTATCAAGCTTCACTAAGAAGGATAATACTCCATTAACTGAGGGCCTGATCCAAATAATGTTTAATGGACTTCAGCTTCTCAACACTAAAGCTCACTCCTTAACCTCAAGTACTCTGTTTTCTGAGGATATTTGGCTCAGTGCTAAACATTTATCCCCATTTATCAAACATGCATCTAAAGATATATACCTTTTATTCACTTCATTTAAATTTTTTTTAAAGTCACTACCCCAGAATAGGCATGGGAATATCTCATTATCTCTTGTCTGCAGGGCGCTGCTGTATGCACGTTCTTATTGGTTAGTAAGGATAATAATAACTCATTGTTATAGACAGGAAAAATAAGAGAAAGGTCTTTCCATTTTCAGTTGCCGTGAGCTGGGTGAGGTGAGGAAGAGTGGACAGTCAGCTGATGACACTCATCAATATATAGTAATCCAATATCAGTGTAAAGTTCTCTGTAAAAACAACCACTCACAGAAGTACATCATAAAGAAAGTCTTATATGCTTAGAAAAAGACTTTAATTTTTCTTTGCGCTTTACAAATGTTCTTGACCAGAGATATAAAGACGAGGATTTTCAGAACAAGTTTCAGTTCCACTTTAAAGGCCATCTTTAACAAGTGCTTTTTAGGCTATTGATTTTTCTGTATGCGCAGCAGTGAAATAGGTAGCAGCTGCACAGTTGCACCTCGAGGGTAGTGTATTTCATGCATTTATAATCTCCATCAGCACCTTCCTCTTTGTTTCTACCTGTTTCACTTCTGACAGCTGGAGCTTATTTGAAAGTCATCTTCATTTATATATTTAGGTTTTAGCAAAATCTTGAGTTGCTTCTAGCTGGTGTGAAGGAGATTCTGAATATAGAAGCAAGTTGAGATATATTCATTCTCTCTTGCACACACATGCTCTCTAAGAAGTCAGCCACACAAAAGGTATCTGGATGTCTAATTTCTAGTGAAACTGCTTTTCAAAACAAGTTTAGGAAGGATTTATATGTTTTTAATAGTAAAAAGTAAACATGGGTCACTAGCTACGCTGTCACATCCCTCACCTGGACATCTATGCAATGGATAATGAATAAAAATCAAACCTTACCCATTTAGGCATTTTCCCCCCATCTGGGTCATGATGATGGTATTGCAGAACAATAACAGTGACAACAACAGAAAGACCAACAATAATCATTGTGCTGGCAAAATACTGGGCTGCAAAATAAACAGATAATTACAGCAATATACTTTGGCTGGTACTGCTTTTTAGCTACTATAAAGGGGTGTTTATATACATGCATACATAGTATTAAGGTTTTCTATAGTGTCATGGTGCACATACTGCATTAGGTACTTGTGAAAGATTTCTCAAAAGTTGAAAGAGCAGCTGTTATTTTGATAGGATAGCCAGCCTCCCAGTTGTACAGGGGATCACACCTGTCAGACTCTCTCATCAGTTGGCAACATTTTTCTAATTCAATTGTAATAGGCCGTTGTACAGGTGGTAACTTGCCTTACTGCTAGCCTTTGTGCACAGTCACTGCCCCTCAGCTGACAAAAAATAAGTGAATAAAAGCTGTAGTTCGCTTACCAATTAAGGGCACAGAGTCAGATGTTGCTGGCATAATTTCAGCCACAAGTAACATGAAGACAGTGAGAGACAATAAAACTGTTATACCTGAAAGATAAACATGAAGTATGATATTAGATCAGTAGCTTGTAGTTACAAGGCAGAAAGAAGCAGAAAATGAATCCGAAGGAGTGCTCTTTGCAAGCTGCATCTCCCCTGATACCCTCGCACCAGCAGATCAGTGATACTCCTTTCCTTTCTTGTATTATCTCAAGTTTTGGGTAGCGGTGCTTCCAAACTAGTACCAAAGTTTGCACAGACCTGTGTGGTTTTAGATCCTTGTACCTGTTCAGCTTTTATCACCATTTAGTAATTAGCTGACATAAATTAAAGTAATTTTTGCTGCTTGTTTGCTTTAGAAACATAGTGTGATTTTGAGTATTTAAGCATATGACACTTGATTAATTGGTGTGGAAGCTACAAGTGCTGTAATGCGTAATATGTCTGAACAACAGATTTGCTATCTTGGAAAGACTTTAATATCTTTTGATATTAGCTGTTGGGTTCTGCATGTGGCTATGCCCATGCAGTCTTTACTGTTGATTTTTGGAGTTTGACTTCTGTTGCTCAGTGATGAGTTCCCATCTTTGTGGAACAAGGCTTAACTCTTCTCTCAGGATCAG
Organism: Tringa solitaria; assembly: GCA_026413425.1. Taxonomy (NCBI): domain Eukaryota; kingdom Metazoa; phylum Chordata; class Aves; order Charadriiformes; family Scolopacidae; genus Tringa; species Tringa solitaria. The sequence goes on from JAOXJM010000071.1 coordinate 26,304,537, forward strand.
TCTTACCCAATAAGGAGTCATTGCTATATGGAAAATTATTTAGGAACGAAGAATTAGTCTTAAAATATGGGGAGGGGCTTCTTGATTAGGAAGGTTACTACTCAATTAAACCATGTTCTGGAGAAATGTTGATTTTGTTTCTATCTTTTTTGTTTTCTATCTTTTAAGAGCTATATTCACTTAGTAGAAGCCAGTGCATTTGCGATTTTGTATGGGGCAAAAAGTTTCATTACATATTTAACCTCCACCTCAAGGATCAAATACTCAGATCTGTTTCACAAACCAATACTTTAGTTAAAATTCACTGTAAAAATTGGAATAGGAGTAGTTAGAATCAATCTTTCTGAGAAGGCATTTTAGGTTTCTGATACAATTCACTATTAGAAGGAAATATTAAGAAGAATTCCGTGGGAAAGTGTTTAAATGCGTATTTGTAAACTTAACCTTTACTCAGTGAATGTGGGATTTTCCTTCAGCAAATAAATGTCAAAAAATGAAACCCTGCTTCTTAAGGAAGGTAGTCAGGAATTGTCATACTTCTGCTTGGTTGGCTGGAATTTCTCCATTTCACAACTTGAGTGTACCCCAAGCTGAGAGCATGGGTGAAACATCATACAGCTTCGACATCAGTCAGTAAAAACAGCTCCTGAGCCAGAAGAGGGCACACAAGCTATTCCTCCTTGCCTACCAAGAGTGTTTAAAAAACTTTAAAAATGACAACTTCTTTTGTTTTGGTCGTGTTTTACAATGTCCTATTAAGGATTTACCTAGTGAGATCTTTTCTCCCGAGTCTGCTGGAAGCAGAAAAACTAACAAAGCAAGTGCCGATATCAGTACACAAGGAATAAGAAGATTGAGTCCGTAATAGAGGGTCCTACGTCTCATAGTTACTGTGAATGTTACATCTGGGTAGGGTTCTTTACAGCATTCATAAAAACTCTCAGTTCTCTTCCCAGGAACCCCTGTGTAGGAGGGAAGAGAAAGAAAACCAGAAATTAGACTAAACTGTATATTATTTAGTGATTATTTTTAAAAAGGGATAAATGTAGCTTTCTAAGTTTTAACATAGTTAAAACTACTTCTTTAAGCTTAATTCCCAATTAAGTCATTTCTGTCAGATAAAAAAGGAAAATCAGGTAAAAGATACTTGCTGAATTTAAGTAGCAATTTTGTCACCTACTTTTTTCTGTTAATTTTCATCTTACATCTCTTCTGAGTTTTGAATGCCACTAGCTAGGTAATTTATTAATTTATTTTCTGTCTTCATTTCCCAATCATTATTCTCCATTTCAGCAGTAGAGACAAGGCTGCAAGGTCTTTACAGTGTAAATAAGAAATCAAGAGCTTACCTACTAAATCCCACTCTCCATTTGAAATATAGCCAGATATATCTGCTTCTTGCATTTGCAAGTCCAAGGACCAGCCTCCATAAGTCCAGGACCCAAACTTCAGGTTACACTTCTGAACGTCAAATGGAAACCAGCGCACATCTATGTAGCATGAGCTTTTAAATATGCCTAGATAGGATTTTAAACAACAATACTTAATTTAAATGCTTGTTCGGCATAATTTCATGCACCTTTTTTTAAGCAGACCTTGTACTACACTGTGCCCTCTGTTTTTAACTTGTGAAGCATATTTAATCCCAGTTGTGTCTTGACGTTTAAGTATCAGAAGTCAGTCATAGGAAAGGGAAAGAACTGCACCGTTAATGTATTGGTGTTATAAACTTTTTTTTAAATACACTTCCATTTTGGCACATAGTGGGAGAACATTTAGAGAAGAGTTCATATTTCTAGATACTGTATTTCAGAAAGAAATGAAGGAGAATATGCAATCTGTCCTCCTATTTCTTTTACTGAATAAGGTATCCGGAAAGATTATTTGCTGTCTTATTAGATTTACATGATCTAGCTTCTTATTTTTTACTTGTTAAATCAGGCCCTGTCATTTAGCAGCTTTGAGAATTGAATTGAAAAATCCTCCACTATAAGGAACATCTTAAATCAAAAGCACAACAGACAAATCCCCGAATTCCTCTGGGGATCTTAGATGGAAGTGCTAATTTGTCTGGAAAGCATCTGGCTCTCTTGCTGTAGTTTCTAAAATTCAGATTCTAGGAAGAGTTAATTCTAAGAATTATGGTAAGTGAGTTTGGGAACAGCACAGTATTCCACTGCTATGCATCTAGAGAGTCAGTGATATACTTCTGATATCAAATAAATATCAAACACAGGCTACTTTCCTTTCAGACTAGAAATTGTTTTGATGAAGCATCCAGTGAGTCATTTCAAATAGAAAATACATCCAAGGTGTTACTAAGCATCTCATCGTAAAGTTAACATATTAATAGAAGAAACAGCTAAATTAATGAAATAAATTTAGACCTCATTAAGACCTCATTGCAGCCTACCAATACCTGAAGGGAGCCTACAGGCGAGCCGGAGAGGGACTCTTTGTCAGGAAGTGTAGTGACAGGACAAGGGGCAACGG
>JAOXJM010000071.1:26311534-26322042 GCA_026413425.1 Tringa solitaria
ATGCCTGTCCAGGTTGCATGGTGCTCCATTTTGTGTACAGAGCATTTGAAAGGTTTTTTAGGCTGGTATGTGGACAACTAAAGCGCCAATTGCCATGCTTAAACCAGAAACAAGAAGTAATCTTGACAGGCAGTTACCCTAAGCGTGGTGAACTCTAGTGGGGCTCACCTCAAATCATTTAGTATTAATTGTACCTTCGAAAGCAACACTGCAGCATGCTCTAAGCAAAGCAGGAAGGAAGGGACTGGAGAGAAGTAGTAAGTGGGTGACAAATGCTGTCACTGGCTACTGTTATCACATATTACAGTTCAACACCACCTGTGACAGTGACATTGCTCATAAAGGTGATAATCAAATGGCAAACAGGGCACATAGCTGCAGCTGATTTATTGAGTACAGCTATTTTCTAGGTCTTGTTGCAAGAAAAAGCAGCTCCTGAAGTGGGGAGAGGGGGATCCAGGTTGATAAACACAGGAGGGGTATAGGCTTAGTAGACATATGGCAGAGAAACAGACGAAAAGTCATTAGAAAGACAAAAGGTTCATGTCATCCCTATGGGTAAAACAATAACAATGTGCTCTGGCTACCACACAAGAGCCAGGGCAACATGTACAGAGCAGATGTAAAGTCTTCCCAGTGCCTGGGGAGCAGCACACAGGCCCATGACTACAGAAAAAGGCAAGTTGCTAAAGAGCGGACAGCTCTCAGTGCTTTGTATTTTAAACTAAATAAATTCTGCAATGGGAACTGCCATAAAATGGTGCAGCCAAAGAATCTCTCAATGTCAGCCAAAGGTTTTGCAGTGGATTGATGGCAATCTCTCTGTCCCTGAAATAAGCCCAACTCAGAACAGATAATTTGAAGAGGAGAGCAGCAAATATTCTAGCTATTTTTGTAGCAGGAAGAAAGAATGACACCAAAACTGTTGACATGGGAAGATGCAAACATACTTACTGGCATTTACCTGCCCTGCCTGTAGTGAAACCCAAACTAAAACTAGACAAGTAGTTAAAAGTCAGATTTGAATTCACCATTAAACATTTAGACCAAACAAATAATTTAAGAGGAAATGATCGCTACCTGTATCGTTAAACACAGCCAGAAATGTTCAGTTTTCCAATCATCTCACAAAACCTAATTAGAATTGATGTTAGGGAGGATCTTCTTGTTTATGAAGTATTTATCTATTATTTATCTATTATTATTGAAGTATCTATCTATTGATAGATAGTCTTATCTAGGCTCCCTCTCCCACAAAAGGTTGGACCAGTTGATCTGTCAAGGTCACTTCCAACCCGGGCTATTCTGTGATTCTGTAATTCTATGATCTTCTCTCCTTCACCATGTGAAAAAAAAGCGTGTCTACCTGTTATAGAGAAGAATATCTGGCTTCCAAATCAGTCCATCAGGAAAACGGACATTCTTCACTCCTGGGTATTCAGACACATTCCACTGTAGATAATGATCTGTCCAGTACTAAGACATACAGAAAAAAGTAAGTTAGGTCATCTCATCCGCTGGTTTGCTATAGTTCTCTAGGGACTGGATAGCCTGAAAAAATAGGTGTTCTCTTGTTAAAGAGATACTATTTACCTTCAGGCAGTGAAATGTTTGGAAAGGGTGAATTAAGCCACCTAGAGCTCAATGGAAAGCATAAAAAATCTCATTTTCAATTGACACTGCAGTGCACGTAACAGCCTATAAAAGAAGATTTGGGGTGCTTGTATTTTATTGTTCGTGCTCTCTCAGGTGCCGGTGTGGAATAGAATAGATTTTCTTTTACAAGTCATATGTTAACTTCAATTATGTTTCTCTTCATAGATAACCATTTTCTGTTGCAAATTCTCAGGTTGTAATAACTTGATTATAGACATGAGGTAGAGCAGCCAACAGTCACTGCTGACGGGGAGAACAACTGCAATGGCAGGACGGTTAATGCCAGCATGGAAGGTCTCAGCAGCTCCTGTGGCCTGCAATCAGGCAGCCTGGGATGCAGATGCCCAGCCCCACTGCAGCATCCCTTCTGGCTGGCCCATACTGCACTCGAGCCACCCACCCCGGGGACTGTTTGTGGCCCCTCCAGCTGGCCCTGGCTGCCAGCAGAGGCAGGAGTCTGCCGCAGTCAAAGCAACAGGGCTTTGATCTGCGTTTAGTGCTGCTAAATCCCAGACACTGTCATTGAAACATATGGTCGTGGACAGTGAGAAACAAAAGTGCTGCCCCAAACTGCAGGCAGCTGAGTACCGTGGCAGCTCGAGCAAGCTGGTTACCTCTAGGCCTCCTGAGAAACATTAGCAGGAATTACTGTATTTTCCTGAAACTGAGGTCACGCTTTACACCTTACTAAGCAGATGAATCGTTGAGATGCAAGGGTGGTTGGTTACTGTTATATGCAAAAGGAATGAATAAGATAGTTAATTCTGTTTCACAAAATTTATTTTTTCTTGTAATTTCTCTGCTTCATTATATTGTGCCTCTCTCCATACCCATATTATATTATTAGCATTAATTTCTCGTTGCTGTAAGCATCACTTAACTTAGAGTGAAAACTTCTCCAGATTTACAGTGCTTTTGTAATGCCAAATGTTAGTCTTTTAAATGTAAGCGTCGAAATGGGTGAGTAAATGTACAATTTTTGTCTCTTCAACAATCTAGCGGCCCTCGTTAAAATCTCTGAGAGACAATAAGATCAGAAAAAATTTCCAGTGGATAGTGTGGAGGTAATGTTATTGATCATTTGTGTAGGGTATTCATATCAAATTGTTGTATATAATTCCTTGCATTACTGTCACAGGCAAGTTGCAGTTCGCTGCACCAAACAAGTCCCCAGTTAGCCTTACGCTGCAGGTATTCAGATTCATCTTTGTACCTCTAGAACAGAGCTCTGTAAATGATCAGTTTGTTGTGTGCAGCACATCTAATAACATTCATCACACATCTTTTGTAAAGCTTTTACTATACAGTTTCTTGGCCTGTGCTTCCATATTTATCTAGTCATTTTTACTATGAATTTGTAGCACATTTTCACCTGGACAAACGATTGGATTGTCCATTGCTTTTTCCTTTTGCTTTACAGATAATAGTTTTTTACAGAAATCTTAAGTCCAAATATATGATTGGCGCTGTTCTTTTTTTTTTTTTTTCACTGCCCACAATATAACATTTATATCAATATAGCCATTATTTCTTATTCTAACTTCTTTTAGGAGTTATTGTGGCCAATATGTGATACTGAATGATGTAAAGACAGTCAAAGGGTGATAGAAAACTTAATATTAAAGTCTGGATTAGAGATAATGTTAAGCAGATTGTACAGTTGCTCTGTTTAGCCATGTGTACAAAGTGCTTACCCATCCAGCTGCCTCATTTAGTTTTAACTTTAGAGCTACGATCTCCACTGTAGCTGAAATATATTTGATGTGTATTAAAATAGCAAAACTCAGGGTACCTGGGTTAGTATGAATCTGTGTGACTGGGCAAGGCTCCCTCTGTAACTTAAATCGAGTTTAAGATTTTAATACTGAACAGTATTGGTGTGGAGATAGTGGTCAGGATCAAAGAGTCTGCATGTATAAATACTAGGCTTATATTCCTCTTTCTCCCAAGTTAGTTTTTGTATTTAAGTATTTCAGTGATGATTAGATAAACTATATTTAAGATAAATCTCGGATTATACACACACCTGTATCAAGAAAGGGAGTGGAGAGGGAAATTCAGGGAAAAACTTACCTCAGACCATTTCGCATAATAAAATGACATATGTTTGCCTTAAGCATGGTTTGGATCTGTCTAGCATACCATTAATGGACAGTTAATATAGAAACACATTTCTTTTCTTTTGTGTGTACACAGGCCATGAGGAATAAGCTACATTTTTGTAGTCATCAAGTGATCAGCTCATTGCAGTCTTAACATGCTCCACATAGAGTATGTGCTAAGGTGAATAAAATCAAAAGAAATACAGAATATATAAGAGAATCGGGAATTTCCCTAGGGGAAAAAAAACCTAGTCTCGAAAAGGATAAGGATGCTGTGGGATAAAAGGGAAGGAAAAGAAATAATAGCTTCTTGAGTATAACTTGTCATCTGTTTTCCTGGTAAGAAATCATAGCAACTGTTGTCATTATAGCTCAAAGCCAACAACATATTATATTTGACAGTTTTAATATTACTGTACAACAAGCCTATAAAAATAACATGAGCTGAATGCTTCTTCCATGTCAACTTTTCTTTGTGAATAAATGGACTAGCCATGCTATCCTTTGTAGGTCATCAAAATAGTCTTTCATTTGTTTCCTAAGGCCTACCGTGGTGCAAAAAAGGTCCTCTGCAAAAAATGTTACAATAAAAGAAAGAAGAATACATTTAAACTGAATGAGCTGGTTAAAGAAACTAAGAAGTGTAAAGTTTCTGTGGAAGCAACATGCTTATCTTGAATAATAAAACGCTTCTGTAAATACTAACCAAAACAGTTCCGTTTCTGTAATGCAGATGGGAAGTAAATTAATGGCAAATTCTCATCCTAGCTGCTATAGCATGGAGAGAGCTCCCCATATCACCCCATCTTTGTAAAGCACAAACTTATGGTAGAAATGTTTTGTGGAAGCATTAGGTGCCCACAGTAGTCAGCACAGTAAGAAGCATCTTGTTAATTCTAAATCTTGGAATTAAACTAATGCAAAAAAATAACCAAGTCGGAATAAAGCTGTGTAGGCTTCTTTGCTTAGGAACAGCTCTTTCATTAGTTAACCTTACAGAGGAAATAAATTAAAAATGGTTGCACAAGGTTCTTGAACATTCTATTTATCGAAGAGTGAAACTTACTCCTGCCCAGCAATGCCTGCCAGGAGTTAATGGGGGTAAAGTTCTCTGCTGTGGTGTCTAGTGGTGGTATTAGTTAGGTTAAGTAGTAGGACAGGATGTGAAATTCCATGACAGCTATAGTACCTATTGCAACAAAAGGTAAAATAAAGCTGCTGTTTGAAAAATGAACACCCTCTGTGGGCAAAACAAACTGGGAAACCAGGAAAAAAGTATACTGTTCCCAGCTGAACGTTAGGAAACTGAACTGATGTTCCAGTACCCTTTTTAGTCATGTAACTGAGATACAGAACTTGGAGAAGTAACATAAAAAACTTCCCATGTTCACGGTTAACTTCTGATGACAACCTATATTTTAAACAACAGTGTTTTGAACAACATGGGAACAGCACAGCCATTTTAATTAAAATCCTCTTGCAGTTTCTTAAGGAGATAGGAAAGCAAGTGGGATGGCAGAAACATTCAGTTAGGACAGTGGCAGCATCTCTCAGGAGATAATGAACCTCTTTGGAACAATTTTTTCCATATATCAGAAGAACCATCTGGCGATTTTCAGAGTGCTGATCAGAACAGCTATTTCTTGCATGTAAAATTCTCTTTCACAGTCAGACGATTGACCACAACGTAGTGGATTTGTTGAAAGGCTGATAAGGCTTTTGCACTGGTAGTTGTTCTGCCTGGGACTGAACCAGCTACAGTGAGTTAGTAACTTACTTAGATATAATGGCGCAAATTCTTAAAATTTTCAGAAATACCTAAAACAACATCAAGACCTAAATCTCAGCATTACAGTCTTCCATTCAGCTTAGCTTTGTCCATATGCAGCAAGACATGCAACAAAACCTTGAAAGTCTCCTAAAATTCAAATCCATTAAACTCAAAAAACAACAGGGGAAAAAAAAACATGTTTTTTTTTCAAAACTCACCATTTGTAGCCAGATGTTTGTTGTTAATACTTGATTCTTTTCATCCTGAGAGGAAGGAGAAAAAAACAAATCATGGCTTAGTACCATACACTTAGAACAACACTCTTAAACACATTTGTATACTCTGAAATAGCCCATTGTGCTTAGGTACCTTTTAAAGCAAAAGGGATCATTGCCTTGAACTTACTGCAGCAGAAGTTTTCACAGGTACTTTTTCATGTATTTCATATTACCACAGTCAATCCAACTGTTTCCTGAGGTGTCCTTCTGCCAGACTCTTCCCTGGGGCTCCTTCTTTAATAAAGAATCTCAAAAGACAAAGCAGATTACAGTAGGGTTTGCCTGTTTAACCTTCATTAGCAGCACTAATTAGCCTTACACACCAGACATATGCAGGTAACAGAAATATTGAACAAAGGTGTGCCTAAACTGAGGTGATGTGTGCTGAGGCCATATTGAGTAGCTTCCTGAGAGGCAAGTAGCACCGCTGATGGCAGTGGAGCTGTTCAAAAAGTGGTGTATCAGCTTTACCAGAAAACTGTTGTCAGGGCAGAACATTATTATTCTGCCTGGAACAGTTCCAATTTGAAGGCCTTCCCCCTTGCCTCCTTTGACTATATGATGTAAGTTCAGGTGACACAATACACATCTTAATACAGCAGTTAATTAAAGAGTTGAATTCTTCACTCCTCAGACACAGGAAAATGTTACTGATGTTATTTCTGTGGAGGTACTGTATCAGTATCCACCTGGGTTGTGTGAAGCTGATGAAGTATACTATCTATACTGTCAGTATTACACATTTCCCAAACAGAATGCACAATCCCTACCCCAGCACCAGTCAAAGCTTCATTTGAAGTCTATGGAAGTGTCATAGCAAGTTTCAGTCACTCATACAGCAGCAACTGTCAGAGTTGCTTGTACGTGTAGACCTCTGAACTGAAATCTGTCACTCTTGAACTTAAATGTTGTTCTGAAAAGCAAAAAGATGTCCAAACCCCCCTCCCCCAACATGTAATCACATTTCATACCAGAAAAAAAGAGATTTCTTTTTTTTTATAATACTCTTTACTGAAGGTCAGTATTCTTTACTCTTTTGCTGCTGTTCAGTGGACTTCCAAACGAGCAAAAGTCCTGAGAGACCTGTCATGGAATCACAGAATTGTCCGAGTTGGAAGGGACCTTTAGAGATCCTATAGATCTAAAGGAGGATTGCCCAGAGCACATTACTCAGGACTGCATCCAGGTGGGTCTTGAAAATCTCCAGAGAAGGGGACTCCACAGCCTCCCTGGGCAGCCTGTTCCAGTGCTCTGTCACCTCACCCTTTAATTGAAGCCGTTTTAGACAAGCACGATAATAAAAGTTACACAGCATGTAAAATCAAATACAGTGCAAGGCATAGTGGCATTTTTAAAGCAAGTGAAGACTTTTGAGGAGGAGCATCAGTAAGTGTGTGCCAGTTTTACTAGGTCATGTATAATTACAACTAAATGTACAACATACAGACAAATAAGATTTTACTTAAAGATTAGTATTGTGCATTAATAAAGTCTGCCCTCACATGCACATTCCTACTTTCCTTTAAAGTGAAAAGTAAAATAAAAAATACAAGGAAGCACACACCACAGCTTGTGATTCAGCAATTCTCCTCTCTGTTTTCTGCTTCATAGCCTCCAGGAGCCTTGCTTTTTCAAAACTATCTCAAGTGAGCACCTCATTTAAATGGCATCCCGGAGAAACAGGTCTGCTTAACCCTTTGGTTTCAGGACTATGTTGTTAACCTCCATTGAACTAGCATGCTGAAGGCATTGCTGAAGATGTCAGCCAGGCAAAGCAGTAATTAATTTGCAATAATAGCTGTTATTCTCTAGTCATACAAACATTAATTTGGTGCCTCTCTCAAAAACCTGCTTATAGTGTTAGAGTACAACAAAACTAGTTTGCATGGGGTCTTTAATTCATGAATGAAGAAACAATCCTTAAGAGTTCATTCATTATCACCATGACCTGAACCTAAAGTCTATAGACAAGTGTTGCAAATTAAGGACATGTAAAACCTATATATGTTTCTATTCATCACAGCCATTTTTAGATGAGATGTAAATACTACTAATGATAAATTATCTTTAAAAGTCTGATAGCATTTTCTCAAAGCTCTGTGTGCTTTCGCAGATGAATGCGACAAGTTCCTATAATGCGATGCCCCATCTATTGGACCTGAGCAAAGCTGAGAGCTCTGCTGCTGTGTGGTTTCTCTGCAGGGCAGACAGTAGTTGTTTTGCTTTGCACAGGCGTAACTGGCTACCCAAAAGTGCAGAGCAATTCAGAATCCATTATGTTGTGGGAAGCTTGTTTCAGGACTATTAGCTGAATGGCATGTGCTCCTGCATGGTTAAATTCTGACTTAAACTCACATTTTATTCCCAGTGTGATCTCTTCATACACATGAATGGCCCCAGCCTTAGATTAGTGATGTTTCAAAAATTCCCTTTTCCCTAGCAGGGAAAGGTTGTACTAAAGCTGGAGTGCTTAAGCTAACGATACGCCATGGGGATTTATTTTGAAGCCCTGAGCGCGCAGCGTAGTCGGATGAACTATTTTAGGAGTACCAGAAAGGAGCTGTACTATCAACCAGCACACATCACAGGACCAGGCTAGAGAGCCATTGCTGAGCAGTCAGACTAGCAGAGCTGAGGGGGACAGTGGGCTTTTAATCCAGCGGTGCTGCTGGCAGAATGATTCAGCCGCTCACTGCACTACCAGGCAGCTGAGCACAGGGCAGAGCCGTCGCGGGCTCACCTGCAGCAGACTCTGCAGATGCGTTCTGAGAGCCGGGAGTTAGTCTGAAGTGTTATCTTTCATGCAAACCTAGCTCAAAGAGGGTATCCTGAGCGAATTAACTCAAAAGTAACTTGTACAGTGAAGACAGGCCCAAAGTGAAGATGGACCATGCTGTTTTCCTGCTGTTTCTTTCTTTTAAGCATTTAGATCCTGAAAGAGTATATTTGAACAAAATAACTCCCACTTGGATTACTATTTTTACAGTTCCGTAAGTGTTTAAATCGTATATCCCATCACTGCTCCTCAGCTATAAAAACTTGGCTGCACGCTAACACTTGGTTTATAGTGGTGGGTTTTTTATAGTGTTTGTTGGAGCAAATGGCTTCCAACGTTTTAGTCATTATTGGATTGACTCACCCATCGCTAGGGGAAAGATTCTGGTTTTAGAGGGTTTGTCCTTCTCTATGGTCTCAAGGGCAGCCAGTGGAAGGTGGAGCAGGAGACATCCTGCAGGGTTTCTCCTGGCTAGGGGAGTTTTGGACGCTTTTTTAAAAGCTTTACAGCAAACTGCATTAACTCTGGTTTTCATCAGTTGTGCAGTACTTCCCCATGAAATGATGAGTGGGCTTGAAATGCTTTGAGAACTTCACCAGTTTTTGTCACTTTGCAGTATTTTGTAAACACAGAAAAAGCATTGAACGCAAAAGCAAGGCAGCTCCTATTACAAACCCCTTCTACTGTAAATGAGTAAAGGAAAAGGACTTCAGAACATATTCTGAGATGCTGGGGACATTAGTCAGGGAATGAGACCAGAAACTCTGTCATGTTGTTTGGATTGGTGTGGGTTTTTTTCCCATACCAGAAACTTCAGGTTATTTGATGTTCGGACAGTACTGGCCAAGTAGTGCGGCTGAGGAAGAGTGAGGTGCCGTCCGCCTAGAGGGAGGTGGGTGGGAGGCTGCTTCGGTCTTCTCAATTCATAACCGTAGTCATGATCTATCAGGGCAAACGGCAAAGTGCCACTGGACTGTTTATTACATTATATTATGGCAGTGTAGGCAATGAAGGGAAAGTAGCTGACATCAGGAAGACTTGAATGGTCTTTCATTCATTTTTGAAGGTAGAGGCAATGATTTCTGGAATTTTTCACTGTCTCCATTCTTCTGGTTTCCATCGCTGGTTTTGTCTGTCTTTTCAATTTATACAGTTTATCAGAAGGATCACCTCTGGAAACATAGTATTAGATTCTCACATTGTCCTTCCCTTACCCTGTGTTCAACAGAATATATAAAAGAAGAGATGAAATTTTGATGATGTTTTGTGAATGGCATTAGCCTGGACATTACAGACTTTGTAAGGAACATTATACGCTGACTTTTAGCACATGACATGGACATCAGCACATCTAGTATCCATACTAGAAAAGATAGGCAGCAAAAAAGCAAGGGGAAAAAGAAGTAAAATAAGCGTGCATGCCTACAGTCTGGCATCTAGACAGCAATGTAGCAAGAAGCACATACTTCCCAGAAGACTTGCATAAAGTGGTGTCCTGACTGAAATCTATCAGCTGTAATTCTTGCATTTCTTCATTTTTACATGGTTGAGTTTCACCTAAATTATGGAAAAAGTAATGCCTCCTTGAACTGGGATTTAGTTACTACGAACCTTAATAAATGAGTTTGTAGAAACATTTTAAGACATGTCTTGTTACAGTGTTACATTTCTGATCGGTACCTCCTAGCAAGAGGGATGTTAATAATTGTAGTCTGAGGTTAAAAATGGGTTGGCAGCCAGCGAGAAATGTAAAGGCACTTCCTATATAGATTTTCGCTTTTGTTTGCTTGAATGTTATCCTACTGAAACCAACAGGTTAATCAGTTCATTAGCTCTTGCCTCATTGTCTCAGCACTTGCTCATTAAACATTCTCAACATCATCTGATCCACAGTGGCAAATTGCTAGCACCTAATGATGGCTTTT
>JAOXJM010000071.1:26330874-26345939 GCA_026413425.1 Tringa solitaria
GAACAGGCAAGATGTAAACTGTAAAATGTGAAAGGTTTGTGTTCTGGTCCCTGTACTCAAGAGTAATCCGTCACAACAGAATCTATTTTCTAGGACCTTGATCATACTTTTCACAGTAAGGAAGCAAAGCTTCTGTATCACAGGTAGCACACCAGTAGATGTCTACTCACATTGTAAGTTAATGAGGCATCCATTCAAATGTAGTTAGAGAACAAAGATAGGAAGTACCGAGCTTTTATGATTTGCACTGATTGTTTATGTCGCAAAGGATTAAAAAAATGTTAGAGAAACTGCTTTGCTTTGCTCTTATTAAAAACCAAACAGAAAAATCCCAATTGATTTGTATTACAATTCCAAAGACCTCTCTGTGGAAGCAGAAAGCAGAACAGAAGTTCTGATGTTCACATACAACGAACATCTCTAATGTCCTCCAGTTAACTATTATCAGGAGGTTTTTTATAGCCTTTAGTCAGTCCTTTTTTCCTTCCTGCAAACTGCTTTAAATGAGTTTAAATTCATTGCTCCCCATTCCATCCTGCAGAATACAGACTGTGTTTAAAATATCTTTCCATATCTACTACGCTTTGAGAAGGCTAGGTAAAAGAAAGATGCTGAAGGAAAAAATAGTCAAAAAAGCCAGAGTGTATTTAGAAGCACAGGAAAAATGGGCAAAATATCACAGAAATAAGGTTGCGGTTTCTCTTAGTGTATCGGTATCTCACCACAGTATGGTAGGAAGAGGTGTTGTCTGCTTGTTTAAATAGATTCATGATCAGAATATTTTAGACAGTTATTTGAAAAGATCTGTTCTTTGTCTTTCCTGGGGGAGCAGAGTATTCTGTTTCCTGTTATAATCCAGTAACTTTCATAGGTATTAAACTAAGTAAAAATATCAGAATGCATGTCCCAGCATTGCTCCAGTTTTCTAAACTCTCAGGAGTAAATCACAGTAGAATGGAAATGGCTGCAAGATGAAAGGGAAAATACTTTTTCCCTTTAGCATGGAGGGAAGACAGATCAAGCAACAAAGCAAGAGGAAAATAAAGCTTGGAGAGACTTTTTCTAATGTACACAAAAGAATGCTAAAATTTTAAAGAATAATGCAGATTTGATGAGTTTCTGCCACAACCATTATTTGCAAAGAGGCTGTTGAGGTTTGATAAACAGCTTAGGAACTTCTCTAGCACCGTTTCTCAATAAGCCTCTTGATTTGGTGGTTTTAGTCATCTTTCCAGATTTCAGTTTCTTTTTTCTTTTCTTTTTCTTTTCTTTTCTTTTTTTTTTTTTGGCAGGGGAGATGTTTGCTTTATAGTCTGTTTCTTTACAGAAGCTGTTCTGCTTCTTTGATTGACAACATAATTTTCATTTAAAAATGTCAAGCTATTTCACATGACTTTCTTGCCCTGTGGGTCCAGGGTATTTGATTGCAAATTCTGAGCTGCAGAATTCTTATGTAGAAGCTCTATTCAGCACTGTATGTAAGTCATTGAAGTCAACTGTATCACTTACACTGTGTAAAATGAAACAAGGACGAAAGCCCTTGAATATATAAATCTAAGTCATACAAGTAACCAAGGGCAATGTAGGATGAGCAAACTTTGACTGAGTTCAGATAAACATAAAAAAGTTTGCGTACTTTCATATTTCCTTTAGTCTGCACAAGTGAGCTGAGCAGCCTAAAGGAACAGGATTTCTCTTGAGATTCTGCTGCTGCTCACTACATACAAACAACTATTCAGCACTTTTCTTTTCCCTAACTAGAAATTAAAAAAAGAAGCAGGAGAAACTGGAAAATAAGCAAAAACTGTTGAGTAGTAAATGATTTAATTAGCTACTAAATATCTGGAGGAACCATGAAAGAGTCCTGACTAAACAGACTTACACAACATAAGTAAGAACTTGAATATTCATGTAGATAAATAACTAAATTTGAATTTCTTAACTAAATTAGTAAATTTGATTCGTTGTAAAGTTGATTCATTTGCTAGTAAAAAAAAATAAAATAGCCTATGATCAGAGTTGACCAAAATGGACACATTCATAACCACCAAAATGTTTGTCACGGTAAGTCTTGCTACAGAGGTCACAAGCTTAGATAGAGAAGGAACTAGCTTGGGGTTTTGAAAGATATATGTGTGTGTGTGTGTGTATTAGATGACAGATTTTAAGTGAAGAAGAACCGTGGTTAGAGGTTTGTGAGCAGCTTAAGCTTAAGCTAATCTAAATCCAAACTAAATACAGGTCATCTAAAAAAATGACTGCTCAAAAAATTGACACAACTAATTGCTCAGGCCCAGAGCACTGGTGCAAGCCAAAGGGGGAGGAAGATAAGGCCAGAAGTTAGTGAGGACATTTCCTTCAGCACCAGAGCTCTGAGATCAGCTTAGGACAGTCACAAAGTGCTGACCCGAGTCCCACATAGAAAATTAGTATAAATTCTAGATTCAAGCCAGAAAGCCCCACAAAACGGTAATGTTTTCAACAATTGCAGAGTAAAATTGCTGAAATTCCTCAGAAAAATCTAAGAAGACATTTTTATGAAAATTAATATCAGAAAGTCGTTGTTCCCATCCCAATTCAATAATTCTTCTAGTCTTTAGCATTTTTATGATAAAGTTTTTTTGACGCTGTCTTGCATGCTTCAACAGTTATTATGATATGAACAATTCTGATGTTAAAAGGATCTAGTCTATCAAAATATAATTAGTTTGTAAATGTTTTGGAAAAAAGATGATCTTTTCAGCTGTGTTTATGTATCATCTAGCACAGGGAAAGTCTGGACTGTGAATACAATTATAGTTGATGGAATGATAAAAATAATTCAAATAATTGTCGTCACAGAGAGGCAGTACTGACCTGTCTTTGGCTCCAGTTAAGAAAGCACTTAGGCATCAAATTTAACTGATTCAATCCAACCAAAGCCTCCAGTGGATGGATTATTTCCAGTGCATCCAAATATTTCTTAAAATACAGTACCCAAAATTTTACATAATTTAGGCTTTGAAAAAACATGCATCAAATTGGGTCAAATCAGTCCTTTTACTCTACTTTTACAACAAGACAATGCTACATTCTAGTTTAGCCCTCAGCATTTTCTGAGCCCTTCTCAAACTTATGTCATCTGCAAATTTAATAAAAATATTATTTAGTCTGCCTTCAAGGTGAAATGAAATGAAAAAAATGACTCAAGATTGGTTCCTGGGCAATCTCACAATGTAACTAAATCTCCCTATTTTGACAGTCAACAGTTGACAACCACTCTAAGATTTTCTAACCAGTTCCGCCACATGGGTTTACCACAGCCTTATTCCCTAGGTTTTTGCTAAGAATGTTATTCCAAAAGGCTTCTTTAGTAAAGTCAAAATATGTACCTGGCTGCAAATAATCAAGAAATCTTACATACTTCACTGAAAGTATCTTTATGCCGTGTACCCAATTTTGATGAAGAAGTAAAGGCACCTTATTTCCTTATAAGTGTTCTTTAGTGTTGTTCCCAAGTTGGAACATGGGGAGTTCTGCGTAGGTCTTAGGAAAACAACTCTGCCATGATGGGAGTTGTGTACTGGAACAGGTTGCCCAGGGAGGTTGTGGAATCTCTCTCCATGGAAGCGTTCAGTACTTGTATGGACACAGTCCTGAGTAATGTGATCTATTTGGACATATTTGGTGGACTAGATGACCTCTGGAGGCCCCTTCCAAAACAAAATAAGACTGTAGGATTTTTCTATGTGTTTAGATAGCAGTAAAAATTGAGTTTGAACTATCACTGCATATCTCCGTGTATTCCAGTTCTTCATATCTGTGTCTCTAAGCAGTAATTTGCAGTGTAAATGTATGATCATTTTACATTAATTTCTAAGGTTTCATTTTCTGACTTTGGGGGATGGAATTCCCTCAGATAGATTTCTCTTAGCTGTGTTAACTTACAGTAGATATAAATGTGTCTGTTGTAAAAATGTCAGGCTAGGTACAAAATTAATACCTTCATTTTTCTATGCCATTCGCTATTCTGCATGAGATGTAGCAGAGTAGGAACAGCTTTGCTGCTGTGTCTGTTCCTACTGTTCACTCTAAACCAATAGATAGCAGCTGAATATTCCCCTCTGATGCTATTATTGGGGTGGATGTTACTAGAGGAAATAAGAATGTTAGAAAGTGTTTGCTGGAGGCTAAAGTGATGGCTGTCATTTTATCCAGTGTGGAAATTATGTATGTCAATGTATTTCAAGAACCTGTTTCTCAAAAATACATATGTTGGAAGTTATTTCTGAAATATAAGTTAGGTTCATATTCCATGCCAACGCTGAAATACTGGACAGACAGAGGCCAAAGACTACTTTTTTGTGCAGGTATTGAGGTTCCCATGATGTGAGATGTAGAGAAAAATAAGTAGCTTCTCTACATCACGTTCCTTATTTTTTTGACGTTGTACTGAAGCTATGACCTTGACCAACTATGACCATCCATTAACCTCTCTTCCTCTCCTGCCACTTAGGTATGCAGATACCCTTAGTCTGTTTGATTTTCTCTTTTGTCTGTTAAGATTTTCTTTCTCTGCTTATTCTTAAGTTTTGTTTCATTTTCTTAAGTTAGGTATTTCCAAACATTTTCTGATTTGGATCCAGAGAGATGTTTATTATCAGCCTATTCGTTCAATATGCATTTCTTTTCTGGAAGGAGTTTTGAAACAAGGTTTCAGCAAATCATAGAGGAAGTAGGTTATTTTTTGTGTCTTCCATCAAGTTGCTTGGCATTTCTCATTTCAAAAAAATTGAAACAAATAATTATAAACAGCATCTTCTGATGTTATAACAACTCAAATGTCCTTGAAAAGCACTTCTGGCCAGTTGGATGTCTCCACTTTGTTTTCACTTCAGGATGATATAATTGCAAGATTGTTTGCAAAAGTTTAAGAGCAGTGATTTTTCTATTGAGGAATACAGGAATAAAGTGAACTGGAAGTTATCTAGATTCTCTCTCTTGAGGTCTTATTCACTTGACAACAGAAACTTTCTTTTAATTCCACGCCTTTCAAATGTCTTTCTTTCCATTTTGTCCCCCATCCTCTTCCACCTAAATTCCACCTTTCTTCCAAACTCCTTTGCTGTCTCTCAGGTCTGCCATGCACTCTCACTTCTCCTCTGAGCAGTCCCCCAGTTTCCTAGCTCCTCTCTTCATTCATTTGTCCCCCAACAGCATTTTTCTCATGCTGCTGCTCTTTTCCCTCCCTATGTAGCAACACTTTGTATAATTTACTATGCCAGCTTGCATTCTCATTAGACGGTTCACTAAGTCTATTGGACTGAACTAAGTTGGGATAATCAGCACTTACAGGTCCCTCATTATGTAGTCCTGATATTAGCATGCATATTAATATGCAATACCAGTAAAAGAAAAACATATCTGCAAGCATAGGATAGAAATAATTGCTAGTTTTAGAAGGGAAGGTAAGGTGGGAAATGTAAAAGGTAAATGTAAGGTAGGAAACATCCACTGTATTTGGAAAAGGTTTCGTGTACTGTCTCCCCTTTCCTGTCAGCAAAGTCAGAGTGGAATGGAAGAGGCTTCAAGTCAGGAATAGCAGCAACCTGGCTCTGTCTATTCTGGCAGGGATTTGACAGATCTGCTCTGGATAGGTCCAATGCCCCATACAGCTTGTATCAGTGAGAAGCCATTAAAGTGAATATATTAACTACAGGAAAGTATGATGGTGACATGTTTTTTTTCTAGATTGTTAAACCAGTAATTGTCATTGCAAGTAGCTGTCATTCCCACTAGCGTTTGCTTCTTGTTGACAATGAAGAAAACTCATTTGTTTTATAGTGTGAAGCTTATTTACTTCATGGTTGGTTTCTTTCCTTGCCTGTCAATCCCAGATCTCTGAGAAAGAAATGTAGTCAGTTTTATAGCAACCAGAATGAGCTGTAACTGAACTGCCAGTACAAAACCTATGGCTTCTTACTGATTATGAAGGGATTTTTTTGAAAGGTGTGTAGGATCAAAAACTCCCTTTTGAATCATATTAGCTAAGACTGTCAGTCATTGACTATACCCAGGTTGGCTAATGATCTGTGGATATTTGCCCTTCAGTTTGTATGGTTTTTAATTAAACTTGACAACTCTGGAAGAACTTAACTGTGTGAAGTTGACTGCCTGCTGGCCTTTAGCCATTTGTGTCTCTGGCAGCCAACTGTTCATTAGTCAAGGGCAGGGTTATAGCCATGCCAGGAGTGTGGGGAAGAGAGAGCCCCACTATTAACTCATAGAAATGCAAAGGAAAACTTTATAGTATAGATAGTATAGATGCAATTTAAGTAGAAAAAAAGTCTTGTGGGCATTCAGCTTACTCTATTCAGGAAATGTTTTTGATGATGTAAAGAAGGCTTTTGTAAACTATGCCATCACTAGGAGGGTTTGGCCGTACAGCAAACCTTTCCCAGAGTGGTTAATACTTAAAAACGTTAGCTTACCATATTCAGGCCAAATGTGTCTATATAGAATGACACCAGAGGTGCAATTTCTGAAAGCTGTGGAAAAAATTGATCTGTTCACAGACCTGTTTTATTTATCAAAGTGCTTTTTCAAGCTCTCCTGTTCTGAAATAAGTCTGAAATGAATTCTATGTAGTGTAGTGCTAATGGTAGCAAAACCAACCAACAAAAACCCACAGCATCAGGGGGTTATCAAAATAAGACAAGCAGTAGAGAAATGTTTTCTGAATGCACAGTTGTACAAAGAGTTGTGCAAAAATCCTTTGAGGGGACTGTACTGTCCTGTACTGAAGCAAAATATCCTCCAGTAGCTGTGAGAAGGCACATATGCAGCAGGAGGTCATTTCCCAAAGGGAGATGCAGAAGGTCTTGTAAACCAAGTCCATGGTTGGGAAGGGGTTTATTGAAATCTGGTTTAAGATTCAGTTGAAGCACCATGTACTGTGCTCTGTACTCTGCAGAGATACATTAAAATGTGAAGTTTTGTTCAGGTACTTAGTTTGAACAGGCCGTGAACAGCCTGGCTAAGCTCTCCTGACCAAATTGGCCTATTACTGCAAAAGAGAAAAACCAACTAAACCCAGAGATACACAGAACGTATAGCTACCACTGGAGGCTCTAGCCAGCAGGAGGTGCTGCAGAAGCCACTAAAGGGGCCCGGTGCACTGGGAAGAGCACCTAGACCAAAGCTCCATCATACAGATGATAGGGGGCCAAGAGAACTGAGGGGTTATTTCTGCCTTGTCCAGCACGTTCCCTGCCATACTTGGCCAGAGACCTGTGGAGGTCTGATAGTGAGAACATCTGCAGTAGTAGCCCGACAGGGGACCTTTAGGCATTCAGCCGTCCATGCTGCCCTTCATTCTTCTCACTTCCTTCTCTTACTTTCCTATGAACTGCCCTGTCCTCATGACTTCCAATGCCCTTCCAATGCCTCTTTCTTTGTGTTACCTTGACACTTTCTAAAGGAATCCAATTAGAAGATGAATCATTAAATTAATATATCCCTTATTAACACAGTACCATTTATTCCTTGTGTGTTGATCCTTGTTTTTATGCTTTTTCTGCCATCTCTGTCCAAAGACATTCTTGCTTACTTGTCCATTTAGACTGACTCTGTGTCAGGAGTCACCTACTACTTGTGTCTGCAGAGTGTTTAGCATGAGGAGAAGCCCTTTTTTAAAAATCTTTAAACCCACTGGTGATAAACATCAGTAACAATAAAAGCATGCCCACATGCAGGTAGTGGGGTGTTAGTGTCACCTGTTCTATCAGCCCACTGGTACAGGCTTTTATCTCACATCAAAGTTTGGGTCTCGTGCCTGGCTGGCCTCTCCCAGCTCCCGGGTCCTGGTGCAGTACAGCCATGGGCTGCATCGAGTTCAGGCTGCCAGCACCTTTTGAAATTGTTCCACACTGCATAACACATATTTTTCCCTCACCATCATTCAAAGAATATATGACTCCATATACCTTCTGTTCTGCTCATTGGTATCACATAGATTAAAACTCGGCTGCCTTTGACATCCCTTGCCTGTTGGCTTTAGTGACACTGAAACAGCTCACTGACTACTGCTGCCTACTGTCACTTTAGCAAATAGTAAATATCACACTGGAAATACACGTCCTAGTTTTCACCTTAGGTCTAATAAATCTAAAACTTGCAAAAATGTGCATAGAAACACTATGAGCACTTAAACCTGCAGAGAGTTCTGTGCGTGTGTGGTGACCTTTAGATACTAAATGAACAGTGTCTGCATTTTGGCAATTGGCAGCTTGTAAGGGGACAGAAAGCAAGCCACTTGTCATGAATCATCCCATCTCTCTTTTTTTTTTTTATAATTTTGTTGTTCCTCAAACTTAAAGCAGCTGATGGAAAGATAATGGCATTTTGAGGTTAACTACTAGTTTTAAGTAATTAACTTCTTTATTAGTGGCCATAGCTAGTTGAATTGAGTAAAAATGAATACTGTAAACCCACTTCTATGTAGAGTTTGATCTCTGTGCCACTGTGACAGAGTGAGGCTTAAATTTGAATATATTTGGGTTCATCTTTGAACCCCAAAGATCCTACAGTGCATTTTACAAGCCTGCCAAGCACGGCACAGGAGTATCTATTGTTATACCAGATAACTGTGGCTGCAAATAGAGCAGCTGAAATTTAAGCATATAGAATGTAGTGATCTTGTCTAAATAAGATAAGAAATAATATCACTTGGATTTGGGCCGGGACACACCCTTCCTTTCCCTTCCCACCCCCCATCTCCAAAAATAAGTTCTTTAGTGAGAACCAGAAATCAAGAACTTTGGGTTTGCATATCCCACTCCTCCCCATCCTGAGACGACACTTGTTGGTTCTAAGTACAGTTAAGGATTCAAAAGGCAGAGTATGCAGTTTGAGTTTCACTATAAATATTTCATACTGACAAGAAGGTTGGGAAGTACTGACAAGAGATCTACAAAAGAGGCAAACTTTAAGTTTAGTTCTTTAAAAAGGCAGTGACATTTGGCATTTTGTCTTGAATTATTTGTGCTTTCCAATATCTTGCAGTCTTGCTTCTCTATCACAAATCTCCATTCTGGAAAGGAAAAAGCCACCCTTTTAAAGAAATACTTTCCTAGAAGGTTTTACAAACTCACCACATCCATGATCTGCATGAGGCTGAGAGTGAAATAGACAGTGAGCGGCTGGGAATCATTTGCAACCGGTCGCTCCAAAGGGTTGTAATTTTTCAGCAGCTCCTTGTAAAGCTTCCTTTGGAACTCTCCTTGCAGGGACTCTTAAGGCACAGAAATAAATAAATAAATAGGATTCTACATCAGAAAGTAAAGCTAGGAGATAAGCTATTTTCCTTCTATCAGATATTATATATCTATTATTTTACCTGCCCCACTCCCAGAAAAAGTGCCATTGTAATTGATATAGTTCATTAGCTACTACAGCAAAATCCTAATGCAAATGCATCACTCTTTCTTTTCATCCCAGCAGCAAGAAGTGATGAGGAGGAAATACGCTACCTGTATTTTGACACCTGTCCTGGCATAGCTATAACCAGAGAAGCCGAGCGCAGCTACGGCAGAGGGCATCAGCAAGACAATGGGAGAAAAATGGCCACAGGTTAGACTGAATCCTGCTCTCAGACTGCTTCAGACTGAGAACTCTTCGGGGCAAGTACTCTCTGCTCGTTCTCTGTTCGTGCAGCTACAAATAAAGTGGGGGTACAGGGTTCGTGGCCAAGCTGATAGACACTACATTAATATATGTGATAATATTCAAGGATTTATGTCCTTTTTACATCTCAAATCCAGGGATGGTCTTTATTCTGCCATTTTTCTCTGGAGGGAGAGGGAGCAGGTCCAGGCGGATGTTGCCGAGCAGACCAGGGACAGAGGCAGTTTCAGAATGAAAGGAAATCTGGGTCAGGGTAGGAGCAGGTCCTCGGGATGCCAGCCCTCCCTGTTCCCGCTCCAGACGGACTTCCCTCTTCCCTCTTGTTTCCTAGTCCTGAACTCCCCCCACAAAAGGCCACGGCCTCTGTGCTGAAGCACCTGCCATTCAAGTGCCTTGAGAGAGTTTGCTCCCCATCCCCATCGCTCTGCCCGGCTCCCCTGTCCCCTCCCGGCAGCTCCCCGCACCGGCCGCCCCGCGGAGCGGCCCGGGACATTGGACGGCCCCCAGCCGCGGCGGCAGGACGCGGGGCGAGGGGCCGGGGGGAGCCCCGGGCAGCCGCCCCTGCCCTCCCGCATCCCGCCCCGGCTCCCGGCGCTGCCCGGCGGTCACTCACCGCGCACCAGCCCTGCCGCCGCCAGCAGCCACACCGCCAGCTCCTGCAGGCCCATTCCGGGAGACCGAGGGTGACAGCAGCCGCCAGCCGAGCCCCGCCGGCCCCGAGCTGGGCCGCTGGGAGCCTCCGGGGACGGCCGGGGACCGCCGGCGGCTCGGCCCCTTCCTCTACCCTCAGCGGAGCTCGCCCTGCGGCGCCGCCGGCTCGGGCGGAGCGGAGGGATGCTGACGGCCCGCCTCCGCCTCCTGCCCCTCCGCCTGATGGATTTCCCTCCCTTCCCCGCTCCCTCGGCGTTCCCGGGCCGGAGCGGGGGGGAGCGGAGCCGCTGGCAGGCTGTTCCCGCAGCCGGAGCGATGCGGTGCGCTGGGCAGAGCGGCAGACCCGCCGTTATAGAGAGGAGCGGGGGCAGCCCCCCCTAAAGCTCCCCCCCCTTCCCCAGCCCTTTGCTGTCAGCAGCGGCTGCTGTGTGACAGGCGTGAATTAGCCCCAGGGGCAGCAGAGTGCCCCGGGCAGGGTGTCCCCGGGGGAGGGGAGGGCAGCCGGGGTGGGAGCCAGGGCAGGATCCTCAGCCAGCAATTTGGCTTCGGTCCCATTTTGGGAAGGAGGGAGATGGGCAAAGTGATGTTGCACACATGGCTGTTAAATCCCCAGCAGAGATGCAGGACTGGGGGCTCAGGTGCTGGATGTTTTGTCTAGATACAGGAGAAACAGCCATGGCCGAGGGGCGTTGTGTTCAGTGCTTGACAACCACACGACTGAAGGAAATGATGCCTGAGCTCCTGCCTTGTGTAGGTATAATGCACCGCAGTTGGAAAGCCTAGAAAATTCAATGCATTTTGTTGAGGCCTAGAAAATTCAATGCATTTTGTTGATTATCTGGTTCCCACTTGCAACTTTAAGCACATTTGTGAGACCACTCAGGGGTTATTTCTTTCAGTCCAAATCCCTGCCCTTCAAATCCAGTTGCTGCATCAAATTAATGTCATGGGCAGCTGCATTTAAGGGAGAATGGTATTGAAGAGTGCCGTCATTTGCAGGGGGTAACTAAAGGCTTGATTTTCAGATAACCCAGCAAACAGCAGTTTATTAGTCCATGTTAATTCTCGGCTTTAAAAATCCAGGTAATCTGTTTTGGCTAGAGCACTGACCTGATTTATGGAGCCACTTTTTAAATATCTTTGAGTGTTGAGCATTGGACCGGGGCAACCTGAGTAGCCCAGCACATCGGTGCATCGTGTCCCAGCTGTAACATACAGGAGGACCGAAACATTCCCCTTCTCTAATGACCCAACGTGCCGAACAATTTTACCAAAGGATAATGGAGATCTTGACCGTTTTGGGGCAGCTAGCAGACAGGAGTGAGTTGCTAGGGGAGCTCTGTTGGTATTCACAGAGAAACCAAGTGTTGTCACCCATTTGTACTTTAGCCCTCCCATGCCAGTGCTCCTTGTACATGGATTTTTGTTGTGTGTTATTTTTTAAATGAGGCTCATTTTCTTTCCTCCTGTTCCTGTTATCTACTGCTGTTTTGGCACAGGTGCCCCAAATCTTTCTGGGTATAGAGTAAACAGCATATATTGTTCAGGCAAGAAATCTGGCAAGGAAATCTACAGTTCGTGGCTGACCTCTACTGTTGGCTCAATTTTTTCCTTTGCACATTGCTGTGTTGAGAACTGCCTCGCCCTGGGTGGTGAAGTGAGTGCTGCTGTGGCCCTCAGAGCTCTCTTAGGGGACTCAAAAGGTACACCCTTCAGGGGATGGTACTGAAACCAAATCCCCAAATTCCATTAGTACAAGGACTGGAAGCATAATTTGTAAGTATTTCTTTGATAAATCTTGACTTACTTTTTATTTGTGGTGGTCTCGTTTGATTTTGGTGTTAGCAAATTAAATTTTATAGGCACTTCAGAAATTCTCCTCTTTAGATATTCTTTAATAGCAATCAGCAGCCCAACTTCTTGATTAAGCTGAGTTCAGTCAGGTGCATTCCTTCTACAGGGTTTACCTTTCTAGTCAGAGATTCTGGTGTGAATGCACACGAACAGCAGGAAGGGTAACCTTTGCTTTCTGTAGACATGCTGGCTAGTAAAAATTAATTTCACAAATATTTATATGGGTTGATTGGCTAGATACTAGCAAAGAAAGATTAACAAACACTACACTGAAGTCCTCTAAAAGCCTTCATTTATGGCACAAGTTATCTTTGCAAAAATCTATTGGTTACAACTTTGAAACAAGCTGTACAGCCTGTGGCCAGCAAAGGCTCTTCTCTTTGCCTCCAGTGCCCACCAGAGATAAGACCCGCTCTTCTCTGAGCTTTTATTTTCTTTCTGTTGTATCCTCTACAGCCAGGTGATTTGGAAGGAGCTGTTTTCCCTCCACAGATAGTAACTTTTAGGCACAATGATGAATGCAAGTTCATTTTATAATTACAGGCTGCAGAAACTATTGTGGGTCTCCCAGCCCCAGCTCCAACTGTTGGGTGTTTGCCAGAATAAAAACAAGCCCTTCATATCAATTTGTTTCTCATATACATTGGACATAATTAGACATACCCAATTCTGTATCTGTCTATTTGTGAATATCCAATATATTCATGGAGATAACACTATGCACAGATCATATAGCTTCATATGAAGGTCAGGCATGAGAATGATGTATGTAATATCAGCATGCTGCCTACGGTTCCTTTCTCTGGTAGACAAAGAAGTAAAGATAGCCTTGTCCAAAGGCAAAAGTCCTCATTCAAGTATTATTTCAGATCTATTTTGAGAGTCTGAGGCACAGAGCTATTAGAGAAACAGGTACAGGATTCTGTAGAAATCCTATAGCTAGTGTGTCTATAGAAAAGACCCTCATTGTAATTGTAAGATGTTTGTTTATACCCAAAGAGTATCTTCCTAGTTTAATTTATAAGACTCACACATTGGTCAGTTAAAACAACCAAGGACTGAAGAACATTCAGAATGACTCGTGCAGTCATTACAAGACGTTGCAGTTGTCCAGGGGTTATAATGTGCCAGAGTGTGAGGAATAGCCTCTTTTTCTCTTTGCACGGATTTACGGATGAGCAAAAGCACGCACCTTCCTAATGTGACAGAAGGTGGTAAGATAGCACTGAGATTAGGCTGATAGTGAAGAAGTGACCATCTTATACTGTAGGCAACTAAAGTGATTGCAGTGCTTTCTGACTTTGATCTAATTATTGTGCAACTGCAGTGACCCAGGACTTCCATATCAGAAAAAAAAATAATCTGCTTTTCCTTCTTTTTAGAGAAGAAGGTAGAATAGGCTTGGATTTTAAATGGTAACTTCCAGCATATGTTAGATGAGACATACCCACATTTATTTGAATGTCATTTGAATTAAATTACCTCTTTACTTGTTACCTTTCTTTTTTAACTTTTAGGTAGCCTTGGTAATTGCATCTCATGTTGTTAGTTATTCTCTGTTGTTTGTTTATACAACTAGTAGTCTCAATGTTGGAGAATGTGTATGTGATTACCTTGATTTTTTCTGTAAAATGTCCTGAAACAATATATTGCTCCTTCTGGTAGCAGGTAGTTTTGATATTGAGTTTTCTATTGAAGGACAAATTAGTGATATGAAATCTGGTTAATTTTGTAACTAAACTTTATATTCCATACATCCAGTCTTGAACAGAGGTTCACAAAGATAATCTCTTCCCATATTGTTTGCTCCTACACCAGTATGTGATTTCCAGAAAATGATCCATTCCCCAAATGTCCTGTTGTTGGGAAGGATAAAGAAGAGCACAAACTATTATGTTATTTAAAAATAACAAAGCTGCTGCTGTCCCACTTTGCAAAAAAGTAACTACAGAGAGAGGATTTTCCAAACAGTGCTCAGATGTGAAGAATAAGAATGTGTAAAATTTGCCTAATGAAAATTTGCCTAAATTTGCATAACTAACAGATAGGGCCCACAGTCATTTCTGTAATGCCAATATCTTGCAAATTTTATTCTTGCCTTTTGTTACTGTTAGCAAATACTCACATTAAAGTGTGAGCATAGTTATTAAACAACAGTGGCAACACCACTGTGGTATTGTGAATGAAATATCTCAAATGAAATAACTGCAGAGATTTCTTAGCACATCTACCCTACAGGTGCTTTTCTCTGTCAAAAGATATCACAGGTTTTCATTGACGTCATGCTTAGCACATTTCTGCCTTGCTTTGTGTATAAGGAAATACTTGTTCCTTCATTTGAGCCTCTGTCAGGTCCTTCTGAGTCATTTTGTAATTCCAGAGCTTGGCATTCGTTTCTCACCGACAGAAAATTCACAGCATTAGAGAGCCACTTTGCCATCTCTTTGCATGAGTTCGAACAACGGAAACTTGGCAAAACTGCTTTTCTTCACCCTGGTTAATTTTAAATAACTACATAATTTAGGGTTCGCAGAAGCTAATTAAAGTTGACAAGAAATCTGCATTTTAGGCCTGCAGCTTTAACAGATCCTCATCTATAAGCATCTGAAGATCAGCTTTATTTATCTTGTCCTAAAGCAATGCACTAGAAATTCTTCTTTGCTGAAAAAATTACCATCTGCTACAATTTAAATAACTAACATGAATTCCATAAAAATGGTCATTTCATCTGTAAGGACTGTGCTAATAAGGCCTTTGACCATAAAGCTAAGCTCTAATCCTTTCAAAGACAGAAGTGTTTGAAATGTGACTTTTTTTTTCCTGGCAATGCTAAATAATGTTGTATCGAATCTGAGAGTAAATTCATTTCAACTTTGGAGTTATAGCTGAGGCAGGGG
>JAOXJM010000071.1:26348488-26378680 GCA_026413425.1 Tringa solitaria
GAATGAGGCCATAAGGTACAGAGAGGAGGGAACTGCCTGGGTTTTTTAGTGATTTTAATGAGGTTGGAGGTTTTTTTGAAGCTTGGATAAGCTTTCAGGTATCTCCTTTAGCATTTGTTTTGCAGGAGGAATTTTAGACTACTGGTTGTTTTAATGACTAATTATAAGAAAAAAGATATGATAAAAACAAAGTGACCTAACCTTAAAAAAAAAAAAAAGTGACCTGACCTAAAATTTGTCTACCAATTAGACCAAAATATTTGGAATGTCTTCTTACATTGAGAGATAATCTTGCTTCATGCAACTCTAGGACTTTCTTCTTCTGCATGTCTTGATAGTGCAAATACAAGAAGCCAAATCTCTCATTTTGTAACTCTGTTGCTATTGAGTTTGATCCATTTGGTACGTTACTAGAGCATGAGAAAAATTATCATGCATACCTGAGCCAGGCAAATAAAGGAAAAAATTCATGGGAGCTTTTTGAAAGCTTTCTCCTTTCATATTTCAAGTTGAATTTTTAACCAGAGATGTTTGGATACCCAGACATTTTTAATGAAACTAAACTTTCAGAGATTTGTCTATTTTTGCTCTATACGTAGAACGTCTACCTAACTAAAACTGTTTTCCCACTTTTGCTAATTTACATAAGTGAATTGTATTTTTAATTGAAGCCATTGCTCCTAATAAATCTTCTGGGATGCATAAATAAAAATGCTGCAGATCTCTTTAATGGCTGTAATTCAAGGCTATCTTTCTATCATGGTCAAAACTGTTATTCTGGATTCCCGCTTAATTATGAAGGTAATACGATGTGGCAGGTCAGAGGCAACAGTGACATTGCTAATGCCAGGCTGCAAGGATAGCTTGTAAGTAGCTAAGATGGCTTGAATATTTCAAGTAAGAATGTAATTTATCAGTTTGCTGATGCATTGTCTGTGGTACTGATTTTTATAACCCAAACATTTCAGTGTTTTCACATGATGATGATCAGAAGATAGAATATGTTAATAATAGTACAGTTTTTAAAAGCACTGTAGTGATTTACAGCCTACGTCATACTTTTTAAAGAGATTATGATCACCTGGGAGCTTACATCTTTGGGAACCAAATGAGTTTATATACCTAGGAGTGGGTTTTCTAAACAAGCAGCTGCATTTTATTCTTAGGAATTAAATAAATGATAAATCACCAGAATGTTTTTGAAAATTTTACCCTATTATTTGTTTTAATTTTAGTATTTAAAGTTTAGATACCGTGTAGCAAGCTCAAGTTTAAAGTTGTCAATGTCAAAGCACAGAAATCCCCATTAAGTGTGTTACAAGAACACACAGTTTCCCCAGATTTCTGTCACAGACCGGAGATCAGCTGAAGGTGTTTTATGGAAGCCAAACACAGATGCTGGCTCCCTGTGGGTCACTCCAGGGTGTTTTGTGACAGGGGACTGGTGACTAACTTGTCAGCGTGATCCTGAGAGTTCACAGAACAGTGATTTGGCAGTCACACATTTTTCCTCACCGTTGACCTGGTTTGAAGTTGAGTCACTCCAGTAAATAATTCTGTTTCTCTAATGGGCTCTGAGCTGCCCTGGGCTTCCTGCTGCTTCTTTATCCCCGTGTAGCAGTTGGTTTGATTTGTACATTACATTGCTGAATTCAGCCCCAAATTCCAGTTTTACTGTATAATTTTTTTCTAATTTTTAAGAGGAAGTGGCAGGATTCCTTTGTGGAGGCAGAAATAGAGTTGTTTGGTGAATGTGGGAGTGCCCAGGTGATAATGAGCATGATGTGATAGGGATCCCACCTGATGAAGACTGGAAGGGTTCTGGGATTAAGGACAGGAGCAGGAGAGAGAGATGCTCTCTTAAGAGTGTTGGCTTTATTAGAGTGGTAGGTCGCTCTCGCTCTCTCTCTTTATATATATATGTATGACTTTTTTTCTCCCCTTTTTGAATTGAACTGGTATCTGTTTAGCCAATATGGCTTATCTTTTGTGGAAGGATTAACTGAATTTTGGATGAAATTTTAATATATTTGCTTTGTTAAGAAAGGGACTAATTGTAGAACTGCTGGTTTGGTGTTTATTTTTTTCTTTTTAGTGAGCTCTGGGGATTCATAGAACACTTTGTTGGTGGTGCTAGTACACATTCAGGTTAGTCATTTGAGAAACGTACTTCTGTAATTTATAATCTAGTGAGAGTTACTGAGATATTTTCAATGCATCCATTTTCTTCAACAGGGACTGCATAGACCATGAAGAAAAGAATGTCATTGCTGAACTGATGAGGCTGAGACACAGAGCAAGTTAAGAGATGATAACCAGGTAAGTTTTGAATTTTTCTGTTTGAACATTGTACTGGAGCCACATGATTCTAAAGAGTCTTCCTTTAGGAAAATCCCATTAAATCCTAACAAAACAGGATTAAGATGAACTATGGTAAAATATTCAGTAGAGCTCTGCTGCTGAATCTCCACTTTCTTAGGCCCACAAGGCTTAACTGCATCGTTCCAGTGTTACCTTGAGCTGTGTAATTTAACTGAAAGTCCATTACTTTAATGACCAGGAGCTAACAAAAGGAACCCAGATCCATACAAAGCTGTGGTACTAACCTGCAAGGTCCCCAGTTTCATTCAGGTGCCTTTAAGTACATGCGGAAAACTGGGAGCAGCCTCTGTATGTGGGCAGAGAGCTACCCAAAGCAAAGTGGGGAAGAAATACCGGGAATACATGCAGGGTTTAAATGTGTTTCTCTCTCTGTGTGTGCTAAAGGCATCCATGTCTTGTCTGTCTGGATTACCTTATAGAAAAGAATTCAAAATTCATTAGGAAACATGAGTGTGATTGTTTAAATTGATGCTTGTATTACTCGTGGAATTGAGTCTTCACTATCTGACATGAACCATCACTAGTTAAAGTAAATTATGCCATTGCTAAAGTAGAAATATTTTCTGTGTTATTTCAAACTGCAGGTTATCCTATGTAGAATCTTTTTTCCTGACATTTCTGAGGGACTTCTTTAAGATTTAGGCATCCTTTCCTGAATACGTTTTTTGTATATACTGTCCTTTCAATAGGTGGAAAAAAACCCAACCAATTACTGTCTTTGAAACAATTCTTTCTCCGGGAGCCAGAAGATTTCCTTGTCATAAGTTTTTCTTTTTTCCTTTTTTTTTTTTTAACACAGTGCTATTTATAAAAATTCTTGAAGTGAATTACTGAATTCTGAGCTTTGAAATGCTTTGCAAATAGCAGCAATGAAACTTGCCTAAAGTGTAAATGAGCAGCAATTTAAATATTAACTATCAGTTGATATTTGACAACGCTTCCCACATAGTCACTTATAAAAACACTGTAGCTGCAAGCTTTGTATAAATAGCATTTATTTATTGTCATGGTATAATTGAAAGTTTGATATTTGAGGAAGGTTAACACTGGTAAGTGGGAACTAGTAAGGACTGTTACCTACTTGTGTTGTAGTTTTGCTGTGTAATCTTGAGAGATTACTTTAATGGTGCGCTCTTTCCTCTAACTTAATTGGTATAATCCATGTCTAACAAGGATGTTGTAAAACTGATAATTATCTTAGTATACAACAAAATGGTATCGGGGTGCTTAGACATAACTAATGTGCAGCAAGAACATCTGTTCACAAAGGGTCTCCTTCAGCTTCTGGGAATTTGAAACCATCAGGCTCAGTAATGGGTGAGTTAATGATAGATAACCAGGGTCCATCAATATATTAATTTAATTGCCTTGAATGAAAGAAAAAAAGTCAGCACAGAAAGAAAGGCCATTATTTGCCTGGAACACTATCTTGCAATGGTTTTGTTTTCTATTGGTACCAAACTAGGAGCTCAAATTGATCAGTTTGCAAGAACTAGACCCTTCTGTTACTTGTGGTTGTTGACACTTTCTCTCTTGCACTAACTCCGTTAATGCCTGTGTACTTTTTTTTTTTTGTACCTTGCACAAAGATGGTGATTTGGCTGCTAGTAGATTGTCACAAGAAGCCTTAGCGTGAGCACAAACTATTCTGGGACTCTGTGGTATTGGTTAATAGTATAACTGAAACCAGAGTCACAGAAGTCATTGAAAGGTGTCTGACACATCCACGTGAGCCAACCATTTAAAATATGTCTTATACTCATGTGAAAACCTGGTTCATCATGCGTGAAGCTGCAAATTTGTTTAGATGCAAAATATAAGATGTAGTTTAGATGCCACATATTTATATGTGTAGATATTTTGGTATTAACTACTGCATGCTTCTGTGAGCAAGAGTATAAATAACAATTAAGCCTGTTCATCATTTATAATTAATATTGCCTCATGGCCTTGGCTGAGAAGACCCTGAGAGCCAGACTCTCTGCAGCTTTTCCAACAGGCCCCTTCTTGTTTCTCTGACCGCTTGTGAAGTGAAAGGCTCTCAAATGAGCATAGATGTGCATTTTGTTTATTTCTCCTTCTTAAACTTCTGAATGATGATTAAAATATCTTCTTAGTGAAAACCTTGCTGTTCTGTCTTCAATACCATAGTATTCCATTGCCCTTTCCAGATGGGAACACAGATGATTACCTTGCTCTAGTATAGAGGATTCAGTTCCTGGCACCATTGTTTAAATATTGCCTTGAATCACCAGTTGTTCCCTTGTCAGCTTGATAAAGATTCTTTCCAGGGCCAATGACAAGCTTCACAGTCATCATGAAACGTATGAGGTTCTTTGGTCTCCGCTTGGGCTTAGATCTTGTGTGTCAGACAACTGTCATCTTATTTATGAAGTTTCCCCTACTTTATTATGCTTTATTGGGAACCAAGCTGTAGTAGTGCAAGTGGAGGAGGGCTCTTTTTCCCCGATACAGTGTTTTCCCTGTGGAGTTCCTACCCATTTGTGTAGCCCAGGTGCCAGGCAGTCCCTGCCTAGCCTCAGCAGACCACAAGGAGACTCACGCTTAACTGAGTCTCTGGTTTTGCCTTGGTTAATGGATTTGTCTTAGCAACTGCCCTCCATAAGGCATGATCTTTTGACTTACTGAAATAATTTGTATGACTTCCCTTAGGGATGCTTCCATGTGTGCTCTGCTGTGAGGACAGGCTGAGAGAGTTGGGGTGGTTCAGCCTGGAGACAAGAAGGGTCCAGGAAGACCTTATATCCCCTTCCAGTACCTAAAGGGGCTACAGGAAATATGGGGAGGGACTTTTCATCAGGGAGTGGAGCCATAGGACAAGGGGTAGCGGTTTTAAACTGAAAAAAGGGAGACTTAGATTAGATATTAGGAATAAATTCTTTACTCTGAGGGTGATGAGACACTGGCCCAGGTTGCCCAGAGAAGCTGTGGATACCCCATGTCTGGAGGTGTTCAAGGCCAGGTTGAATAGGGCTTTAAACAGCCTGGTGTGGTGGGAGGTGTCCCTGCCCGTGGCAGGGGGGTTGGAACTAGAACGTCTTTAAGGTCCCTTCCAACCTGAACCATTCTGTGATTAGTGCTTCCTACCTGCTTAAATCCCTTCCAGAGCTGGCAGTTCTTGCAGATACACAGCCTGACTGACTGCCTTTACCTGATGGGAGTAGTGACATCAGGTGGCAGTAGGGCCCCAGGGGCAGAATAATACTCATGTCCTTCCTCACTTTTTCCTAAAAATTTTTTGAGTTTAACGTTGTGTGGGAGTCACTACAGTCAGGGCAACTTAATGAATATAAAATCAATTCACCGCTAGGTAGTTTACTGAAATAAAGGTCACAAAGCCTTTATAATAATGGGCCCAAACTAGCCCAAGATCAATGAGGAGATCCAATATACCACCACTGTGCTCTGTCTCATGGTGTCAGTATTATTTGGATCTTTTTAGTCTCCCCTCACTCTGGAAAATGGAGATAAATTACTACAAAGAAATAGTGATAATATTATATTATTCATTTTTTTTGTTTCATTAGTTTATAACTGGAAACCCAAGATGTTAAGCAATGGTTGAGATTTTGCTATTAATGTGGCTAGATACTAGAAGACCATACCAGAGCCCAGCAATCCCTTTTGTTTTGCAACATAAAACATTATGAATGGAAAGAGGTAAGCAAGCAGTTTACTAGACGCTATGAGCTGCCACATTCATTTTAGGGAGATTCATCTCACAAAAGAAAGCATATGTAGAATTGGGTCACAGCGCTTCACATATTCAAACTTGTGTAAGATACAAAGTGATCAATCCCCGTAAGATCTTTCTAAAGTAAATAAGATTTATTATTTATAATAGTAAACAAGTTAGCATTTATCTTTTCAAAGCGTGGCGGTAGCATAAAATATGTCTTAACTTCTATTGTTTTCAGTTATTTGCATTTTAAAAGCTCAACTTTGAGTTGTTATACTTTCCTAGAATTTCACGATTTATATAAGATAAGATATGTACTGAAATCACAATTCTCAAAGCTAGTGAAGAAGAAAAGATCATGGCACAACATGGAAATTCAGTGTTATATATGTAAATATATTGTATATATATATGTATATATATTCTAATAAGCAGTTATTGAACCCTTAAAGTTATTCTTAATGGATATAGCAAGATCACAAAGGCCATCTAGTGAAGTGGATGCCTACCTCGCAGTCCTGCTGTCATCAGGAAATGGTAGCACAAGAATGAGACAGCAAAGTCAGTAAAATCTGTCTTCATTTATAGTCTGCTTCAACTTCAGTTGCCTATAATGGAAGCCTGTTTATTGCAGTGGCATTTGAAAATGACCCTTAGCAGAAAGTCGGGTTTAATGAGAGTAGCTGTTTGGCGTGTGTGCAGCAGTGCATGAGGTGTGTTATTTTCATTCCTGCCACTCTACAAGAAGCAAGTCTCCTTTCTCCTCTCACCAGTAATTTCCACTCATCCTCTCATGCGGTTCAGGCTTTTTGTATAATGGCAATTACTACTTCAGTTTTCTTCTTAAACTAGGTCCTGGTTTGGTATATATCACTGATGCTCTGCTGAGCTCAAAACATTGTTTCACTGATCTATGCCAGCAAAAGTTATGGCTATCCTATGTACGTTGCAACGTTTGAAGCTATTCCACTGTATTATTTATTGAGATAATCCTTGTGAGGATTGAGGGCAGCTTTTTGTGCTAGGCCCAGAGCTTCATTTGGTAGTACCTGTTCAGGTGGTCTTTCAGCCAAAGTCAGTCTTGGAGGGGGAGTCAGTGCTGGAAGAGGAACCTCTTCTGCATGTCTGCAGCAGCTCCTGGGAAGATCAATGTGAAATGCGTGTTGCTCCTTGAGCTTTGCCTGATTTAAAAACTTACAGTTTAGAAGAACTGCCCCTGAATTTTTTCTGGATTTGGAAGTTTGGGGTTTTTTTTATGCATTGTGTTGACCAAAGTTCTGTTGACAGAAAAGGTAGAGGAGAACTTTGGTCCCCATTCAGCATTGTTTAAAGGACCATCATGGTCACACTCAAGAGTATTTGGCTTAACTAAACATCTGCTTTTATTGAGATTTTGCAGAGCAGTGCCTTTAGAATGTTCTTTTTTTTTTTCTTTTGTCAAAATGCATAATATTGTTAAATACTTTCAGACCCACTGCAGTGGTATGCATTTATGGATTACACAGATATATTGAGCATCTTCCCTTACGTTCCAAGAGTAACAGTGACACCCTGTGGCAAATTCAGTAGAGGACTTGCACCGAATTTACGTTATTGTTTTCTTTCAAATTCATCTCTGAATTTCTTATGCTGTGGGGAGTATCACAGGAAGAATCCCTTTTCTACCTATAGGAGGGCTTCATTGATTTGTCGTGTATCTCATTAGATGTTTTCATTATTGGAATACATGTCCAATGAGCACTTTTATTTGAAGATACAGAGCACACTCTCAGATCCTGATGGCTAAATACTTGAGAATGTAGAGCAGGAAATGTAGAAATTGAGAGAAGAAGAAAAAAATTACATTTCGGTTTAAATTATGTTACATGAGAATACTGCTGTTCATTATCTTTCATACCATTTTTCTCTAACGTGGAAACCCCTCACTCAATTATATCGCTATGTGACGACAAAGTATCCATGATATAAAAATGTACTACATAAAAAACTAGATGTTGAAGTTAGGATCGTCCTTTTAACGTCTGACTTGCATCATTACTTTGGTTTGCTTAATGAATCTAAATGACACAATTGCTCTGTAACTACTGACATAATTCTGTTTCCAGTTAAGTCCTGCACTGCACAGTATGATAGTTCTACTGTGTTATCACATGCTAATGTAAAAGGCATGTACCCCAGTTAAAATTTTTTTAAAGAGTTTATCCTTGGACACTTGCTATGTCATTCAGGCAACATAGCTGACTGAGTATTATGGTCTGCTGCAAGTGGTTTAAGCTTCATGCATGCTAAATAGCTGACAAAAGATTTTAAAACCTCATGAGAGGAAGTGGTCTGCTTTTGGCTGGCTTTGGGTTTTGTTGTTGTTGGTTTTAGGGTTTTTGTTTGTTTTTAGAGGTATAGGAAGGAGAAAAAAATTTAAGAAATATTTGGCACAGATCCCTGTGAAACTTCATCTGAATCTTCTGTAAAACACAAGTTACTTTAAAAAATTAATGGAAATGTAGGGAAGAATGTAATAAAATAGGTTTTGTGTCCTCTGTGCTTGATATTTTAGCCCATTATGTCTTGTCCTATCAAGAGTCCATTTAGGTTAGGTGTTGGAATGGCAGGGCGAGGTTCTTCAAGTGTTGGAATTGACTATGTTAGTCAATGATTTATTCTTGAAAGATTTTTGTAAGCAGGTTGGACAAATGTCTCTGATAAATAATTTAGGTAGAGTTGGCCCTGTCCTGAGATGGAGCAGATGGTTTCTCAAGGGTTGTCCCTGTCCTTCCTTCAGTGAATTTATGGTTATGTCAGTGTGCTTTGTCTTTTAAATAGTATTTCATACATATTCAGGATTATACTTTCCCAAATACACTGTCTCATTCCATTTGCTTGAGTGTCATCCAGGAGAACACTGCCTCTCCTTGTTTGCTGGCACTAGCACCCTGTGTTAGGTACTTGCACTATGAGTCACTATCTGTAGGGCACCAATGTTGAGCAAAGAAAGCACATTACTGCCACCATCAGAAGCCCCCTCTGTCCCTGAAGGACTGGCTGGCAGGAATGCCACTGGAGACCAGCACGAAAAAGAAAGATAAAGGGGCGGCTCCACTTTCAAGTACAGCTATTTCATTGTATTTGGTTCATGTGATCTCTGCAGGTCAGTTTTCAGAATTAAGTTTCCGCTTTGAAAAATCAAGCTTTCATAGACTATAGTGTCTGTAATACTGTCCTCCTGGTGTCACAGTTATCCCCCTGGGCACATGCTGTTCCCGAGGAGAGGATTTTGCCATACTACTTTAAGATGATTGAAAGATAGAGGGACTCTAATTCTCCCGTGACTCAGCTGTTAATTGTCAGATATGAGGACTCCCTGACAGACTATGCAGACAAGACATTGTTGACCTATTTTTGCAGAAAGCTTAAAGAAATAAAACCAACCAAACAAAAAACCCCCAACCAAAACAAAAAGGAAAGTAACTGAAGGGAAAACAAACAAAAAGCATATATTTTTCCAATTGTTGAAGCAGAGTAAAGTGTAGCAGGGGAGTAAGCGTGAATTGTGACAAATCAATTAACGTGCCCATCCTGATGGGTTCTGTGTCTTGTATTAAATATTATATTGTTTGTAACTTTCAGCTCTTCCTAAAATCTTCAAACCTGTTCTGTGCTTCAGCAGCAGGTGGCTACTCTTCCTTGCCTCTGCCCCTGCAGCTACTGTTCCATTGCTCCACTTTTCTGACTTACTCTCTTCCTCTGTTACTTCTCCAGATTTTTTAGGCTTTCTTCATATTACTTCTTTCCATTCTGGCTTTTCCTCAGTTTCTCTGCAGAACCCTCTTGGTCTGGACTATGTGACGACTTCCACAACTGCCCAGTTAGAGCACTGGATGTGAAGGCTGCACTTGTGTGTGTCCATCTAGGACTAGCTCCCTGTTTCTGCACACAAATCCCGTAACCTGCGCCTCCTTCCTCACAGCACTGGATACAGCTTGAAGGTGCTGCTTGGCAGTAGCTTGCATTTCAATATTGGGACTTTTAGTTATTTGCTTTAGCTGAGAGTTAGCAAAAAAATATTTTCAAAACAGCAAAAGTAAAGTTGGGTAGGGATTTTATGTGTTGGTTTTTTATATCTGAATGAATCATACAAGATTTTTACCAGAGAAACATTTTATTAAAGTCCTATATAACTTGTTTCTCAGATTCCTTGTATGCTCTTCATATCTACCAGATTCTCTCAGTCTTCCAGTTACAGAAATAAAAGAAATGCTAGATTTTTTTCTGTCTCTTTTTGTTTCTTTCTTTTCTTTTCTTTTTTTTTTTAATAAAACACCACTGATAGCTCTTCCACTGCACATCGCTAAATATTGAAGAATAGGTAAGAATACAGACATGAAGAAAGAATAAATTTTTAAGACAATTCTTAAGAAATATCTGCAAGCATTTCATTGTCCCATTTACTGAACTGGGCTTTCCCCTTAGCTGCCATTGTACTTATATTTCACAGCACATAGGTGATACAAAACAGGAGTAACAGAGGCAGTTTGGTTATCAGAGAGCATGGGGTGCCAGAGTTGCAAAACCTTTATGTATCTTTGATACATTAAATTACTTTCAACTGTCTAGGAAGTGAACATAAACTTAGGTGCTAACCCTGTAAAGATGTATGCATTTTTATGTTTTTTATAGACTGTGCTGTCCTACTGAAGTTAATGAGTTTAAGGTTTTGGAGCTAATTTTTATTATTTATTTTTAATATGGTAACTCTGTGGGCCAAGCCTTCTTTCATGGACATGATGAGAAATTGGCCACTGATTTTCCAAATAGGAATATGGTTTTGTAATACTGGCCAGAAAAAGGTCCATTAAAGACAGTGCGGAGACATCCTATTAATTTATTTAAATTAACAGTAATGATTGTTTAAAATAATAGTGGTTTTGTATATGAATTGCTGTTAATACTATAAATGAATAGGATACTGGATTAAGTCTTTTATTCTTCATAAATGCTTAATCCTGCAGAATTTACGAACATGAGGAGCAGTATCAAGCTAGGAATGAAGATACAAAATCAACATTTTTTTTTTTCCTGTCTAGATTAATATGCCATATCGGTGCTGATTTTCATTATGTAATCTGTTCTGGGAGTGGAAATAAGCACCATTATTTGGAAATACTGTGAATGCAATTAGCAATTTGAAACTACTAAATTATTAAACTCTACTTAAATTTGAAGTCAGTTATTTTACTTCTATAAAAATTTTGAATCAGATCATAAACTGCATTTTATTTTACATTACATTCTTCAGACTATGTTAGATTGTCACCTTCTGTTTCAAACCTTCAAAAGTTTTTACAAAATATAATGAAACAAGTCACAGGAACACATGCCCAGTTATAAAATACTCTATATACACCTTGTCTCCGCTCCACTTGGCTGTTAATTTAAAAAGGTCACAATACTTAAGACCACGTGATTTAAGTTTCTTATGTTGTTCGTGAATCATCTTAGTCTACAACTACATTTTATAACACTACTTAGTTTACACACACACAGAGGATATTTGCAAAACTGAACAAAGATATTCTGGTGGTATCTAGGTTTTGAAAATTGGTCTGTCTAGTACCAATTCTGTCTCCCCAGGAAGAGAGTAGAGAAAGTCACTGTGAAAATGTCCATTGACTTCAATTAAGTAATTTGTATCATGGTGTAAAACCTTGCCAAACTGGTACTAAACAAATGGTGACACCTTGTTTGTGTGTGGGTTGGTTTTTTTTGGTGTTTTTGGTTTGTTTTTTTTAAAGGGGTGTGTGTGCAGGTGCTTTTATATATATATATCTAAGCATATACCTGCTTGATCAAGTGTGTGAAACTG
The DNA here is from genome assembly GCA_026413425.1 of Tringa solitaria. Classification (NCBI taxonomy): domain Eukaryota; kingdom Metazoa; phylum Chordata; class Aves; order Charadriiformes; family Scolopacidae; genus Tringa; species Tringa solitaria. Next base: position 26,360,431 of record JAOXJM010000071.1, read on the forward strand.
GGGAGCACTGCAATGCCTTTAGCAAATTAGGTGCCAGCTTCACCAATATATTACTCCAGTTTTACACGGTGCTTAATCTCCTGAGAGCAACTGGAGTAGTGCAGTGGCAAATCAGCACCTCAGCCTGTAAAAGCTTGGTGTCGGCTGGTCTGTGAAGAGCTTGCATTTACTGCTTTGAGCAAGTGTGCGGGCCTGTGCAACAGCAGCATGTCATTTGGTACATGCATTTAATTTGTATTGCAGACTGGAACAAGATTATAGTCTGCCTATTTAGCCAGGTAAACATTAATCTCTCAGACCAAATCTTCTAGTCACGGTCCAGCCTCTCCCCACGTTGGAACCTCCTGCTTCATTTGGTGGATCTGCTTCTGTAGTTCTTCTCTGTCCAGCTTCATTTTTGCTTCTAGAACTTGCCGTAGAGACCCAATGCTCTCATAGATAGCTGCAAACCCTGATTGCAGGTGAAAATTAGATTAGTTCATAATCAAAAGCAAGAGTAAAAAGCATAATTACCATCAGAATGTGCTTCCTGTCATAATGCTCTGCTCTACATTAGGCAGGCAGCAAAAGTTCTGGAGACAAATAGGGCTGTCATTGTGTGCTGATGGCAAAAACCACCCCCGATCGCAGCCAAGCTGTGCCTATGTGTCCTCTGGGGAGAGCACTTCCAAGCTAATAAGATGTCGCCTCTTGTTGCTGTGAACTTCACACTTAGTGAATATCCTTTCTAATGCCACAGGTATAGCCATTAAATCTGGCCCAAAAATCTTTAAACTGTTTTGATACAAGCAAAGGCATTTTGCACGTTATTATAGGTTGATCATTGTTACCACAATTCAGAATAAACAACTTGATAACTATGGTCCTACCGGCATTAACTTCAGATTTCATTTCTTTTATATCTTCATTTATCTCATTTTGAAGTTTTCCAATGCGAATATTTATCTTTTCTTCAGTCTGTTTTGCTTCATGTGCTTCCATGGTTATCTTCTGTATTTCTTCTATTTTGTCAATTTTCTCTGCCATTTGGTTGAATTTCATCTCTATAGCTCTTTCACTCGGTTCCTAGAGCCAGGAAAAAGAATTGTAATGATTTACTCTGTATGTGAAATTACAGTGGTCTTTCCCAAGCATGCAATCCATATTGATTAATAATCTTTTATGTGAAATTCAAAAGTGTAAGAAATTATAATTTTTAAATTAAATGATTTAAACTGACTTGATTACTGTAGGCTAAACGACTGATCTATTTAGAAGTGATTACATTTATTTGAGGGTTCTCAGGCTGTAGGGATGTTATACTTGACATCAGTGAAAAGTTATACAAATATTGAGGAGGTCTGAAAATCTCACTCAAATAATATCTCGATTATATCACCTTAGTTATTACTAATGCTTTTGAATACTTCCTGAGAAGTATTGTTAGGACCTTTTAGTGAAACTTACAGTGTTTTCCTTAAAAGTCAATGAGAGTTGGTCAATTTTTTGCAGAAGTTCTTTTTCAATCCTTTCATGTTCCTGTTCCAACCAGCTACGTGCGGACAAAATCTGGCTGCTGAGTTCCTCAATAGCATTTTTTAATCTAAGAGCATAATAGAAATTAGCAAATATAAAAGTGCAGAATTTTTCATCATTCAATGGTGACTTTTTTATGAATGTGTTCATAAAAAAAAAGATGACAATTGAGTACATTCTTGACACTATAATAAGGTGAACCTTTGAACTTTAAGGCTGCTGAACTGGATAAGGTAACGTTTTAGAAAATAAAGATGAAAGAGCACAACAAAACAGGAGTTATTTATACGAAACACAGCGTGACATTTTGAGGCATAGTAGATGCAAATTCTTTGCAGCATTGAGAACAGAATATGGTTGTCTATTCAGATTATAGTCTTCGTGTACATAGGCCTTAAATCTGAGTAAAGATTTGGTACCTTTTTATTTCAGTGGTACATAAAAGCCTATACCCACCTCAAGTTTACACCAAACAATTGTGCCAGTGAAACTGTTTCTTTGGGCAGTCTTTTTACAGTGAATATTTGAAATCTGGATCTATTCTTTCATCTGGCTTGAAATATGTAACCGATGGGCTTGCAGGAGGATAGCAATAAGGAGTACAGATATGGGTGGCTTAAGCCAGGATTGCCGCTGAGTGAAATGCCTGGGGAGGAGTTAATATCTCCATCAAATATATCCCCATGTGATGTCTATTACAGAATCTTCATGATCGGAAGGGACCTTTGAGATCGAGTCCAACCACAAAAAAAAAAAAAAAAGCACAGTAGTGTATCTCAATAATTTAGATATTGGACTTATATATTCATATTTGAAGCCAATTTAAAGCAATAACAGTTTGTGAATGCTGGGCCTCACTTCCTGGTTGCTTGAGTTGAACTTTTTGCGCTTTTGACAGCCACCTCCAGCATTTGTTGTTTCATACAGATCTTGCAAAAAGGCACCAGGCCACTTTACAGAAATCCTTAGTTGTGTTCTTTAACACAAGTTCTGCCTGAATACTTAGCTAGGGCTTTTCACAGTTGCCTAACAGGGCAGAATTCTTGTTGAAAGCGAGTCCCACTTGACAGATGGTTATGCCTTTCTAACACCCATTGTATGCACATTCATATTTGAACACATTCATGACTTTGTAGACCTGAAGATTACAACAGTCCAACTTGGAAAATTGGGGCCCTGTCTTCTGTGGCAGCAGCAGGGTTTCCCTGGCACTCACTTTGTATCCAGAAGATGGAGCTGTTGGTTACTCTCTTTGTAGGCAATCTTCAACTTTGCTTCTTGTTGCATTATTGATTGCTCTACTCTGCTCAGAAGATGAGAAATCTGAAACAAAATTCAGAATTTACTATTTCTCAACAGCATTTCATCACAGTCTATTTTTGGGATGTTTTCATAACAGAAGAGAAGATCTTAAAGAAGGTCCATTTTTGCTGACATTTCAAAAATTATTGAATTTGCACATTTTACTTTATCATGAAAAATACACTATCTCACAAGATGAAAGTATTGACACAGTGAAAGCTGTACTTTTTCACCCATAAATAATTTGAACAGTCTTGCCTTGGAAGCATCTGCCTCTCCCCCCTCCCTTTGAGACAGCTGAATTTACACAATCCATACATTCCTGTGTTGTCGCATAAGCAGAGTAAACAAATGACAAAGCACTCTACCAATACTGAGGGATATTCTTTATCACTTCATGTATAATGATTACTGAAGGGATAAAAGGGCTGGATTTAACTGGAGATAGGCCATTACTAATGGAAAATATTTCTCACCAAAACAATCATCTCTGTTTTACAAAACATACTGTTCTGTTTTACAAGATTCATGACAATATGCTCCTCGCATGCTGGCACCCTAATATACTGTACTGAGTCTTCTGAGAAAGGTAAAATGGATTTTAAAGATTTACCTACTGCAAGATGAAGAAGTAAAATACTTTTGTTGCCCAAGAAAATTGAAAGACCATGAGATGAAGGTATGAAGAATCCTTTTCCTTAATGTCATAAGACTCTGTATCTAGTGCTCTCTTCCATTCTCACAGCCAATAGAAGAGAAACCTGACAGACAGATTAATGGATTCACAGAACCCAAAACCAGTTTTGTTTTGCGACCTTCAAAAATTGTGTTGAAATACATATAAAGTCATGCTGGGAAGGCCAAAACACTCAGGGAGAGCCACTGATGCTTGCATGGTTGTGGTAGTTCTGTAGAGTGTCCATCTCATGTTCACATTCCAACTTCAAGAAGCCATTCAGGCCAGTAATCACTGACTTTTATTCATTCTTGGAGTCCTTTCAGGTGCCTTTTAAGTACTAGCCCCTTCTACATAGCATGCTAAAGTCAGCAAATTAAGGACTTTTTTCAGTTAGACCAGTGCAGTACTGCAGCTGGGCACCAGTATTTAATCTAATGAGGACTGTGAGCAGATACACCTCTCCATTTGCGAGTCTGTGACCTCTCAGGATAACAATTAACAGTAATGGAGCCTGTATGAATTAGAATGTAACTGTTACCCATACACAGAGCACTTTGGTCCAAATACCATACCTGTATTTCTGCCTCTTTGATTTTGGATTCTAAGATCAGCTTGGATGTGTGTTGGTCTTTACTTAGGCTCTGAAGTCTTTCATATGTAATTTTATGCTCTGCCGACAGTCGGGCTAACCCAGCATCGCACCTGTTTGAATAAATAAATACCAAAGCAACAGCTGAATAGAATATAAACTCCAAGCTATCTAAAGTATCTATTTTAGACTCGGCATTTTTGTGAAATTGGTGGCTGTCTAGTGAAATAATGTCTTATGAGACTGTAAGAATGGTGATGTATCTCATAGAATTCAGCAAACTGCTCTGAAATGGGACTAAAGTCAAATAGTCTGACATACGTTCCTGTTTTCTTGGCACTGACATAATATGTGTAGACTGTGTTGTTATCAGTCAGGGAAATCACATTAGAAATGTAAAGATGCAGAATTTCAATACCTCATATTTTTATCATACTCCAAAAGACAACTGTTAAGGTGTGTGTGATTTCACCTATGTGATTAGAAGCCTAAATAATTGAGGACTACTTTTCCATTATTGTAGCTGTGTTCCTCTGAGTCTTACAGTCTTATTTTTATTTGTGAAATAGTAGCATACAATTAATACATGTAGTAAACAATGTGGGGCAAATTTTACAGTTATTAGTCTTTGTTTAGATAAAACTGTCATTGAAAGCAGTGGCAATTTTGTCTCACAAAAGACTATGAAATGCAGTTCTGGAACATAATTATTGTTTCCTTTCTTCGCATTGGAACGTTTCTTGATGCTGTAACATTTTCAGGATAAACGTGCTACAGAATATGTGCATTTTCTACCACATTTCAAAAGTACTTTCATCAGGTGGGTTTCACCTACAGTAATACAATAAGGACATCAACTGAGCTGTGAAAATATAAGTGCTGTAATTTCAGGAGTAAGACCTCTGAAGTATGAGTCATGTATATTTTTTTGCAACATTACCAAATTTGATCTATGAAACTGACGGAGAACAGGCAGCAGTTAGAATTTGAGGGAGAAAAAGGCAGCAAAATGGAACAAGCTAAGGCATGTTAAATCACTACCTAAACCAATGACACGTTTTAACCTCTTTTTAGTCACATCTCAGTTTGAAGGCTTTGATTTCAACATGCATTTTCATCACCTCGGTTACAGTAACTACCATTATCATTATATGGAGGGAAAGTAACAGCTAAAATGACAGAGCATCTGCTTAGTGTTACAGTACAATTTCAATATGAAAATAATCGGTAATGCAAAATAACACAAATTATAAAACTTGTAGAAATTAATTTATAGTTTATCAGTTCAGCATTGTGAGACCAATTAGTAGTATCTTTAGGAAGACCAGCTAAAGTTTACATAGCAGTGAACCATACTTGTACATCTTACAATCAAGCAGTTTCTGTAGAAAAATGAGAGAAGCCAAATCTCTCCATGTTGTTAGGATAAATCAGAGGAATGAAATCCTCTTGCTACTCATCACCAAAAACCTAGGGACTCAAAAAAAATGCTTAGTTTTGTTTCTCTGAGGCACAACAGAAAATATAAAAACTAACAGCTTTGAAACTACTGTAGCAAATGTAAACAGCAGGCATTTGTAATGGTTTTTAAAGCAAATTGGTGTTTTGGGTTTAATCACGGTGTGTCTCTCTTTGTGGAATGTGGTTACATGATCAGAGAGGTCATGTAGTTGCGTGGTAACTGAAACATTACAATTATGACTATGGTAATTTAGTGTCAGCCGGGTATGTATTAATCAGATTATTTCATTTTTCTACAGGGATACTCATATTGGCACTTTTTTAAAGAAAGTCAGAATAAAGTTTAAATTCCACTGTCTGTAGTTATGAGAATGTTTATCCTCCTATGTTTTTTTTACAAAACAATATTCCATATATTAAAGTGGTCAAATAGAAATCTCTTTGCTATATATATTGTAAGCACTCACAAACACTTGATTAGTTTTGACATGGAAAAAAACATTAGTGTGCTATAGACACAGAATGAGATTCTGATATTAGTTATGCGAGTAAGCATTTTGAGTTAAAAACTTAAAACAATTAAGTAACTCTAGTCCATGCTTCCACTAGCTTTCAAATGAGGGGGAAGGAGGTAATAAAATGAACACGTGGAAAACCGTGAGCTTTCTAATACTTTGGATTCAGGTTTCTACTGTGTGATGGCTCAGAAGAAAATAAGTAATCTAAACAAAAGGCCACATTATAGTTTGAAGTTTTTCCCTGTTTAAAAAAGAAAAGGTGAGGGGGGAAGGAACACTACAATCCCCACTGAATTTCCCATAGCTCTGAAAGATCTGCTTTGATACTTCTTTATAGGTTCATGTTAAAATGACAATAGAATTTTTCTTTAAAAATAGAACTAAATGTTTCTGAATGTTGGATTTAAGTTCCTGGGTAATTTCATTGGACTGTCTATATAAACAAAGCCAGTGAACTCTGGGTGTAAAGACAGATGTTAAACAACTTTTGAGATTTGGTCATCTTAAAAGCACAAGGAAAGAAATGAGATATAGATTAAGATTTCTAGGAAGAATACTAGTTTAAAAATATAAGAGCTCTATATAGAACCATTTTGTAGAAAGAAAGGCATAATAAAGAATACCCTTCTGAAATGCTGAAGCTAGCCATGTGAACAACCCAGTGCAGGTTTTATGTGCAGTTGCATGTATGCACTGTTGAAATTTGCAGCAAAAATGTACTAGAATGTGTTCCTCTTACTACTGTTTGATTTTGGAGGACATTTTCCAAACGTTCTGTGTACTTATCTGAAATTAGTAAATGAAGAATAAATGGAGAGATTTCATAGTGCCAAGTATTATTCTCAGATTCAGAATACAGTATAATTTTAGAAACCAGTAATGTTTAATATAAACGGTGAAATTATCAAGCAACTGCCTTCCGAGTCATAGTAAGCAAAAGCAGTAGTTATTTTTCTGGCACACTGAAGAATATTTTTGTTTTCTTTGATCTCTAAGAAATCAAAACACAATGTTTTCTCTATTCAGTATCACCAAGGACTAGATAAAGCTGAGAACTACACCACTACTCTGCAACAGCTTGCTAGATAAATACGCTCTAATGGTACATCCAGATTTTTAATGTTCCTGTTATAATAAAATAGGAGATATTTCAGTTAAAATACCAGTGTTTCAGTGAAAAACAAGTAGCTGAAGAACAAGTAGTGAAAAGCAAGTTGACACATCCAGGGGCTGCACTGGGCAAGAAGATCAGAGCTGGTAGAATCTGTCTAGTCTGGATGAGGGAGCCCAGGCAGTCTCCCTGTGTGCCTCTCCTGCACGGCAAGTAGCCACAGGGCAGCAGATTTACTGTACTTGGAAACTTCATAAATGCAGTGCATCCCAGATGCATCCAACTCATCTTCTGTGCAGTAGAGGAAAATCTGCCTACATATAATGAGTCCAGAGTGTTGGAAATGAATCAGATCTATAACGTATATAAAAATCATCTATATATGCAAAGTTGGCCCAGTTTGAACATGCATAGTTGCCATTTCTCTGGATGTTTCAGCTACCAGGAAGCTTCTAGAGACAGCTACTGCTATACTGACTATACTGTGCTGACCAGGCTGCTGTATTTAAACTTTCCAGATAAATGATCATATGCACAAGTTATTCTGTAACAAATGATAAGGCACTACTCATGAGTTTTATGATCTTGTATCATGAGAAATAGTCTTGATAAATGCATGTTTGTTCTGATAAATCAAATTGCCAACGTCATTGACAGGAGGCTGGAGTAATGGATCTATCAGCATGTATCTAGTTGAACATGCCACTGAATTTAATAGAGGTAATATTTTTCTTAAAGTTAATAATAATGCTGAGTCTTAGGAAAATGTACAGCATCGTTCATGGTGAACACTGCATTGATGTTTTACAAATTCATCAGTAAATTATGCTTAATGAGAAATGGCCCAGAGGTGTGAGCTGTGATGTGTAGTCAGTCTTCTGCTAGGGATTTTAGGTGATTTTGTGATGCAGGTGAGCTCAACTGTGAGGTGTCTGAACCTCGCTCCCATGGGTGGCATGGGTTTGGAGCTGTATGTGCATGTAGGGATCCCTGTTCTTGCCGTTAAAAGCAGCAACCCTCAAGAAATAATGAGACAGTTGTTCGATGATATATTGATATGTTACAGAACAGTTGGTGGTAGGAAATAAACATCCCTCTCTCCAATATTGAAGTTGAATAGGATGTAATGTAATGCATATAAATAATGGAACTGAAATTTGGCCAGAATCCTGAGAATGAAATTTTTACAGGACCAAAAGGCTCAGACTTAGGTGATTTCCTATCATATATAATAAACTATTTCATATTGATCGTCCATCTGCACACTTCTAGCCTAGAGCAAACGTGATGCGCTTGGAGTTAAATTCACCTACTGTTACTAGAGCCTGAGCCATACCTGGCACCCTGACTGTGGCTGAGAGCTGATGTACAGTAAACTGGTAACTCACAGGAACTTGGTCGTGTTGCTAAGGTTTCCCTCTTTGAACTCATCTGAAAGTTAACAGGACTAGATGTAAAAGTAAAATTACATTAGGTGAGTTCATCTTATTTTATATAAGGAATATTGGCTGGAGTGATCAGAAAGTGTTAATCCCAGGGGAAGTCTGTGGTAAGTATCTGTATAGTGCCAACAGCATAACAGACTGGCATCTTGACCACACTCTCCGGATATTACTGTAATCATTATTTACAGGAACACTCATTTTCAAAGTAGAATATGTATGTAAATTAAGGCAAATAGCTTTCTCCCATGGAACACTGCTTTAACTTGATTTCTGATAAAGGGAACCTTATTTTCTTCCTTGTTCAGGGTAAATGTTGATGTAGAGAGCACAATGCTGAATAGAAAGTAACAGTTAAAAGACAATAAACCAATTCTCTTACGGTAATGAATACAGATACTCAACATTCGTTGCACAGCCTGACATAAGGCAGATTGGTATGATGTCACGCAATTATCAGATAAATTGCAGCCCCGGCCTGTACAAGGGCGTTGCCCTAAGTAAATAATGGACAAAGTCCTGACAGAGTCCACCACTGATCCCTGTCCCAAGCCCTCAGCCAGGCAAGGGCCCCCTTGTGAAGCTCATGCTTCATTCACTTTAGTTCTGTTCTTGGAAGCAAAAGCACTGTATTTTGCTTCAAATGGTGTCAGTAACCGTGTTGCTCCAAATACAGACCTCTCTCAGGATGTAGTATGATCTCAAAGTGGACTTTCTATATAAAGGAGCAGGAAGATCCAAGCATGTAAATTTCTCAGTGAGTAATATATTATATTTCAATCTATTTTCTGATTTCACAAAATAAACTTGGTTCCTGTTTACTGAAGGATAGTGCATAACTTAAAAAAAAAAAACTCTCTAAAGTATTCTCTACAAAATGGACTATGAAAGTTACAGTGGAAACTTCAATCAAATCATTTATGAGAAAACTGCAGTTCAAGGACAATCTGTCCCTGATTATTTTTGTAGGCTGTTGAAGATTATCACTAAATCAGTTGAAATACAAAAAATGAAAAATTTTCTGTTAAATATAGACAGTAGGTCAAATTCAGGACAAGCATAATTCCAGCCAAGTTATTAGCCAAGCTGTTTTAAGCCATGTTAGGTCCTTTTTCTAGAGACATACATACCCTCTGTCTTCTGTGTTCAACTTCACAGACTCCTAAGCAACTGTTGTGGTTCTAGGGTTTATAAACATGTCATTGATGGCACAACCTGAAGTCTGTGTAGTTGCACAATTGTAACCTGGAGTTTCAAGCAGCCTGTATAACCTCTATTATCTTACAGTTTTCTGTGCCTCTCATGTCAGGTAGCCTATGTACTTTTTAATATGGCTAACCAATAACTGAATGCACAGATTTTTACTTCTAAAATATATGCAAAAATGTGCAGCTATGCTGTTCTTTACAAGTGCAGATTGTTCCATGCTGCCGTTACAATTGTGCTAATTAATTTGTTTCAAAGATAGATCAGTATAACCATAGTACTTTTTAAAGCTGAACCAAATCCAAATTCCTAAGGAATTTGAGGTTATTTGTTAAAAACTAATTTCAGGAATTTCAGGAATTAAGGGTGATACTCTTAAGTTTAATTTGTAATACTGGAATGCAAAGGATTTTTATTCATTTTCACTGAGCAAAATTATCCTGGGAATCTTGCCAAAGTGGAATTCAGCCTATTATCATTAACATTCATACTTTCAAGATAGAAACAACATTAGCTGGTCCCCAAAATGTACTTCCATGTTGACTTTTACCTTGCAACTCTTCCCCGAAGATCTCCTAACCCAGAAAGCTGCCGCATTTCCAGACTCTTCAGGGTAGAATTTGTTCCATAGCTGAGATTGTCTCTGACACGTATCTGTTCCTGCAGCATCTACAAAACATTCATATGCAAATATAAACTCAGTATGTCACATTTAATGTGTGCTTAAAATGTCACTCATTATTTTTCAGTCTTTCAGTAACATCAGATACTGTTTTATTATGACTTTATTAAAAGCTTTGTCTTGTATTATACTAAACTAGGTACCTTTAGGTAATTTATTATTTCTTATTGTTAGTGTCCAATCTGCACATGAATACCATAACATGTATAAAATATAACCTGACAAGGGAATGGAGACTTAAAAATTAATTTTTACCCTTTCGTTTTCCCCACCGCACCCCTGTTGCTCATTGCAGCAGAGGTCAGGCGTGAAGTCACATATCTGCATATGATTAGGTCACAAAAATGAGCAGTTGGGTTTGGCTCCTTGGTGTCGTCAGTAAGTCGGAAGTGAAGGAAAGTTTATTATAGAGCTAAGGCATTTCCTGGTGTTTATACAGAACAGTCTTTGGACTGCAGTCGAGCTGGGTATTAGTGGCGCATTAATTCACTTTTTCAAGGTTTTCCATTGCAGCCTTTGAAAGCAAGCTTATTAGTACCACAAAGGCTTCTGTGTTTATATGCTAATATCCTGTGCTATTTTCATAGCCACTGAAAGAATTTTGTAATTCACAAACAGTTTTTCAAGTTATAAAAACAATTTATAAGCTTACAGGATCTTCAGACCTTGTCTGACCTTTACTTATCCTGTGGTAAACTTTCTTATTAAATTAGAAGGAATGAGTAGCTGAGATGGCATTAGTCCTGTGAAAAATTCTTAACATACCTCAATGTCCCGATTGAGCTGCCTCACTATTGCCGTTATGTTTCGGATATGTTCTTCCAAGAGTTGCCTAGCCAACCGGTCGCCTCCCCCTTTGTTCTGCATTCTGTGCAGAGTGGAAACAATGTCCTCCTTAATGCGAAAAGCGTGTTCCACAAGAGCCGCTGTTGTTTTCTCATGGCTTAGGATTCTGTCTTCCAGCTGATCCACCAGGCTTGCAGATGCCAACGGGACCGCTGTCAACGCCTGGCTGTGCAGTGCTATGTTTCGAACCCGTCTAGTGAAGAAGAATATCCAGATATTGTTAGGTTCTCACACAAAACTCTGCAATGTCTTTCCACTATCTTAGTAGTGATACTGGAGAGAAGGACCAAAGTACTCGCAGAGAGAGAGCCCACTGCTACAAATAAGTGGGTGCTGTGTTGGCTACTGCATATATCTTGTACAAAGGCAGGTTGGGCTCTTTTTCCTGCTCCTTAAGGAAGCTTACAAAAGCATAGGATCTTAAGAAAAGGACATTAGCATTAGAAAAGTAATTACAATTCAGAACTATACTTTGGTTAAGAATCCAAGTTTAAAACCCTTTTATTGAGTTTCAAAAGTAATTCTATTTGTCTCTACAGTTTTCAGGCTTAATCAAAGCAGTAACTGTAAAAGGTAGATATTGCAAATTAAATGGAAACAGACCAAGATTAAAAAGTAGCTTGTGTCCATTCTTTTTTTTCAGTCTCTACAGGTCTCTTGTAATACCAGACAGAAGCTTGCCCCCCGTGAACCAGACAGGAGCATATGTAGGTGTAGAAACCAAGGAGAGATCAAAATTATGACAAGCTTCTCATAGCCTTAGAAGTCAGATTTTCCTTCCAGAACATTTGGGTTCCTTGAATAATTGTCTAGATTTTTCAAGAGAGCTCTGCCCTGCATAGCTTCCATGGAAAGCAGTGGAGCTCATGGGTGCTCAAAGTAAAAAAAATTAGGCTGCTAATGCACACAATCTTTTCTTGCCTCTATATTTTGTAAAGAAATTTTCAGAAGCATAAGTGGAAGATACAAGTTTAACCCCACTTTGAAAGAGGAGATCTTTTTCTCAGAGCTCTTATTTACTGTGTGTTCTCCATGTCATTTCCTGGTAACGAGCCAAATTAACAGTTTACTTTCACCATGATGATATTGATAGAGATGTATGACTCCAACATAGGTCACTTCTGGCTCTGACTTTTTACACTTATCCCATGCTATCAGAAGACTGGCTGTAGTATTCTTGGATTTCTACTCAGTTATAGTTTAAGCTATTTAATTTCTTTGGAGTTTAATTTCTTAAGGGTTTAATTTCTTTGGGAAAGGGTTAAGTAAAAGTTGAGTAAGGAAATTACTTAGGCTATGATTTGAATGTGTCTGCAGTATTTCACTTTGCTTTGCATCCTAATGCCAAAGTCCAAAGTCATAGCATTACTATATAGAGAGAATTGAGAGACACATAATACTTTGCAATATGAAGATTGTATTTTTACATTCCAAACTGTACCTTTCAGAAGGGGCAAGAGTTGGGAAGATTGGGCTTCGCTGGGCCATTTTCTGGTCAATAATTTATGTCTGTTGAGAAAGTACACATTGAATTATTTAATAGTTTATATCTGGCACTGAAATGACTTAATGCTTCTGCTTTATGAGAACCTTTAAGTAAAGTTTAAGATTATGCTGATAACGATAATCTCGGACTTCAAATATTGCTTATGGAATAAATGCAAATAAAAGTCAGTGCAAAAGAAAAAAATAATGAAAACTAAAAACTGCTAAAAAACTTTTCATAGTGAAAATGATACTCTTGGAAAAAGGCAAGGTTGGCAGCCTTGAAACTGAAATCTGCTGTTGACCCACAGAACTGGTTTGGCAGGACAGAGGAAAACAAACTTCTTGTCCCCAATCTGCCTACTGGTCTCAGACATGATCAATCAATGAATAAAAAAGTAAGATCTACAGGATTATCATAAAGCTTAAGAAAGTATTGGCTAGAGAGTAAAATAAAAATATTTCATGACAGCAGATTATTCAGGGTAAGAACAGTTTTTCAGGTAAAAGCATTGGCAGTAAGAAACCTAAATAAAATGTGTTAGACATCAGCACAGTTTAGCAAAACTGAGTCTTCTATTAATTTGCCTTCAAGTCTACATGACCACACTTTATGTTGTAAGTAAATTCTTCTCTGGTAAGATTATAGATTCTCTTTTTAATTTTTATACATAGCCAGACAGACTGTGACAGACATTGCAGCAGGGAAGCTCTGTTAAATAGCTTCAGAAAGAGATTTTTAGATATTTTACTATAAGCGGAATCAGTACCTGGCTCAATAGCTTTGTCCAACAGAAACTAAATTAATGAACAAGATGCCTCAATCAAATCAAACTATTCCACCCCATACAAAACAAATAAATATTTTTAACTATAAAGAGAATGAGCATGGCCCGAGTCTGAAATCCTCGCTGAAAACTAAAGGCTGATGTATGAAAAGAATTTTGCAATTGCTGATGAAATCCAGTGCAATATGCTATACAAACAGAAAGAGAAAAATAGGGTTATTGAAACAAAATAGTCAAATATCGATTATAAAGAGGTGATGGGACCACCCTCCAAGGTCTGAAAATGCAAAGCATGTTTGTGCTTTAGAAACGTATGAAAGCACTGCCTAAAAGCAGAGAGCAAACATTGTCACAGTATGTGTGTTCTATTTATAGCACAGTGCTTCAGAAACTACAAATTAAAAAAAAAAGTAGTTTAAGAGAAGCTGGGTTGCTGAGCAGCAATGACACTAGAGTGGAATTCAGAAGGTCTGATTTTAATTCTTTGCTCAATCTCTTGTCCTGATGACTTTGGGCAAGTTATTTCCATGCCTAATGACTCAATCTCACTATATGGAAGACAGAGGTAATGATACCTGTCTCCTTGTCTAAGTTCTTACATGCCTGTAAGTAAAAAGCACGGTATAAGAGCTGGGTATCATTATGATGACTTTGCATTCAAAAATCCTGTGCAGATACTGAATGTCCAGTCCTGCAATCCGTTCCTCACACTTGTAGTTTCCCGGTTGTTTGGTTGGTGTTTTTGACAATGCCAGTGCTCTGCGGGGTGCCCCTCCTGCGCAGTTACCCAGTAACCAGGCACCCGGGTTCTCAGTAGGTCTGAGCTTGTTTACCCTTACTCCTCTGGGCCATAACACATTTTAATGATCTTGATGCAGTGAAGCATTTAAACACAATTTAACTATAAACACTGGAATATCCCACTGATTTAAGAAGAGCTCTGTGTATCACAGCAGCAAAGCGCTGGATGCTACCTAGAAAAATGAAGAACAAATATTAAAGTCTGTACATTTGGCAGTTTCTTAGTGAAATATACCTGATATAAACCAGCCAACCGGAAAAACCCTCAACTCCAGTCTTTTAATCTTACAGCTTTCAGTATCCATTTATTATTGATTGGAAAAAATGCTTGTAGCAGAGTAAGCACAGGATTGCTTGAAGTGTTTACTTTTTCTGCCAGACTACCATTAGCCATGCAGCCAAATGCAAATGTCTGGAGAAACTGAGCGCATGAAACAAAAGTTACACAGATGGACTTCTCATTCATTTGTTATTGCTTCCTTAAGCACATCACTCAGTACGCAGGGAAGTATCTCATCATCAATTATCAGATTTCTTGACCTTATCCAACATCCACAAAGGATGCATTAAGGTCTTGTTCAGCAGTTGTACAAAACTTTTGTGCAGTTTGGAGGTATTTGCAGCAAACAGTAACAGATAGATGCAGAGGTAATGACAAATTCCCTCTCCATGAGTGTGTGTAAGACCAATTTAGACTAATATTTAGTCTAGATATCTAGTCTAGAATTTGTGATTCTGTAATATATAGGAAAGAAAAGATATTCTGATGTCTAGATTCAGAGGAATGTAATTTTACATAGCTCTAATTTTAATGGCAGTAAATAGGGATCAACTTAGATACCAGTTGAAATACTGGCCTCGAGTGCTTAATTGTTTTTTTTTAAAATGATGTTGTCTTCTGCTTGATGCTGCTATAGCCATTTAAATCATGATATATTAACGCAGTAAAATTTGGTTGATTGATTTAACTTACTGAATATTCCAAATACACGTGTCACACGGACGAGATAAAGATTTTTCCCAGTTGCAAATGGTATGCCTGATTGCCAAAAATAACAGCTCACTTCATACGTAAGGCAGCTTTTCCATACAAATGTGGAGTACTTCTTTATCGTTTCTTTAAGTCACTGACATCAGACATGTAAAAGCTTGGAAAAAAAAAATCATACGTGGGACATGCTGAAGAAACACTTCTAGTGATGTAAAGTTCACTCCTTGCTCTTTGTACTGAGGCATCCCTTCCCCACTTTAGCAGACTGCCTTGCAGCTTTATTTTCTGCAGGTTCTCCATTTCTCCCGTTCTGAAGGATAATCACATCTGTGGTGTTCAGTTCTCCATCTTTCATTATAACCTACGTCTAATACTTGCTCTAATGTCTGTGCACCTCAGAGTGTTTTTCACATTCATTCTCACAATATGCCTGTGGGTTAGGAAAGCATTATTATCCCTGAAAATATTATTTTCCTTACGGAGGGAAGCGAAGCACGGGGGAGGGTACTGGTGGGGGCTATGTGACTTGCCACAAGTCACACGGGAATGAAAGCAGACTGAAATACCTGCCTAGGCAAACACTTTAATCACTCTTTTCTTCTTAAAATAGAAACCGCTTTGGTTGCTATACAAGGAGTGTGTGACAGCACCGCCCCGGGAGCCGCAGGACCCTGGGGTGACTCTGAAGCACTTTGGGGCAACATTTTGGAGTAAGTGAGAAAGTCCCTGTGTCGCAACTCGGCATAAACATGGGTCAAAACCCGGCTGTGTCAGTGAGTCACACAAAACAAACCCTCGCAAACCCCCTCTGCGCTGCTGTGACATTTAGTGAACATGGATGAACATGGAGCGCAGGGAGAGAGGTGGGGGAGAGGTGACGGTGGGAGAGGGGTGGCCGTGGGAGAGGGGCGACCATGGCATGGCTTGGAGCGCAGGCCAAGGGTTCTCTGGAGGAATAGGTCTGATGGCTCAGGTGCGGGGTTGTGCAGCTCTGCAGGGTTTGGGGTCCGTGTGGGTGCCCCGAGCCGGCCCACAGCTCTGCTGCGCAGGCCGTCCCCGGGGGCCCGCGGCGCTCCTCAGTGGAAAGGGCCCCTGGCACACGCGGCGATGGCTGTGGGGACACGGATGTGCGACAGCTGACAGGACAGGACAGCGCAGACACCGCTCGACGGCCATGCAACACGGAGGGACAGCGCTGGGACAGACTCACCAGTGCTGGCTGCGGGCAGGACAGGGCTGCCCCTCTCTCCCCCGCATCCCGGCTGCGCCCGCTCTCAGCGCGCCGCCGCCGCCGCCGCAGCAGCCGCTTTGCCGGGCGCCGGGACCGGCTCTCCGCAGCCGGGACGCCCGTCCGTCCGTCCGTCGGTGGGTCGGGCGGCGGGTCGGTCGGCGGCGCGGCGGCCCTCCGGCTGCGCGGAGCGGGGCGGCCGCAGGCCGGGCTGCGGGAGCGGTTGCCAGGACGCCGTCACCATGGCAACGCGCGGGTGCCTCCACGCCGCAGTGGCGGTGGTTTAATCCCGCCGCAGGATTTCGGGGAGCGGGATGGCGGGGATAAAAAAGGGGGTGGGGGTCGCCATGGCAATGCCGTGGACTCCCCCCTCTTCTTCCCCTCACCCCCAGGATGGGCCGGGTCCCCGCTCCTCCCGCCCGCCCCAGGCTTGTCCCCGCCGCGCTGAGGAGCCCGCGATGGCGCCCGTCACCCCGGGACAGGCTGGGCTGTGGGGTGCCAGCGTCCCCCCAACCCGGACTGACTGAAACACCCTTTTCCACTGTTTTTTCTGTCTCGGGTTAGATGGGACAGGGGGGACTTGAAAGCCAGGAGCTGCTTTTTCCCTAGAGTCACTGGTACTAACCTAATCCCCCTCGGAGAGCAGTCGGACTGATGGCAACGTGTCCTCCTCTCCCCAGCAGCCCAAACCGGCTTCACGGGGACCACACCAGCTCCGCAAAGCCTTCTCCGACTGGGACGGGCATGGGCTGCCCCAGCGAAGATGGAGAAGCCTCTCCTCCTCCTCAGCACTCCCACCACATCCTCAAAGAACAACCGGAGAACGGTTGACATGATTCCTTGGAATCACTGGGGAGCGCAAGGATGGCTCAAACTCATTTTTTGGAGGAAATGCGGAGGAGTCAAATGCGGGGTGTCCCCCAGGTCCTATGGTCAAAACGTGGGGCATCTTACCTGCTCCCCCTGGTAGTATTTTATGGCCACCCAAGGAGTGTGCCTTTTAGACGCTCACACAATGTCCGTCCCACTTACCCACAGAGGGTGGGAGCAGAAGGAGCCCAGGCTGGAAGCACAAGGACCAAAAAGCAGCTGAGAATGGCACTGGGTGCGTGTGGGGTGGCCGGGGAGAGGTGGGGGGCTGCTCGCCCTGTGGCCATCTCCAGCCCGGGGCTGCCCTTGTTTTGGGGGGTTGCAGGAACAAGCCCTGTGTTTCTAGTGTAACTACCTCCCAGTTTTTTTATCACCTTGAGTTTTGTACTCCAACGTTTTTTTAATGCACAAAAAAAGTTGAAGTCAAAGACTCTGCTGGAAAGGATTAGATCTGCTCTGTCCCAGAGCAGACAAGTCTCCTGCATGCAAAATACCCTCTCTAGGTAGTATCAAGACCAGTGATAGAGATTTAAAAGAAAAATAATAATCAAGGGAAGCCAGAAATACGGCTTGTTGTCATGTTAGAATTGATCTAGGATCCCAAACTTCTCAGGTATTGACTTTCCCTCCCCATAGGCAATGAGCCTCCTTCACTTTCAATGACAGCTCAAGCAAACTGGAAAGAACTTCTTTGCTGTGAGGGTGGTGAGAGCCTGGCCCAGGTTGCCCAGAGAAG
>JAOXJM010000071.1:26378780-26416527 GCA_026413425.1 Tringa solitaria
ACTTGCTGCTGCTTTTTTTTTTTTTTTTTTTTTTTGAAACCTGTACTTGGGTGGGCTCCTGTTGTATTCTGTATTCCCAGTACAGCTAGCTGCCTTACCTGCTCACATGCAATTCCCCAGTAAAAATACAAATAAGTTTTGTGAGAGCAGATTTTGATCTTCAGTTTAGGAGTACTGAGCTTGACCTCTTCTTTTAAAGTATCACAGTCTGTGCTTAAACGCAGACTAAATAAAGTTCAGCTTCATGTGTCAGACTGTCCAAAATTTAACAATTATGGATACAGTCTTGACAGAACTAAAACCTTCCAATTCTGGATAAGAAAGGAATATCTGAGATCCACCCAGAAGAGCAGAACACCATACAAAATTCTAAATCCCTGTTTCAGTGACATAGGGTAAGTTTATAGACTTGAAGAACTTTTTTCCAATCCTGAAAGTTTCTTTTGCAGAAAGGAATTTAAGGCCTGTTTATTCAGAAAACAGTCTTAAGTGCATGAAAGACATAAGTGTTGAAGCAAGTATATTTGGGCTGTATTGACAGTACAGCCTGTACCCTTAGCGTATAGGCAGATGCTTCTTAAACCTTTTGCCGTCACCAAGGATGTTCTGATGAATCTGTTCTGAAGGTAGTAGTTTGTAATAGGGAAGCATGTTGTTACTACAATTAATGAATTAGTCATGAACAGCTATTTAGTCTGACACACCTCGAGAGTGTTCATCCACTGAAATCAGGTTTTCTTTTGTTTGGGTGATTTCTTAATGGTACAGGCTGATTCATTTTTGCACCTGAGGCCATTAGGTATCTTTTCACTTGGCTCGACCAGTACATGGGTCTGTTCTCAGACCAGAATATATTTAAAATCGAACAAGCAGTTAGTAGGCTTATCCTGCTGCTACGTGGTAGGATTTTTCTTTGAGCTGAGTGTGGCTGGAGTCCAGCCTGGGACTGCAAGGGACAAAGCAAGCTGTCGTTTGTACTTCATCTCTGATACTCAAGAACAATTAAGTAGCTCATAACTTAGTGTGGGAGGGGGCAGAAAGAGATTTTAATCAGAAACACCAGTGGTAACTTTCTACTGTTCTGGAATAAACTTAAGTCTTTGGGGAGTTCTTTCTAGTCTACACTTCAAAATATGTAGCTGGAGAGTCAGTAATTGGGGTGTTAACTACCTGTTGTGAGGTAACTATGATTGTGAATTTTACACCTGAAGCAGACAGCATTTTTGAAGCATATCCATTTTTTTTATTTCAAAATTATTTTACCTGGGGTCTACAATTAGATCTTAAAGTTAGAAGTCAAGATTTTTTTTTTTTTTACCCAGGGTTTTGAAAGTATTTTGTCATTCTGCTCTTTACAGATGTAGAGTAGTAGGCTACCTATAAAATACTAATCCTGTTGCTGTTTGCTCATTGAGAGTGCAGGTGTACGAACAGGAAAAGAAAAAACAAAGGGGAAGTTAATATCATCCGATTGCCAAAACAAAAAAACACCAATTCAGTGGCTAAAATTATGTACAAGCTGGTAACAGGATACAGTGAACAATGAAGAATGTTTTTTAAGTTCGGTAGCTAAATATGTCCTTTTAGGGCTTGTTTTGCAATTATTCTTGACCAATTGAAACTCTTCAGATGGTTAGAAGTCTACTTCATTTTAATCAAGTCACTTGTTTTTGCATGATCACTCAATGAAATGCCTAGTCACTTATTTTTCATTCATGGTATTTTTGAAGACTTGGGGATATATTCAAGAACTAAAACTGAGTAAAAGTGGGGTGTTTTTTTTAAGTCACAGGGAGTCAGGACATTTTAAGTGGTAGAACTGGCAGGTGGGGGAGTACTCTCTATTGTTCTATCCATTTGATACTGTAATACATGTAATGTAACAAAACATACTGTTTTCCCCTTTATTCCTGTTCCTGTCTTGCAGTCTCTAGTATGACAGTGTGTGAGAACCTCACTGAAGTACCAAAGCTTTGCAGAGGCTCTGTGATTGCTCTCTCTGTGGATGCTGTTTTGTTCTGAAGCTGGAACAATAGTAAGGAAGTACTGGAAAATGTATCCAAGGGGCATATTCGTAACAGCTGCCATTGTCTCTGTGTTGTGATCTCCTAGGTGCCTCAATAATCTGTAGTGTGTGAGAGGGGTTTTCACAGACGATGTATCCACACTACATTGTGCCCTCTGTGATTGGTCTGCAATAGACTGAATGACAAATCCTACTTTATCAAATAGGAAAGAGAATAAAGGGAACAAATCTTAAGAGGGAATGGTGGAATGGTCTGGGTTGGCGAGGTGATGGGAGCCTAACCTGATCCAGGCAAGCTGCTTCTAATGTCTATGTGAAAGTTCTGCTCCTTCAGTTCTACCTTAGTACTGTCTTCATCTGTTTCTAAGCCTTTGATATTGCTGATGAAACTGGTTCAGTCTAACATCTTCTCTGATTCTAACTTTGTATAGGAAACCTGTGCTTGACCTCATTTCCATTGGTCAGCCATGTGACTTTGAAATACTTGGCCTGACTCTGTGGTCTTACCTCTTGGCTTCTGTGCCTGTCTTCCACAAGCTTTCCCTTCTATATCTGTAACTTTCAGCAAGGCTTTACAGAGGTCCTTTGTCTTCAGCTGCAAATCCCAAAGGGCATGCTCCACCTTGTTACAGAGTTCCAGTGTGATTTTCGGGTTTGTTCCTTAAATGTTATCTGTAATAGCATGTAATGTGATGGAGAAGTTATGCCTTTATTAGTTCTAAACAAGTTTAACCTTGTCCAGGCAATGGTTCTTAAATGGTGTGTGTAAACATTGGAATATTTTTCCGGTCCCTTTTAAAGTGCAGATTTCTATGGTAGTGTATACAAAAGGGGAACTTGCAATGAAACACATTCTATAAAGGTAAAGTTCTGTTTTGTACTTTGCAATAAGGTGATGGAGATGAAAATAGATGTACAAATGTTGTCTACATTCATGAATCTAGTAATCTGAATCAAAGTCATTATTTAAATGCCTGTATATGAAACATGTGACTTTACAAAGAAAAAAATTAATTTTTAATCTACTGTTAGTACTCCTTCCAGGTACTACTACAGGCTGTTGGAGAGTTTTTAAGAGTGCGTTAACATATATACACTATTCAATTTGTGCATTAGTATTAAATTGGCAAAGCAACACTAAGTATAAGTCTCCATAGGCATCTATGGAATATTTGGTGTTAGGTATTGCCTCTATACCACAGGCCACAAGCGTGTGTTAAAAGGTATAAGAAAGCCCTTCGGTTATGCTAGCTATTTAAATATACAATTTAAAATACAGAGTATTCTTTTGAAGCAGAGGTGGACACTACTTAAAAGCAATACAGCTGCTTTACAACTAGACTCCAGAGTAAACAAACCCATTCTTGCAAAATGTTCCGTGGCACCTTTAACCACTCTAAATAACTGAAACATCTTTGACCCTTTATTTGAAAGGGTTTGTCCCTTTTGATAGCCCTTCTGCTGAACTAGTGGGCCATTACTCGCTCATCAATGACTGAAGTACTAGCCTTTCTCTCTTTAGAAACTTGGGCTTTACCTAGTGCTCTCCCATGCAAACACTATGTCAATCAACCCTGGCTAACCATTAAGATTTGACAGGAGCAAACTCCAAAGCAGGATAGCTGCAGGCTGCCTCCTGTTCTTTCCTACTGTGATTCAGCAGAAACAAAATGATTCTGGCAGTTGCACAAGGAGTATGCAGAAGCATATCTACATATCTAATGGTCTAATTCTTTAATCTACACATTTTAAGAGGTGCTTTCATTAACTGGATGAGGCATGCTTAGCTGCACAACATAGTTTTTCATAGGGTTGTTCAGACTGACATTTTGTAGGGGGGGAGGCAGGCACAGGCTGCTATGGTGAAAGATCACATGCCTGATGTGTGATGTATTTTTCCACTATTGCTTCACTAGATGATACACAGAACTGTGTGTGTTAGAGGAACTTTGTAGAAAACAAACTTTTCTCAGTTAGTATAGTTCAAGTAAACCAAAGCATGTGATGGCATCAGTGGGGGTTTTTAGAGTGGGAGTGTGAATCCCAAACCTACATCACTTAACGATCAGCCTTGTAGCTTCAAATCCCGCCTGATTTTCCAAAATGATTAAAGCATTCCATGTGTTTTGCCTTTATCCCCCTTTCTGTTCTGTGCTTTAAGTTATACAACAGGATACCATGCTGCCCTGGATGGGGTGAATGGAACACCCCTTAGGAACAGCAGCGTTATACTCAGCAGCATTAGAAATAGCATGAGGTGATGTGGCTGTGACTTTTGTGCTCTTGCCTGACTTCACTCCTGCTCTACAGCTACTTCTAAATGCTACAGTTGTGGGAGGAAAGGGTACAGGTTAAAACCTAACAAATTTTCACTAAATTAAATAGAAGTGAAATCAATAGACATCTGAAATGATAGAGTGAGATTTTATGGTTCTGCATATACAGCTTAAAGATTTAATAGGAAATGAAGAGGGTTGTTCATATTTAAGAACTTGATGAGGCATTGTAGCGCACACAGGCTTTTAGATGAATGCTTCTGCATTTAAATGTGATACAGAAATGCCTCTCCTGTAGGTTGTATTGCATATTTTATAAACAATTAACAAATTTTACTAAAGCACAATTTCTACTTGTGTTTTCTTGTATTATGAAAAACCTAAAGAAAAAACCCTGAGGCTTTCTTTAATTAACATAAGTGATTCTAATAGCTTTTGTAGATGTATTAACAAAGGAGTTAGCCTGAAATACTAAAAAGTGTATTCTCAATAGCAAAATAGGAAAGACTTGCAGATTTGTTCAGTTGCTTGCAGTCTTTATAACCTGCTTGTTTAAAAAAAAACCAAATCAACTCTTTATGTAATGAGTTGCTCTGGTCTTCTTGGTTTTGGTCTTACTGGACTTAGTTTTGTTGATATTCTTCTCTGTGTGTTTGTGAAAGGTTACCTTGGAGGACGTTTGAAGCTTCAATTCCATACGCAATGAAACAAATGTCCTTCATTTCCATGTGGCAGATTAGATGGAATCTGTAGTGTAAGGTTTCAACAAGTCTTCTGAAATCTGAAACATGCAGACGAGGAGGAAAACTGAAGATGTGTGAATTATGTCCTCTTTTTTTCTCCTTTTTTTTTTTTCATAATACTTTACTCTATAAAAATGGATAGGCTTCCTCAGAATTGTCTTTCCTTACAGTCCCACAGGGAGAAACATTCATAATTGGCCTAGATGCTGCTCACAAAAGCAAGGAGAGAATGGTTTTATTTTCAACAAAACCTAACTAGGCATAAATAAAACTGGCAGAATAGGTTGGCAAGTTATTACAAATACCTGCATATTTCATAGTTCTTTGTTCTTTTTTAATTATGTGTTCATAATTAGAATAGTTTTGTATGTGGAAGCCTCGATGAGTTTCAATATTTTAGGTGTTGAATAATTCATGCTAAACTTTGTTTACATGTTGTTTATGACACCAAAGAACCTCAAGCAACAGATTAAAAAAATTTACCACATCCTTTTATTCACAATTATCCTGTGGTTAATAACACCATTTAGACACAACTATCTTGGCAAAATCTTAGCTATGGTTACATGAAAACTGGTACTATGCTGAGCCTCAGCATTGCATTATAAGGGCTCCCCAAATCATTCCTGGATTATTTTTTTTAATTCCATAGAAAAGTGTTCCAACACACTTTAAGCTTGTTTGCAGTTTGGCTGCTTCTTTTCTATAAGGGCCCTTTTCTTTATTTTCAGGTTTCTGTAGATGCTATGGCCAAGTTACACACAACTTAACTAGAAAATGAGCTGTGCTGGAGTGTTTTATTAGGTTTATTCATAGAGATTAAAGTGGTGCTTGTCTTTGTCCCTAAGAAACTTTCTGACCACTGACGGTATGTGGTAGTATCAAGGAATAGCTTTGTTTCCTGTAAATAATTATCAAATCCAGCAGCTGACACTGGTCACAAGGAATTGTCTGGGAATACATAGAGAAAAAAAAAATCTCACCTGGAATCACTTGGAAGGACTTGCTTGTAAGTTCGTATCCAAATCTTTTTTTCAAAGGAATAAAATAGATTTTTATGAAAACAGTCTCATAAATACAGAAAGATTTGCTGCATCAGTTCCTTGGCATCTTCTCATGTGTTTTCAAACATTATAGGTGAATGCTCCAAAAGTTTATGGCATTGGTCGTCTAAAAAGCTCACATAATGATATTGTCATGAAATTTGGGGTTTGTCAAAGCTAATAACGGCTCGGTGCAGAGTAATTTGGAATAACGCTAAGTTGTACTCTTAGTGGGTACCTATTCTCTGAATGTCCCTATCTGTGTGCCTTGCTGATAGTGATGGTGAGCAGGGCCGGGGGGGATGTGTGGCAGAATACACTCTTACTGAACTGGTACAGCCTAAAGCTATAGCCACTGATAATGCATTTGGGTCACGCTTTTAGCACACCACTTTAAATTGTATTTGTTTTCAGCAAGGTAAATTCAAAGGCAGCTTTTATAGTGTGGCTGAAAGACTTTGAGCTGCTCCTGTGGTCCTGATGGGGTCATAAGGAGTATGTTGCTTAGCCAGCTGACATGTAACCTTAGAGGAAAGCTGCTTCAGCACAAGTTGGTTCTTGAGTCAGAACTTTATTTTAAAAAGACCGCAAATCTTGGCTTTAATATGGAGTGTAGCAAAAAGGTGAAGCTGCCTGTAAGGGCTTCAACAGTGTAATGAATTGCAGCAGCTAAAAGTTAAAAGGATATTGATAATGTCAGTGTCTGATTTGTATCCAAGTTGTTCAGAGATGGAGGGCAAGAAACAGTATTTACCTAACAGCAGTCTTTTCCAAATCATGAATGCTTTAGATGAAAAGTCATTCAATTGATTTTTAGTTTACATTTTAAAATATTTTTTTAGTTTATGTAGGTCTGACGTGGAGCTCAGTTTGAGCCCAGAAGTTGAAAGCAAGGTACATCACAAACATTTAAGTTTATTGTGGTTTTGTGTTGAAGCCCTGCAAGCCACAGTTTAATATCTGAGACTTAAGTTTTTCTCTTGATTTTCTTTATTTTCTTGATTTCCACACAATCCTCCCAAATTTTGAAACCTTGTGATTTAGCTTGAATTTCACCTGTTCTGAATTTTCATCATAAAGTTTTCATTTTGCTTAAGATGATAAGAGCTTGCTAGCCTTCTGTTTTGGAGGTAAGAAGCTAAACTGTTTTACTGTTAAGGAATATAAACAAGTAGCTGGATTAAACATATTTAAATTATCTAACAAAGAAGTTCTTTGAAGACTTAAATGAAATCTATAAGCTGATAGGGATACAGATGACAGTGATGATGAGAAATTAATGTGGAATGTAAAATCATTCTGAATACAGATTTGCATTGATATGGTTAAGGGAGGGGGTGAAACATTTGGACTGGGCTTCAATTCTTGGATGCTTTGCATCTTTTCACTGTGCTTGAATGTTCAAATGTAAAAGACCTCTAGTTAAATGAGGTGTTTTCAACAGAGAAAATGTTAATAATTTTCTGATGGGAGGCCAGGATCAGACATGGAAATGGAAAATTAAAGGGGAAAGAAAATGCAGTATCACACTGCACCACTTCAGAGATCCTTTTAATTAAAATTAGGGTAACTTATCTGCAGTGGTATGCAGCGGTTTTTCTTCAAAGCTGATACTTAGCTTTTACCCTGGTTTCCCTTTAACAGAATTAGTTTGAAGCCTATGTATATTTATGATGCTGATAGTGAATTACAAGGAGTAACAGACATTTAAATTTGGTCTTGTGCAAAATTCTGCAAAATCGCTGATAAAGTTAAGGGTTTTGTGAAACAGCAGCGGTTTAAGCCTACTGGAGAGCATTTGGAGCTTCTTAGGCTGGTACCTCTGCTCAAAGCTAATTATGCCAATACAAATCTGTGAGTCTGCATGTAAGATGTATCCTTACTGTATCAGTTTCTTATAGCAAATATGTGAAGGATGCTAGTTTGCAAATGAACTTGCTTGTTCACCCATCTAGTTAAAGCCTATAGTTATGAAGACAGCTAAATTAGTTTTCAGTTAGCTTTCTTGCTCCAATAAGAATTTGAATGCTAGATATTAACATTAAACATTATAATGTATTAAAAAAAAAAGGTGGGGGGAATAACTGTTTCTGTGCTAAAGCATGTGTTTTGTAGACCAATAGGAACTATCACTTTACCTGTTAAGTGAACTTCTGCCCATAGTTAATAAAACAAAGGTAGTGCATTGATGCAGCCTGCATAATAACCCAGTCTCCTCGCTGCTGAAGGTTATAGACACTTCCCTTATGTAATTCCACTAATAAGCATGGCATTCCACTAGAATAGAGTGAACTCTTCGTATTCACCATGCATTTCTATGCTTCTGCTTTTTGGGGGCATCAGCTTCATTTGCAGAATGCAGTCAGCTACTTAGCTGGCGGAGATCATGTATAATAATTTTTAGGGGTTTTTTTTGGGGGTGCCTTATGAACTATTATGGAAGTATGAAAGACTACAGAGCCAGGATACAGGCTTAATACAAATTAGAGTAAATAATTTGAAGCATGGAATCTGACAGGAAGAAGATACGACAGCCTTATGAAGTCTTAAACAGGCTGGGTTATTAGAAAAATATTCAAAGAGTGGCATTCTTGTCTTATTGACTAAGAAGATACTGGAGTAAAAGCTAGTGAAGTAAACCTAACATACTCATTTAATGAATATAAGCCAGTTATTCTATACAACTGAAGTATTACATGTTGTATTTTCAATGTAATTTCATCTCAAAGTTGCCCTGGACTGAATAATCAAAACTCTTTTAGAAAATTAGCGCAATGGCAAATAGTAACTTTATTAATAATATGCATGTGGAGGATAATCCGGTTATGAGAATTTCTCTCTGTTATGGACACTCAAGGGGACCTGCTTGCCCTGGCATAGTGTTATTGGTTAAAGTAAAAATCAACCCCTGACAAAGGGTAAATGAACCAGTGATTCTGAATTGTCCCCTGACTGGTAAGCACTTTTATGATCCATTCACTAAGTTCCTGATTTTGTATCTTTACTTTGAGTAGCTTAGACTTTTCCTGCTGTCACCGTGCACTTCCCAGAAGAATCTCTTTGCCCCTGGGTGTTTAGGTTTGGGCCCTACATGCATAACTGAAAACCTGGAGCAAATTCCAAACTTTTGTGTATCGGGTTTTGATGTCCTTGCTGTAGGCACGGGGCTGGGGGGGGGGAGTTGGACTGTCAGACTGGCAGAGGTTGTGCTGTCCCATGGGACTCCTGTGAGCCTGAGAAAGCTTGTGTTCCTAAGCTGCATCGTCGTTCCATAGCCATCTGCAGCCCTTACTCTGGAAGCAAATAGTAAGTGCTCATATCAGGCCAGAGATGAATGTACCGCTGAGAAAGTCAAGTAGTATCTGTTTGAGTCTTCTACACGATGCAGGAGATTTGTCAGGTCTGATCTATGCTGCTTTTCCCAAGATCTTGCTTCCTGTTGCTTTTTGATTAACAGCAACGTTCTGGGGGGTTGATGTGAACTTGCAGATTTGGTCCGTTGGAAAGGTGTGTAACTAATTCCTGAGGTGGAATGCTCAAAGGAATTCTTGTTTGTATTTGTGTAATAATTAATCAAGGAAGCATTTGTATCTGCATGCACTGAAATAAATATTTTGGTTAGTTTCTTTACGGAGTTAAAATAAAGGTTTAATCAATTTATCAAGTGGTCTGTCTACCACACAATGTCTAAAGTAAAATCTGACTTCTTGCATTAATAGCAAAACATGAAAGCTAATAAAAAGGAATTTGTGGGTTGAGCCGCATGCATCTTACCACCCAGACGTCAGCTCCGCTGTAGGTGAGCAAACACCACTCCCTGAGTACTCCTCAGAGCACTGCTCTGAGTCATGACTGCCGAGGTAAACAGAGACCTGCTGTAGTCCTGGAGCTTTTACTCTGTTTACTCAGCACTCTGTGAAATTAAAATAAACATAGAAAGCATTTTTTTACATTAGAACCTCCCCCACTGTGGAGCTCCTCCTGGCCCCCCAAGTAAGCTCCTTCAGCCTCTGTCACCAGTGAGAGGAGCTGATGGCTCCAAGGTGCAATAGGGATATTGGTGTGTGGGGAGCACTCCTGCCTGTCCCTGAATGAACAATAGAAGCTTTTATCTCCTCACTGCATATCCCACCTCCTGGTGCCAGATGTCCAGCTGCAGGGCTGCCCTTCCTAGGGCTCTCCTTGTTTAGGTAGTCCCCCCAGTACAGTGATCTGGATGGAAATTGTCACCTGAGCTCTTACACGTGAACACAGTCCAAGGACACATTATGCAACTTTCTAATCCAACAAGAAAGTAGATATTCCCAAAGCCACCTAACTGGGAAAATTCCAGATAAACCTATTGTTATACTTGAAATGCTGCGAGCAGGACTTCAGCACGTGCACTCTGTTACAGGGCACCACCCTGGTACGACACAGCAGTGACTATCTTGTACTGCCCTGCTTATCCCTGTTGAAACAACACTATGCATACAGAAGGGCAGGTCCCAGTCCTAACAGTTGGGAAGATCAAAGCAAGCATCTCAAAAATAGGTTAATTTGAAACCAACAACCATGTTAAGAAATGAGCAGTTGACTGCATGTTGTATTTTTGGCATCTGAGCAGTTAAATGTTATCACTCTGAGCAGTGCATTACACTAATAAAGTTGTGTGGTGTCAGCACAAAGGTGCTTTTAGTACATACTGTTGAAAAACCCATCTCGGCCACAGTTATCTGCTGTGTTGCAGCTTTTGCTGGTTTAGAATGCCTATTACAATAAAGAGTGTTTTTCTTTAGCCTGAACTGCAGTAGGCATGTGACTATGTGACAGTCCCCACTTAAAAAAACACCAAAGGTTTGATTTCCTCTTGTTTGTAAATTATTTCAGAAAATGGCTATATTTCTACCTAAAAGAAAAAAAAAACCAAACCAAAAGAGACTCAGCTGTGGTTTTCAAAAGTCTGACATTATGATGTGATTCAAGGGGATGAATTAGCTGGTATGCTTATTTTACAAATCAGTCTTTCAATTTTTGTGAAATTGCTATGTATGTCTGCTCAACTAGATGAAGCTGTTGGCATGAAAACATCTAGTTTGTTATTCGTGGTTAAAACCAACAATAATAAAACAAAGTCCGTGTCAATTTCTATAATCTGCCTGACCTGTTATATGCTTACTTAAAATCCATTAGTAATTGATGAGATAAGGACAAATACACCCAACAAAACTAGTTGCTCAATAATTTATTGAGAAAAAAAAATACAGTTTTATGTGTAGAATATAATATTCCTTATTATTGTTGCAGTGTGTTAGTGCATCACATTGGAACTAAATTGGTTTGTATCTAGAAGTCTTACCAACATGCACTAAGCAAATGAAAAAAAGGAAAAAAAAAAATTAGGTTTGGGGTGATAGACAAGCAATAGTGTCTCCACAGGGAGTGTATTGTTAAGTTAATGAAATGGGCCTGTTGGGGCACAGATGTTTTTATTTTTTAATTAAATCTCTAAGTCAACCAAAAATAATCCATTTATTGAGATTGTTTCAGTTTATTTACATATTTGGGAAGGATAGTTTTGCTATTTCTAAAATAATACCATTAAAAAAAATGATTGTCATCTGTGCATGAGACCACAGTACACTGTATTAAAACTATTTTTAAAGAGCTTTTTCTTCTGGGCTGTTCAGGCAGGAAAAAATGGTGTTTGTAGATCAGAGTTCAGTATTCAAGAACCGTAAATAAAGGCATACAGAGGTAACATTTTAGAATGTGTGAAAAGGAGAAAAAAATTACACTGAAGTTGTTGCTATACTGCAGTAGCCGTCCATCCTTCTCTGTGACATACACCGTCTTAAAATGGATAAAAGCAGTCTCAGGGTTAGTAAAGGGCACTGCAGGGTTCGAAAGGCTGTTTTAAGTAGTTATTTAGTGACATTTGGGATGATTATTTATGCAGATCTCCTCCCTGGTGCCTCAGGGCAAAGCCAGAGCCAGATCCAGGCTGGGGCTCAGGGGATTGGCCATGAGGTATTTTTGCAGGAACTGCTCGGCTATTAATTAACCAGGTAACAGAAAGTTATGTTTTCTTCATCTTCTGAAAGTAGGAGACTGCCAGTTGAAAACAAAGTACAGGATTTGATTATTCTGATTTCATTAAGCTTTTTCAATGATTTAGTATTTTTTAATGGACAAAATATATCTATCTTGTGTGTGTACTGAAGAGGGGAAAAAAGAAAAGAACCTGAAAGCCTTAGCAGTCTGGGAAAATGTCCCAAGTTTAACTTACTAGTGTATTGAAAGATATCACAATTTTAATGAAAAATGAAAGCAAAAGTCTTACTAGTAGACACGTAGTTCTTAATCCAAATTATAATTCTGTGCAGTACAATACCCTATTTAAGATGTTTACTACAATTTTATTATGCAAAAGTTTCCTTTGGGAATGTTATTTCAATAAAATTAGTTGCTGAAAAATAAATATGACAAGAAAATAATGTTACAGTTAAAAGAGTTCTATACTAAGCTCAAGGAAAGATTCAGAACTGGAATAGTTTGTTGTCTCTTTAGTCATGCTTCGTGATTACTGCTGGTATTGCAATTGAGCTCATGTTTTTAGAAGAAAAGTCACGGTTTAGTGGGATGTAACTAAGAATATGAGCTGTAAGTATTTTCTTTCAGAGTATTGTATCTTCCTGCTTATAATTAAAACATTGAACTGATTCTGTAAACATTCGTTGTTGGGAATGAGATATTTTCAGCCATTCGATAGTGCTAGTGATGTCATTGGAAATGGATTTGGTAGATGCAGACAGAGTCAATTTGTTGTAATTGATACTCTTAGTTGCAACGGAGTAGTAACTGAGTGATGTTTTAACAAGAGCAGTTTTATTCTCTGGAAATTCTACAAATACTATAATGGCTTCTACATCTTTAATACTCTCAAAAATGTATTGATTTATCATTTCATCCCTCAGTGTTGTCTTCTTTACTTTTCAATTTAATTACTAAGTAATTAATTCAGAAATATTGCTATCGTCTTCATTTTCCATTCTGCATAGATGAAGCAAAACCTGCAGCTAAAAATAAGGTTAAAATACTTAAGGTATACCTGTGTGGGAGGACTGCGTGTCTACAGAAAGGGAAACTGTGAGAGGAAGAACAGGTAGCACTAAAAGCAAGTCAGAAACCAGGTCTTCCAGAAGGCATAACAGCAAGTATTTGGTCCTCTTATGTAGGAAACAAAGAAAAATTGCACAATTCAGTTTAAGGCTACTGAACCCGCACCCCCTTTCCCACAGCAATTTTGTTTGTGTCAGTGCAATAGCAAAGGCAGATCCTGCAGTGCCCAAAGGAGTGAATGATAGCAGCTATGTCCTGGTTGTGCCACTAGATGTACACTCGTATGATGGGTGATTAGATCTGAGGAGATATTGTAGCTCTCCTCTCGCTAAGACCTCTGTTTCTTTGTGGAAAGTCGGGCGGTGTGGTGAGGGGCCATGGAGAGTCTGGGCTACCCAGCCATTGAACTGCCTTCACCAGCTAACTTGGTGAGCTGCAGAATCTCTGTGCCCACGGTCTGTGCTCGGGAATAGCTATCCTTGAGTTGGCATTGTGAAAGGGTCATTGGAGGCTCCAGGAGCAGTTGGACTGCGCAGAGAAGTAATTTCCCAGTAAAACCCTCTGTCTCAAAGTCATCAAGCAGGGCTACTGCTGGAGACAGACTTTGTCCTTAAGCTCTCAGGTGGACATCTTTGGAATATCAGCCTGGTGAGGCAACAAAGACCTTGATTTTACCATGAAACAAAAGGGTCAGTAGAAGGGGGGGAAAGAAAGAGCGACTTCCAGCTGCTGTTCATGTGCAGCCATACAGAGGGCCATGACTAAACAGAAAGGAATTCACGGGGGTGATTGTGGCCTGCAAGCACGGTTTGGTGCTAAAGCCCAAGATTCCAAAAGCTGGGAGATGGGGCAGGGAAGTGAGCACTGACATCAGCTAGTACAGGACATGGCTTGGATGGCATTGTTGTAATGTGCTATGGGTTTTACTTTCTCCAAAAACTTCAGCTTGCACCAATACAGTGCGTACCACATAGCATCAAAATGTTGTCTTCTAGCAGTGCATATGTGAGACACTGGTCCGTGCACAGAGCTTCTGAGTCATGCTGTTCTGAGATTCTTCTCTGTGTAGAACAGATGGTAAGCTCCCAGTTGACTTCAGTTTCTTACTTAGTTTCAGGATGATCAAGGAAAAATATTTTCGGTCAGATCCTAAAGGACAGGCAGTGGCATTTTGTCTGAATTTACTGATTGAGTTTTCAAATTGGATATTTCATTAAGGACCATAATAATGTTTTTTGTAAACATGGCACACAGAGGAAGACTCAGAATAAACTAATCATAGACAAATTGTTTTCTGTTGTTTTAAAAAACAAACAAAACAAAACAAGAGAAGAAGAAAAAAATAATCACGTGGAGGAGACTTTGGGGGCATTGCTGCTGTGGAAAATCTTGTGCTCTTTGGCCTCTGAGATGAGTTGCTATGTAGTATTTTGAGGGAGGTGGATTGCAAATAATCTCAGAGCATCTCTTCCAGGGAGGGAACAGGAGGAGGAACCGGCACCCATCCTTTTTTTTGTAATGATGGTGAAGGAGGGAAGAAAAAGTTCATGTACACATATATGCTCCTATGTGGTACTGATGCCAAAATGAATTTTAATACTCTCTGGAAGTGTGATAGCAAGTTTGGGTTACAATGTACAGTATTTTGTAGTATTACATGCAAGATGTATGATTGCACAAACCCCTTTGAAACCTGCTTTTAATGAAGAAGAATGACAGATATAAAGGCTTTATACATTAAGGACTGAAACAGCCAAGGTGAAACTTGTTTGTTGTAATTGTTCTCTTGCTTTTCCTTACCTTGCACAGATGCAAACTGGATGTACAATTTACAGATCAAGAATGTGCATGGATGCTGGTCAGTGAAATGACTGAAATGGGATGTGTGTGTATATATATAAAAATATGTATAGACACACTCATTGACTAAATTTGGCTATTTGACCTTAATCCACCACAGTCACAGGAAATTTTGCTACTCATGCTAAAAGGAACAAGTTGAACTTAGAGCAGCTCTGGAGACTGCTCAATAGGTCAAGCAAGGCAGTTAATATCTGTGAGCAAGTCAACCATATTAAGTAGGTAACAGTACTGCATTTCTTGAGAAGACTATTTCTTGGAACATTAGGCCACAGCCACCCAAAAGGCTGTGGCATAAGCAAACATGCATTTACAGTTCATTAGCTACTTTCTGGTATCTGCCCACTCTCTCTGTAAGTTGTGTCAAAAACTTATGCATGTTAGTATAATCTGCTCTTAAGCTCATTCCCATCCTTATTTTGTTTTGTTGAGTTGCTGTGCCTTATTAAAAATAGCCTTTAAAACATAGTAGTGAAAATTAATACTGATGCAGTACATGATCATCACAGTCAGACACCAAAGTACTTTTATTTTGATAATGTTCTGTTATTTATCTTAAAGAATGCTGATGTCTTTCCTGACTCGTGAAAAGGAGCACAATGTGTATACCCTGTAGATATCTCCCATTCCCGTAGCTTGTATTGTGTTACGAGTGTGCCTTTGCTATGCCGGTGAGCGAGCTCCGGTTTCTGCCCTGCTGTGGGGAAGAGCCATGGCCGGTGCCCAGCCCCAGAGCCCAGATTGGGAGGTGATGGTGGGGGGCATGTGGACGGGACCTGGTGAGAGCAAGGCTTTGGGCAGCTGGGATCTGCCCAGCCTGAGCCAGCTCTGGGGTCAGTCATTCTGGCCATATGGGGCTGAATCAACCCGTCCGAGAGTAAATAATGGGAATAGATGACATTTCCCCACACGAATCTTTTTCTGGGTATTTGTATTTCCCTAGCTGTG
Source organism: Tringa solitaria (assembly GCA_026413425.1). Taxonomy (NCBI): domain Eukaryota; kingdom Metazoa; phylum Chordata; class Aves; order Charadriiformes; family Scolopacidae; genus Tringa; species Tringa solitaria. The sequence goes on from JAOXJM010000071.1 coordinate 26,394,778, forward strand.
ATTTTTTGATATTAACCTGCTAGTAGTTTCCATTCTTTAATATGTTGTTGGTATTTCTAGTTCTCTGTATAGAATGGCTGTCCTGCTGCTGGACGCTCAATATTTTTGCTTTGCTATTTCTGCAAATCTTTAAGCACTGCTTTTTGTCTCCCTTAATATTTCCCTCATGTTAAATTTAAATAATTTGCCTTTTATCTTTGTCCATCTAGCTGCTTCTGCTGTCTTCCTTTAATTTCCTTTCTGAAGTATGGCCCCGCATCATTGCAACCAGTATCTATTTTTTCCAACATCAGATATACAAGAGCTGTTTTGGAGCACTTTTGTTTGCTATGGCTTCTCAGTTTTGCTTATCCCAGTTGAGTACCAAAATTCACGTTAAGTATTTCTGCAATATTCTCTACTGAGAACAGCAGACTTTTACTTTATAGGAATATGTGAAAGATTCCTGTAAGTGGATTATAAAAGTTTGCTACTTTGATGCATGAGATAATTGCAAAAAGTAGTGTTTCTTTTTTTTTCTTTCCTCGTTAAATAGAATAACTGGTAGAAATTATGCATGTATGAGACCAGTGATATGCCTCCATTGGTAGAAGCATTGATGCCAGGTGTGGAGTGAAAGGTGTGCAGCTTTTTCAGTTTTGTTGGTTAAGATGATAGTTGTGTATCATTTAGTATTGTATTCATAATACCATTCTCAGTAGATGGACACATGCCTCCAAAACTACAAGGATTTTATGCAATACGACTATGTCATAGCTGAAAAGGGAAAGAGAAGATCGAGCTTGTGATCAGTTGACACTCTTACTCCCTCGTGGAGGCTGAGAATCCCTTCTGCACTGTGATGGAGGATTAATGTTTGCTACTGAAAAAAGCTGTCAGAATTCAGGGTAGCAATTCTTCCCTTTGTGGGATCGAAGAATGATAAGTTATGGCGTGTAGGTTGTTGTAGCTTAGACAGTTCTGATGGAGAGAGAGAAATAAGGCTCTTTCTCAGAGGCAGAATATGTAGTCTCTTTTGATCCCTTGTTTTTAGTGCTTTATTTTTAGACGTACTATTTTTAAACAGCTTGAAATACAAAAATATTTGCTTTTTTTCCCAGCTAAAAGAAAACCCTGTTGTGACACAGCATGACTTAATCTTTTTATAGCCACATCAAATACGTGTTGCTTAGGATAATGTAAAAATATATAAACAATAATAAAGGCAAAAATAAGAAACCAGCAGTTGCTTTTGTAACACAAGGTGGAGGGCAGTAAAAAATAATAATTCTGTAAATGTCTCATCAATATTTATTACTCATTCTAAACAAAACAATGATATGCTTTACCTGTATCATACCACAAGTAGTACAGAAAGTATTTAGTACACAGACAGTCTTTTACATCCCCTCTCTTGGTATTAATGTAGAAATTATCTCTTAATGAGTGGCTGTTAAGGGAGAAGTATAAAGTAAGAGTAGAATTAATTTTTTAGGTTTGTCAGAATCTTGTTTGTTGTGACGCTGAAGACAATGAAGTTGTTGAGGTGGAGAGGAGAGCGCTGCCTGGTCTCCAGCCAGAGGGTGATTGGGTATGTGCCCCTGGAGCAATAGGGCTCAGGAAGAGCAGGCTCCTACCTCCCAGGGCATCTTGTGACTCATAAATATTATTCTTGTCAGTGCAAAGCAGATCTGATTTTGAGCCTAAAACAGCAACCAGATGAATAATAACAGCTGACAGCAATGTGGTACACGCCTTTAATTCCAGCGTCGCCCGCCCAGCCTCCGTTCCCTGTGCAACGCCAGCACTGGGTTTGAAGCTCGAGGAGAGCCTGAAGGAGGCTGGCAGCCAGGTTGTTCAACATCCCTGTTTCCACTCCCATGGCTTTTAGCAGGCTGCTTATGTGTTTTTGGTTTTTTGTATTTTTCCTAATCTGCCAAGCTCATCGTTTTTCAGCTGTTTCAGCGTTGCTAGTGCTGACACAAAGACTTTTATTTGCTTATTTATTATACAGTTAGATCACATCTTTCACAAACCTAAAAGAAGCCAAGTTGCTATTTGCTGACATCCAAACTGCAGGGCTAGGCGCAGGGATGGACCACAAGCTCTACGCCTCTCTGTTCGCCCAGACATGGCCAAGCCACAGGGGAGCTCTGTTTGACTCACTGGGTCCTCACTGTGCCTAGTGCTGACACGGGGGTGAGGAGCATCTCCATCCACCCTTCTTCTGCTGGCTCTGACAGTCCTGGTCAGTCCCAGGAGACCCAGCCTGTCCCTGGAGCAGGGGTGGAGGGGAAAGCCTGTTGTGTGACAGGACAGAGGACAATTAGCAGCTGAGTGAATTAGTCTGAGTCCTCCCAGCAAAGCAGGTTCAAGTTAAGGTGGACACTGGGTAACTAGCTCAGGTGTAAATTGTCTCCAGGTTAGAGTGCTGCATTTTTATGTAGGTGGTATAAATTTCTAGCTAAACTAAAGGTTAAATTCTCAAAAAATACGCAATAAGAACAAATCATTAGTGTTTGCAATATGGACAATTGAAAAGCGTTGTCATTCTAACTGTACAGTATATATCTTTGAAATATGCAGCCTGGAGAAATATGAAGAGTTTCTTTTACAACTGCTATGATATGGAGTCTTTTCAGATGATTTATGACAGGATTTTTTAACATCATTATTATTATTATTTCAAAACCATATAAAAACAGTTACTTGTTAGCTGGACGTGGTTATAGTACGAGTTGGAAGTGACTGAAGTTGACAAACTCAGGTTAGACTCTGTAATCTTGGAAGAGCAAGAACTGTAGAAACAAGGTCTGTTGCTCACAGCAAGGAGGTGCTAGCCACTGCGCACGGCCGTCCTACTGGTCTTAGGCTCCTGGACAATGCAGGGTGAGAGCAAAACTTAACCATAGATGCAGCTAGGCACTGCTAAAGCTTGGGCTTATTTCGAGATCCCAGGGAGAAGTCTGACGATAATCTGCTGATGACTGGCTGCTTCTCTGTGTATTCGCATGTAGGGCCATGCTTTAAGGGTGAAAAAAGTAGTCTGCTGATAGAAACAGCCATTTAAAATGTGATACAACTTTAATGTGAACTACTTAGTGCTACCACTCTTGGATGTCTTCCATCCTGTTGCTTTCTTGGATATTTAGGCTGCTGCTGTTTTATTAAACCTCTCTGGATCCTTTTCCATGGGACTGTATGTGCAGTACTGGGATTTCATTGCAGCTGCCTGTTAAAGCAGTGTGTGGGTGCTGGGGAGAGCTGCTCTCGGGCAGCCCGAGTCTTCCTGCCGCTGCCCTTCTTGCTCGTGTCCTGCTCCACGTTGCTTCTGGGAAAGAAAACCCTTTGGCCTGGTAGTGTGTGTGTGGCTTAATCACAGGCAGCAACAGTCACTGACTTTTATAAAACCTGCCGTTTTGCAAACTGTGTGCACATTTTCCATATCTCCTGTGGCTTTGTGAGCTTTGTTCTCTTCTCACTGAGTTTACTGAGTCTGATGCCGTAGCTTCCATTGGGAAGCTTGTTTCCCACTTTCATTTCTTACATGTATTCTGTAGCTTACTGTATTATCTGATACTAAAGCATATTCTCTCTAGCTTTGTGAAGAATGTAATTCTCTGTATTTATTTTGATACCATAGCTTTTTGTCCATCCTGCCAGTTCCTTTTTCCAATGTAGTATCACAAATAGCTGATGAGTACACTAAAGGAAATTATGCTTCTGTTGGACTTCTGTTTTCTCCAATAACCTGACCATCAACTGAATTTTTTCAGTCACATGTTCTATAACAATTTCCAGAAATTAATTGATTCCTTCATTTTCTCAGTGCTTCCAGAACACTGCTTCCATTGTGCAAATGTAAAATTGTAAAGGTTCATGCAAACTAAGCTATTTAAGATTATTATTTTATTGAAGCTCATGTAAGGTTGTGGATGTTCAAGAAAATTGCTGAGATTATGTGTTTTCAGACATATTTGCCTCTGCCATACTGTATTTACAAGCATTCTTTTCATTCGAGTTTGCAACTGTTATTAGCAGTGATGAAGTTGTGTCAGTGGTAGCAATCGCTGGAGACTTAATAGAAGACACACACACAAAGCCTGCAAGTCCTGTGCTTTCTGCCGTAGTAAAATGGGTCTGGTTTTAGTGCAAGTTAATGTAATTTGAGGTAAAAATCCAGTTGATCTTTGATTTGTATGTCAGTCAAGTTGCAATGAGGCTGGATCTATAGGCCTGACTCCCTTTGCTAATATACATTATGCATTAAATCTGTGTCTGTGTTAAGTTTTTTTGGGTTTTCCCACTAATAGATGTGGAAAAATGTAGTCTGAGACTGGTTTAATGAACACTTTTAGCCAACCGAGTTAAACTAAGAACCTTCAATAAGAATTCACCTTGTGCTCCCCTGACTCCTTTTGTAGTTCCCACTCCTGTGCCTGGTGTCGGTCCGAGTGCCTGGCTATTTACATGAGGAAACAATTGAGCAGATCAGCTGCGCTATTGCATTAGTGCAGAAGTGTGTACGCACAAAAGTTGCACTTCTGTAAATCGCTAACATCCCATTTCAAAATACTTGAGTGCAGCCAGAGTGTTCAGAGTATCAACATTTTCTCATTTTAATCTGTAAAATTATGTATTCTTTTATTCTGCAAAATACTTTACAATAAGAAATTGCTTGTATTCTGATGAGTATGACTTGAATCCATAACATACATGAGAGCAGTATAGCTAAATCTCATTCTTTGAAATTGTGGTATTAAAAAATGAGAGGAATATGCAGAATTGCCATTTTGTTGGCCACATCTTCCTTGACAGCATACTTGATAACTTTTTAATGTAAAATGTGTTAATTCCAGCATTACTAATTTTAGTCTTGTCTTGTGTAAACAAAAATTGAAGTATAAAAAGGCAAGAGGGCAGAACACCATTAGCTTTATCTGCTAGGCTGCAGAAAATAGGTTTGGGTTTGGAGAGCAGATTTATAGCTGAATTAATAGCATTGATCTGGACTGGATTTAAATTTGTTTGAGGGTGTTCAAATCAACGGGAAAAAAACAGATTTTGATTTCAAGTGGTATAGCTTGAAATGTCACAAGTTTTTAGGAGCATCCTGAAATAGCAGTCTGTGTGTGTGGGGAACGACTCTCTTGAGATGTCAGCTAAGCGTGGTGACTAACGGATCAGAAGGGGCTGTGAAGACGTGCAGCCGACAGGCTGTGCACCGTAATCTGCAGAACATCACCCAGCACTTGCCGCATCAGGCTCACAGCTTCCAGTTGAGTAGCGGCATATGTGCAGCTTTGACTGAAAAGACTGTAAAGGATGGAGAATCCACTGTACCCAATTTAATAGTTCAAGTGGTAATTATCCTCACTTCTATTAATTGCACTGTAGGAGTGTAATTTTTGCATCCTTAGCTTACAATGACTGCATCTCAGTTGGAATAATTGGGTTTTTTTCTGCTAGATTTAGAAATGTCTGCCATCTGAAATCCCTTCTGTATGTAAGCCTCGTGGAATTGCCCTCAAATTTTTGAGGGCAGTGCAATTCTTTAATAGTTCAGAGGCAAGTCGGTTGACATCATTTACATATGCTTTTGTGTAACACCTGGATCAAGGATTAGAATTCAATAAAAATATTTTGGAAGTTGGAATTTGGATAGATTGTTTTCAGTTATTTTATGCTAATGAGAAACATAGTAACCTTTTCGATGTTTATTGTGCTTTCCTGCAGGGCAGCAAAGGACACTACAGATACCACTGGCAGAGCCACAATGTCAAGCACAGTGGAGTGGATGACATGGTCCTTCTTTCCAAAATCACAGAGGATTCCATAGTGGAGAACCTAAAGAAACGATACATGGATGATTATATTTTTGTATCCTTTTATAGTGTTGTTTTTAGTGGGGCTCAGTGGACTTGCTGAGCCAATGTGAAACTAATTATAAGTATGTATTCTGTTTAAGCAGATTACTCAAAGATGCTCAGCATTTTATGTGACAGTTCACTTGAGATTACGCAAAATGCTGTGTAAACTGAGCTAATTATGAGGGTTGAAATTAAGATCTGAAAAATTATTTTAAGATACTCTTTTTGATATTTGGAATTTTTCTTCCTATTGTTGAAGAAGGCTTGTATCTCCATATATTGATACGTCCATGTGACCCCTGAAGCTATTCTGGTAATGCTGCTTCTAAGAGCAAGAATTAATGGGTTTACGAGTGTACATATGTGTCTTGATACCATGTTGTGTTTTGTAGCTCCCGTATTCTACTGCTTACAAAATAACATTTCTTCTGTGACATAACCCCATTTACAACTTATTCTGGAATTGTTAATACTGTGAAGCATGGGCTAGTGAACACAGGTGAACATGTGAACATTTGTATATCTACAGTGTTTGCATTTTAATTTTTTTTCCATGATTGATGAAAAACATGAAAGATTTAAATACCTGAGCATATAACCTAAAACCAGATTTTGGCACCAAAGGTTTGCTTTTTTTTTTTTTTTTTGAGATTTCATATGGAAAGAATTTTTTGAGATAAGAATAGTCACTATTTCATTTTAGCTTTCACAATATAACATGAGCCGCAATAATGAATTTGGTAAATGCTAGTCAATGTGATTTGTACTAGAGAGTGATACTGTTTCTTGTGTTGCTGTAGCCTGGTTTTCATACTTCCTAGTTGTATCTGGAGAATAGCTTCCTTGAAGAGTTTAACTTTTTTTTTTTAGCAGAAAGGGAAGGAAATATAACATCTCCTGGCTATTTGCATATATTCAGATGATTAAGAGCTAAGTAGCAGCTTAATTTAGTAGGGACTGATAGAGGAAAATTTGCAGTTGTGCTGATTTCCATCCCAAATTACAGAGGTTTTTAATATGTGTGTGCATATGGGTTTGGATCCTCTGTTCAATAAAATACCACACCATTATTAAATTTGCCTTATAGAAATGTGATAAATTTGCACAGTATTTGTCAAACTGTAGTAGTGGGGCAAAGTCTAGTGCTATTCCTCTTAGTAACATGAACATTTTTGTCCATGTAGAACAGGACTTCCATCTTCCAGGCGGTACATTCACGAAGCCTTCAGTGCTCAGTGCTGAAGAACTGGTTTTATGCTTTTTTTCTTATAAAAATAAGTGAAGTTAATATGGACATGGTCTTTCTACTGAAACAGGAATGAGTATGTTTTCCAAGGGGACTTGTGAACACATGAGGGATTGGAGTCTTCTTATAAAGCATTTTAATTCCTTTGTGTAGGGAGAAAAGACTCCTTTTGCAATTCTGAGAAGGCTTTTCATTCTAAAATGGAGATCGTCTCTTGAATCTTTCAATTGTTTGTATGTCCACCCATGAATGAACATTTCTCTGTGCTATGCTGTATAGAGATTACCGAGTCATCCCAGAAAATGCTGGTATTGTTTACCAACAGAAAACTCTCACTTTGGATGTTTATACTGACACAATGGATGCTTGATTTATTATATTTGAGACCCAGATGTTGTCACTTTTCTTTGAATTAAATTAAAAAATGTATGAATAAAGCATTGCAAATTAACAGTACAGAAATTATTTTCACTGAGTTATACTTCTCTAACAAGTTACCATTTTGTGCTGTGACACCTGCTAGATTATCCTATTTAAGAATCTGGATAAATTTGTTAATTTTCATACCTTTGTACAGAAAGCTTATACAGTAAGTTTGCCTATGAATAATTCCAGATTGTTAGATGAAATGTGCAGTACAACAATTTGGACTCATTGACAAGGGTGTGCTGCCAGCTCAATGAACCAGTCCTGCCTGTAAAGTAGTATCAGTTGCTTCATAAGTGTATACTGCGATTTGAATTCCAAAGATTTCTAAAGTATGTTGTAAATGTAGGTACATGTGCAGAACATTCAAAACGTTACAAAAATGCTTTCTGTGACTAATAACAGCTTGAAACTGAGTGTTTTCTTATAGGGCAGCCTGCAGATAAGAATCCTAGAGACTGCTAATAGTCACTCATAAACACTCATGAAATAACACCATATACTGCATTACCTAATTCCCTTAGCTCCCCAGCTAGTACATGCAGCTGAGTAATTGTCCAATTTAGCTCACTAGTGGCTGTTTCCATCCGACAGTGCATGCTCAGCACTGTCTCTGTGGATCAGAATGTGACACAATAGCTTATTCTGGAAAGGTCAAAACAATCGTTTCTAATACTGTCAATATGACCTCCTCTGTTACAAAGAAGTAAACCAGTTTAAATATGCCATTTCCTTTCTGTATTTTTATTTGAGGTGTGTCATGTTTGGGCCTCCAATACATGTTTCTATACTTAGCGTGCCCTAAGATAAATATTTTAGTAATATGGAAGTATCCCATTGAATGATATGTTTATATTCTTGTAAGCCCGCTACTTTCATTTTTATTAACAATTGCTTTAAGCTGTGGGGTTTTTACTATTATTTGAAGCTGTGCTGTATTATGTAATAGATGGAAAAATTATTTGGCAGTCACTTAGTGGTAAGGTGATACTTTATGAAACTGTAGTTACCTTAACTTTTTTTGAATACAGACATATATTGGCTCTGTATTAATCTCTGTGAATCCTTTCAAGCAAATGCCATATTTTGGGGAAAAGGAAATTGAAATGTACCAAGGAGCAGTAAGTAAAGTAGTCTACAATGTACTGCAGTATTCAGGGGCATGTAAATATTATTCTGCTCAGTTAAACTCTTGAAAGCATTTGTTTCTGGGTTTTGGTAGCGTTGTATTAGCCTGGGAGAACATGGCAGATAACCTGTTACCGTATATTGAGTCTTTAAATTGAATTCCCTGGAACACAGGATTAGCATTTCAAGAAAATACTTGTATTGATTAATCCTTACCAGGTTTCTTTCCTTGACATGCCCCTCCTCCTGCAAAGGCAATTTTTAAGCTATTGTATGCCTAAAGTGTGGTGCTCAATGCAAAATGGCCATCAGTGGGTTTGGACGGTACAACTTGAGAACTCTCAAACAGGGCAAGAACAATAAAAAAATTGAGACGCTAAAATTAGATTGCACTTTTGAAAATATAGCTTGAAGAGTGAGTCAACACAAGGATGTTAGGAACTTAAAAATTCATTTTCCCACTGTGCTCAAATTGGGTGTGTCCATAGATTTGGGAAACCATTTGGTTTTCATGGACAGCACCAGACTCTGCCTAGCAGTTTGGGTAGTTTATTGTTAGCATATGACCACTGGTGGAATGGGCTTAAATTATGTGAGTTTCTCTTGGACAAGTAATGTATTTCAAGCACAGAACATTTTTAGAACAGGGTGTTCACAGTAGTTTAGGAGAAAACTACGGATGAGAGAAAGATCAGTAACAAAACCCAGAGACTTTGGTTTGTTTTCATTTAACAATCAAAACAAAAATTCCTGGGGAAAATTCAGTATAAAGTGGTATTCAGAATTCTTTTTCCAGGAAAATAATTCTTCCAATTTAAATAAAAATTTATATTGCTCTTCCTGTGTTGTTTAATGTTGTATTGAAAAATTATTCTCTATTTCCCCTTCTAGGCACAATATGAAAACCCACCACATATTTATGCTCTTGCAGACAGCATGTACAGAAATATGATTATTGACAGAGAAAATCAGTGTGTCATTATTAGGTAAGAAAGATATTTTATCATCTTCTTCTGGTGTTTTAACTTCAAGAAGCAGAAAGGCTTTTTTTTTTTATTATATTGGTAAAAATCTTCTGTGTCCGTGACCACTGAACATTTTTGGGTTTTCTAGGATAGCTAAGTATTTTCTGACCCTCCCTTTTGTTCTCCAGTGCAGTCCTGATGATTGCTTAACCACAAGAAATCTCTTTCCCACATAGCCAACTGCATGCCCAATGCCAAAACTGCAGTAGCTTGAATGACTACATGAGCGAGATGGATTAACAACTATAGCAGCCATGGATTCTGTTAAATCCAACATTGTCCAATTGATTGCATTCACCATGATCTGGTTTTAGTCTTTTCTTTTTCTTTTTTTTTTTTCCCAGTTAAAAATAAATGTACTTTTTTTCCTTTTGGAATTTCGCTTGCATTCAGTCCGAGTCAAAAGGAGGAGAGATGTACTGGAAAATTAATTTTGTCTTCACTGTTATTCTATTTTAATTATTAGGCTGAGGCAATTCACTGTAGACTTATTCCTGAACTTTTTTAATGACAGGCATTATTTAAGTCACAGTCAAAGTGAGTTTTAGGTCCAGAGGTATGTTTTGTTCTCATCTGTGGGTTTATAGTTGGTGTAAGATGAAAAAAATTGTGCAGACAGCAAGACCTGCAGGATATTTGAGCTGGTACTCTGTACCTCTTCCGATAGTCCTTTTTACACAGAAAACTGCAGAGGTTCACTGTAGTGCCCCTGGAACCGCACTGTACCTGTGGCAGTGGTCTTCAAAGTGGATGCATGCATCACAGGGGCTGTGCAGTGAAATGCATTTGGATGCAGGAAGAAGATATTAAACCTTCAGGAGTATACGTGTGTGATTTATAAACAGATAAATTATATACATCAGGAGTGTGTGCTCAGACATATTGTTAATGATGGTGTGTGATCAAAAGCATTTGGAGACTGCTGGCCTACAAGACTTTCCCAAGAACTAGCAAAAGGAAAGAGGAGAAAAAGAAAAAAATATTTGAAGGACAACTGTCATTGTTTTATTAACAGCTTTTTAAAGTTTTCCATCATTTCTGTGTGGAACATGCCGAGAGGCATCACTATGAATTTAACTGCTGTTGAGTTTAACAAAAGAGAGATTTCAGGACTGAATGTTTTTTTTTTGTCCAGGGGGCCCTCTCTGGTCTTCTCCCTGGGGTGGCTGTGTGCCCTGCAATGGCACAGCCCAAGGGGACAGGGTGTTCGCGGTGATCAGATCAGATGCCGTGTAACTTAGTGCGCCCAGTCCCTTAGGCTGGGACCTGCTGGGAAATGGACGGTCACTGAAGTTTAAGCTTAAATGCCCTTGCACCAGCCACTTCGTAATTTAGTGTTGTTGCAGGAGTATTATACAGAACTGGGCTTAGTATGTGGGTCTCATATGTGGAGGTACTCCATGTGCAAGTGTTCCTTTACCCTACTGAAATACCCTACTGTTTTTGAGTGTGAAAATAGATTTCATATTAATATATTTCACTAATGAGCTGCTGTGAAAGCTTGTGAGGAATAACTGTTTGAAAGTTATATTCATTGTTTTATTTCTTTGAATCTATGTCTGGTGGTTGTCCAGGCAGAGCTTTCCTGGGTGACATATTACAGTGGAAAAATGCACAGGTGTGTCCCTCCTCGTATCAGCAAAGGATATGTAGATATGTGGAAGCTGTTGATTTTACATGTAGGAAGGTCAACCAGGCATTCAGTTTGCTACACTGAGCCCTGCTCCTACAAGGGCCTCCCTATTCCTGTGTCCCCGGTGTGCCTTATGGAACAAAACACCCAGAGCTCATGGACACACATGGGTGATGGGGAAGGGGTTGGTGCACACCCGTGTCTTCCTACAGCACCTTCTGGGCACCTGCAGCATCTACCTCCGGCCCTAGGAGGGAACATGCGTTCCCGGAGACTGGACATAGAGTTCCAGGCAGGTGAAGGAGGTCCCTGCAGTGTCCTGCTGAAGTCAGGACCCTCTGTGCGTGCGAGGATCACACACCCTTCTTCCAATTAGACACTGATAAAAAAAGCTCACCTTCTTCAAAAAGTCAGTGAATGAACTAGGAAAGGAGATCCAAAAGAGAATACAATTCTCTGAAAGGCTGAATAGCAACCAAAAAAACTTTTTTACGTGATAATACTAATTTAAAAAAGAAAAAACTGTTACAAAGCAACCTTTCCAGGGCCAGGGAAGCCTGTTTCTTTAGTGGAGTAATTGCAGCATGTATGCGTTAAGAAAATTACACGTAGGCATGTGTAATGACAGCGGGGGCTGCGGGCTGTTCTGGATGTCTGTAGCAGCACAAACAGCGAGGGTGTTGCTGGGCTGGGCTCCTGCCGGGCTGAGCGTGGGGACAGAGCCCTTGCTGGGGCGGGAGCGGTACCCACAACCCTCCTCCCGCCTTTGGCATCACCCGCCGGAATCACAAGGGGAGTTTACTCCTGTGAGTAACGCAGTTGCACTGGAGTTTGATTTCTCATTAAGTTTATGTTTTACAGAGGCATGGTATTTAATTTAAGCCTCTATTGAACCAAGCTCATAAATGTCCACCACAGCAGACTGTTCACATTTTTCCTGAACTTGAAATAGCAGCCCTTACAGACTGTCAACAAGGAGTTGTCCAATCAAGATTTTAATTATGAAGGTTTGTCTGTTGTGGCTTTTAATTCCTTCTGGACTATCATTGTCCTTTAATTAAGAGAATGGAGGTTATGATTAGAATTTTTCTATTATGTAGCAATAAATGTTTTTCTTCAGAGTGTTCTTAAGGTTTTACCTTTCTATAAAGTTGAGGACTTTATTTTCACTTTCTCTCTGTGATCTCTGCTAGGGGAATTTGCAGTTGCTTTAAAGCAGTTTTTCAGTCCTTCTTGTTTGTAATTTTAGTTTGTTTTACATCCACATGGCAACGTTTGAGTACAGTAAAGTTACTACATGATGGCTGCATACCTGAAAAGAACATTTACCATCCCAACTGTTTTTAGTGAGCAGCTCATGTCTATCTTAAGTCTATTGAGTTCAAAATTTAATATGAGATTTCTAGTCAGCTTCTGTGTCTCAGCTTCCCAGAAGACTTGAATGACTGATGGTTCTAAAACATCTGTGCAGAATCTAACGGGAAATATGGTTGTATTTTAATGAGGAGGTGGTAGAAACAGAGGTCTGATGCAGTAAGAAAAGTTAGGTAAAAGCTCCGATTCAGAAGGGAAAAATATTTCACTGAAGTTATGCTAGTGAGGTTTCTCTGAACATAATTAAAGTAAATTTTCTATGTAAACAAGCTAAAAAACTTACCCAATCGTATCACAGTATTTTACATAGGCAGTGTTCTTTACTGGCAGATCCAAGAGTTGATTATAAATATTTGTTATTAAAATTTCTATGTTGTCCTGGTGATGTATTGCTTGTATTGTTCTCCAGCCAGGGATACTATATTAAATGTCACTCAGAAAATTAATTTTAGAGAGAAGGGTGAGGTTCTGTATTGGATCTTGCTTCTCTGTTCTAATCACTGATTACATTTCCTCTGGGAAGGAAAGAAGGAGCAAAAAATTTTCCCTCTGCATTTGTAGTTTTATTCTGATTTCAGCTAAATGTTAATTGACTTTGCTGAACAAAATGTCACTTTTCTGAAGTGTTAAATAGTGCTTGAAAAAACAATATGTCTTTCAAAGCATTATCTTTTTTATTGATGACTGAGACTGTGTAATGTTTTTATTTTTAGTAAGAAGTCTCCGAGAAAATTGTCAGTACTGCAGTCCACATACCTTAAGCCTTTATAATATTTTTTTCAACCTATAAAAAGCTCCATGCTTCCAATATATTTAAAACTACCAAGGTAGAAAATTATTTTTACATCTTCTTAAGATAGTTTTGATAGCAGCAGAACAGTAAGATATATGTGGAAAAGTTTCTGTGTGAGAATCATTTGGCAGGAATGCCACAAGTTCCCTATTATAGTTGACTACCAGAGCTTTACTGGGGGCAAGATACCATCCCATCAGATAAAGTTACTTTAGTTAATAAATAATGCATCATCCTGTTTTATTTTAGTTTAATTGGAGCAATTTACTGGTCTCTGATCAATAAAAGAAAAAAACCTGAAAAAAGCGTATACATGCATAAATCTAAAGCAAACTCTGAAAGGCAATCTTGCAGGCAAAATAATTTAATGTAAAGGACCGCTTATCAAAACAGAGAATAACAGTAAAATGGAACTATATTTCTCCAGGTCAATTTCCATGGCAGACGCTATGGAATGAGAAATATAAACCACACTTAATTTGAACAAGGAGTAGAAGAATAATTTATGTATCAAAGAAAATTTTACAGAGATATATTACATTTTTATTGTGTGATAAATAATACCTGATCAAATTCATTCAGTGTTTGGCCCTGGATCCTCCTCTGTGTTCAACTGAAAATTGCATATATAAACTCAAGAGTATGATTTGGTTTGTCTGCCTTGTTTTACAACAGGATGAGCAAATTTACTGTGAGCAAATTTTGAAGAAATGTTATTTTAATGATCGAACTATTGCTGATTTGAGCTTCTATATCCAGTTTGCTATCCAGCAAACTCTCTCTGTCCCTGTGAATGTACTAGATAGCAATAATACATACAGGCTTCCTTCTTGATGCTTGGGAAGAGATGACTCTGAGCAATAAAAATCATCTGCATTTCAGAGAGGAGATGATCAAGAAGTATTTTTTCACCTTTTCAAGTTTCCTGACTGATCTGTAAAACTGTAATCAAGAGAAGACAAAAGCATGAAAACATTTCAAGGGTGAGAGGGGAGGAAGCCTTTCAGTATTTCTGTGCTGTTTGGAAGCTTTAAAGATGCAAAATGATACTCGCAGCTTGGCAGTTTGAGAAGCTTTTTCAGAATTAAACCTTTGAAAATGTCTCCATTACTCATGCTGATAAGGAGCTGTGAGTTGACATTCTCAGCAAGTCCTTTTCCTGTGCAGGACATGCTGATGTTTCTCTGGCAAACATAGCTAAGATTTGTGCAGGAAAAGATGTGCATTTGATCCGTATCCAGGAACAAGTAGGCGCAGGATAGAAGAGTCAACAACATTCACTGAAATTATTCAGGAGCTTAAAGACAGCACAGATTTTCACACAAGAAAAAAAATATTTCAGATATCTTTATCGTACTGAACCAATATCCGTGAGTGGTTTTTTGTATTAGTATAGTTGTCCAGGTCAGGGTAAATTCATTAAGGTAAAGCTGACTTGCACCAACATTTCTGTAAGGCTGGAGGGATTCTCCAGAAACTAAGTTAGGTTTAAGGTATGAAATAAAGTGTGAGGTTGGATTGTCTGGCGTGCCAATCTTCTTTCCTCTGGAGAAGCTTACTAATTGTGATTGTAACGGCAGAAGGAATTGTGAAAGCTAGTATGAAATATTAAGACTTTTTGTACCCTCTGTCAAAAGGCATAGGAACAGGAAGGTAGTTCTTCCGTCACTCAGGATGTGATTAATAATGTCTCATTATTTCATTCAGGAACACCTAAAACAAAAGACTCCTGAACTGAAGTAGGTATCTGGCATGGCATTCAAAGGTTGGATTTTCTAATGAGTTTATGTGTTAAGATCTGAAATCCCACTAAATCTAGATGGGAACTGAATTCTTAAGATACTTGTTCTCTTTTGAGCGTCTTGGTTTAAGTATATTTATTTCTCAATTTACATAGTTTTCTGACTTTGAAGTCCCAAAGAGGTTCTGGTGTCCGTGCAAGATGATGTATTCAAAATTATTTACTCAGAAATATATCCAAGTACCATGCTACAATACTATGTCACAGTATCTGTATTACTGGCTTACCCAATGTAAATATGGTGTATATTTGCTATTATTGGTTGTTAAGATAGCTGGTCTTGTCTGAGGAAGATAAACCTCAAATTACACGGTTCTAGAGTTATTTAAAAACTAACAAGTACATTTTTGTGTTCCTTTTTTCACAGTGGGGAAAGTGGTGCTGGAAAGACTGTAGCTGCTAAATATATAATGAGTTATATCTCCAAAATTTCAGGAGGTGGCCCTAAAGTACAGGTGAGTGATATTGAAGCATAAGCACAATCTAAAGATTTACTTCAGAGGTAGAATGACGAAGGTCTGTCTTGGCAGACACTGGCAGCCAAGAGGCACTCTCCTGAAGAAGCCTGTGGGTGAGCAGCTAGAAATACATGCAAGCCCTCAACAGCAGAGAGGTAAATGCAGGGGACAGCAAACCGCTTGCTTTGCAGATTGCTGGGCTGCCTGTGTGATGGGAAATCCACGGAACCAGAATCATCTCTGCTAAAATTTCTGTAGCTCTCATGCTGAATTGTGTCTACGAGAGTTTTGGTGTTTGGGTTTTTTTTTTTTAGAAAAGGGGTAAAAGGTACTTTAATTACTGTTCTTAAGTTTAAGAACAACAACCAGTCTCCTTTCATTAGATGTGTATGAACTGGCTTTTGGGGTTTTTATTACTTCCATTAAATCTCTAATTTGTATGTATATATTACAGTATCAACAACAAGAACATCATCTTATTTTATGAGGTTATCTAGTCAAAATCAGAGTATCTGAAGACTAGCTGGAAAAAAAATAGTTGCTTTTGTTAATAACTATCAATGTCCACTCTGTCAAAACTTATTAATAGAAGCTAATTGGGTGAATTGGCTGTTAAAATTCCCTTAATGACGTTACAATGTCATTCATTGATTGACAGGTAGGTAGTAGCTGCTTTTACCAGTCCACTCTTTTTGACTGCTTACTGCTATTTTTTTGCTTTATTGCAATCTCTAATGTTGAATATGTTATGTCTGCTTAGTTTTGTGCAACCGTGATATTGGGAACATTACAGAGAATAGTTCAGTAACCAAGAGAATGATCCAGAAAAAGTATGCATTGCATTGTTTTTGGAAAAAAATATAATCATACTTTATAAGTAAATATTTTGTTTTATTTAAAAGAGTCTATCTTTTTGTATAAAATTAAAAAATTTTCTTAGTGATGAGAGTAACAGTTGATGAAGCTGGGAAACTGCCTTGAGCGTTTCTTTTGAAATTAAATTCAGTCTTCTCACAACCCAGCATGCACTGGGTTTTTTCCAAAGCTATCTTTTGTCCCTACTTCCAACTCCTAGGATCAGACAAAGAGACAATAGTAACATGCTTTACTACTTTCTAAGACAGCTAGATAGCAGCAGCATCAATCCCGAAACAGGCTGCTGATGCACTTGCCGATTCCTACATGTCATTCTGCTCTGACTTCATTGGCTCTGGCTCCAGACCCCTAAAAAGATTTAAATGCTCATGTGTAAGAAGAAAATTGTTTAAAATCAAGATGATGAAAAAGGCTGATCAATCTATTCGCTGTGGTTTTTGGCAGAACAGTGAAACAGAATGACTAGTTTTTTAGCCTTGGGCATTTTGTTTAATTTTGTAGGATTTTCTTCAAAAAATAGGAGCCTGAAGCTCTGAAAAAAAAAAAAAAGGTTAGATTTTATTCCTTATCTGATCAAGAAGACTTTGTACAGGAGCAGGCCTTCTAGCTTTTTTAAATACATAATTTAGATGTAATGGTTTTCTAGAAAATCTGTAAGACCTTTAGAAATGTGGATTTCTGAATCTTTCTTTCTCTTGTTTCCTAAAATTTTAGCACGTTAAAGATATTATTCTACAGTCCAACCCTTTATTGGAGGCCTTTGGAAATGCAAAAACTGTGCGGAACAACAACTCCAGCAGATTTGTAAGTCCCTCTACCTTACAGCTTGCTTTATTCTTCCAGCTTCTGTGCTGTTATGGAGACAGTGTTCAGGAGTATAATATAAGTTGACTACAAGTGAGATAAATCTAAATAAAATATAAAGTGTGTTTCAAAACGTAAAGTATATGTTGAGAGGCCTCTATTTCATTCTGTATAGGTTGCACATTTGTTTCTCTTACCATGTATGCTCTTTACAATTTATAAAATGTTCAGTTTGCAAGCAAATAACTTATCAGCGACAAACTGTCCAGTTTTCCAGATCAGTGAAATATATGCAGTAATATAAGTTTAAAAAAAAATAAAAATCTATAGCTTTTTGAAAAATAGATGACACTATCCTTAGAGTTGTTCAATGGGAAATACATTTACTAATACATACAGAAAGTAGGCAGGAATTATTTTTAGTCTGTCATAATAAATACTTGAGATAATATTGTGAAATAACAGTTCACCAGCTAATATATTGTATGTTCTGTTTTTAAAAGTTACCCATAGGCTTTACAATTTTGAGATTTGTTCCTCAGCCAACGTGAGTGTTAATGCAATTAACGTCTCTCTGAAAGAACAAGATAATTGCTTTCCCTTGCTTCCAAGCAGAAGGGAAAGCTTTGCTGTTGATCATAAGTCTGTTAAATTTACTTCCCATATAGGTGAGCATTATGGTTTCCTTTATACGAAGCAAGAGTCTCAGCAGTGAAAAGGAGCCACTCGCTTCCTCTCTACATTTGCATTAACACATGCTGTATTATTCTGAGTCTGGTGCTGTGTTAATGCAGAAAGAAAGATACATGATAGTTTGAGAATCTAAGCTTGGGTTACACCTTGAGGCAGCTGCGTCACAGCATCCATAAAGATTAAATATCCTAGTAACCTTCCCCGAGATAAGGTACAAGTGCATGATTTCAGGTTTGTATTTACTACTCATTCAACAGTTTTAATTATTTATTGCAGGGGAAATACTTTGAAATCCAGTTTAGCCCAGGTGGAGAACCAGACGGAGGGAAAATCTCCAACTTCCTACTGGAAAAATCTCGAGTGGTAATGAGGAATCCTGGAGAGAGGAGTTTTCACATTTTTTACCAGGTCAGAAGTGTATAGGTCCTTTCTGAGTTATTTAAAATGACTAGTACAAGTTTTTAATTTTGATTGAAAAGTCATTCTCAATATAGTGAGATTACTGAATGTGTACTCAAGAAGATAATCTGCATATCACTGGGAAGCTTGATAGCATGTTATGACACCATCTAACATAACCCTACCTAGCTGCCTTTCAGCTCCAGAACAAAAGTACTTCAATGTTTCAAAGGCCTTGCTTGGAAATTCACTGTCAACTCCCATATGGAAAATTCCAGTAGAATATAATAGAAAATGAGAATTTTCCAACTGATTTCTTTTTAAACTGGCCTATATAATTATACCTTCTGCTCTGGAATTCCATAGCACAGCTGTGAGAGATGTAATTCTCAGTTAAGTTTTCTAGGACATTCAGGACAATACCTATTTCTTGAATTCTCCAAGCATCTCCCGGTAATTTCAGGCTCAGTCACCTGTTTCCAACCTGCCTCATCTCCGCTGAAGATCATTGTAGTTTACCTAATTTGGGGATTTTTATTCTGCAGTTAATTGAAGGGGCCTCCTTGGAACAGAAAAGCAGTCTTGGCATTACCAGTATGGACTACTACTACTATCTGAGTCTCTCTGGGTCCTACAAAGTTGATGACATCAATGACAAATCGGATTTCCAAGAAACACTGGTGAGGTTTTCACTCTTATGATTTGCATAGTGGAGGATGTATGTTCATTTCACTGTCCATTTGCAGCAAAGACATTGATATCAATGTGGGAATGAGAAATTCATGTAGATGTAACTTACTTTAATTATATTTTACCCTGAGGAGGAAGTATGTTACCCGGAAGAGGTCCTGCGTTGCAGCCTAACAATCCTGAGAAGATAGAACAAAACAAAACGCCTTTCTATAAAAAGTATCTTTTTCAGGAGGGTGCAAAATTAATGAAATTTAATTGGGTACAGATAATCTGCAGTATGAAAGATGTGAAAATGCAAACACAGGACCTTCCATTAGAAGAATATATAAAAGAGTGCCCTGTTTTAGCTGAATTCTCAGTGGTGACTGATCTCTATGCCTCTTTAAAACGGTGCAACTGAAAGGCTGGAGAAAGGGACTTAAAAAGCATAGATCAGGGATCTTTATCCAGTACATCTGCCAATTCATTGTGTGAACTTCATGCAAGTCAGGCTAACTTTCCAGTCTCCTGTTTTAAAAATTTACTATTTAAGATAAGCATATTAACAAATCTTATTTATATATTTAGCACATCTAAAGGCCTAAAAGAAAAATTACTGTTGTACTCTGGCTAACTTGGTATTTTAGAAAAACCATCAGTTGAGAAGACATTCTATAAGTTACCATGTATTCTAGACTCCAAAACCCCATGTTGTGGATTATTTTCTAGTAAGGGGCTGAAATTCACTGCCGAAGCCAGATAGACTGTACTGCTTTTTAGAGTCATTCAGTACACAGTTCTTAGTCTCAGTAGATAAACTGTGTAGAAGGAATAAAATTGTTGTTTCCCATTTTTGCAATAAAATTACTTATTTTTACTGTAACACTTAAGAGCAGGTGCTTGGCTTTTAGTAACTTTAATTTTTCCAGAATTATTTTGCTAACACATCTTCTAAATGGTATAGCTGCTTCTATATTTAAATTAAAAAAATACAAAAATGCTGAAGTAGGACACCTGGTACCTTTTGAAACTTCAATGCAGGCTGTAATGAAATTTGGTTGCCTTAGTTATTTGAACTGTTTTGAAAAAGCTCAAATTTTAAACATCAAAATTTTGAAAGGACTTCTGTGAAAAGAGTCATTGAACAGATTCTTTAACTGATTCATGGTTTTTTGGTTGTTTTTACAGCATGCAATGAGTGTGATTGGGATTTTTCCAGAGGAACAGGCATTGGTGCTGCAGATAGTGGCAGGAATACTGCATTTGGGAAACATCAGCTTCAAAGAAGTTGGCAACTATGCAGGAGTGGAGAGTGAGGAGTGTAAGTACCTCTGGAAACCGTTACAGAATTAGCAGTGGGCTGAAACCCAGATGGCATGAGGTGAACTGCAATCTTGAGCTGATTATCCATGCATCATTTCTTACAATGTTAGGCTGCTAATTTAGATTCTCTTCCAAACCCAATGGTACTGAGGCCCCTGTTTTGTCTTGTACAATGCCATTGACTTAACAGGATTTTGAATTTAAGAAACCCTGTTCCAGCCTTTGAGTATGAAATAGCAGAAATTGTGAGAAATGCTTTCAAGCATATCTGAACTTTGGTCTCTTCAATGCATCAACATACATTCATAAACACACCTGTTTCTTATGTGGTTTGGCTGACCTTGTTGCCGTGTGAAAACAGCTACCAGCTTGTGGAGTATCCCCAGTCTCAGGTACAGTCAGCGCTCCGGCATATACGTATATGTACATACATCCAGAAGAATTGACTTGAAAACAGAAATTCAGAATTGAATTCAAAAGCAGAATTTACATACTACAGTTATGTTCCCGGTCTCGAATTTCTCAACCCATACCTCATTATTAGGTATATCTACTGTGTAACTATTTCCTTATAATTTCCTTATCCACAGTGTACTGTCCTTGCATCCTTCATCTCTTGCTGCTGTTTCGTATCAGCTAGGTCCACATCAGCCAGATGTTGAAAGATTAATGGAGCTTGAGTTTTAAACATTTTTGTCCTGATTTATACCTTGCACCTAATGTTGATTTTATACTACCTTGATAGTTTAAGGACAGAGTGGATAAGCATAGTGTATTTAGTAGCTTATACATACTGTTATCTTAACTCTTATTTCAGAATGGTGCTTATGTTTAGGAAAACTGCATTTGTTTAGTTTTAGGTAAGGTAAATATGAAAAAATATCTTGTGTGGTAAGCCTTCCACTCAACTGTATTAGTACTCTCTTCCCGTTTGTTTAGAAATTGGGAAATAAAAATTACTAATTTTTAACCTTAATTTCCTAATTTGAGAGAATAGTAAATGAACCCAAAGAAAAACATTTTGTGTCATTTTATACATTCAAAGGAAAGTATAGGATTTCTTGTATGCCCTACAATTCCAAATCAGCTACCATGCTTTCATTTAAATTACAGTATTAAATGTTTCAATGAAACATTGCACCAGTACAGATTGGGGACTGACCTGCTGGAGAGCAGCTCTGAGGAAAAAGACCTAGGAGTTCTTGTGGACAACAGGATGACCATGAGCCAACAATGTGCCCTTGTGGCCA
>JAOXJM010000071.1:26417658-26431129 GCA_026413425.1 Tringa solitaria
TCCCTGCCCATGGCAGGGGGGTTGGAACTCAATGATCTTTAAGGACCCTTCCAACCCAAACCATTCTATTATTCTATGAAATACTTCTTTAAAACTGCCAGTGATTACTAGTCTGTTACAGTGCTTGATTATATTAATAGTTAAAAAAATGTTCTCATTATTTATTCTAAATCTTTGATGTTCCGAATCATGCCAAGTACTACTTGTTCTCTCCTGGATGCAGAAAACAATTTAAACCATCCTTCTTTACACTTGCATTGTATTGAAAATTTGTTTTACACTTTCGGAAAACCAGTGAAGTGAACCTAGTCTTCTTCAGCTTTTCTTCACAGGTTGTATTTAAAACTATTTCACAGAACACTATTGATTACTCTTTGAGGAGGATTTTTTCAATTACATGCATATCCTGCTCTACAGTAGTTTCTAGACAGTAACTCTGCAGTCCATATCTAGGGAAAATAATAGGCATCCTAAGAATGTGAAGTTATATCAAGTCATGTCCAGCTATTCTTCAAGTCATACTCCAGCTACAGTAAATCATTAGCACTGTGAAGGAAGAGTTTCTGAGGTGTATGCATGGTGGTTCTTACCATTAGACTACCTATATAAACTCTTACAGTAGTATTGGCTAAATACTTATTCTGGCATCTTTACAGTATATGTGAGCATATTTGGTCTATAATTACCTACATTCTTTTCCATTTTAAAGCATATGATGTTTGACCTTTTCATGTGCTCTTCAACCCAAGTTTTCAGTGGGTTACCAGGGATGTTGCCAGTGGCTCAACTTCAGTTAGTTGTGTGGTTCCTAGTACGCTAGGGTAAATTTAATCAGCTTTCTGATGGTAATAAATCAGATTTCAGAAAGCTGGAGTTATTCACAATTTTAAAAACAATTTTGGATTAACGTACTGATGGGTTTAGTGAAATCATGTTGTGATGTTACATATGTGTACAGCACAAGTGGCTGCTGCCTTACTGGTGTGAGGAGGATGTAAAATAATCACTAAAATAGATCTGAAAGCAGTGGAAAGTGCAGGAAACACAGAGGATAATGTGGTTTAGCAGAGGTGCAATGCCAACTCCAAAAACTGTACTTGAGAGCTATTTTCATATGCTTTCAAGCTGTTTCTCTTTTTCCATTCCTTAAGGTGTGTGACACCTGCAGCTAACATCTGCACCATGTGCTAAGAATGTAAAGAATACTGGACTGGTGGCTGCTTATTGCACAGATGAATTTTTTTTGCTTTACTTTTAAACAAGGGAAACCAGAATTTGCAAAGTACTTCCAGAATAAGGATTAAAAAACCAAAACCAAATAAATGGCAAGACAATTGAAAATTATTTGCAGTATCCTACCTTAGGAGAAAAAAGGAAAAAATATTAGGAAGCATATAGCATATTTTTTATTATATTTTGAACATTTCATGTTCTCACAAAGTATTTTCGATGGTGTAAATTTTATTTAATGTGTGCGCTCTTTGTTTTATTTCCATCTCCTCCATAAGTCATTTATTTGAACCACATAGTTCAAAACTATGACCTGAGCCAATTTTACATGTTTGAAGGACTGAAAGTACAGAAATAGGTGGTTTATCTTAGTTGAAATCCATCTAAGTGAAGGTTTGAAAATGTCCTTGGGGAGCTTAGGGAAATTTTAAAGACATAAATCCATCCTCTTTTTCTTTTTAAGCTGCTTGCCCCATGAGAGTTTTACTGTTGATTGTTACTAGAGATACAGGTAATTTTTCTTCCTTCATTGTGTATTGGTTTAGTCTGTAAGTCATAATGCAGCAACCCTGATCTTTCTTGCAGTTTTGGCTTTCCCTGCTTTTCTCCTGGGAATTAACCAGGACCGCCTAAAGGAAAAGCTGACCAGCAGACAGATGGACAGCAAGTGGGGAGGCAAATCTGAGTCCATTAATGTAACGCTAAATGTGGAACAAGCCTGCTACACCAGGGATGCACTGGCCAAGGCCCTTCATTCCCGTGTTTTTGATTACTTGGTGGATGTAAGTTGGATTTGCTTGATTCTGTTGAAGTATCAAAACAAGTACAAGTACACTAGGGGTGTTCCTTGCAGCACTTTGCTTGTCCATCATTTCTTTTACCCAATATGTTTCTTTCCCTAAACCTTAGCAGCAGCACTGAGCAGTGCAGTGGGAACACGGCCACAGGTGTCAAATACGAGGTACTGATTATATGGCAAATGCTACACTTTGAAGCAAACGCGCTGGGCTTTCAGCACTGTATTTACTTGTCTCCTGCCACAACTGTCCTGTATGATATTCTGACACATCCTTCCTGCCAGTGTCCATACTTCTCTTAGTCTTACTTGCCCCAACGCAGTTGAGCCTTTCCAGATGAGCAAAATGAGTTGGTTATGGTCCCCTGCTCTTTTGCCCCACTCCCCTGCAAAGAACTGCTTCAGAATCCTGATGTTGTGGCCTCTGAGCAAATGGTCAAATTCCATTCTCCATGCTGAAGTACGCTTTGTTCAGAACAAGACCCTGGGCTAGATTGGTGGGGCAGAAGCCTTACCTTTGGCTGCAGATACTGGCTAGATGAAGCAGAAGTCTCCTCTGTGGTGGCACTGCTAGTGTCTCAGTCTCCCTCATCATGATGGCTCCGTAATTCCCACTGTGTGCCTGCACTGACGCTGCAAAAAAGGGAGTACAGACAGAGGTGAAAAGATTCATGGTACCATCTGTAAAATGCATCAAGTATCAGACTTAAAGCTTTTTTTGTTGGCTCCTTTTCTTTAAGTGAGCAAGTTAAACAAAAGGGTAAAGATTTTTACAGACAGTAGAAACAAAGGCTCACTAACCAGGAAAACAGGATAGTATACTGTTAATTTCTTAGCCGTTAATAACACTTTATTAAAAAGTGAAAGTAAAATACTCTATTACATATCTTTGTATTCCATTCAAATGCGTTCTTATTGAAGAAACCCAGTATTTTTATATAAAGATTTAAGGATATGAGTATATATATAAAAACTACACTTTGCTTTACATTTTGTTTCTGTTTTATCAGTCTATTAATAAAGCTATGGAGAAGGACCATGAAGAATATAACATTGGTGTCCTTGATATTTATGGCTTTGAAATATTCCAGGTAAGGCAACACAATACTCAGGGTTTTAACTGATCTGACCTGGGAGAGTATTTTTGTTATTTAGAGGGGAAAAAATCCAAATCAGGAAAAAACCCAAACCCTGTGGCCAGAATAAAAGCCAAAAAAACCTAATCCAGCTTCCTGGACATTGAGTTCTCACTGGTAGTGTCTCACTTAATAAACACAAAGTATTGAAGAAACTTCAAAGAAACTAGGTCATTGATCTTAAAAGAAAGATCTGAGATTACACAGAATGTCTATAAAGTCAGCAACCTATCCATCACTGACAATGTTTCTTTGAAGCTTATTGCCAGCATAAGAAATAAGAATTATTGTATATAGAGCATGAGACTAATTTTTAAATTGTTTCCTTTTCTATAGAAAAATGGTTTTGAGCAGTTCTGCATCAACTTCGTTAATGAAAAACTACAGCAGATTTTTATTGAACTGACACTGAAAGCAGAACAGGTAACCAGACATTATTTTTGAATTTATAAATGAGCAATTGCTTTTTCAATTAGTGGAAGAATTGAGATTTCATCATCTGGTAACAATAGAATTTGCCTTGCTAAGCCAGACAAAAAAGGACCCCTTTGTTGTTAGCTAACCCTGAAACTGTAAACCACATCAGCTACAGACATTTATTCTCTAATACAGTGGTACAGAAGCGAGCCCGTCATCCGGTGTTCTAATGCAGTCCTGTGACTCTGCCCAGACTTGCTGCATGTTCTGACTCATTGACAGAAATGGAAAACTGCAGCTCGGTCCATCCCTGTGCTTTCCTTGGACCTGAGACACAGTTAAATGGGAATGCTTTCCTTAATATCCTCCACACCCTTTTTATATATGAATGAAATAGGTTACTGAGACACTGAAAGTATTCGCGGTTCTTTGCTGACAGTCTTACTGCAAAATCTCACTTGATGTGAGTGTGAGCCTCTGCACGGGAGGGCAGGCAGAACGGGGCTGAGGCAGGAGCATTGTGCACGGTATGAGCTCAAGCCTGGCACCAGCTTTAGCACAGTGTTTTCAACAATGCACATACACAATTGCCTTTGTAGAAAAGCAACTGATCATTGCAGTTGAGCACACAAATGGCCTGCTAAGTATCGAGCTGAACTCATATGTATGCAACTGAATGGGTCGATTTAATCAAATTTTAGTATGAATTTTTTCCCCAGTCAGTCTCTAGATGTCTTTATGGTTACAGTAATTGTGTATGAAATAAAAAGAGCTGCGTCTCCATTTCATGGGCATTTCTAAATGTGCTGTTTTGGGGGGGTCTGACCCTTGATATGCCTGTCGCGATCTTAATTTTTAAAATAGATTAGGATATGGATGCTTAGGTGCACTCTCAAGATACTGTAAAAGTCACTTTGTTACTATTTGCAAAGTGCTTTGATAGTAGATGTACTGAGGAAATATTTCTGCTTTTCTCAGTAACTGCTCAAGGGCTATGAATTACAAAAGAATGTGTGAGAACAGAAGGATTCCAATTCATCTCTTGGGTAGCCAAGAGATCATTAGGGTCATTTCTCCCACCTCCCCCGAGTCATACATTTGACAAGTCTTCCTGGAACACAAGTAATGCTGAGCTTGTGTGGATGTGGTCTTTCTTTTTACTTAACAGGAAGAATACGTGCAAGAAGGAATTAGATGGACACCAATAGATTACTTTAACAATAAAATAGTGTGTGACCTTATAGAGAACAAAGTGGTAAGTATTTAGAACAAACAGATGGAAAAAACAAGAAGATTTTTCTCTACAATATTTGGGCAACTGCTTTGCTGTCAAGAACGTTCATAGGAAAAATGTGAATACTGTTGTTCAGTTACTGAGTCATACTAAGCCTATATATAAATCTTATATAAGATGTCTTATAAGAGCTTTAAGATACGGCATTTAAGATATATGTTATCTAAGATATCAACCAAAAAGAGAACCATAAGATCACATGATTGATACGTGACTAAAAAAAATCGTGATGCAAATTAAAATTTTGTCCACCTGACATGAACTTCATGACATATCCTAACTGTATATCAAATAAGGTTCTCTATGTCGCTGGGAGATGTATTTCAGTTTGGGGAAGCTACAATACCAGCTTCCTTTGAGGTACTGTTACAAATTAAGCAGAAAACAGTGAAGAGGAAGTATTGGGAAGCGTTGTAGATAAAATTTGTGCCTTTTCTCCATCAAATGTTCTGCAGTTTAAAGTCTTTATGTTCTGATTTGGGATGACAAATGTTGAGTTGTCCTTTAAGACAGAAGTAGGTTGTTTTTCAGCTAGTTCTTTG
Organism: Tringa solitaria; assembly: GCA_026413425.1. Classification (NCBI taxonomy): domain Eukaryota; kingdom Metazoa; phylum Chordata; class Aves; order Charadriiformes; family Scolopacidae; genus Tringa; species Tringa solitaria. The sequence continues at coordinate 26,423,074 of JAOXJM010000071.1, forward strand.
TCCTCGTGTAAGCCAGGTGATTTTAACAGTAGTTCAAGTACTATACTGATTTGCACTCAAATACACATCAGATTTTGCCCCTCTGCTATTTTTATCAGAATAACTGGGAAGAGGATAGAATTTCTGTCACGGTCTTAGGTATTTAGCTCTAAGTTTGTCAAACTACAGCATGTGAGTTTAAACACTGCCTCAGACACAGGTTTATTTTTTGGTGGAATACAAAAGAAGAATGCTTTGTGAAGGAATTAAAAACTAAAAAATAAAAAACAACTTTGGGCATTTGGGGTTTTTGATGGGGTTTTTTGGGGTTTTTTTTGTTTTTAAACAGCAATCATTGTTTTCCCCATCATTTCCCACTGTCATTATCATGACACAAAGTGGCATCTCTCCTTAAACTATTAGCATGCTTGTGGACAAATTAATTTCTACTGTGAACTCAGACTGTGGAGGAATTCTTCCTGCTGTAGCTTTGCAGCAAACAATTTTCTGTTTTGGGGGAAAAACTGGCATCATAATTTATTTATCTTTTTCCTTGCTTCTTTTGCTGTTTTTGTTATTCTTCTCCAATGCATTAGAATCCCCCAGGGATTATGAGCATTTTGGATGATGTGTGTGCCACCATGCATGCAGTGGGAGAAGGAGCTGACCAAACACTGCTTCAAAAACTCCAGATGCAGATTGGGACTCATGAACATTTCAACAGCTGGAACCAGGGATTTATCATTCATCATTATGCTGGAAAGGTAAATGCAGAAAATCATCACTGAATTCTGTGTAATCTATTTATAAAGAAAAAGAACAGTAATGAGAGGAAGGGGGAAACCCTGTAGAGGGCTGTTTTGATTTTAAATAGCCAGATTATCTCAAGAGACAGTGTCCTCCTTTCACAATGTAGGCATCTTAGAACAAATATGCACTAACACGTGTCTCTTACTTAGGAGAGTTGCATCTGGGCCTTGCTGCTATCAAACATACTAACCAGAACTTAATATTAAGTGTAATAAATAAGCGTCCCTGGTCTTTTATCTTAATTGTTGGTTATAGTAACAGTACATTTAAAGAATTCAGATATAGAAATGATCCTTACGTGGTGATACAGCAATAAAGCTGGGAATATAATGTACAGTTTTGTCTTCTTTGGGTATATTTCTCAGACTATTCGTGGTTTCCTGCAATTTTAGTTAATAACAGTAAATGCTTACCATGCAAAAACGTTTCTTCAATAAAACTCAGTATTAAATTCACTTATGTTGTATTCTATTCACTAGCTCCAACAGTCAATTTTTCACTCAATTTAAATATAGGGATGAAATACCTTTATGTTAATTGTGGAAGAAATAACTAATAATATATGCAAGGATTTAGTGATCATTGTAGTATCTTTAAGTTATATCAGACTAACGAAAAAGTTCAGAACAGCTACTGATGAAGACAGAATTTAAATTTTCTTTAATTATTGGGTTCTCAACTTACCACAAACAATCAATTTCCACCTTGGCCCAGGTATCTTATGATATGGATGGATTCTGCGAGAGAAATCGGGATGTTCTTTTCATGGACTTGATTGAACTCATGCAGAGCAGTGATTTGTACGTAAGCAAAACTTGCTTAAAGCTAGGAATAACGTGTTAGTTCAGATGGATGCAGAGAGCCTGACTTCTCTACTTCACAGCTAGTGAACTCATTTGTATGAAATTGGAAATAAACCATCACTGCAGTAGAACAGTATCACTTGCCTTATATTGACCTTCTTTTTCTGCAAATCTGAACTAGTAAGGTACTGCAGTGTTGGGATCAAATGGTATAATGACAGCCATTTGTTTTGGCCTCAACCAAGGCCATCGGTAATTTAACATTCTCTCAGAACAGGCACTGTTTCAACATATAAAGTTACATTACTTTGTTATGTATTTTAATTAACTAATGCTTACTTTTTACAAAGTGCGGGTTTCTTTGAGTCTAGAAGTCTAGTATCACATCTTCCAAGGCTCACTAAAATAGCAAGGGATGTCTGTGAGGAATGAAGCTCATGGAAAATACTAACCTTAAAATAGATTTGATATAACTCCAGATTAATAGAAATAGCTATTTATATTGTGCTCAACATCAATTTTTACAGCATATTCCTTGATATTCCTGTATTGAATTGTCCTTCTATGCCAACACTGTTTTATTAATTCTTTCCTAGGCCTTTTATAAAGGCTCTATTTCCTGAAAATCTTCAGGTGGACAAGAAAGGCCGTCCTACCACTGCGGGCAGTAAAATCAAAGTATGTCTGTTTTTCCTGTGTTAGATGGGCATATATGGGTGTGTGTTTGTGTATGGATACCTAAATACATTCCTAAAGGTAGCCTTTCCTGTTTTTTACTGTAAAGCTAGACATCAGGAGTATCTTGATTGCAAAGTGATGCATTGTTTCAGCTGTTAGAATCCTGTTTTGCCCAGCATCAGTGTCCATTAAACATTTTGTTCAGCTGCATTCTACAGCAGGGAAGTTTCCAAACGAGCAATTGATGGTAGCAATAATAGTACTTGCATGTGCATAATGAATGAGCTCCTTCAGTCAGCCACTTGATGTCCTACAATTAACTACAGATAACTGATCTCTTTATACTGCAGAAAGGCAGTGGGGCCTGATCCAGTGCCCACTGAAGTCAACAGAAGTCTTTCTACTGACCATAATGTGTGTTGAATAAGGCAGCAAGTGTTCCAAGGCGAGCATCTTTTTGGAGAGACTGGCTGTAAATATGCACTTAAATTGCACACTTGCAGACTTTGGAAATCAATATTTATCAACCTCTTTCCTTATATTTCACGCTGACAGTCAAGTTCACCTTGTCACTCCATATTTCTATATAATATTTTAAATATATTACATAGCTGAAGATAATGGTGCCTTCTGTTTACTGATAATTTTTTCATGAGGTGTGTATTATTCCAAGACACATTGGTTATTCAAGAGAAAAACCAAAGTCAACTGTATCATCAACAGATCATTGATAATTTTTAGAATTCTCTCATAGGATTTACCCTGCTCATCTCAGATCCTATTGCTTTGCCTCAATTTTACAGAAACAAGCAAATGACCTCGTTGGCACACTGATGAAGTGTACACCCCATTACATCCGCTGCATCAAACCAAATGAAACAAAGAAGTCTCGAGACTGGGAGGAGAGCAGGTATGGATAAGCAGAGTATGTAATGAGAAACAGTGAAAAAAAAGCCACAAAAATTTCTATTTTGTAATCATACAGCCTACAGACAAACAACTAGGTACTCTAAAACCTTCAGAAATGAAATCTGGCATGACCTCTCCTACGCTTTGAAGATAAGCTGTGGTCACTTGGTCTAAATCAGCAGTTAGTATATGCGGTTCTTAGTTTTTTTGGTATCAGTCATGAATAATCATCGTTTGCATAACAGTAGCACAATCAGTGAATAAAGACTCAGTTTTCCATGTAGAATTTCAAATACGTTACACATCAGTTCCAACTTCTGTTTTATGCTTTTAAAATGGCTTTTATTAGGTAGCTAAAAAGCCAGGGGGGTGTCTGTATCTCTTTTTATTATCAAATTTACCAAAAAATCTCTATAGCCAAGAACGTAGAAGGTTCTTTTTTAACTACTTGAGTTTTAAGTTGCGTTAGCCAGCTCTTTAAAGAGAAGTCACTAGAATATCATACCAGGTGGTTATATAGACATTAAATGGATGTCTAAATCATAACTTTGATTTATCACATCTGATTTAAGGCATCTTTAATTATATCGTGCTTCATAGCATCTTTGTATTATCTGAAAAAAGATACTCTTTTTCACTGAGGTAGGTGATCAGTATGGTGCATATACTATGTGAGGTCCTAATATAGGTCACGTTTATTACTATGTACCAAAGTGCTGATAAAGCAAGTGATTATTTTTATCACAGTGAAACAACTTGCAAAGTCTGATAAAAAGCATTCTTGACCATATCAACACACACCAGAATTCACTTCCTGCCATTTGGCATGCAGACTAGCACAATTGCATGCAGATGCAGAGCACTTAGAGAAGCCACAATTGGGACTGCTCTTGAAAGTGTCATTTAGGTCTTGGCAGTAAATGTAGACCCTCTTTCTCTAGTTTTTCTACCCCTGAAAATCCTACTATGCAGCACTTAATTTTCTGCTGACACGGGACCACAGGAGGAAAGTGATCCTGGGAAAAGTATGTCTAAAACTTTCAACTATAAGTTTAGGAGCTTTTAAAATCAATCATTTACATATTGGAAAACAGGCCTATTATTGTGGAAGGTGTTGCTAGGAAACCAGTGAAACAAACAAACAAAAACTTAGTCCTGAGAAAAAGCCAGCTTTCAAGAACCCCTTTTGGAGCAAAAATGGGCAAGATTTCTTCTTGTTTTCTCATAATGAGGATGATACTTGGCAAATGCAGCAGCTATTGATAACAAATGAAATACAAAAGATTGTATGCTATCAAACTCAGACAAAAATGGAAGTACTCATAATGGTAATCCTTCATCCCTGTTTAAAAATCCTAACATTATCTCCTATTTCAAACTGTGATTTCCCATAAATTATATTGGGACTTCACATAGGGTACATATGCAGTAGCAGTTAGTGACATATCTGGGAAAGAGAAATTTATATGCATGTGACAACTCAAACTTAACTTTAATTATGTTTTTTCATCATTTTACCCATAAGAAAGTTCTGTGTTGAGGAGAATACAAAACAACTGAGCTTATGTGATATTTTGTGGACTGTTGGTTTAGGGTTTTTTTGTTTTCTTCTGTGATCACATAATGCTGTATTATACTCCTGCTGCCGTAGTCAATGTGATGGGAGTAGTATATCTAATCTGCTTATTAGTAGCATGTTACTAGACACTGACAACGTTACTGAAAAAGGAAAAAACCCTTCACAAAGCCTGTCTTTACTTTTTGCTCACAGAAGCCATGTCACTCCAGCTTTGTACTGTTGTTGAATAATACCAGAATATTTAGCACTTACACATAGACCTTGTGTAATATCTAAACCTTGTATAATACCTTAGCTATTCCAAAAATTGGGGTGTTCTTGAAATGTGTTTTTGTTCAGGTCCTGGCACAGCCACTTGGACTTGTATTCAAAATTGCTGCATTAGCTGAATTCCCAGACCCTGACCTGCTTGAGGTTGATGTCTGGAGGAAGAGTTTCAGTGTGCCTTTTCTCAGAAAGAAAAGGAAAAACAGAAAAATGTCTCAGATTCTCTGTTGCTGGACACTACTACTGGCAGGACAGTAAGAAAATGGGAGTAATACTGTTGCTCCAGTGCATTATTCCAGATGTGAACAGGAGGGAAAGCTATAAACAGGAAAATGTATTTTTGTCCACCAGCTTTCTACTGTACCAGAATTCTTGGAGTGGGTACAAAATACACTTTATTCCTTGAACATAGCAAGATTAAAGTGTGCAATATTCTTTATTACAGGCTAAAAGAGCAGTATCACTCATCATTTAGTAAAATACTTCTCATATGTGTTCTTTAAAAAGAAGAAATAACTGAAAAGCTTTTGCCATTTGTAGCATAGGATTTCAAAAGTTTTTTTCCCTTTATACTATGAGTCATGTGAAAAGAATGTCTCAACCAAAAAAAGGAAGAAAAAAAAAATCAATGGGCAATAGACTTTATATTGAAATTCTACATTTCAAAATAGCTAGAGAAATAACATTGAATTGACCAAGAGTTTTTCAAGATTTGAAAAATCAGAGAAATAGTAAGCAAACCAAAATTAAATGGCTCCTTGCAGGCTCACTTTTTTGCTTGTATATAAAGAATTGCTCATTTATACACTGTTTGTTAAACTTGCAGGATTGAAATCTTAATTCTTAACATTTCTGACTGAAAGCCAAAATTTCTATAATTTGCCATAAAAAAGAACAGCAAAAGAAACCCCTGAATATCATGTTTCAGAGTTAAAAACTGACATTGCCTCTTCCAGCCACATGACTTAGATGAGGAAATTAAGGAAATACAAAGGAAAACTGCAAGAGTCATGCATTTTTAAGTAAGCTAGCTGAAACTCTTCAAATCTCCAAGCATTAATAGTAGAGTAGCAAGGTATGTAAGAAGGAACATAAAATCCTGGACCACAGCTCCAGAAAGAAGAAAAGGTGCCAAAAGGAAATTTTTTTTTCTTTTGCTGTTTTTCTGCTTTGAGATTCATGGGGGCGTATTTGTTCCCTGTTTAGAACCTAAATGAACATGTTTTGCATGAGGGACATGTAATGGTGTTGGGATAATGGTGTTAAAGTTCACATGTTCGACTAAGTTCCCCCCACAGCCATTAACACTTTCTGGGGGACTGGTAAGGGGTTTTGCTTGTAATTAAAGGATGCCATGAACAAGCTTACCAGTCATGCTGCCTATCCTCAAATCCTTCCTTTGCAGCATGGGAAAATTAGGAGGAATGCTAGTTTTCCATGAATATACTGGCCTGGCTTCCTCCTTTCTGGTTCTTTTTGTAATTAAAGTGTGGCATCTGGGGCTTTCTCCAGCCATCAGGTTTGGTCCTTTTTCCAAAACAACCGAAAAAGAGCTACTGTGTGCTATCGTTGATGTTTGTGCTATGGAAAAAATAGGTGAAACCTACAATAAAAGAACATAAACTAATTTCCCACTCCATTGGATACCAGCTATGTAGTTGTATAGGTAATAGTTACTTAGTCTTTTATGGATAATAATGCTAGTTAAGAAATTTATATATAATTTAGTTAGAAGATGGGAAGTTAAATTCAAAAAAAATGCCAAGGTAAACTTGCTACATATATGTCAGTAAGGTAGTCTACCTGCCTTGAATATTTTTCCTACCATGCAGTGTGCATGCTAAGGTGCAAAAATAGATTCATATACTTGTGCATGAATTTTAGAAGTCAATAGTATTTAAACATGATATGGACTTTTAAGAATACTTCAATCCACAAATACACTAAAATAAAATGGATTTAAATCTTGCATTGTTTTTGTCCACAGGGTAAAACATCAAGTGGAATACTTAGGTCTGAAAGAAAATATTCGAGTAAGAAGAGCTGGCTATGCCTACAGGCGGGTTTTCAAGAAGTTTTTGCAGAGGTAGGGTAATACTAATTTTGAAGTACACAGCGTGGTTGTTTACATGATGAGGAGGAAAACAAGAAGTTGCAAGTTCTGAAAGCTTCTCCTTTGTTATCTACCCTTTCCTTTTTCCCATTTACCTTGCTCTTGATCTAGGTTACACAGAGATTTCAAAGTGTCTGAAAGACTAGCTTTGTGTCTTTTAAAGTCTTTTCATTTTTCTGTAAATTCACCTAAGACCTCAGTTCTTTTTGTAGTGCTATGAGGGAGTTCCTTAAAGAGTTATGGGAACTCAGAGTTAAACACTGCAGAGCCTGTCTAGCAACTAGCCTTTCTTTAAAATGTTACTGCTCTAGCTCTCCCAAGGACAGAAGATAGGTGAAGAAATACATGCCTGCTATTCAAGTGTAAAGAGTAACCTTAGCTTAAATTGCTCCTTATATCCTTCCATGGCTGTTCGAACAGCTGGGAATGGTTACAACTCAAACCACTGCAGCTGCTCACTGAATGAAAGCAAGTCAGAGCTCTGTATCCTTTTTTCAGTATCTTAGGACCAGCTGCTAAGATGATTAACTACCTCCACTAGCTAATGAACTCCTCTTAAGTAAGAGCAATTTCAAAATTTATACAACATTCAGCTTCTGTGTTTTTAGGAAATTGAGACATAAAGCTAATAAATGCCCAAACTGGGGCGTTACATGACAAACCAACTTTTGTTGGAAGTCTTTGTGTTACATTGAGAATAGAAACCAAAACACCCAATCAGTTGTTGCAAGGAATGGAGTGTAATTAATCAGACAGTACAGAACGGGGCCACTGATAATACTTGGTGATAATGCAGAGAATGTTCTAATATCTAGTACTAGGCAGACCTAAAATATCTTAAAGTATGGACTCAATTTTCATTATGGAATGATGGTAAATCTCTTTTTCTTCACAAACTAGAAGACCAGATGTAAACAT
>JAOXJM010000071.1:26431143-26463691 GCA_026413425.1 Tringa solitaria
CGTTTCAAGTTGCATTACTTAACACAGACTTACTGAGACAGAATAACAGATCAGTAAGGTGTGTTAAATCCAGCCTCTGCAGTTGTTGAACAGGGATTTTGAGGGCTGCACAGGTCTAGAAATTTGCGCAAGAGGTCTGCAGGAAAGCTGCATGGTACATCTGGAAGGCAAATAGATTTCTGTACTTCACTTTATATGTAGACATCCACAGGGAACAGAAACCATTCTTTATGGAATTCATCCATTTGTTTCAAATTAGTCTTGTTAAGTTTAACATTTTTTTGTGAGTAAAACTCTTCCTGCAACCTTTCCATCCACAGTTCCCTAGCATCCAGAACAAGCTCTGTTCTGACACCCTGAGTCAGTGTGAGTAGAAGTGGGCTGAGGCATGGGATGGACAGGAAATGCATGCTTGTACACTTGTTTTCATTGGGAGTTCCTTGGCAGCTCCGTATAAGTGGAGATTTCTGGGCTGAATAGACTTTTATGTACAAAATTTACATTTGCATGCAAAAAGCCAGTCACTGAAAAGGCCTGTGTGTTTCAAAGCATAACCAATCTGAGAGCTGAACTCCACACTCCCATACTTAGACATAAGACCCAACTGCTCACTGAGAATTTATAATAGATAATTTTGGGGGGGCAGTCATGATCTGAAATTGTTTCAGAAGCATTTTAAGAACACAGTACTTGTGCCAAAACCGTCTGTAAGATCAAATTACACAAGCCTGAAAAACCTAGAGACATGACCAGTTTAATGGGAGGCTTGCACAAGTGCATTAGAGCGGAAGAGCTGCGTCTAAACAGCAGTGAACAGTGATAAAATTGTCACGTTACAAAACTGTGAAATGCTTAATTGGTGCATGTTATAAAATAGTTTCTTCTGCCCTGTAGTCTTGTCACACCAGTAAAATGTATTAAGTTAATTTGAGTTTATGAAAAAGGAGAATTTCAAATGTGTTCTTATTTTGTACCCAAGAGTTTTTAGATATATTAAAAGGTCTTAAGTCGTGTTTTTCCCCTATACCCTCCTTTACAGCTCAGATGTAGGACAGAATTTGTAACATGCTGAAATGTAATGTCAGATTCTGTTGTGTGGAAGGTAACCATTTCAAATGCCTATATTAACATCAGCTTCTTTAAATTCAGACTTGATTAGACCCACCTGTACAGCTATACTGTTGGCAGCACTTGATGAACCTGCTGAAGAGGCTGTTAATTAAATAAGCTAGGAGTTACTTTAACTTATAGTTCCTTACTTGGTTGCATCTATTTATCCCATTATACTGGTAGATTGTGTAAATATATAAGTGTATACCTTGTCTGTAAACACAGACTTCTGTATTTAAGATGGTATAAGGGCTACTTTGTTAGACCATCATGCATAGTACCTGAGCCTGAGTTAACTAATAAGATTTGAACAAGGTAACATCAGTAGACCTTTTTGAATCCTACTGAATTATTTCTCAGTTAGCTTTCTCTTTTCATATACTTGCTCTTCAGAGGTGTCTGGGTTTTGTGATATATTCCTTTTGAACTATTTGCTATTTTTGTTCGTGTTATTATTATTAAATTATTATTTAAGTTGCATGACACTGTTTCTGCTTCCTGGCTGGATAACATTTTAGATATGACAAGAATGAGTAATTAACGTTCCTTTAATGAATTATCTAACAATTCCTTGGGTGATGCTTGAGAACATTTTATTAGGAGCTGCCTAAATCTTCTTAAGAAACAAGAACTTGGGAATTACAAACTGAACTCTGTACTTTATCTCTTTTTTCATTAGTTGAATAGTTTTACTAATAAGCATGATTTAGTTTATATAACTCAAGTATGCTTAAGGCATTAAAAACAATTGTCAAGACTAAAGTACATAAAAGATTTGGGAGATAAGTTTGTCACAACATACTTAGCTGTCCTAGAGAACTTACTACCTGCTTAGCTGCTGCTGGAGAAGTTACTTATCCATAGACATGCTGTGCTTCTCGGTGGGCAATGGAACAAGGCAGCTTTGTAACTCCAGGACGGCAGTTCCAAAAGCCCAAGTTATGCCTGAAAAAGTTTACAGTTTCAAAGGGACTGCAACCTGGCATCCATCTCATTTTCAAGGCTTAAAGAGAATAACACAAGACAGAAGACTACTTGCCTCTTCCTATCAAAGACATGGTATTGTAGCACTTCCCTGCTGCCCTCCCTAGCTGCCTGTGATCAGTTCCCACCATTCCCTCCAGGTTGCACCAACATCGCTGTGTCTTCCCTCTTGTACCAGAGGCCAAGCCAAAAGCTTTCTGCCATAAAGCCAAGCACGGCTCCTCGCTAAGTGCTGAATGCTCAGCTGTTGAACAGGTGGGTTAGGAGCATGAGCCGGCCACTTGCTTAGAAACACAAAGGCCTTTGTAAGAATGAGATGGACAGAGAAGGCTTGAGTGGGAAATTGGTCACGTGCTTGCAAATGAATCCAGATTACCAAGGGTGCAGGTACTTAAATCTGGACCGTAAGTCATTGTTAGTAAATAACCTTGCCCTAGACTTAAGGGGATCACAGCAGAACTTTCTATAATTAAGTACTGCATTTACCAAGTGGGTACTTAACACCTGGAAATGGGAGAGTCTTGGGCACTGTTGCCCTTCACATTGCAGTTGTTTGGTCTTGCCAAACAAGTACCATCTTAATACTGTGCATCTTCCCACACTCCAAGCTTCTGTAAGTTCTGCCGAAACTGTCAGCCCTCCACCCAGGGTAATACTGACTGAGTCACTGGTATTATGCTGCTGCTGTTTGATGTCAGCTTTTAATCTCTGCTCCTTGGTGGTAAAGGTATGCCATTCTGACCAAAGCAACCTGGCCTTCCTGGAAAGGAGAAGAGAAACAAGGAGTTCTCCACCTGCTTCAATCAGTCAACATGGATCCTGACCAATACCAGCTTGGGAAATCCAAAGTCTTCATCAAAGCTCCGGAGTCTGTAAGTGTGGCAGAATGAGATATTAATATTCTTTAAATATATGAAACTGTTAGTGCTGAAATAAAAGGCCTGCCCACTCAGAAGTTGATCATGATATCTGCTAAGGTGGGAGAAGCATTATAACATAAGTCAAGCTGGGCAGGCCCATCATGAGCTCCTTGAGGCTGTACAGGGATCCTAGGCACTTCTATAACAGGCACAGTACATAAGGACTCTGTGGATTTTAACACTAATACAAGGAGCAGTAAATGCATCAAGAAGAAGAGATGGAATATGAAGATTCTTTGGTGTCAGGTTGTACATGGTGACATTCCATGTGGGAATCTGTCATATGAAGAGATACCATGGCATGAAAACATAGCCCAAGAAAATAGATCCTCTCCTCAGCACAAGAACTACTGATGAAAGTAGAATAGCTCCCAGTTATAGTAAGGATATGTTATGCATCATTGAGTAAATCAATGTTCCGGAATGACTGCAACTTGAAATCCCATTCAAAGAGAACATTAGGGAGGCATCATAAGGCTGCCTTTATCCTGTGGCTGCTAAACTGCACAAAATCTGTTGGAAAAAAGTTTTCTTACATCACTGTTCAGGAAAGCCGTCACGTAAAAACTACACTCTACTTGCCATCATGCATTCCTTAATTATCAGAAGCAATCCGGCTTAGTTAGTATAGCATATCTTGCAATTTAGCATCAGGTGGTTTCTTAGTACTTTACCTGAAGTTATATATGTCAAAACAAAAGCAGAATAGAAGTTTATTGCTATCATTTCCTTTTTTCCTTTTCTGGAAACACACTTTTTCTCCGTAGAGCAACATTAATTCAGGCAGTGATACTGCTGTGCCTGGTCGCATGAGAATATCTATTAATGGGAAAAAGACAATACTTCAAGTTGTAATAGAAATTGTGTTGTTTGCACCATAAATAGGGTAAGATAGTGTCATCTCTGTTCAGGAATAATGGCAGTTTACACTCCTGTTTATATAAAAAGTATATAGTACTCAAGGTGTAGGTTATTAGAATATTTAGGTGCATGTTGGCAGAGCAGGAAATTCTAGTATTGGATTAATCCTACTTCATCATTGTAAGCAACACCTTAGCTCACCAATTATGAGGAAGTAATATACCACAGGCTGTGGTTTATTTCCCAAGATTATTGGGGAGTTTTGTCTTACAAAATCGGTGCAATGGCCTCAGACATCAGTAGATGTCTTTGCTACCTATTGTTGTGACATTACCATGGTGATGTTTAGTCCTTCACTCACAACCTCAAGTTTTATTATAGGATGGCACAGACTTCTGTATTTAAGATGGTGTAAGGGCTACTTTGTTACACCATCAAGTACACGTTCTGGTCAAGTATCTATTTGAATTAATCAGACAAATTAGTTGCTTATAATTACAAGGGACCAGAAATAGTAATTTAAGCGGTTCATTATCTTACACAGTAGCAAACCTGATTTTCTTGTTTTCAGTGTGAAATTATTTTGCATCCATGCTGTTCATTGCAGTTAGTTACAAACCAAGTACAATCTCAGTTCGGGAGATAAAAAAAATAATTAAGGGAAGAAACCAAAATAATTTTTGTGTGATGGCTGTTTTCTTGACGTTATACTACTTTATGGATAAACCAATCCAAAATTTTAAAGTATTTTTGTTTTCAGTTTTATGTAATAAATCATATAAGGAACTATCATCCTTTCCTGGCTGCTGAAATACCCTAAGCTTAGTATGTTTACCCCTTATAAGAGCACAGATTTTCAGCAGCCAAATCTTCACAAATGGCATGGGTCTTATTCCTGTTTCTTTTCAAAGAAATGAAATCATTTGCCGCTGCCTGTCTCCTGTTTAATAGCCAAGCGGCAAGTGCTTACATAGGACTGATGGATGCCGTTCCCCTTCACTCTGAAGTGGCACCAAAATGTTAATATTTGTACCCCAACATCACATGTTACTAGGTTGTTTCCAAGAGGAAAAAATTGTTTCCCAATGGACACATCTGCATTTTTTTTAAATACTGAGTCCTGGTTGCATGTACATGCCATTTAATGGCATGTCTGTGAGTTTTACTGATTGGCAGTTAATTGGAAATAGTAAAATGTTTCTGGGTTGCATTTTGATTTTAATTTAAAGTATGCTTTCAATTACTGTATACATTTCTTTAAAAAATTATTTTTTGAAAAGCCATGAAATCCATATTTAAAAAGTAATAAAAATAGTCTGGGCCTTTCTCATTTTGAGTTGAAAAGCTTTCTATCAGCTGAATATTCTAAAGCTCAATGTGTATCTTTTAGTATCAAAGACAATCCTCTCTCATCTTATGTTCCTGAAGTATTGGCTAGGGTTATATTACCTTTGAGAAAAATAATCTTCTAGATGATAAATAGAAATTTTTCTTCTATCAAGGAGAGCGCACCTGTTGTGGTGCACAGCTGTGAGGGGAAGTTTTATAATAAATATTTTAGGAAAGAATTTATGCAGGGTTTTTTTTATACTTATGAAACATATTTTAAGTGTTTTCATTGAGTTTCCTTAATTGTGACTTTCAACTGCAGGTGATAGATTATTTTGCATGGAGAATTTGCAATTAGCGTTATTGTTAAAGAAATAAATGGTCAGTGTTGACGAGAGAAAACATGAATATCGTTACTATAACCTGAATTGCCCAACGGTTTGATATTGCTCCTGCTAAAGCTGAGGAAGTTTCTGCATTGGGAGCACTCATGCCTGTAGCTGAAACCCTATCTAGTGCTTGGGTGTTTGTGAAGAGATTATTATTTTTTAACAAGTTTGCTGTAGATGGAGAGTTGCCAACTGTGAAATAAGGTTTTATGGGTGGCAGAAAGGAGGGTTCATTATTTACATTTCCATCAAACACCTGAATAAATAACTCCATACAAGAGCAAGTGAGGTTCTGTGGAAATGGTTTGCACTAGATCAAGTATCATTTTTAAGATCAATATGAACAACAGTATTTTTCTAGATTTGCATGGTTTAGGGCAGCAAATTAAAAAAAAAAAAAGATCCTAAAGACCAGGTTTGCTTCTTGATATACCTGTTTTTACTAATTTTATCTCTTTTGAAAGCTAGAAGTCCTTATGAATATTTCACACATAGTAGAGGGAAATAGTAAGCAACAGTCATGTCAGTGGACAGATTTAGTACTGTAATTGTTAGCTTGTGCTTCTGATGAGACAAGAAAACATTTAACTAAACTTAAATTATGTAAAAGGCTATAGTGAACTATGCTGTATCCTACAATAATCATAAAGTTGTTCTAATGCATTAAATTTACTTATATTTTAGTGAGACCTGGGAAGTTCTCAAAAAAGTGGATGCACTGTCCATTTCTGTTTTGAAAAATGATAAATTCCTCCTGAATTCTGACAACATTTTAGACTCAAAAATCTTACTATGCCATACTGAAATACAGGATCATAGTTGTAAGTCCTGCAGCCAGCTGACAAACTTCACTGCTGAGAAAGAACTGAGCCAATGGACACGGGAGTATGAAATTCAGACAGGGAAGAAAGTTGCATGTGAATACAGCACATTGTGTTGCACGTTGCACAGATGCCCATAGGCATGGTAGCAATCTGAGAAGAGAAAAGTGAATTTTGGAGCGTGTAAAGATGGAGGCCAGGTGGATGTCCAGTGGAGAACCTTGAGTTGCACCAATAGAATATTTCAGGGAGAATCCATATTTATCCTCCTGCATCACTGGGTATTAAGATTAATGGATAGACTGGTAAGAGCCAGAACCACTCAAGCATCAGAGATTTCTTCCAGAAAACTTTTCTGTATGATTCTGATCTCAGATCACATATTTGAGTTAGAGGCATCAGCTTGGATCTACAGTGAAATACATTGGAAAGTTGTTGAAAGTAAAATATGAGTTTTTCTTGAACTTTTCATGTAATATGTTTGACCCACCCTACTGTCTCTTTGTACAGCTATTTTTGTTAGAAGAGATGAGAGAGAGGAAGTATGATGGATATGCCAGGGCCATCCAGAAGGCATGGAGGAAGTATGCAGCCAGAAAAAAATACGTACAGATGAGAGAAGAAGGTAGGTCCGAACTTCTGAAGACAGATATTTCACACATGGTTCCAGGAACAGAGAGATGAAGGAAATACCTCCCTCTCTAGAGCAAACCATTACATTGCAGTTGACTGTCTGGGAATGATTACAAATTGTTGGACCCCTAAGGTACCACTGATGAGGTTGGCTGCTCTGCATTCATGGATTTCTTGGCCTACCCAGTGTTTTGCTCTCAAAACAAAGCCAGAGTAGACCAGAGACCAGGGATGTTCCAAAGAAAGTGAAAAAGGAAAAACTTTCTACAGTTGTACAGGACCTAGATGGTCTGTAGATGACACATCAATCCAAGGACTGTAATACTTAGTTGCATGTATGACTTGGGTTATGTGAATGAACAACATTCTGGAGTTGGAAGAGCTAATTTTCAGCTATGAATGAGAAATCCTTTACTTCCAGAAGTACTCCCGATTCATCAGAGCTGCTGAGCTTGCCATCAGTGCATTTCATTAGGAATGGATTTAATAATCACACAGATCCTTATAAAGGATTGGTAGCAATCCTTCACTTTTTTTTACATATTATAAACAATTTGGTTATCGCTTCTTCCCAAAAAGTTCTGCTTGAAACAGTTGGCTTTTTCAGATCATGCATTTAGAAAATTCAGTAAATACTACTAACCAATGTTTATTTTTTGTATTTAAGCATCAGATCTATTGCTGAACAAGAAAGAGAGACGACGGAACAGCATTAACAGAAATTTTGTAGGAGATTACATAGGCATGGAGGACCATCCAGAACTACGCCAGTTTGTGGGCAAACGGGAGAAGATTGATTTTGCAGACACTGTAACTAAATATGACAGACGGTTTAAGGTAGGTTTAAGAGCAACGTCCAGTGTAATGATTAGTTCTGCCAGGGAGTTACAGATGTTTTGACTACCCTTTAACAGAAACCTCACCCTGTTAGCCTCCGTCTTGGATACCAGCTTGGAGAAAGTGTCTTTGACCTAAAGACACATAGGGATGCAGTTACACCCTTGAGATTGGAACACTGCCATTGTCAGACCTGTTGTCCCAGGATGAAAGCTTTATGGGATTTGTTGGGGAGAAAGCTACATTACTTAGGAAATGGGGAACAAAGTTACTTTACTGACCTGTGCGATCTGACTCGGAGGTTGTGTGATTAATCACATCGGTGTTTGGTTTTGTTTTTCTTTATTTGAACCAAAGACAGTATTTCCCCAAATCATAATACATTATATGTATTTGGAACAGCATCACAACATTAATGCCTTGATCTCTGCATAGCTATGTATTTTCAAACAATTTTGTGTTTCAGAGCGTGAAGCGAGATCTTGTCCTCACTCCGAAGTGCATATACCTGATTGGCCGTGAGAAGATAAAGCAGGGTCCAGAGAAAGGCCAAGTGAAGGAAGTCTTAAAGCGAAGGATGGAAGTGGAGAGAATTCTTTCTATTTCTCTAAGGTCAGTACCTTGAAAGTATCTTTCCACTGACAGAGAAATTTGTGTAGGATGGGGGAAAATAATTTGGTTGATGAAGGCTGAATTTCTTAAGCTGTATTAATTGAATTTTGTAAACAAAGCTGAAGCCTTATTTTCACTCCCAGCTCTACTAAGTGTGTTGTAGCAATAGGTGTTTATGTTTACAGCCAACACATGAACATTTTCTGACTCGTTAAAATGTGTCACTAACACCAAGTCTCACCTATTTGGTGTGTCCCCAAGATGTATTCTGCAAAGCATATATTCACCATGCAGGTTTTAGTAAGTTTTGGCTCAAGCTTGTATCCCAGAAATAATTCTTATTTACAGAAGTACACCTTGTACACATCCACTGGTTCCTAAAGGGGTATTCTACTCTCTGGTGAACTTCTAAAACCTTTATTTCTATTTGGATTTCACATGACTTCTGGTGACAGAATGCTACCAGTCCCAGATTGCAGGAGATATCCAACCTGTCCACACAGAGCTGTCCCAGTTTGGCCTGTGTGCTGTGCAGACCTCCAACAGATTGCAGCAACCTCTTGAACTGGGCCAGTGCATTCCAAAGGCAGAATCACAGCGAGTCAGCTAAAACTACAGCTCCCTGCCAAGTCGGTGAAAGCTGTTACACTCCTCTTACATGTAAATAAGAGTTCCACAAAGCCTTCCAAAGCAAAACCAAATGGGCCTAGTTCAGAGGGAATATGTATGTAACATTATGTCCAATATTGTTTTTAACTTAGTTTATTGATTTTATTTTGTTGTAAAAAACATTGTGTTTTGTATATGCTAAAAGTAGATTCAGAATCACAAGCTATCAAACTGTCCAGATATTCTTCCAAAACAAAAAAAAACATATGGGGGCAGGGGCAGTAAGGCTGTTTCTTGTTACCATGTTAGAATGGCCCAAGCTCAAAATGGGTCTTAATCAAGGGAACTCTTAACTCTTTATTAAAGCAGCTTAGTGGTAACACAACGCTCTGCCTGCTGTAAGAGGGTGTAAAAGGTACTGCTTCTCTCAAATCTGAAACAACCTTGTCTCAGTAGCAAGAATTAGCTAAATATTACATTTAACAGACTTCAGTTAATAAAACTAGAGTGAAACCTTTATTTAGTACATGTATTACCCAGTATGTAATTTTTTTGGGGGAAAAAAAACAACAAAAAGCCACATCTGCACTGGAAGAAAGTAATTGCACTAACATTCTTCATGAGCTTATCCAGAGTGAATTTAGCTCTATTGTGTATTGCAGCCTCAGAGTTTTATAAGTTTCAGGTCTTATTTGTATTATTTTTTGTGCAATATTAAATTTTATCTAAATCCATACAAAAATGAAATATATTTTAAATGGAAGGGGGAAAGAGGATAACTGGACTCTTGCATTGCTATCTAAACATTATCTCTCAAGAAATCTATGTGCAATGTAAGCTTTTATCAATACACTTCTACACAATAAAGGCAGAATAATCAGCACTATTAATATGTATTAGCAGCAATTAACACTACATAGCAATTTAAATTACTAAAGGAGTTGCAATTTAAAGTGCAAATGCCCAACTTGGAATTTGCTCAGGGTACTGAGAATGACAACTCATGTTCATGGAAATTTTCTTGTGTTTTTAGTAATAATAATAAATAACCAAACTTTATAATTCATCTGATAAGGAGTGACAGGACATTCTAACAGTGTTGTGAAATCAGACTCTGCCAAATCAGCAGAAATAGTACCAGTGACTGGGCATATATACTGCAGGTCTGGGGCTTTTCTTACACATCTTGTTCAGAGCTTTGCTGAGACTCTAGATTTGCTTAGTGATAGGAAAGGAGGTTATGCTCTTCCTCTGGTTTTATAGATTTCTTATGGGGTTTTTGAATACTAATTAGGTAAGCCTGTAGCTTCATACACCCTTTTCCAAACTATGGGAAAGATTTCAGAATCTGTAAGAGGATCATGGAGTGCACAGGTGGTAGATAGACTTTTAGAAAAACAGGCAGCTATACAGCTCATCCTTTACCTAACATTTCAAGTAGGAAAGAATTGTATTTTCATACGTGACAGTCAAAAGCACCTCTAGTAGCACTAAGAAGCTATTTTTAATTCAGTGTAAAAAGGTACTCACAGTCTGTAGAGGAGTCATAGCCTTCAGTAACCAGATGAAAAGCAGGGGTCAGAAAGCTAGGCCTGCTGCCCCCTTTCAGATTTATAGAGTCAGCAATCAGGCAAACCAGCTGGGGGAGGAAATGGGATGAGCATGCTCAAAGTGGAAAGCTGATGATTGCTAGGTAATTAGGATCAGAAACAGTGATAAGGGCAAACAGACCTAATTTTGTCTCTGATAGAAGGTGGAGGCTTTTTCTTCGAGTTCCTTATGTGCTGTAATTAACTAATTTACTTTTGGAGTTACTCTGAAATGTTGCAGCAATACATATATACATTTAGGTAAGATATCAGCACCTTTGTGTCATGTATTACTATGCAAATCATTGAAAGAAGCCATTTCTTAGTGTGTAACTTCAGCTTGCCCTTCACCTGCCTGGTTTTCCACGGCCTTAACTACTGCAATGCAGATGTTCACACTTCTGAGTTACATATACTCTTTTTCAGAAAAAACGGTGACAACTCCTAATGAATGTTAATTCTAAATCCAGCAGGATTTGAAAGGCCCGTTTCTCCAGAGAGAAATGCAAACTGAGAGCGCCCTTTTCACTTATTAGGTGATATTTACTGTATTGAAATAAATTGCTATATAAAATAGTATTTCCTTATATTGATAATAGCAGCAGAAGATTGACCAACAACATTGAAAGAAAAGCAGAGAAGCTTTGGCTTCAGACTACCTAGAGCAGACTGAATAACCATGAAAAAGAGCCACACGTTTTCTGCCAGAAATACTTACTATCTAACTAATGCTCCTTCCTTTACTGGTTGTACTCCATTTTGTGAAGTGTCACGCTGGTGATGTGATAATTGTTTTGTGATAAGGTTAAACAATTCTCAGCTCTGTGCAGTTGTCAGAAGTCCTGTGCTGTCTTTTCTCCCAGCCACACGTTTTTCCCGCCATAGCTAGCACCGAGGTGGCTGCAGGGATACGGATGAGACACTAAAAAGTAAGGGAAGCAGAAAAATTAATCTAGCAGGGAAGGGCAGGGAGTGGATTCTAGCACAAGGCAAGGAACAGAACTTCGGTGAATAAAAAGGGTGAAGAACAGAAGGAAGGCTGCCCTTTCTGACAGCACAATGTTAACTTGATTTAAACTCGTTATGAAATCACACACGAAATTAGAGGTTTCTTGTCCCTTCTTATCCAATGCAAGTGTGGGGGGCTGACAAGGGGCAGTCGCCTCCCTCTCTTGTTACCCTTTCACCATTTTCTTGTGTCTGAGCTAGCATTGTGCTCCCATGCAGTGACCTGGTTCCATAAGCTCATCCAGTGGGATGCTAATCAGCCTACTGTGAGATCAATAGCCTGAACCCACGCATCCTATGGTTGCTTATATGCTACTCAAGCCAGGAAGTAATGGTTGGACCCATGGCCTCTATTTTCAGGTCTTACAGTTTTATTTGGAAAGCTTTGGTTATACCTCTTTGTAGAGAGGATGCAGAAACAGCCCAGCACCAATGTAGTTCCAGCCAGGAGGCATGTCAACATGCAGTTAGAAGGAAGACCAATACACATAGAAACAAATTCCAGGTATGCTGGAACAGCAGTAATCCTGGCTAGGACATGGCACAATGTTTTTACTGTGGGGACTCTGGAAGGGCAGATCAGCCTCGCAAAGTACTGATGTGGGTATCATTTTCTGTGAAGGGGTTTGCAGCATCTTCAGCAGGTGTAAAGAGGAATTGATCTGAAGGTGACAATGGCACCCAGCCTGTGTGGGTTTTATACTGTGCTAAACTGGTTCAAGCTAAAACCCATGGAAAGTTGAAAGTTTTCATTCCAAATTTGCTTGCTTTGGGTTTCAGTCTTACTTTAGTTACCTTCAGGTTTCCAGTTCACCAGTAATCACAAGTTCTGCCATTATTGAAGAGATGGGCTTTAATTGTAAGAGCACATGTTCTTTTGATAACAGTAATTACTGTAAAAGGACTAAGTACCATTCCTGTGTCTCAAAAAGGATTGTTTCAGATATTCCACTATCAACTCCTGAAAAAAAACTCCAAACCTTTTCTCAGAAAACAAGACTCTCTAATTAAAGCTGCTTGAACTTTCTTATGTTTTTAAAAATTAACCATGAGTACTCTGCAAACGTCATTGTGATGCTGGCTGTATTTGCTGATGAAATTTTAATCCGAACAGTATATGCTCTGATTTCTTTTCAGCACGATGCAGGATGACATTTTCATTCTACATGAACAGGAATATGATAGTTTGCTCGAATCGGTCTTCAAAACTGAGTTTTTAAGCCTCTTATCAAAACGATACGAAGAGAAAACACAAAGAAAACTACCTCTGAAATTTAGCAATACGTAAGTTATGTTTTCTTTAATGGCTTTTACTAATAAATAATGATTGTTCTTGCTGTCAAGGCAAGTGAGTGAGTGCTAATTGTTGAGCTCCTGACACTATGCTTTGTTTTAAAATACTAAGAGAAAGCACAGTGTAAAAATCTCTATATGTAATGAGACCAGACTTTCTGATTAGCTCATCAGAGTAATAAGTTAGGATTGTACCTGGGCCATTGTAGGATTCCCCTGTCTGTGTGCATAGAAGAGCTGCCTTCATTCTACTGAACATGAGGCTCAAGGGTCTGTAGGTTTGTGCTACAGAGCAACTCTGTCCCCACAGCAAGGGCCCAGCCAGTCCCAGCACAATTCACAGGCTCATGCAAGCCTCCATCCCTGTGCAGGCTGCTGCTTCCTGGCGGGAGAGGGGAGCGTCCTCTTGCAGCTCCTTAACCTTGACAGAGGAGTGGAAACATCATGATGAAGAGTTTGAAAGACAATTCTGGAGACAGAATGTAACAATCCGAAATTCTGACATTTGCTGTGGGGACAGAGGACTGCAGGGTGAGAGGATCATTCTAAAGGAGCCTCATGAAGTAAATGATATCGGGAACATTTTTTAGAAGCAAGCCTGTAAAGCTACAGAATGTTTGATGTGGATTTTAGCTGTAAGGACACGCCGGACACTATCCCAACAAACATATGCTTTTGTTAATACTCTGACCCATTAAGCAGATTAGCCTCAGCAGCCCTTGGATTTGTATGTTTATTTTATTTCCATTAGAAAAGTGGAAGAATTATAAAAGGTAACAGGAGATTATTATCTTAGTTTGGAAAGGGCATAGGAGGACAATTGACGTGTGCAACATTCCTGTAGTGTATACTCCTATAGGCTGGGAATCCAGAGCTAGTACCAGGAGTACATTTTTTGTTCATGTAAGATGTAATGTATTGTACTTTTGGGGTCTTGCCCAAAGCCAAACTATAACTTCCTTAGCTCGTAGCTGATTACAGTTCAGAGCAGATGGAGAGTGTGGAAATGCTGGGAAAGAATACGTATGTATGTATGTGTGTGTATGTGTGGAAAGACTGAAGTTTATGTATACAAAAATGTTTACTCCCAGAACATGCAAAAGGCCCACTCCTAAAGCATATATTGGCATACACGTGCCAATGTATATACATATATATACATCTAATGGATATATGCATCTAATGGTATATAGAAAAGAATTGTTTAGGAACAGACCTCTCTAGCTTGCTCCAGTAGAGTCTGCTGCGGAGGCAGTGATATTTGATGGCAGACACATCTCTTACTCACACCTTTGCACATGTTTCCTCAAAGCTCACTGCACGCTCCATCCTTTTTCAGGGCATTTTAAACTTCCTTTGAGTAGCTCTACCAGGAAAATTAAAACATCAATTAAGAAGAACATTTTTAAAAGCACGAGAAAGAGATTTAATTAGGTGGTTTATGTCAGCTAAGTCACTCAGGGAATACAGATTCTCAGTCTAAGCTTTTTATTTTTCTAAGTTAATCTGCTACCAAGTGATATTGTCCTGAACTGACATAGAAATGCTTTTTGTTTTTTTTATTCTTGTGCTCATGTGCTTATATTAGACTTGAAGTGAAACTGAAAAAGGAGAGCTGGGGGCCCTGGAGCAGTAGTGGTTCTCGACAAGTGCAATTTATGCAAGGCCAGGGAGATACAGCCATTCTCAAGCCAAGTAATAAAGTGCTGCAGATCAGCATCGGACCAGGGCTACCAAAGAACTCACGTAAGTATGAATTTCCTTTAGAAATTAGAGAACGTTTTAAGAAATTTAGAGAGTGGTTGACTCTTTCTCTCTGTGCTTGACTCTACCCTTAGCATGTTCTTTATTATTTCTCAGTAAAACTTAAAAGATCCAAAGTATAGATTGTAATAATACAGCAGAATTTCCTGCTGCTCTACAGTCATGCTGGAATTTTGTTACTTTCACTATATACCAACCATTTCTGAAATGTTGAAACTTTGCCCTGTGGCAAAAGAATTGTGGGGATTTAACCCTGCGGCATAGTACAAACGGCACAATTAGCCAAGCATTTTGGGGAAGTCTTTCGCTCTGCTCTGAGCTCCTGCAGTTCCTACAGCCTTGCTGCTGCTGAAAGGTCTCCTCAGGACTGGACAGATTGTGATATGAGTAAAGGTAACCAAAGATTGAGCTGCAAATACACCAGCCTCTTTGGTTTTGTGTCCTACCCTTTTTTCATACTAATTGCTCATCAGAAACGGTACAGTCAAAAGAACTGCTGTGCCAGCTGTCCATGGTTTATAATTAAGTTCATAAAGCTAACAGTCTTTTGGGCCTCATTTACTGTAGTATTGAGACAGCTTTACTTTATATCCTGAGGCTGAACTGGATCATAAAAGGGAGACTATGCTAAATTCTTCCTTGTTGCACCCAAAGCTTTAGCACAAGCTGGGTAGCACTGTAGGACTCAGATTCATTATTCCTGAAGCTTGACTCTTCCTGATCACATACAGTAGGGCTTTGGCAGCCAGAAGGACTTCCCTAGTTAACATAATTGTGAAAGGGTAACAAAACGTTGCTGGTTTCTTTTAGGTCCTACTAGACGGAACATTACCCAAAGTAGAGGGTATTCCAACAGGTCTCAGGGTCAGACCTACCCTATGAGAGCTGCACCGCCACCTCCTGGTAAGTCCCCTTAGCCTGGGGCAAAACCAAAATTACACATTCAGGCTTTTGCTTTACTCTTGTCATCTGCTAAATTTTACCCATTAAAAAGTCATAGAAAAGGTTTAAAATCCTCTTTAAAAGATCCTGTCTGGAAAACATACATTGTAGGCATTTTCTGAAGTGTATTGTTGGAGTCTACAGACAATCAAACTGGTATTGCACCAGAGATACCCTGATTGTCATGGATGCTGGCACGTTCAGCCACCTGGTATAAGACACTGAATCTAAAACTAACCGCGTAACCTCCACATTTCTTTCGAGGGTAAAAGCTATGCACTGACCAAGCCCCAGAAAATGCTTTGCAGTGAAACTGCTTTCCCCACCAATAAACAATAGAATACAATTTATGTCTTGTTGTCCTGCCCTGCTAGGTAACAACTTTTGTTGGGTGCTGAATGCTGAGATGTATCAGCTGTGCCAGTGAGCAGCACGGCTTTTTCTGCACGGGATTGATGTCATTAGGGTGTTTCACTTCTGCCCTTGAGAGATACCGTTAATTTAGCCTGTGAACTCAGAGGGGAGAACAATAGTCCATTGACCTAGCAGTTCCCAAGTGGTTTTTTTTAACTTATACTCCCAGAGTACTTTTTTTTTTATTATTTAAAACAAAGGGTTCTCTTTCAGTCACCTACTATTTATTGAGAAGCACAATCCTAATGGTCTAAGCTGGGTGTGCGACCTGTCTTCGTCCCCGAATTAACTAGACAATTCCCAACCCTAGTAAAACCTCATAGCCATATGAGTCAAACTGAGACTGCATGATCTGCAAGAACTGCTTGTAGTACAGTGGGAGATGAGTGTAGTTAAAGGAGCTAACCTGTCTGCAAACACAGATAGTTTTTCATTCATACAGGATGAGTTAAAGCAAGGAAAGTCCGTTTAGTATTTTCAAAAACTCTTTCAGCAGTTTCATAGCTATTGGTTGGAGAAGCCCTGTGCTTACAGACTAAGCCCAAACTCACCTCATGCAGGTAGTTTGGATGTAGATGTGCATTCAGGTCCACGGCAGCGGTGGGTGCCCACGCCTGCAGTATGGCCTTCTGTAACCGTAGATCCCCAGTGCTTACGACAGCTCCTCACCATAGCAACAGGGAGCCCTAATTAGAGCCTGCCTCTGTGTGCAGCAAGACACGGGACTAACGGGCTCCATGGCATTGATGTCATCAAGGTGTTCCACCTCTGCGCTAGAGAGGAAAAATTAATTTAGGCTGTGAAGTCTGAGGAGAGAACAATATTCCATGGACCCACCATTCCATTTCCCACGTGTTCAACTGTGGAGTTGAACTAGATGTTCACGGACCAGTGAAACCACGCTGTAGTGTCCAGGCAGGATAAATCTAACTACTGAAGTTAAATGCTGTGTTGACCCTTATGCATTAGGGCATCATGTTTAAAAGGTGAGTAGAAGTCTTTCATACAGACTTCAAATCAATTACCATAATGTGTTTTGGGAGTTGGTTTGGTTTTTAAGTCAAACTCCTTTGTAAAGTAGCCGACTATAGCTGGAAAAATAAGATTGAAGACAGCTGTTACAAAAGACTTCTTTCACAGAGTCAGAGGCACTTGCATGATTTGGGCACATTCTTCCTTGAAAGTCACAAACAATTCTCTCCATCCTGTGCTCCCAATGTGAGGAAGTAACATTTGGGCCATCGTGCTTGACCTTCTGTAATGTGTTCTGCTATTTTTACATCTGTTTTGAAATTAATGGTCCAGTAGCTGAACAGACTGTAATGTACATGTTCAGAGTAAAGCAAAGCTTTATTTATATAACCATAATGTATGTGCCATACTAGCTTGGGTCCCAGAGTGAGTTTTACATGAGTTTATGACAACTTAAAGTCTGCCACAGTGGCAAGAGACTATCAGAAGGAAAGACCAGCTGTCGAATGCAGTAAGGTTTTTCCAAGTGTCCTGATTATGAATTCTCTCTGCACAGCTATTCATTCTGCTAATTTTCAAAGTTGTAATCACAAGGGAAAAAGGAGAGGATCACCCATAGCATTAACTGATCTGATTTTTAATATAAGCATAGCTCCCATTTTATTCAGTGGGGGTTTTAGAAATGTAAAGCACGCAGAACTGAGCTCCTCAGACCCTGCAAGTAGCTCAGACATGGGTAGGTTTGTTTCAAGTTCAAGTTAGGAGCATAATTATTGAAAGGTATTTACCCTTGTCATCACCTAGAAATTTCAAGCTCCTTTTAAGCTGTCAACGTAGCAGCAAGGCTTTTTTGGGGGGTTTTTTTGGTTTGGTTTTTTTTTTTTTTTAATCCACAAGAAAGCCCCACCTTGCTTTTTAAAATAGACAGATATTTATAGCAACTTAAAAAACAGTCTACCGCGTATTCAGGTAGCTGGATGGATTTTGTACTTTAAAAGAAAAAGCAATTCTAGCTAGCTTTAGATCAACCCTTATCTGGATAAAATTTTATGCAGTGTTTTAGAGGTGTGGTGGTTACATGCCAGCTACTATTAATAAGGCTGAATTCAGGTGAGAGCTAATCCTTTTGCTTGCTTGTGACATTCAAGGCACATGGCTCAAACTTGAGCACAACTCTGTGAAGATGTGAACCCAAAATAGATCGCTAGCAGACCTGAAACTCTGTCTAAATCAAACTTTTAAGTTTTCAAAGTTATTTTCTTTACAAGTTCCTTGGTAGCTGAGTCTTGCTGACAGCTGAATCTTACAGCTGGGCCATCAGCACAAGGAAAAGGTTAGGTTTTTTGAGCTGTCTTTTAGACTGGGTGTGTTCACACTTTGTTTACTTCTAGGTCAGCAGCAAAATGGAGTAATCAATCCCCCAGAGTTTGTACCACTTCCCCATGGCCCAGGAAATCAACACGCCAGTCAGAAAAACCTGTATACCAGTATGACACGACCAGCTTTACCACGGCAGCTGTCGGGAGGATCAGGCAAGATTTCACAGCAACCAGAAAGCTTGGATTTCCTGAAAGTACCTGACCAAGGAGCAGCCGGGTAAGATTTTACATTAAATCTGGAGAAAAAGTGTTGATTTTCGTAAATAGCTTCACACACTCAAACTGTTCATGACTGATAAACTTACATTGTGTACCTAGATAACCAGATTGTGCTGTACTCAAAGGTATCATCGTCTCCCATAGGATTTAAAAACACATATTCCATCATAGGCCTTTTGGAATGAAGGTGAACCAGTTCTAGTTTAGTATCTTAAATTTGCATGGCACCTTCTGCTGAAGGATATAAAGACACTTGGAGGAGTTTAAGTAGGCCATCTCTTCCTCCTGGTTTAGAGATGCTAAACAGTAGATGGTATGTTATGTCAGCCGCCGTGCCCAGAAACACTGGCTAATGGTCCTTTTGTTCCAGCTTTGACTCCCAACTCAGATGTCAGGCTTGCACTTCTTTTTAGGAGGAAGGCTTGGCAACGTCATATTCAAGATTATTTCAGCATCATTTGGACTCCTAAACTGAAGCCTTCCAGAACACATGACTATGACAATCCTACAAGATTTGGGGTGGGCGGGTCTTAACATTGCAATTAGATATTTCCCAACAGCCAAGATTCAAAAGCATCAAAACAATCACCAGAATAAGCAGAAAGACGGAACCAAGAAATCAGAGTAGGGGGAAGTAGAACAATTGTTCTTAACTCTGAAAGCAGCTGCTCCAGATATTAACTGAAAATTCAGAAACAGGGAAAAACCTCTGGATTTATGGAAATCATGAAGACAGAAGTCTCCTGTCAAATATATATGGGACTTAAGTGCTCCAGAATGTTAAAGGCCTTAGAAATTATAAGTTTTTCAATGACTGAACACTTTTTTCTTTAACTCATCCCTTATATTCCACTCTCTTGTAGAATATTAGTGGAGCTTTACTATAGTGGGAAGTTGAGTGCCAACAAAGAAAGTTACATTAGCAGATAGGACACAATTCTGCATTCTACAGCTCTTCAAGTAAACATACAGGATAAGTACCTCCTTGTTAAGTAGGAAAGCCCTGTTTATGTTGAACAAGCCATCATTCTTCTATATGACCAAATAATATTGAGGGAAAAAACAAGAGGAAATGTAGACTTCCTGCTAAGAACTCTGTATTTTCAGGTTTTTAGTAACTTACAGTTCAGTGTCATCCTCAGCTTCTCTTCCTCCAAATGCCCTCTGTCTTTCCCGCCCAGCCTTCGGCAGACAACGCTCAGCTTAACATTGTGCCAGTGCCCTGACTCTGCAGTCTGAGCTGTCGCTTACCACAACAGCTAGAGCACCAGATATCCCCTGAAGGGGATGTAAAACTTTGAAGTAAAACCAGACACTCTGCTGTAGTAAGAATTTTTCCCAAGAAAGTGCCCAAGCATTTCAAAATGTCCCATGATCCCATTCTTATATTGCATTCTTCCACCCTTACCACACATTGCCCATGGTAATAACACAGCAGTGACATACCACAGACAAGGATTTTTGTCGTTGCTCATTAATACTTAAACAGTCACAATAGTTTTACACTGAGCTGTCACTTGTGACCCAAGCTGTCAGGTCTGACAGCAAATCATTTTGCCAAATATGGAAGAGCTTGCACTTGGGATAATCTGAGAGAAATCAAGATTAATTCAAACTTTCACCAAGTTTACACCTGACCTTCTGCAGTCTCTTAACATATTTGCCCACAGCCCTGGAATATTCTGAGAGATTAGATGAACAGCTTGGTCCCCGTATCCAGTGATCTACAAGAATGGGGGTTCTTAGAGGCAGCAAAAATTTGTTTTTAACCACATCAAGAGCAACTTTTTATACCAACAGACCCTCCCCAGCTATCAGTCAGTAGACAAGCTGCTTAGCAGGTGTCCTGCACTGAATTCTTCTGTTGGCCTAAGCATCCTTTGTTGTGTGTGATGTAACAGGCTACAGTACGGATTTAGCTTATTACTTACAATGTTGCTTCTAGTGAGTGTTAGACACCTCATAGAAAACAAATAAATAATCCATAAGTGTTCACAGAATTGATAGATTTTCAACATCCAAAGAGACCGCAGGGGCTTTCTGGTTCCCAAACACAGAGTGAAGGTGGGTCAGCCCTCCAGCAAAATTAAGCACATACAGGGTGCCTTTGCAGTTGTTCTAATGGCAGATGTTTCTCCCCACTGTGCACCAAACTTTAGCCACAAGATATCTAAAGCGTATTTAGAGCATTCTTCTGTTTAAGATTGCTCTTCAAATAAGGAAGAAATCAGAAACAATTTCAAATTTGTCAGCACATCCCAACACTGTCAGACACATTTCTGTCTTTGTAAATTATTGACTTCCATGTCTCTAAGTGGTGAGAGTTTCTGGTTGCAGATCAACTTCCCCTGTTAAAGCTGTTTTGCTAATACTAGACTTCTACTTCATCTTGAGACCACAATCCCTGTAAACACAACGCCCCATAAGCTGTAGGGTAAAGCCATTGTGATTTCCATCAGACATGTGTGACTGATGTATGCATTACTGCAAAACAGAGCAGCCACCAAGTATGTAACATGATAGAAACTATCATGTTGGATTAAAAAGATCAGTTGCATCATACCACAGTTCCTAATGCTATGGGTACACACCAACAACCCCATCTGTTTCAGTCTGATGAGTTTACAAGGATGATTTGCACATATTAAGGCTTCTGTTATTTAGTTACCATTTTAAATGGCAATTGTGATCAATGTAGTTCAAAGGAAGAAAAAAAGACAAACAAAACACACTGTATTGGAATGACATCGTCACTGTGTGCCTGTTACGACTGGTGACTGGGTGTGCTCAAGAGTGGTAGAAATTCACACACCCCCCTCCAACCAGCCACAGCCCTAAATGCCACCAGAACAGGCAGGGAACAGGCATCCATTGCTCCCCTCTGGATGGACTTTGTGGAAGTCCAGTTTCTCTACAGGAAGCCACAAGTAAGAAAAAAAGAGTGCTTAGTAACAGAGCTTATGCTTCTGAGGAAAAAGGTAGGGAGGGAAGAGGATGTTGGGGAGTGAGGGTTGTTTGGTTTGTTCTTTTGGGTTTGTTGTGGTTTGGTTTTTTTCCTTTTAAAGCACCCACAGCTGTAGGCAACATGCAGTAGCAAGTAAGGATGCCGCTGTGTAAGGTAAGGGAACATCTAAAAAGGCCCTGGCAAAGTAATTTCTTAGACCTTAACATTCCAACGTCTGAGCTGCTGCATGTCTGGTACACTCCGCAAGTTCACTGAATTGTGCTTCCTAAAGTGTAAAACAGTATTTTGATCAGAAATGGTGAGAAGTGCCCACCCTGAGAGTAGAGTGCAGCCCAACGAGCATAATTTCAAGTGAGCATTGAAATGAGTAGGTAATAATTGGATTTACACCTGTGTGATTTCTGAAAGCGCTGGGCTAATCTAGGAATTGGAGCATTTTGACACAGCACATTCAATGCTTTGTTAATGGTGTAACACCATATTCCAATCACACAGTCAAAAGACCAATTTGTCATTGCCATAATATGAACACAGCACAGTTCCTGTCCCTGCCAGCATTAACCATTACCGAGGCAGATTTCAGTAGGTGTTTCCAGGGTCATTTTATAACCCAGTTTCCACGCAGAAGAGAGATTGCAGCAGTAGCAGCAGTGTCCCTCTGTGAGCACAACTTCTGTGAACAGCTGTTGCACAGACAGATTGAGGACAGTTTCCTCGGGGCAGGGGTGTGTGTAAAAGCCCCAAACCACACAAGCTGGCTGCCACGGCCCCATCTCACAGCAGCAGTGAGGTCGGCAGTGCCCTCCCAGTGCCCGGGGTTCTGCCCATTCTCCCTGGGGAGTACCAGTCCCAGCATCGCTGACCTTAAGCTGCTCCAATCCGTTCACCACTATGAAAAACAAACATCCCAGAGGAGCTTTACAGCAGTGACAGACCAAAGGTAGTGCTCATACAAAACTGCCATTTGTAAGACTGTCTATATTCAGCAGCGGGTTTCAGTGACTGTTCTTTTTGAAAAGGGAAAGCTCTCGTGTTCCCTGTACACAAGGAGTGAGCTCAAAGAGGTACATTTAGTATTTCAAAACCACAGCCATTATAGACAGAAGTTTTAAGGGTTAGAATTATTTTTAGCAAAGCTGCCGAGAAGCATGCACTGGTGGTACACAGCTTCACTTTCTCGCTATCCCTAACAATCCAATAAAAGCCAGATTTTGTAAAAAACACCATGCTCTCACCAGCAAATCATCTCATCTAAGATGTTCTTGTTCTTACTGGGTTGCAGAAAAGCTGAGCTACTTTTCTAAGGCTTGCTTGGAATTCTTTTATTTCCATACCAAGGTCTTGGTTTCACCACGTATCCTATCCCAAAGTCAATACATGCTGAACAGGAGACACTCCTATCTCCCAGTAAATAAATTTAGAACTGAAATACTGCTAACCCTAAAATGCTGTTAACCCCTACTTCAAAGCTTATGTTCTGGTGCAGTTCACTACACAAACTCAGAACTAGACAGAGACATATTGACAAAAATGAGGTCCAGGACTCCACGTAAGTAACTATAAACCTTGTCTGCAAGAGCAGTGTTAACATTTTCATGGCATTACATGACATGATCACAGTTCAGTCTCCTTCACATCACTGCAACATTTTTAGTCATTCAGTACATTTATTTATTAATCATTTTGACCTGACATCTAATACCTCTTCTCTCTTCCAGCCTTTATTAGCTGATGAGCTGGCAGAATTTCTTTCCTCTTTCCCCTTCCTAATCTTTGGAGTGGTCACAGCTGTGACAAAGAGTCTGTGCAGCATCTCCCCTGCTGCTTCAGAGTTGACTAGAACAGAACAAGTCCGTAGACGGCCCTGGAATCTGAGGCAACTTAAAAGAGACGCAGTCTCTCTTACAGCTTAGTCACAAGAATGGTAAAGTAGAAACCTGTGAGCTAGAACTTTGTTTTTAATACTGGAAACTAAATCCCTGCTGAAGTTGGGGCACGGGGAGACAGACAAAGCCGTGTAGATGCCAAGATATGCATGAACTGCATGTGCACATTTGTTTATGTTCCAGCCTGAGCACTAAGTGTCTTCTCCTGTGCATTTCAACTGCTGTGTGAAACACTTGTTATCCATTTCAGTAGGAAAGAAATGGCAACTCCATCCCTTTCACAGGGAAGTATCACCCTGCCATTTTTAATTGTTACGACATTTAAAGAGAATCCTTTTTCCCTTGTTCTGTGACACTGTTTAGAATCCATTGGTTAGGACAGAGGGGTTGATAAAGCTTGGGTATAAGTCATAAGCTTTGAAGCACATCATTGACGTTTTTTCTCCCATTAGTGTTCGCAGGCAGACAACAAACCGACCCCCACCAGCTGGAGGAAGGCCTAAACCACAGCCCAAACCTAAGCCTCAGGTCCCGCAGTGCAGGGCACTGTATGCATATGATGCTCAGGACACAGATGAACTCAGCTTTAATGCCAACGACGTGATTGATATAATTAAAGAAGGTATGTAGAGATCAACGGTTTTGTTACTTAAGTACTAATCTTGAAGGTACAGTGTCCTCCTAAGTAAGTGAAGACATGACATTTTCACCCATCCCACTGCTATCTTCCCTATTAGGCTTGCAAATTTCTATGATAGCTTGAAGAGCAGAGATCTCTGACCCACACCAATCAAACCTGTTCACCTTCAAAGCATGAGACAGATTAATGACTATGTGTCACTTGGAACTGCAGATCTGTAAATTGAATTAGAGAGTAATTCTGTCACAGGCTCTGGCTGAAGATTACCCTAAGCCACAGGTATAGCACAGGAACCAAAAAGTAATAAAGCAGTTGTAACTCTCTGTGTCTCCAAAAGGCCATAGTGACATGGCCAAAAGAGTAGCAAGCTCAGGTTGTCCAAACCATTTCTCCTCAGTCCTTCACAAGGCTTTCACAGGGTGGAACAGCTTTCAAGGCTACCTCAGAAAGTATAGAAAGGGTTACAGAACCTCATGACTTTGCTTTCTTTGTCACAGATCCTTCTGGCTGGTGGACAGGAAGACTACGAGGGAAACAGGGGCTGTTTCCCAACAACTATGTCACCAAGATATAAAAGACTATCATCAGACAAAATTGGCATGAAGTTACCAGTGGTTGAAGAGGTTTTCCTTTGTCTTCAAGACAGTTCTTCTGAGAGCTGCC
The DNA here is from genome assembly GCA_026413425.1 of Tringa solitaria. Taxonomy (NCBI): domain Eukaryota; kingdom Metazoa; phylum Chordata; class Aves; order Charadriiformes; family Scolopacidae; genus Tringa; species Tringa solitaria. The sequence goes on from JAOXJM010000071.1 coordinate 26,455,983, forward strand.
ATTCTCAGCACTATCTTCAGTAGAGTTGTGTATGAGCAGGAAAAAAATTACCCACAGCACAGACTTTGATCTTTTGTCTCGGAAGCATACAGCAATGGACACATTGACCAATTATTTATTATATTTAAAAGCTGGTTTTAACACCTAGTAAGAATGCTCAAACCTACCGTCTCCCTTAAACAGAAAGGTGCTTTGCAGTCTGGGGCCAGGGACTTCGAAAGATGTGTATTTAAAATAAGTGCCTTCAGCTGAGTCAGTAACCTTTGTAATTATCTACTGAAGATAATGTTAAATGCACATTTCCTCTGATACAGATCGTTCTGGGGAACGTGTTAAGTATGCTGCTACATGTCAAAAAGATTTAGGCTCATTTGGGATATGACCATCTAAAAACCTACTGTGATGGTATATTTAAGTAATTCTGTACAGAGTTGTAACGGAACTGGTTTGTGTTTGCCGATGTGTTGAGGGACTCCAACAGGCGCTACAAGAAGTTAAAGCAGAAAACCATGTCGTACTGTATGCTAAACAGAGTTGCCTTCTTCGAGATTTATATTATAATATGGCTGGCCCATGTTGGATTTATCTTTAATGCTCTACCTGTTATAAGAAGTGTCTTTATGCAGAGCTGTACATTTATAGAAACAGATCGTATACTGTATATAAATACTGAGTATGATAGAAACATGTATGAATGTATAATGTAGTATTCCACTGTTCTTATTCATGAAGTAGTTCTACTAGAATTTTTATGCCAGGTACTTACAGATATGCACTACTCCTTTCAAACAGCAAAAGCGTTACTGCTTAAGTCCGATGGCCTCCCACACCAGAGCAGCTGTTGCTTGGCCTACAGTTATCAGCATTCATGCTTTCCCTTCTGAACCTCCATAAAATAAACCACAAGCAGCAGTTAGCTGAACACGTCTGTTTTCTGTGCAGTTTGTTACATACACAAACAGATCCCGTCACAACATCTGCTGGGTTTTACTGCACTCATTTCTAAAAAATATATAATAGTAATTCCTTTCCTTTGCTCCAAGCCAAACCATTTTCACTCTGCCCAGCTGAAGTGCTGCGCATTACATTTTTATCTAAAAAGCAATTAAAAAACCTGCATATGTTGATATTAAGAAGTTGCAAAAGCTTTAAGATACAGCTGAAAATCCTGAACCCTCCCCTCCTAAGCCATTGCCTAAGCCTAATTTAGGCACACAACCTCCACCTCCATTAAGAGATGACGGCCTGTAGAAGCAGTAGAAACTCTGGCCTCAGTCAGGGGAAGCACCTTTTTTAGGGTTCGGTTTGCATTGCTAGGCTTACTTGTCCTGTGGGAGCGAAACGTCTGCTCGAGAAGATAGAGCTCAGTAGCTGCAACATCCTTCCCACAGGCCTTCACTGAGGCCTAGGCCAGCTTTGTAGTACTGGGTTCTTGCCTTCTACATCTGGGCCAGCACATTCCTGACCAGGAGACACTGGTAGAAGGGAGGTAATGACATCAGTGTAACTTCGAAAGTAGCTAAGGGTCCGTAACTTAACATTACTCATATAGGCCCAACTTAACAAATGGGCTTCAATGAGGTACTGAGGCAGAAAAGCTGCATTACTTACATGCTTGTGTTCCTTGAGCACGCAGATACCGATGTTTATTAGAAACAAAGGAAAGCAAAATGTTAAGTGATAAGGACGAATCCACTTATGGTGGGTTGGACTAGCCTCCCAAGTTCAGAGGCTTACTGGGAAGGAAGGGGGGAGGGAAGAAAAAAAAACCACAACAAACAAACAAAAAAAACCCCACACCAAAAAAGGTGGGGAACAGGAACAGCACTGAAAAGCTAGGGGTTTGGGGTTTTTTTTTTGTCCAAGTGAAGCAGGTTTTAAGAGCTTAGGCTGGTTCAAAAGGTCACCCCTATAGTTTCACACCTATAGCCCCCACACAGAGTGGTGGCTGCACAGGAGTCTCAGCTCCCTTTGTTCAGTTACACAGAGAACACTGTCTCACCTTCACCTAAACAAACACGTCCAAGGCTCAGATCTCTTACAGCCAGGCTGCTTCTCTTCTTAAACTTGAAGGCAACAAACTACAAAAAGAGAAATCCCCAAATACTTCTTTGGGACAAGGCACTGAAATAAAGTACGTATTTAGCATCCTTTATGGTACACTATGAAAAGATGACATGTCTGCCTGCACTTTCTTACCTTAAGAGTGAAAACAAGTTGCTAAATATAATCCACTATAAAACCTGGAGAGTCTCATTGGCCACAACCATTGAGAACTATGGTTCCATCCATCCACAACCATTCATCCACATCTAACTGCAAATTGTGGCAATCATCTAGTTAGTCAAATGTCCTGCTTGGACATTGGATTGCAGACACGTCTAGAGATGCCTAGAAGTCACAATACCTTTATTTCTACGTAGAGAGTTGTATTACAAATCAAGTTTAAAATTTCACCAGTCCGAATTGTCTGTAGTAAGGCAGGAATGCTATCTACTAAGAGCAGTAGTTTTGCCTCAAAACACAAATGAAGACAAAGTGCATAAACCACCAGCTGCCCAGGGTTATCATAGGAGTGACAAAGCCAGGTCCTTGATGGTGTTGCTGCTCAGCTGAGGGATTGTGCTGATTTTCAGTAGTTCGCCAGCTGCATACTTGGTCTTTACAGCCTGCAAGGGGAGAGAAACAGTGTTACAAAAGATTTACACATACAGTATTGAAGTTCAGGCAGATAATTTGGGGTTAATTAGCCTGGCTGCTTGGAAAACAAGCAAACAAACAAGGTCAGAAGCGAACCAGCTTACAGACTAGCAAGAGCGCAGTTTGCCTAAAATGTACTACTAATGTAACATCCTCTCACAGGCTTCTTAGAATACCATATGCTCCAACATACAGAACACTTACTTACCTAAGGAGACACAACACAGAGCAAAGGTATTTGTACAACATTGAAAATAAGATTTAAGTAGTTATACTTACAGTGTATTTGGTTAATGACTCATTTACTTTGACCACATTCTTGGCCATATGTTTCATAGTTGTCTCCAGACTCTCTTCTGTGTAGCCCGTGTAGTACTGCTGCTTTGTACCCTGCAGCGACACGGTAAGAAATTTGAGGTGTGTGAAGCGGGGATGGCTGCTCGAGGCACTATCACTCCAGGTAGCAAATGCCCAAAGCTTCATGTGCTAACTCTGAGTGCCAGAAGCTGCAGTGCTGTCAGTTCAGCTGACAGATAACAGAAGAACTTCCGTGTGCAGTGAAGTCTGGATACATCAATGCCAAGAACCACATTTCTACACTGCAGAGGATAAAAGAAGCGACCCTTCCAAGAGTAACCGCTACTTGAATTACAATTCACTATTCATGGTCCATGATTTTGTTATTCTATGTGTACTGTGAGAATTATGAACATCTACCTTTATTTATAGTTCTGTAACTCAGTACTTTCAAGAGAAAGATCCTTTCATATCACAGTGTTCACATTGAAAAAGATAGTAAGGTTTTAGTGTATATTTCTTTTTTCACCTGCAGCTCTGCATCAGGCTGTCGAGCTGTCATTTGATCACCAGCACGACCTAATGCAATTTTCTGAAGTAGTTGTTTTTAATGGCTCAATTAAATCAACAGAAGGAAAAAACTCCTAAGAACAAGTTTGATTAAAATCCTTACCCATTTGTTGCGTCCCAGAATCTTTTGGGACAAGCATAACGCAGCAGCTGCAATCTCTGAAGGACGATAGTGAACCATGTCATAGTCTATCAGTGTCAGCTCCATGAGGTATTTTGCTAGTGTATGCTGCCGAACATCGGCCTGCCAGATGGAAACCTTGTTAATCTGCACAGTTTCACTTATCATAATAACTCAGGATTGTTTATAGTATTAACAGACAAAACAAAAATAGTCAACAAAATATTAAGGTCTAGGGGCCATACTCTCTAACAGGCACTCATCTCAAAATCGAGACCAGAGTCCAAACTAGTTCAGCGGAACAGTTTTACACAATTTAGACACAAAGTGAGGGATTTTAACAGAAAACTGCAGTATTGGGCACTGCTGTACCCAACTAGGGATACAAGTGCTCCCTCTATAATACACTAAGGGATGGGGGGGAAGTGTAAAATGCCTTAAGGAGATGCTTATTAAAGCAGTCAGAAGTAATTCAAGAGTTACTAGTGCTCTGCTGATACAACTGAAGTCCGATTTAAGTGTAGGTGGCTCATTCGAGCGTAACTACCAAGGTGGAAAAAAAGGGCCAGGTCAGAGAAATCTTATATTTCAACATTTGCACCCAAAATATAGAAACTGCAACACTGCTCCCCTTTTACTAGGGAATACCCTGATCAGCAAACAAGATTACTCTAAAAACAAGGGTTCTGGCTCTAGGTGTGTTTGATATACTCCAACAACACAATGACTGCCACTAAGCCTGAACACAGGCCCTGGTCAATACAAACTGCTCCTGGCACCCACAGCGATGTTGGCATATTACTCCACATGGTAGAGTTCCACAGCCGAGTACTTCTCGATCCACCGCATAAGCAGAAAGGAAAATCACATGCTAAAAATGCCAGAATGAATCCTGGTAAGACTCTGTATGTATGGGAAAGTTCTAGACAATGAGGAAAAAGTACCCACCTCCCCGGCTTTTGATGCTCTTCTTAAGAAGTGAAGTGGAAGAGGTCTTCCTATACTGAAGTTTAACTCTTTAAGAATCATAATCTCCATTTCCCTAACTTCATCACCGGTGTAGGCGTTGTCAGTAATGTAAACAAAGTCATCTACACATGGACACATCAACTCTTCGTATTTTGAAGCTAGAAACAGTGCTGTTACACCCACCAGCTGAAGGGTCTTACGAGGTACTGGATGACTCTACAATATAAGAATTTAAAAAGCAGACCCCAAAATGTCAAATTCTAGATAAACAGATTCTAATTAATCACTTTAAAATACCAGCATGACAGTGCTCATTCTTATAATGTAAATGCGATCTTCCACTTTTGAGTCAGAAGTGTACCCATAACAACAGGCTCATGGAGGTTCTCAGCCTCAGAGTTAACGCTGCATCATACATAGCTCTTAAATAAAGAGATTTTGTAGGTTCTGAGATTTATAAAGAAAGAATAAATTCTAAACTTTAAAAACACAGTCATTGAACAAATCTCCTAATCCAAACATGAGCTGAATAACATCTTACTTACTTGTAAGAAGCGATCTAGAATTGCAACACACATATACAGTGTCTCCTGCAAAAGTCCGAGTCCCGAGTGGACCTGGACAAGCCAGTCGACCAAAAGTGCACGCATACTCCCATTGAGCATCTTCCCGTCAAGGTAGTGCGGGCGGATTGATTGCTGCAACTGTTGGAGAAAGAGCTGTGTGAGCAACAAGGTTATCACTCTACTGCAGAAGCGCAGGCTCAGTATATCATACCTCAAGCTCCCTCAGATACAGATAGATATCTTTTACGTAGTCACTACACAGCTGGGGATTCCTCCAGTCCTCGGCATCGATGTCTTCTACATTGAGCAATATGTCAGAGAATGCTTGGCACAAATCCTTCTCTTGCATAGATATATCCATAGGGACAGGAGACGGAACCTGAAGAATAGATCATAGTGCTTACATATCTACTGCTTAAGCTGCAGTGTTCCTTCACTTCCATGGTTTTTCAGTTACTAGTACAATTTTTCTTAAGCTGAAAGATGTTGAAACAGAGTTTACTTTCTAGTGTGGCAAGCCTTCACCAAGGTGCCATACAGACAGAATCAGAAGATGTACTAATTGCCAGCTAAAGCAGAAACTTCATCCCGTACCTAAACGGCTAGTTCTGCCACTTTAACAATAGCCTTTAGGCACAACATGCACTAAACCAAAACCTCAGTAGAGAGGGTGTTTCTTTTTCAGCAGGAAAGTGAGATACATTTACAGATAAGCAATTCTGAAGTCAGAGCTCTGAGCTGCAAATCAAGTTAAGAATCAGAATAGTATCATTAATTCCTACCTTTGAATCATTGGTTTCTTTGAATGTTTGTTTCAGAGCAGCTAGAGGTTTATGCAGTGCAACTGTATCTGCCCTCTTACTAGGTCCTTTCGTAGGCTTTATGGATGCTTTGAAGCATTCTGCTTTCTGTAGTGAAAACAATTACTGTCAGCACAGAACTAATAATTCACCTTTTCCTTACAGATAGATTTCAAATGTTTCTCTACCTTGGCTGCATGTGTTCCTCTTGATGCAACTTTATTTCCGATTTCTTCCAAAGCAGCCCTTTTGCCAGCTGCCAGGTGAGTTTTGGCTTTGCTTCTAAGTTCAACACCTGCATTCTCCATCCCTCTAGTAACCTAAAGCAATAAAATTGCAATTTAAGAGTCGCAGACCAACTTTATTTAATTTTCAGATGCCTAACTCCATTATACACGTACCACCACTGTACCTCTGTATCCATTACTTAACCTGTTTTAATTTCCTAACTGTTCACACGTGCTCAGAGCCTCCTCTGTATAGGTTACAATACTGTACTCTCAGACTGTGTCCCGAGACTGTGCAACGCACCCCACCTCGTTCTCCCTCACCGACAGCTTTTTAACGTCAGAGTGCTTATCTATTACTTAGCTATTATCGTATTTACACGCTCTATAACTACAGCGGTATTCCCATACAGATGAATAAAGCAATTTTTTTGTTACATACACACCACGTTAATAAAAGAGACACGTTAGGCATACAAAAAACGAACGTCCTTTGTTACGCAAAGAAACCACTGGGTTTCAAGAGCTTCTCAGACAGTTTAATTTAAACCGTTAGACAGTCACCGTAGAACAGACGCTCCCGTATTCCATTCCTGCACCCCCCCGTTAAGTAGCTCCAGGTTTCTCCCCTCCTCCCTGCACACCAAAGGGAAGGAGCGGGCGGGCCACGGCCAGGTGGGCGCCGAGGGCGGCCCGGGCGAGGCGCCCGCGCGGCCCAGCCCCCTCAGCACCGCCGCACGGCTCAGACCGCGTTCAGACCCCTCCTCCCCCCCACAACTCCGCTCCGGCCGCCAAAGCACGGGGGGGGGGCTCCCGGCAAGGCCCAGAGCGGAGAGCCACCGTCCGTTCGTCCGTCCGTCCCCCCACGCGCAGAGCTCTCGCCGGCCCGTTCGCGCCGCGGCCCCAGCGTTCAGCTACCTGAGGAGAAAGAGCGGCGGGGCCTCTGGGCCCCCTCCCTCACCCCTTTCGCTCCCTCCTTCCGCTGGGCCACCTCCCCCATCTTCCACGGTCCCGTCCCGCTCCCGGCACGGGCAGTACTCACGACGGCGCGGCGCGGCAGGAGCATTGCCATGGGTGCGGAGCTGAAGGGATGTGGCGGCCGCTCGCACTGCTCCTGCCCTTCACGAACGCAGCGACTGCCGCCTCGCGCCGCCGCGGCCCTCTTTAAGAGCTCTCCCGCTCTCCTATTGGGCAGCTTCGTACGATGCACGTCCTCGATTGGTCCATCTACTCAGGGCCCTCCCAAACAGGAAGCGGCTCGCACAACATCCGGGAAGCAACACGAGGTGGGCGGTGGGGGCTGACGCAGGTGCTTCCCCACCTGTTGAGGCCAACTCGAGGTCGCAAAACAAGATATTTTACCTTGAAAAGCACATCCAGCTGGGGAGAATGTAGGTTGTTAAAAGCCAGCTGGCGCCGGCACTTCTCACCAAGGGCGTTGCTGGGGGAGGGTGGGGGG
>JAOXJM010000071.1:26501891-26523887 GCA_026413425.1 Tringa solitaria
TTTCTTTTTAAAGCCTGCTTTATGATATAAACCTAGTGCTCAGCCAACCTACAGGAAGGAATAAACTACACTGGCTTGAATCCAAATTTGAACACGCTCTAAATGATAATCATGCCTTAAAAAACAAAACACACCCTCCACCAGCCCCTACATCAGAAAGACAGTAAATCTGTCAGATTGAAGTACTTTATTAAGCAGAATATAACTTTTAAAATAATGTAGTACTGTGTAGTCCAATATTTAGCTCAGGAGGATATCATCTCTTTTCCCCAGAAAGTTGTAAGATTATTTCAGAGCTTTAACTGCTAGGTGCTGTTGACAGACCACATGTAGTTCTGGGAAGCAAGTGTTAGAATTAAATACTTTAATAATTCAGAAGTTACAAGCAAGAGAACAAGCTTTGTATAGTAGAATACATGTCATATATATGATTATTCTCTATGTATAATATATATAATTATACTATTACTTAACTCTGAAAGAACATGGCATAGCTCAGAGATTAATCAATCATCATCAACACAACTACCCCACCAAGGATATAAATAACACTGGTATAACATCCAAATTTATGTTAGGCTGATTGTTGTCCTTCCTGGAGGGTATTTTTTTATCTGTTTTGCAGTTAACATGGGGTCCAACTAGTTTAAATATTGTATGTAAGATAGTGAAGGATTTTTACAATACCCAATTTTGAATGAGACAGTCTGACCAAGCCATAAGTGAAAACAGAAGAGATTTAAAATAAGCGGTCAAGTTCCAGTAACGGAGATGATTCATTTGGAGATTCAAACTTTCACTGGATCAGACCAAGAGCTTGCTGGGGCCCGTGTTCTCTCTGCCAGCTGCAGGAGGCAAAACTGCGCAGTCAGAACAGAAAATCCAGGCTACAATGTTTAACTGAAACCTCTCACACCACCCAGCATTCACAACAATGTTACAGCTGTCATAGAGCACTTTCTTGGCTATTCATTGCTCATGGACAGCTGTCACTAAGTGCCTCTAATCCCCTTTTGAACTTGCTGGTACTATGTGCCTCTACAGCACCTTGTGCTGGTGAGTTTAAAAGAATTACCTGGATAGTAACTCAGCTTGAAAAGGATAAAATAACAATATGCTACTAATGTTGTTAACAAGTACTCTCTCCTTCAACTTTCAAACTTCTTGAACTAGGTGTGACCAGTTCCCCCTGCTCCCAACCCCTGGTAATACAGCCAGCATAACGAATGTCATTTTTATGAGGCAAGCAGCCATTCTCTGTGACCGAGCATATCACTTATTTGTTCCCTTTCCCCCCATTCTCAGGCTCCAAAGGTCCCGTGAACCAAGTAGACAAACCAAAGAGATTTCTTCTTCCCCTCTCTATAAGCCTCCAGATTCCTGGGCGCCAGGCTGATCACTCCCCTCCCTGCCGGCCTTGAAGGTCCCAGGCACGCGGCCAGCCAGGTGTTGACGACCCCGGCACGGAACCGGGAAGCCTAACAGCGCACAGAGCACTGCCCGTAAAAGCAAGCAGTTACAAGTCCTAAGTGGGAACCTGGACCAGAACTACTGCTGGACAATGAGATCCACGACCTCTCCATGACCGGGATGTCCCCACCATTGTCTGCATCCTCCCAGGATTGAGTGAGTGACTCCTTTTATATAATTTTCGAGTCTAGATTATGATTGTTATATTGATACAATAAACCACACATTAAGATTTGATCTGCAGATGTCCCAGGTGATTAGATATTAAAAATTAAGTTGTATTATAAATTCTGTATTATGCTACTTATAGATTGCATTATATTGATTTAATATTGTACTACATTGTAATATCCGATTGTACTATATTGACTTGTAGTCATCCTGTGTCACTCTATTCATAAATTCTGTGCTATACTAATCATATGCTCCTAAGAAAATAAAGCTTTAATTGTAACTATGATTTAGCTATTATCATTCTGTTGAGGATCCCTAAAGGAACCTGCCTGTCCCCTTAGTGTTGGGTAATACTAGGCTAGAAGACAACAGTTTTTCTGTATCTGAAACTTATTTGGAATATGCCATCCAATAGCTGTGTGATAGAAGAAGACATTTTTAAAACCACAGAAATTGCTTAGTAGTCTGCACCCTGGTGGAAAAGACAGTCAACGACCAGAATTTCAGGCATCTTGTCCCACATCTTGTCCCATGCTAACACAGACTAATCCAAAATGCTACTGACTGTTCTTAACCAAGCACATAAATCTTAGTCCTATCAGCAATGCTACAGCAAGCCAATTCGAGAAGTAGCATCTTTTCAGCACAGAAAGCTGCCGCAGCTACAGGGAACTACTGAAGTGAATTCCACACTAACTTCTATTACTGTAGCTATTTAAAGCTGTTTAAAGGTGTTCCTGCCCCTGGCAGGGGGGTTGGAACTTGATGATCTTTAAGGTCCCTTCCAACTGTAACCATTCTAGGATTCTAAAGCTCCAATTCACAGCAGATAGATACAGCAATGATGGTTAACATCAACTGCTCGTGAAGCCAGGTGCTTCTTTCCTCACCAGTTCCCAGTTCTTCCCCAACCCCTCTCTAATAACAGGCACAGTAGGAAGGGGGCATGTATTCACTTCCTCGTCCACTAATGCTATTAAGATAAAAGCTCTGAATTATGAGCTGCATCGTTACTGTGAGGAAAGGAGTGCATGCTGCAGTTTTAGGAGGGATTAAGTAACTGAAAAATAATCAACTAACAACAGGCAGCTCATTTCCACTTAATACATGTTTATCTTGAACCTGTTAAAATAATCTGAACATGAAAATGTTTAACATTTTCATCATTTTCTGGATTTTAAAGTATCAGATGTCTACATTCAACATTTTGGGAAGACAAAGAACAAATACGTTACAGGGATCAAGAGGATGGTAGTGGGTAAACTCAGTCTTATAATTCCAAGCAGCTTAAACAAAAACTGAAGGAGCTTCCCATCAGCACTATATTCTAAGTAAAAAGGCAAGGCCTGTCTAGTACTAGCTGATGAAAAATAGAGAGTAACACATCAGACCCTGAAGGAATTTTAAGTGCTATTAGGTGAACGATTTAGGACAATGCAAAATTCTACCTAGCTTTTCTTATAACATTTTCCCATTTCCTGTGGTTCAGCTTTACTGCCAAATCAGAATACGTGAGGCTAAAAACTTGTTCCAATTTTAGCTTTTGCTAGATTTCCCTCCACAGCTTGGTTGTCTCCAAATGGCACCCCCAGCCCTTTAAAGGGCTATCAGGGCCTATATAGTGTTGTTTCTAGGGTTTTTTTTTGTAAAAGGTTTTGTTAAATAAAACAAACAAAACATCCACACACATCTCCGTTCATATAATCTTTCAAAACCAGCCAAGTTAATAAAACTAACTACAAGAACTAACCTACTAAACACTCAATTGGTTAAAAAGTTGTTACTTTAATTTCTCTCAATAATCAGAAAGAAACATTTTCCAGAATACACATACACTACTTAAATTTAATGGTTCTTTAAATGCACTGTATCTTTAGATAAAGATCAATATTCAAAGCAAAGAAATATTTTGTGACATATCCTTAATACAAATTGCTATCAAGTAGGCTACAAGACTAATCCCATCCCGTTGATGCCTACTGATTAAAAAAAATCAGTTGTTACTGTATTTTTTAAATTGTATTTTCTTTTCTGATTGTTATTATTCTCCTCCTTTCCTAAGTCCATCCTCTAGGAGTTTGACATATATGCTGCAGGCTTCATATTCTTAGCAGAAGTTCTTTGTCCTTCAGTATATATATATATATAGTTTCAGCAGATGTATACATAACCTTCACATGCCAATCTAGAACAAAAAAATTCTTCCCCAACATTAACAGGCTAGTGTAGCATTATTAGCACTACAACCCTTTCCTCATATAGAAACACCATCACATTTACTCACTACAGAGAGAAGTTGCACAGCTATTTTTCCAGCTGGCCCCATTTCTGTCCCAATTAACTCAATAACTAGAAATGCCTTATATAACAGCAGAAAGCTACAGATAGTGTTAATCACACTTTCATCTTACTAAAAATAGGACACTTCTATACAGGAAGTCTGCTCAATTTCCCATTTTCTCTGCAATGTAAATAAAATGCTCAAAAACTTCCCCTCGATAAATATTTCCACAGGAAAAAACCCTATAGTATTCACATCCCATATGCTAGAATTACTTCTCAGCTCACTGCAAGTGTTGGTTCTGAAGTACAGCCACCGTAATACATGCTCTTTAAAGCATACCTTATTTCGTTTACAACTGATGTCAGTATTTTAATCTAAAATTGGTGCAGTTAATCGATTTTTCATTCATGACATGAGAATAAACATAATTTCATAAATTAAGTGTGCTTTTCAAGTAGTAATAAAGTTAAGCCAAGGTACAGTGCACTTTTCCACATAACTAGATGAAACAAATTGCAAGTTCAAGTCTTCCTAACACCAAAATAACGTCACACTGAATCACCTGAGTTATCCGAAGTTACCTAAACAGCTCAAATATTCACTGATCATTATATCAATCGTTAAAGAGATCTATCTCCAAACAGATTCTTTTGAAATGCCTATGGAAAGATTCACTATCAGAAATCAGAGCACAGAAGTGGTAATAATTGAATTTGTGTTAAGGGCAGTAGGTTTTAACAGTTCAGGTAGACAAAAAAAAAATAAAAAATTGAAAATTCTCTTTAAATATCAGGGTTAGAAACAAATGGTCACCTACAAAGCCACAACCTACATTTTCTCATCCATATGCCAGTTTCACCATTGCATAGTGCTCTATGTGGAAAAAGAGCTGCTAACAGTACTACCTCATTTTACAGTTACATGCAACTCCATCCTCTCCGAAAATGAGAAGAAACTATTAACTCAGAAACAGAAGTGTTAACCCAGTGGTTTCCAAACTGTTTTTTATATGAATGTATGCATATCTCCACACATTAAATATTTACAAAACATACCCTTCAGTATGTTTGAACATGCATGTTAAGTGTAACTTTTTTTAGGCTTAAAAGACTACATTTCTGTCCCCACAAATATGCATGAAGATAATTAAGGTTCTGCAATAACTCTTCTGTTTCAGAGTTATTTACGCAGCCCTAGCATAGTAACATTTTTGCATTACAAATTTTACTTCTGGTATTTAAACAGTACATTCAAGAACAACACTCAAATTATTTCCTGCTACAATGGATAACACACAAACATAGAATCACAGAATGGTTTGGGCTGGAAGGGACCTTGAAGATCATCTAGCTCCAACCTCCCTGCCACGGGCAAGGACACCTCTCACTAGAGCAGGTCGCTCAAAGCCCCATCCAATCTGGCCTTGAACACCTCCAGGGATGGGGCATCCACCACTTCCCTGCGTAACCTGTTCCAGCATCTCAGTACCCTCAGAGTAAATAATCTAGTTTTTAGTACTCTGGTTCTGTACAAGCATAAATCCTGCCCTAACATGAACATACACAGCTTTTTGATTTTTTTTTAAACCTGTTTTGTACTTTCAGTTGTTCTGGTTTTTCCTTAGAGGAATGATCATCACAGTCTGAGATACTGTTTCACTTTCTAGACCACATCTGTCAGTAGGTAAAACATTAACATAACTTAACACTACGCTGTCTTCTATGTATCTACTTCACCATGCTGTCTGAAAAGCCTAAATGATAAACAGAATGCACAACTACAACACTGCGATAGTTACCGGTCTCAATCTTGGGACTGCTTTTCACTTCGCAAATTTAAAGTTAAAGGAAGTCCATAAAAACTGGTAGATGGCAAAAATACCCCACCACCCCAACTAAAGAAAAACCCCAAAACACCTCCCAAAAAAACCCCACTCCAAACATGAAAGCATGCCCTCAAATACCTGTTAGAGAAACACCTATGTAAACCAACTGCAAGACTATTGCTTTGAGTTTAAGTAAAACATTTGGTATATATACACAATACTTTGCCTTCCACAACTTCAGGGCTTAGAATTTTCTCTTATTATCGCAATACTAAAGCTACCTTCAACTGAGTCCTATTTCAGACTCTTGTCACAATGATCAATTTTTCTTTTATTCCTTCTATTATTTTTTTTTTTAAGTTGTCAAGCGCAGGTAATTATGTATTAGCAGATATTTCTACATTTTAAAACCAGACAGAATTGTTATTCTCACAATCAGTTAACAAAGCTGTAATAGCTAAAAATTATTAATACAAGCCAACAGCTAAAAAAAAAAAAAAAATGTATCAACTCCACATCCTATGACTGATTAGATTCAGCAACTTTCTAGCACATTGTTTAGAAACCATTAACTTCACCTTTTACATTGAAGTTAAAGATTCTAGATTTGTTGCAATTTTACTGGAAGTAGTTTTCCCATCAAGAATTTATGGTGTAATGTTCATGTTACTTGCATTAAGTCTATTTGTAGTATAACATCTATAGAAACACAAAACCAACTCCTCCAAAGCACTTACAGAAAGAGCACATTGGACATTATGAAAGCTCATTAATAAAAAGTACCTCAGGAATTGAGTTTTACCTGAAGGAACAGCTGTAGTGTTCTGGTGGTTTTCACCAGGTGACACAAATAAGTCTTCCTCTCCTTCAGTAGATGAGCTGGAAGAAGACTCACTACTGAGATCATTCTCACTGGAACTGCTAGAGCTGGGCAGTAAAGCGTACTTTCTTCGAGCTAACACTTCTCGCTTTTTCCTCTGCATTAAAATTCGTTCTTTTTGGTTCTGTGTCCGCTGTGATGAACTTGTTTTCACAAATCTCTTCCTATATGGAAGTCTTCTTAAAGAACTGCTGTGAAAACAGGGCCTTTTCATTAATAACCCAGGTACAGAGTCTGCCTCAGTCCGAGGCCACTTGTGTGACCTTGCGCTATGAGTTCTACTCGTAGTATTCAGCACTGCCTGAGGGTGTCTCACAGGAGCATCTTTTTCTTCATCAGATGTTACTGTGTCAGAATCTCCAAAATGTAGACTAGATGAAGGCGAAGAGATACAGTCACTAAAAGAAGAATCGTTGTCTTCACTCTGTGTTTCTAGATGCTGTCTTAATCCTAAGATTCCTTGGTTTTCTTTATCAGGACAATTTTGAGTATATGAAGGACCAGCCTGCTGGCTCTTGCGTTTTTTTCGCACCACAATACTTTTGTCTTGGTCTGTACGGTTGCCATTCATGTCCTTCTGCTTTTGAGAATCACCACATAAGTGAGAGAACTCATTCCCTACTTTACTGGCAATCATCTCAACTTCTGCAGTGAAGCTTTTGGCTGCCCCAATAGGCTCAGGGTTCAAGAGGATCCCCTTCAGACTCTCCTGTCTCTTTGGTGCATCAGAAGGAACTTCACTCTTCATATCCGCTTTTAGAGTATAAACTATATTACATTCAGGAGTCCATTTAGACATGGAAAGTTTTAAGAAAGGCCTAGAAATAAAAATAGATACACATCAAGAAAAAGAAGCATCAGCTTTTTCAAGAGCAAAACTAAAATAAAAGGCATTTACTGCTAAGACTAAACCCCGTGGGAAAAGCAAGACAGCAGTAACTGAAATACAACTGTATCATAATATTAATAGTACTCCTTGACAATGGAATTTTAAATTAAGACAAAACTCTTATAACTTGCATTAAAGGGAAGCATTTATAGTCAGTGAAAACATTACCGCTTTCACAGAGCAAATATCGATGCATGTCCCCTGCAAAATGTATGGATGATGTCTGTTTCACCAGTGCTTAAGCCTGAGAGCTTTATCACTTATACAAGTTACCTTAGTTCAGATAAATAGCTCCAACAGTATCAACTAAGCCGCGTGCTTAAATAAGGCCTGCATCTTCCCCTATTGCTATATATATGGATAGAAATACCTTGACCACAATACACTGTACAGCATGGTGACAACTGAGCTGTAAAAATCAGTTACTTGGAATTCTCAGTTCTTTTCTGACAGGAAAAGGAATAAACCAGGAAAGATTATGAACCTTATTATTTGGGGTAAAATAATGGAAATCCATTATTACGTAGAGTTTCTTTAAAAAAAAAAAAAAACAAACAAACAAAAACACCACACATGAATAATACACATTAGTGTACAAAGCTATTTTCAGTCCATGTACTTTTGGCTCTACCCTGTGACAGAAACTGAGCATATCACATGTTCCCCTAATAGTTGGGTACCCGGCAGGTTCACCTCCGTGTCAAAATATTCAGCTGTCAACACACAACAATGCAACATTAGCCTCAATGACTATTTCTAAGAAAAGCTTTTGTACTGAAAGACTACTGAGAGACACAGGCAACAGGAACCTCAGTAATGTATTCACCTTCAACCTGCTCCATCTGGCATCTCTGCCTTCTGTTTAAATTCCCAGAAGGAAACGGCAAAAGAATTTGGTTCCCACTGTGATAACCACTGAAGCACTCTTTACTGTAACTAATACACTTTTTTGTGCCTTAGATGAATAAGGCTATAGTAGACATTTGACACTTACACTACTTAAGCAGTTTAGTGCTTCCTCTTTTCTTCCTCCCTCCCCACTTGTTTGAAGGAACACCTTCTATGCTCTTCTAGAAGAAATATTTATGCACTGAACCAGAACACAGAGCTGACCAATCCAAAAAATAAATTTCCCAAACAGATCAGACGCCAAAACAATTCATTACATAAGCACAGAAACAGCTATACCTGGCTTCCAGCACGTTGTGCTGGACTACCAGAAATCTGCTTAAGAAAAAAAATCTGTGCAACTATACCTGCTATGGAAATGAGGCTCCTTAAGCAGCGTAGCTGGAATATACATAAAGCCACAAAAAGTCTAAGGTAGCAACAGCAAGATCTATGACAGGTTAAGTAGCACTGACTACCCAGGTCCATAATATTCTGCCTGAATCTTCAAAATCCAAACACATTCTTACATCTAGTGCTAATATGTAAAGCTCGTTTATTTTGTCATAGGATGAATCAATGCAAGATCGAGACTACAGACCAGAGTAAAATCAGCATTTCTCAGACTGTTTCACAAAGCGATGCTTTCAGGAGCAGCTGTGAGCTAATTGTTCCAAACAGACCCTGAAGAATTATGTATCTCAGTTTGCAACAGGTACAAACTGATGCATATTCCAGGCAGCTTGTGTTCTCTTCACAGCCATAAGTAACTAATCTAATTCTTCGAGTGATATAACCTGGAATAAAAAATTTGCACAAGGCATATATGCTGCAGTACTAACATCTAAAAAAGCCCTAAGTTCACTGGATCTTTCTGGAGGTCAAGAATCTTCTGGATCCTAGAACCCCAGCTGAAAAGATCCATTTGAATGTTCTCACTGGAAATCCTACAGACACAACAATTACTGTTAGATGTGAGGCCTATACTCTGTGATAACTAAGAAAGTTTTGCTGCTGTCTACTGGAATTACATGCAGATAGCTTTTGACTTACTGATCCTACCTAACTGCATGAGAGTTGGGACTAAACCTCCTCTCGTAAGTATATACAACAGGACAGGTTCTTACTTTCACTTCAAAGCACAATTCACAGTAGGAGATAATTCTTATTTTCAAGTGTTAAATGGAAGACTATTACACTCTAGGCAATTTTATTTATTTTTTTTATATTGCAATAAGTTGAAATGGAATGCACTAAGACTGAAAAAAACTTGGAATAAACATAAAGAGTTTAAGAAGTCTATATAGTAAACAAAGAAGCCTCTATTAAAGCTGTGGAATTCTGCTATTGACCCTTCTCTGCCCTTGACAGCTCCTGAGCTCTCACATGCCCCCCCCCCACGAACGTACTTACCCCTCACATACATGCACCATCTTTCCTTGGAAAAAATTAAAACCGAGACTTCCATTTTATAAAATTTCAAACAAGGACAGGAAAACAGAATTCAAACCTACTATAAGCACACAGAGAACAAGCAGTATGTAGCCTTTTTCTCGTCCTCACAAGGTCACCTTTAAGGCAGTATTTTTGGTCTGTTATTTATGCACCAGTGTTTTATGAAAATGCAACACTTAGTCAATCTTCCTCAGTCCAAAAGCAAGACAGACTCTCCCACAATAACCTGTATTTCATCACAAGTCTTTTTAGAAACTCCACAAAATATTTTGATTTGGAAAAAAAAACTTTATTTATTTAGAGAGCTTATTGCCTTTGACCACAGTTACAATTTACCATTATATACTATGTGTCCAGCCTACACACAAGTTTCCTGTCCTTTTAACCTGATAAATTAAGGGGACAATTTTATTTAATTCTGAAGTTTTCTTAAGAAACATAAATCTGAACCTTTTCTCATTATGTGAGCACAATCAGGTGCTGATTTACAAAAGCCTCAGTTCTACTCATTGGCATGCTCCCCCAGAAAGTTCTGCATTCTGAATGTGATTATCTTTGTTTAAGCTCTGTTGACTTTAGCACAGAGGCCACTGTGCTGAAATACAGACAGAGCTATTTAAGTTATAGCAAAAAAATATTAAAGCAACAAAGTTTACACTTTGAGAAACATTAAACTACTGTAAGATGACAAAAAAAACCACCTAAACCACTACAGAGTGAAAGCTAGCACACTTGAAACACTATTTACTTGCTTAGATTCATTTCAACAAGCAGCCTAGACACAATAGCCAGTTAATTCAGATTCAAATACTTTGCATATCTACACTCTTACAACCTTGGAAAAGTCTGCAGTAACTCAAGTAATCAAGACTTCTTCATTTTTGCTTTGCTTTTGCTTTGCAAGACAGAGCCCGAAGGGCTGCTTAGTCATGGGAGAACTGATGGGTTCCAATTAAAAATTACACAACAACTTAAACGTGAGTGTATTTTTGAACCGAATGGCAGGAGTCACCAATTCCTTCACTATTTAGAAATTCTATTACAAATCTTTGAGAAAAGGCAGAAGCTGGAAGAAGAACCTACCATCTAACTAGATTCCAATTCATTGTAAGCATTTTCAGTGGCTAGGCATAAGAAATATCCCTACTACATGTAATTCTAATGCTTTTACACAGAAGACAAAGTTTAAGAGAGACTACAAAAATATTATGCAAATAATTAGGATTCTTCAGAATGAGATCATCTGCTGTTAAATATTTAGAAGATCCTACAAAACATCCCTCTAATTAAAAGCAGTCCTCAGAAGCTGTTTCAAAAAGCAGCAAGATGCAGCAAGTAAGCTCAATCAGCACTAGTGTTCCTCTGTCCTAATCAAAACATTTGCCTATTATCTTACAGAATCAAGACTTCAAGAGGAAAAAGGGGGTATTATCTTCTTTCAAGCCATTTTAGGTAAAGACTCAATGAAGAGCTGTTAAGACAGCTACCTGAAAACTAAGAATAGCCATGCTACATTCCCCTATAAACTGTATGACTCCATTCAGAACCATGAAGTGTACATGACTTTTATCCGTTCCTGTCATAAAGACCTTTGATATTAATCACACCAAGACACTTAGCAGTGCAAGAAAATTCATGCAAACTGCAAAAGTTCCTCAAAATTGCAAAGTCAAAAAGCAAGCTCAAAGTTTGAAATTTTTACAGCAGACAAGTTTATGATTACATACAAAATCAGAACACATTTAAGTTAAAAAAGTATGACAGCATTAAAGCACTATGAAACATACAAAATGGTTCATTACACAACATCAATTTTTGTGTGTAAACTTGGTCGATGAATACATGTGATCTAATATACGATTACTTTCAAAATGTATTCTCAGGTGAATTTTAAAATAGTCAACTCCCTTCACCATCAAGAAACAATCTCCTTTTTAGGTGTCAAAAAGCACTTTGACCAAGTCTCTCAATCTTGGCTACAGTAAGTACACAGTGTTTTGACACATGACCAGCCAACCACTTTGCAGAAAAGCCCTTTCTTAAGCACACGCTTCCTACATAACCCCAAATTACTGGTCTCTGTCCAGGTTAGGGTAATATATACACCTGCAGTTATTAGTCTATTTTCTCATTTTCCCCATCTGCAATTTCCTGCTCCTCTCACTACAAACACAGTCACTTCCCCTTACCTGATGCTCTCTCCACCACTCAGACCCTAAATACAGCTACAGGCAACCTGGGTATCCAGCAGGGTTGAGCCTAGAGGTCTTGCACAGACAAAAATTCTTCCCGGTTCGACACCTCTCAAGACTGCCAAGAGCTTTCAGAATACACTGTCGTCATAATCTCAGAAAGAACTCGGCAATTCCATTTCCATAAAGATTCTGTGCTACCTTAGACCACTTATGTACCCTACTCAAGTGCCCATACGTAGAATGATATCAGGCAAGAAAATATTTAAGATTGCATAAGAAAGGAAGTTTGTCAGTTGCATCTGTAGTTCCTTTATTCAGTCCTCTAATTTTCTTTGCGTATGTTCACTCAACTCACAATTAACTTTTGAAATTATTTCCCTTCCATAATATGTGGCTTTAATTAGATTTTACTTTTAATGTTCATTTCACTCTGAAGAGCTAATACTGGTACTGTTATCTTCAGAAGAAAACCTCGCTGTTTAAGTCTGGCATGCACACAGAAATCCTATGTTGTATATACTGGTCTTACCACAGTATTTTTTTTTCTGATCTGGCAACCATGGCTATCAAAAGCTCAAAGAATGAACCAGTGCATGAAAGTATCGCACAAACTGTATTTTGGAACACCAACGGTCATTTCTTTCTTCCCATTAAAAAGATACATTTTGATTCTTTGGGCAAGGCTCTTCCATCAGACAAATCAAGACATCAAGGACGAGCATAATGAAAAAGCTTGTAAAATTTGTACAAAACCTTCAGCAAAAATGAGATAACCTAAGTACTACTACTTCCCTTTCTCAAGGGCAGGGAGCCAAACAAGACTGATTCATGCATGACCCTGATGCAATGGAGGTTGACACAGGATTTGGAACCATCTGAGAAGCTGCTCCCCCAACATAATCCCATGAAGATCAAATCTCAATGCTATCATGCCCTGCTCCAACAAAAATAAAAAACTCGGTGAGCAGCTCATGAAAAAAAGCTCACTTGTTAGCCTAAAAGGGGCATTCATGCCCTATTCACTTCATTCCTATCAAGCAGGGACACCCTGTACAATGCAGAGTACATAAAAAGAACACAAATATCCAATATTCAGTACCATTATCAGCAAAACAAGAGCAATTAGATTTTGAAAGTTTTTTTGCACTGTTCTTCACTTTTGGTTACTCTTTATTTTCACCACTTCACAAGACAAACAGTGCTCTTTTAAAGCTTGTTTTAACTACTAAATTTTAGCACACTATATATTGGTCTTCTAATCTTTGCTGGAAAATAAAGCAATTGATAGTTAGAGATCTATGGATCTTTACAAAATAGCAACAACCAGAAGGTTACCTGACACACTATCATGTTTGCTTTGATATTATGTCACCTCAAACACAACAGTATGAAATACCATTACAAACCACTCTCCATTTCCTTTGTTTGCTTTAATGCAGGCACAGTGATGACAGATATTCTGATTTTTGAATGACAAAAACACCTGAGAATTCTGCAAGCAGACTACTACTTTTGCCCTACAGAAAGGTACAGTGTTTCAGAGTAACATGCACAGTATTAGTTACTAATGGCATGATAGTGTTCTGGAGATGGGTTCTTGCCTGCAGTTTCCCAAAGACTCCATTACATCCAGCCCAGTCAGAAGAGTGTGCTTTTGCAGGGGGGTGTTACAGGAGCTATAGCACTGCAGGCAGGCATACTCACCCCTTGCCAACTCTAGCAACCACCACTGGCTTGGAAAGTCTACTTTTAAAGTGAAACAATGTTATTTCAAGTACAATACTACTCTTACTAAGCTTTGCAAGCTATCTCAAAGATAAGTCAGACCACAGCAGCGGTACCGTAACCAACAGTATCCACCCTCTGGACCAGTAAGAGAAGAGAAATGAAGAAGAAAATGCAAGAGAAACGTCAGGCCGCCTATAGAGTAGCTACAGCTCTGTTACGCCATGTTATCCACCTCTGAGACTAACCCCCACTCTATTCTTATGGAAACACTACTGAAAGTGTCTGTCTCTCACATTTTCTAACAGAATCCAGCACAGGACAGCTACAAACAGAAGAGCTCTTCGCAGGACCAGATCTATGGCCTGGCTCCAGCTGGAATAGACAGAACACAAGGAGCATGCGCAGCTGGAGGCGCCTCAGCTGGACGAGCTGGCAAGCTAAGAGCAACTCTGCACAGAGTCCTACCAACAAGCTAGCTCTCCCACAAGGAACACACTGTCCAAGACAACACGGCACCCCAGAAATCCTAGCCTCGATCAAGTACCAGTGAAGCACTAGCATGCACATATCCACCTGGGCAAGGAATCCATTTGGTTTCGCACAATGGAGGCAAGCAGGTGGATTTTACAAACACGGTGTTCACAAGCACATTCTTCAGTCTAGACATTTCTTTGCTCTGTCCTAGGCTTAAACTCAGTTAGCTACATTAACACTACGTAAATCATGGTTTTAAGACATAAGCGTTATGATTTGGCAATCTGGAATGTTTTGGCTTCAGTGAACTCCAAGACAAACATGACAGCAATGAAGTTGGGAATAAGGAATCGTAGCTTTATAAAAGAATTACAAAATACACTTTTTTTTATTGGAGCTTAAGATCTTAACTAGGAATTCTGCTTCAGAGACAGGGAAGTTCTGAGTTACACAGCCATCAAAAATAATTAGAAGATTTATTTCGTAGTCCCCCTGGCAGTTCTGACCTTTGAGGTATGTGTAACTGTTCTTAATGCAGTGTCATTTTGCAAACACTTCTTGATAAAGCTTTGAGCAGCAAAGTAACACATGATCTTTGCCACAACTGCTAACAAGAACCTGGCAAGTGAGAATTATGAAATTAGCTATTAGGAGAGTTTTAGGCTGTTCTTCAGGAAACCTGTGAGAAGTAGGGTATTTTTCAGACACTAAACCAAGTAGATCTACAATCTTAAGGGGGAAGGACAGTGCAGCAGAATTCTCTACCCTTCACTCAGTAAAGCAAAGTGACAGTGGGTAAAAGGAAACATTTCAGTTGACAGCAGCCCAGTATTAAGACTGCACTTCATTGGCAAAAAAACACAGAAGGAAGTTCCTGCCAGTAAAGTCATGAACCAGCCTTCTCAGATTTCACTTGGTAAACACTTACCAAGGAAGACATCTCTTTAATTCACAGTAGTTGCTTTTCCAAATAGCATAAACTATGTAAAAAATTTAAAACTGCAAAATAATCTTGTTAGCAAAATTTTGGGTTAGTGAAAGAAACATTTTCCTTTCTTTCTTCCTCTCTGCTCCATTAGGGGTCTCTGTTAGGGCTGACATCAACCCATCAAAAAAAACACTCCTCTAAACTTAAGCCTGAAGGAAGTTCACTAGCAAAGCACCTGGGATGCAGATACATTTTGTGGTTTTTTTAAGAGCACTGTAGATTTTGGAAGCAGCTGATCACTGTCACTTACACTGACAAAACTTAAAAGACTACAACTGGGAGCAATTATGCTTTCCCTACGTTGTACATATCTCCCATTACTCAATATACATGTTTCTACATCTCTTCTCAACCTCATTGACATACAAACAGCTAAAACACTACAGATCTGGTGATAAAACTGACCTAAAGGAGGTTGCACAGTAGTAAAGCTGTGGGGAGATCTTTATACAATATCTGCCTCTGGGAAATCCACCTCTCTGTACTATCCCCATTGTTTACATGTGAATTAAATCATCCTGTTCTCCATCCCATTCCCACCCCAAGCAATTTTTTCCCCATTTATTCAACTGACATCTAAGCCTCCACAGTTCATCAGCTAGAGAAGGGACACTATTACCTGTATCTTCTCAAAAGAATATCCTCACCATTAGAGGAAATATAAACAACTGAAACGAAACACTTTTCATCTTGGGGGGAAAACAGGCAGTAACTGCTATCAGCCAGATGTTATTGCAGCACAGCCACCTCCACTGAAATACAAGACTGTTATAACTGATCTCATTACATAGGTCTACAAAGTTATTAATTTAAAGATAAAGTACAAGTCACAGATACATTAAGATACACTCTTAATACACTTTTACAAAAAGCTGCTGCTTCATAAAAGACACATTCTGAAAGGTCAGAATGTTCCCATCCAGATTTTGAAAGGACACGTGAAATATGCATGAATACTAAGAGCTGTTGTTCACCCCCAGGCTCCCAGCACTAGACATAACCACAGCTGTAGCTGCCAGGGCTTCAACTGTCAATAAACAGATTTTTAAATACGCAAGACTTCAAGATTTTTAGAACAGGAAGCTTGGTGTCTTATACACTTTTATTTAACTGAAGTGAAATGCAAAATGTACATGTAGCCTTTCCTGTCTCATGAATTCAATAGGTCACTTTATACTGTGAATGACAGCATCAGACAGGTGACCAGATGCTTGCTTTATCAAATGAGCCAAGATCACATCTTTCTCTATCAACCCTTGCACCCAGCAAGAGTACAAATCTAATTGGTGATAATCTTGGCTAGCTTTTTTTGTTGTTTGTTGTTTTTTGTGGTATTTTGGGTTTTTTTCCCCTCAGGTAGTCCCTCTGTCTAACAAAGAGATGAGTAAAACCATTTAAATTGGTGGAAAATTACTCTGATAGCAAAGACTACAGAAGCTTTAACTGTAAGAAGCCATAAGAACTATAGAACTAGAAGAAGCTTTATTTTTTCTTTTTAAGGATGACAAAATATTCCAATTCTTTAAATGTTAATTTTCCTCAAAAATGTTTCGACAAAGTATCCAGAATTAGTCTCTCTCTGAAATTTTCTACTGGTTACAACAAAGACAATGTAAGGCCTTATTTCACCACCCAAAAACCTAGTTTTCCTTTTTTAGTTTATAATGCAGATATTCCACCATGATAAGTGCTACCAAGATCTCCATGCGAAGCAGCGAATTCTTATCCTTTTTTTGTCAAATATTGATTTCTGAAGTAATCACATTAAAATCAAATAAAGTTGGGCTATTACAACAAGATCTTACCTCCTGCATTACATCTTCTTTTAGATGAGTATTTGAGTATCAGGAATTAAGAGCATAATTTAATCAAGTAAAGCAATCAGGCCTTGCTTATGGTTTCACAAAACCATTTAAAGCCATGGAAGAGCTTACTCAAACAACACAGAAATTCCACGAATGTATGGCTCAGCCCCAATCACCGAAACACAGACACTTAAAAAAAGTAGAGAGATCCTTAACACTTACCCATTTCAGTAAGAGTTACAAACCTACGTACCTCAGAAGGTCCTGGCCTACATTTCTGAATGAAGGCTGCTTCCCTGTTTATCAGGGAAAGTGCATCTGATAATGATTTTTTTTTTTTAATATGAGTTAAGAAATAGAACACCAACTTTGCACACAAAACAG
The DNA here is from genome assembly GCA_026413425.1 of Tringa solitaria. Taxonomy (NCBI): domain Eukaryota; kingdom Metazoa; phylum Chordata; class Aves; order Charadriiformes; family Scolopacidae; genus Tringa; species Tringa solitaria. The sequence continues at coordinate 26,519,331 of JAOXJM010000071.1, forward strand.
ATGACGTTATAACGAACCCTATTACACACACAAATAAAACTCATTTCCGTAAGGGAAAAATTTGTGAGCAATTTTCAAGGAGACAAAACCCAACCGAGCGCTGCGGCTTCCCGCAGTGAGAATATACCGCTTTGTGTGTCAAGGAGGCACCGAAGGGAAAAAAAAAAATAAATGAACGAGGGTGAAGTTCCCACCCGCCGAGCTGCCCTCGCGTCCCCGGCCCGCCCCGCCGGGAGAGGCCGTTGCCGCCGGTGCGGGGCAGGGCGGGGCGCCCCCGGCTTCCCTCCCTCCCCCACCCCCCCAGCTCAGAGATAACGCCCCGCGGGGTGCGGGGCACCGCCACGGCCCCCGCCGCCCCCCCGTACCTGAGGCAGCAAGGCCGAGGGGGAAGAGGCGGGGGCCACCGGCGCCCCGCTCAGGGCCGGAGGGGAGGAAGCGGCCCCGGCGGGCACCGCAAAGACCCCACGTCGCTAGCCGGGAGGCCGCTGCCCCCCCGGCCTGGCCGCAGCCGCTCAGAGTCCGGTAACACGCCGTGAGGCGGGCGACGTTTTGTTGTTGCGCAGCCCCCACCACCGCCGCCGCTCCCTCCTCAGACGCAGCGCGACACTCGGCGCTGCTTTACAGCAGTCCGCAAAGCGCAGCCGCGCCGGCTGGCGCCCCGCCTCCCGTCAGGCAGCGCGGCGCCCCCTGCTGGGCGGAAGCGGCGAAACGCGGTCTGAGGGAATTGATGGAAACGGCAAAAATGCGTAAAAACCTCGAAAATCATTCCTCAAACAAGGGGAAAAGGCTTGAAGGAAAGGCTCTACTTCGAAAAATGCCTCCCTCAAAAGAAGATGTATTTCAAGGGGCAGAAAAAAAAAAATTACTCGGCAAAGGAATATCCAAATAGGTCAGAAAACATAGAGACAAAGCGCAAAAGGTGCCAGACCATGCAAATGATATGAAAATAAATGAGTTCTCCAGCTTCAGGCGTAACGCTAGAGCAAAGGAAAAACCGAGACCCACATAGAGCCAAGGTGACGTCGTGTGGATCGAGAACCAAACCAGTAATTTCTCTCAGCTTCCCAGAGGTGCAAACACAGCCCACCCAGCATTAACTGCCTGCCGCCTTCTACACGGTTTGCTTTTTCTTTATTTTTTAGATCAAGGAATTCAGTACTCAGTCACATGAGGGCACATATTAAATAATGACTGAAACACGGGAGAAGAATAAAAATTAGAAACACAATTAAACCGCTGGACGGGAGATGGCAAGGGGCGGCAGAAAGAAGGTTGCATCCTGTTCAATGGAGGTCACCCACAGCTTGAATGTGGAAGCAATTTTAATATTTTTCATTAATGACTAGAAGCAAAGTTGAAAAGCATTAATAAAAATCTGCTGGGGAAAAAAAATAAAAATAATTTAAAAATAAATTTCAAGACAATACATGGGAAGAACTGAATGACCTTGAAGAATCAACAAACAGGAGCAAGGTGTAAAAAAAGTGGAGTCAAATAAAAAGAATGTGCACTTGAATGTAAATGACTGTAAGTTTTGGTATATACTGAGTATTGGTCAGGTAGAAGGCAGTAGGGTGAGAATGTCACCAAACTATATAATTAAGAAAATGACCAACAGCCAAGAATATGATGTAGCCATGAAAAAAGCAAACAAGTCTGTACAGTATTTTAGTCTAAGTATTTTTCAGAGAGAAGGAGAAGTTTCAATGCAGCTACAAAAATTATTCCTGATGTAGTCTTACAAATACTTTACCCAGCTTTTTAAATATGTATTCAAGGAAGATGAACTCTAATCTTAACAGGACACTCAAGGGAAAATAGCATATAAAATATCATAGGAAACTAATGAAATTCAGCTGGATTACTTTAAGAAATGAGACAGAGGAACACCCTCTATAAGTTCATCAGAGGCTAATACTAATAAAAAAAATACACCAACTAGTTATGCATTTACCTATTTATTTGTTTTGAACATTCATGCCAAAGATGACAGCATGGTAATTCTTGGGAGAGAAAAGGTACAAAGTGACTCTATGCTGACCAACTGAAAGATATACAAAGAGCATCTCAAAAACAAAAAACAAGGGGGTACAGAGTGGCTAGAAATTTCAGTTCACAAATCAAAAAGCAATGCTGGGTAAATATAGATATTCTGGAAACGCAAAGTCAGAGTGGCTGGTTGATCTATAAATGCTTTAACTGTCTATGATTTAGTAGACCTTTCCTCCTTAGGTAAATTAAAAAAAAAAAAAAAAAGGTAGAATTTGCAGCATCTTTACTACCTTTATTTCCTAATTCCTGTTTCACTATGGGCTACCAGCAAACAAGAATCTAGTAACTTGTGGGCCACCTCATCATTAAATGAACACTTGATAGAAATTAGTTTATCAATTATTGACTGGTTATTAACATAATTTTTAGAGAACAGTGATGGAGAAAATGCACTTCAATGCCCAGAATTATTCACAACTATTTTAAAACATTTTTTTTAATTATTTTTAACTTCTATGTCCTTTGAAATATTTATTAAAGTTACTTCTGTTATTATTTTAGGATCTCGCAGAGATAGACAGTTGTCTTGAAAATATTTTACTGATTCCCTGGACAAAACTAAAGGATTCTCCTTTTCATACTTAGCTATGGAAAACCAAAAGGTCAAATTGATTCATTCTAAATCACTAATGCAAATTTCCGAACTGCTTTCAGGTGTCATCAATTCACACTGAACTCTTCAACTTCTTCTAACTAGAGCTACACAAAACCATTATATATGCGCACCCCAGGGCCTGGCAGAACTAAAGAAGTAGAGAAGAAACTATCTTATCTAGGATCAAAATAAAGCCAAGCAGCAGGAGATTGCACTTTACATTTTTGGCAAAAAAAAACAAAAATCAAAGCCAACCCCTATCCTGAGGTACCTTCAGAAGCTCGGCTTCAGAGTTGGACGCAGTTCCATGCAGGAGCGCTGTCTGGGTTTGCTCGCTCAGGAAGGAAAGCTAAGCACAGCTTTTCCAGATGCAAACATCAGCTTCTGGAAGGCAGTCCCACTGGGCATGTGGCCAAGCTGCACACTTTCCTAAAGGGATGTCTTTGCTCAGAGCACTGTTAACTGCAAGCCTGGTAGTGCTCAGGGCAGCATGACCAGCACACACTTACCAATCTCCTGACTATGTGCAGGAGTACGTACCTCCTGTCACAAATACTGCTTCTGCAGCAGCTCAAAGTCACTTGCAGCCAGAGTATTAGTCCAGGTGAAACAGTCTGTCCCTGGTATTTACATCATACCTAGTTGTGTAGACTTAAAATGGACCATACTTAAGCATTCATTTAAATGTTTGTGTAACATCAATTTACAATTACTAGTAATATTAACAAGCTGCAAAGCCTCTCCTGGTAGTATGTTGTAAGGATAATACAGAAAAATAAAAAAAAATAAAATCCAAATCACAAACATTGTGGAATTTATATTCAGATGATACAAACTGTCATGGCTCTGATCAGTCCAGATGAAGGTCTTACCAGTGAAAACTGGAAAAATATGGAAGAAGGTAAAAAAAAATTTATTATAAAAAATAGCTAGTAGGAAACAAGAAAAGACTGATACATTTGCAGAGTCAAAAATAAAAACTGACAGTGGTTTGTGCTATATATTTTATGGGAATAAATACAGGAAATTTGCTAATGTGATTGATCTAAGAGCTTTCATAAGCTCTGGGAAATAACATGCACCACGTAGGTAATTGTATATTTTTAATATATATGGAAGAACCAAATATTCAATATTACAGTAAAACGTAGATACAGAAATTACCCCCTCGTCACTCAATTTCATATTGTACAGCCTGATGTGGCTTTGAAAGGTTAGAAACAGCATTTTCGCAACACGTTACTTCAGAAATTATGCAAATCCCAATTTAGGTCTCAAGCAGTTAAATATTCTGAGTAAGATATTTTAAGTATTTAAGTTGTCATATAATTACGAAGGTGTGGTATATATAATGACTTAGAAATAGCTACTTTGTTGGCAGTATTTTTAATGGGTCTTTTTCTTATCAAAAAACAAATACACCACCAACCTGTTAATAGAAAGATAACACAAGATACTCCTTTATATTCTCTCAGTGCTTGTACAATAATGGGGCCAAATGTGGTTTTGCATTTTAATGATGAATCAGCAGCTATTTTTAGGGCAATTAGGCTTAAAACAAACAAAAGCATCCTGCATTTAATGATCTGATTTTACGTTAAGAAATTCAACAGCCATTTCCTAGCACGTACATTTCCTACCACTACATTCAGTAGTAAAATAAAGGAAAAGATGTATGTTTGATTTACAAGTAGATTATGTTCTTCTCCTTGCTGTTGATGATTAGGGGCCTGGAGCCCCTCTCTCACAAGGAAAGACTGAGGGACTTGGGTCTTCTTAGTCTGGAAAAGAGAAGGCTGAGGGGGGATCTGATCACCACCTATAAATACTTAAAAAGGGAGGGTGTCAAGAGGAAGGGGCTGGTCTTTTTTCAGTGGTGCCCAGTGACAGGACAAGAGGAAATGGGCACA